>RJWH01000517.1:0-728085 GCA_004363575.1 Solenodon paradoxus | reverse complement strand
ATGTCATGGGACATGCTGACTATGTTTTATTCTAAGCATTTTATGGTTTCTGATTTTGCATCCAAGTCTCTAGGCCACTTTGAATTGATTTTTGTGTATGATGGTAGAGTGGTCTAGATTTATTCTTTTGCATGTGGTTGTCTAGTTTTCACTATACTGTTCATTGAAAAGATTTCCCGTTTTCTATCAAATGCTCTTAGCAACTTTGTCATAAATTACCTGACCATATATGTGTTAATCTATTTCTAGTAATTCAATATCTTTCCATTGATATGATTTACAGAAATATATGCACCTTCATGTTGGTTGCTGCATTATTTATATTAGTCAAGAATTGGAAACCATCTAAGCTCCATTGTCAGAGAAATGGATAAAGATGGTGTGGTATATATACACAATGGAATACTACAGACTACTAAAAAATGAAATCCTGTCATTTGTGATGACATGGATAGAACTAAAGTTTATGCCAAGTAAAATAAGTCAGAGGGAGATAGACAAATACTGGACAATTATCACTCATATGTGATAGGAACAAAGTAAAGAGTAGACAAACCAAAACCCAACTTTTGAACACTGACGATTGAACTGAGGTTATCAGCGGGGAAGAAGTTGGGGAAAATCTGCTTTCTATGGCTTAAAAAATGGAGAAAGGGAAGTCTAAAACAGACCCAGTAAATAATCGCAAACCCTTACTCCAAACATAAGGAGTTTTCTGGTTCATCAGCAGTAGTGGTGAATGGGAGCAAGGGGTGGTGGGTTTCATGACAGTGGTGAAAAACTCTGACAATTTAGTGGTAGCAGGATCTGTTGTCATATATTTGAGGAATGGTGAAACTGTGCATATAGGTTTAAATTTTTTGTATATTAAAGTTATCAATAAATCTTAACACAAAGATAACAAAACAAAACAAAAAGCTTCAATAAGTTGTAATAAGTGGCATGAAGAGAAAGATGATCAAACACATTCCCTGGTTTGTGACTTATGAACCTGAGTAGAATTCAGATAAAATGATTGGTCATAATCACTTTTCCACTGACAGCTGAGTACCTCTCTAAAACTTCCAATGCTGGTGACATATCTGGGATTAACCTGCTATCCCATTTTACATTTTATCGATACACTACCATTTTGGAGTCAGATGACAATGGATATGCAGTACCTTAATTGGCAAATGTTTTTTTAAACTCCATGTTTATGAGTGGAATAGACTGTGTTAGTCTCTGTGGTAAGTCAATTGGGAAGAGGTACAATTTGTATATATAGTGTTTGTGTGTTTGTTCCTGCCATCAAAGCTCAAAATGTTTATGAGATATGAGACATATGCAGGGATAAATAGAAAAGTATATTGGAAATATAGTCATAGAAGTTCAAAAAAGATGAAAAACACTCTAGCCAAAGGGACCAAAAACAATTTATTTTCATCAAAAAGCAAAGTGGGTCAGTCAAAAGTAGTAAAAGGAAAGGATACATTTCAGAAACCACTGAAGTACATCCACAGACAAATGGAAAACAAGCAGCAACGTATAGACCAATGTGACAAACAGAGAGCTGTACAAGAGTAAAAGCTTTAGCACAACTCTAAATGTCAGACAATAATAATGATCAACAGTTTGGGAAGTTAGTAACTGCTGTTTTATAACAAAAAGAAAATCTGATTCCCTTCCATAGAGAAAAAAGCTATTGTACTTGTCATTTAATATATATAAGGTTATGAAACTTTCTCAATAATTGGATATTTAAATATAGACAATATCTACATGTGATTATGCACATAAACCTGTTTTAGAAAAGCAATATGTAAATTTAGATTTAGTGTGTGTAATCTAAAGGAATATAAAATGTTTAATCTTCTAGTATGACCCCTTAATTTAGTATTTTGGTAAAATTTAAGAAATCTAGCTTAATTAGATAACCAAATCAATAAATTGCCTTTGGATAGTTCCGTGATTCTTCACTTAAAATTTACCAGTGAGAAAGCAACAAGAGGTATCTGTTGACTTCAATTCTTAAATGAATTCCAATATTTTTTTTTATTTTGTAGAAACAATTCATTGTGAATTAGGGTTGAAATATAGGCAAGCAATGAATATACCTAAATATGTATAGGATAGGGTATATCATTTATACTTCAAAAAATTCCCTGTTTTTGTATAATACATTGCATGTAACAGGATATAGTGATATAAACGCAAGAGGACTGAAAAAAGTTTAATATGGATAGATCTAGGGAGTAAAGAAGTGATAGTCACAAAAAACAGCAATCATTCTATACTATTATATAATTATAATGCTGTTTGTTTTTATTTTAATTTAAGAAACAAATACTGCACCAATTGCTTTGTATAAAACTATTTATAGAACTGCAATTATGGTCTTAAAAATAAGAGGCTATTATTCCAATATTTAATTCCACTATTTAGTTCTCACTAAAGATAAGTAAGACTCACTAATCTCTCTAAAAACTCTATATGATATAATTTGCAATGGTGGTAATATTGCCAGTCTTTGAATGTATATGCTTTCTATGGTTTAAAAAATGGAGAAAGGGAAGTCCATAACAGACCCAGTGCATAATCCCAAACTCTGCTCCAAACACAGAGAATGGTCTCGTTCAGCAACAGTAGTGGTAGCAGTGAGGGCCCTGACTCTCTCAACCCCTGTTCCATAACTGGGTTCTGGTAAGTGGTTGGATCTGCTTACAGTGGTCTCTGCAATGTCCCAGCACCTGCTTCTCCATACCTGGGACAACTGTGGTCTTATTTACAAGCAGCAGCAAGACAGTGAAGTCCCAGTGCTTGTTCCACAACCAGGAAGGGGGGCAGGAAATGATATTCTATATACTCATATCTACACAAGTAGTAGATTTCCAGATTTTCCTAGTCTCCATGCAATGGATCAAGAAAATCAAGAATCAGTGGATTTGGTGACACCTGCCCCAAGGTAACCATTTACCAACAGAAGATATCCCAATCAAATAACTGCTGCCCTTAAAGATGGCACCAGTTGGGTCAAGTGATAATCTCAATAACACTAGAAGAATAAAACAGACTGGAATTTTATTGTAAGGGTATAAATAGACTAAACTATCATTCGAACTGACACCCACAAAAGTAAGCCAAAACCTATAAGCTAGACCTAAACAGGACACTCCTTGTTAAAGAGGTTTAATTCTATTTAAGGTGCAGATAGAATTATGAATCTTCCACCATAATAACCAAAATGATCAGAATTTAATTGAAAATTACCTACTTCAGCCAAGAATGAGGAGCAACATAATTTCTAAAAGAAAGGACAATCAACAGGTGTCAACACCAAGATAAATCAGATGTTGAAATTATATGAAAATTTTAAGCAACTGTCATTAAAATACTTCATGAAATATTATTCAGCTGTGATAAAAATGTAATGAAATCCTGCCATTTGTGACAACATAGTAGGAGCATACTCTTTAGTGAAAAAAAAAATCAGAAAAGAGACAAATATTTTATTACATACTTGTACATGAAATATTAAAAAGTCAAATTCATAGAAATAATATAGAACTATGGTTTCCAGGAGCTCAAGTGAAGAATATGGCAGTTGTCAGTCAAGGGATACAAATTTCCACTTAGAAGATGAGTAAGTTTTAGAGATCTAATGAACAACAGTTGCTAACAGTAACTATTAGATATTCTCACACTCACAAATAAAGGATAAAACTGTGACTCAGTGAAGGTGTCGCTAATGCTACAGAGGTAATAATAATGTAATATGTATGCACTTACACATTTTTAAACTTACAGAATGCTATATGTCAATTATAACTCAATAAAATTGGAGAAGATGATTCGGCAATTACAAATTCTGTTTAAACAAATGTAAACACTATAAAATCTCACTGAAGAATATGTTATATAATAGCTAAATTCAAATGAAAATATGAATATATAATACAATTTTAACTATTAGAATACTAATAAAAGAATTCATTGGTATGATAAGATACAAGATCAATATACAAAATTGTATAATAAAAACAACAAGCAAAAACAAAATTAAAAAAGCAATACCATTTTCAAATGCTCAAAAAATGAAATGTTTATCTATAAATAACTAGACAGTATCTGCATTTTGAAAATTATAAAATGTAATGAACAAAATCAATGATTACCTACAGAAATAGACATATCATGTTCATTCACTGAAATAATCTGAGTTAAAAATTAATTCTCCTAAAATCATCAATAGTTTTAACATAACCTTATCCAAATTTCAAATATATTTCTGTAGACACAGGCAAGCAAATCCTCCAATTTATGTGAAGAGCCAAGCAATTATGAAAAAATGAAATTGGAAGGATCATACTTTCCACTAGGGAGAGTTTCTATGTAGCTACAATATTAAGAAAGTGTGACATTATCAGAGAGTAAATACATAAAAAATTCAGTGACATGGAATAGAAAACCCAGATATATAATTATACAAAAATGTTCAAATTTTGATGAACTAAATGATCTAATGGAAAAAGAATAGCTATATTCATAAATGGTGCTGGAATTGTTACATATAAATAGATAAAATTAAATCATTACAAAACTTCAAACTTAATGCAAACGATGTTCAATAAAATTCTAATACATATAAAACATAAATCTATAAAACATCTAGAAAACATATGGGAAAATCTTCAGATAAGCTAGCAAAGATCTCTTAGCAGTGACACCAAAAGCATGTTTCAAAAAAGGATAAATTGACCATTTGGATCTCATCAAAATTAAAATATTTTACTTACAAGATTCTATAAGAAAATGAAAAAATTAAGTCTGAAAACAAATTATTAGTCACGTATCTGACATGGTAGTTATATCTCAAGTATATAAAAACTTGAAATCTCAACATTAAAAAGCAAACATCCCAAGTAACAATGGGCAAAAGACATGCATATATATTTCAACAACTAGGATATATGTATTGTAAGTAAACATAAAAATATGTTGAACACCATCCACCATTAAAAGATACAAACCTAAACAACTATGATCCTTCTCAAAATTTTAATGACATTTCACACAGACATAGAACAACCTTGAAATTCATATGGAACCACAAGAAAACAAACAAAACACTCTAATAATTAAAGCAGTCTTGAACAAGAACAAATGCAAAGTTCTTCCTGATTTCAAGTTGCATCACAGAATTATGATAACATGAACAGTATATTACAGGCCTAAAAACATACACCAAGATCAATGAAATGGAACAGAAATCTAAGAAATAAACTCACGAATATAGTCAATTAACTTATAATAAAGTCATTAAGAATATAAAATGGAGAAAGGAAAGTCTTTTTAATCAATGATTTTGGGAAAACTGGACAGCCACATCCAAAAATATGAAGCTCGCCATTAAACTTATAGCATAATCAGAGATCACCTCAAAGTGGACTGAAGACTTGAACATAAATTCTAAAACCACGAAGCTCCTAAAACAAAATATAGGAAATAAGCTACTTGATATCAGTAACTTGACAATGATTTTTTTTCATTTGATATCAAAAGCAAAGTCAACAAAAGCAAAATTCAGTAAATTGGATTATGCAAACTATAAAGTTCTGCACATCAAAGGACATAATCAACAAAATGAAAATACTACTACTGAATGGGTGAAAATGTTTTTGATCACATACCTGATAAGGGCTTACTATAGCCAAAATATATTAAAAAATCATACAACTTAGTAGTAACAAACAATTTGAAAAAAAATGGGTCTGAAGAGACATTTTTCCAAAGAAAACACAGAGATGGCCAACATGTATATAAAAAGATGTTTAATATCACCAAAATCAGGAAAATACAAATCAAATACACAATTAGATACCAGCTCTTACCTATAAGAATGTTTATTATTTTTAAAACCAAAATAATGACTATTGACATAGATATGGAGAAAAGGAAAACTTATGCATTGTTCGTGGGAATGTAAATTTGTACAGCCACTATGAAAACAGTACAGAGATTCTTTGAAAAATTATAAATAGAAGCATCATATGATCCTGTATTTATTTCTACAGGAACATATATTTCTTTGGCTGTATATCCAAAGGAAACAAAAGCATTAACTGAAAAGTATATCTCTACCTTTATGCTCACTGTTCCTTGAGCATTATTAATACATGAAAACAACCTAATTGTCCATCAGATAACTGGATAATGAAATTGTGGCTCACACACATATATATGCACATACAAGAGAGGAATATTATCTAACTATAAACAAACAAGAGTTCTTGTCACTTGTGACAACATAAAATAACCTTTAAGGCAAATTATACTAAGGACAATAATCAGACAGCAAAAGACAAATGATCTCATTTATGTGTGGAATCTAACCAATGACAAAACAAACATTCCCAGATATAGGGAACAGTCTGGTGACTGACAGAAGTGAGGGCATGTAGAGGAGAGGTGAAGGTAAAAGTTGAAGGATAAAGGTGATCAAAAGGTACAAAATTCTAGTTATAAAAGAAACATTTAATGATACATAATGTACAATATGTTGTCTAAAGTTAATAATATTTATTGCATATAGTTTGGACATTTCTAAGAGAATATATCTTAAAAATTTTATCACATGACAAAATTAATAATTGTGTCATAATTAAGTTAGATTTATTTAAATTATTTTATATATATTCACATATATATAATCATTATGTTGTATACCTGAAATTAATATACTTATATGTGAATTGTAAGTGGATAAAAGATAATAATATTACTGCACACCTCTTGGAATGACTAAAAACAGTTTAAAATGTTAATAACAACAAAGTAAAGTGAGGATGTAAGGAAACTGAATCATTAAACATATTGCTGCTAGGAAGGAAAAATAAGTAAAACCATCATGGACATTGTTTTAAAAACTGCACATGGTCTCCAATATGTGTCAGTATTCTCTAAGGAACCAATAGTATATATTAGTAGGAGTTAATTTTGTAGCATTGAGAAAGATATGCTCCATCTTGAAGAAACTCATATTACTGAGGTCCATCTACTTTAAATTTAACTTTGCAGATATTAACTGAATACACAAAATGCCTTCCTAGCAACACCTAGATTTGTGTTTGATTAAATAACCGGGCACTATAGCTAAACAAATTGAAACATAACAAAAATCATCATACCACACAACCCAGCAACAACATTCTTAGAATTATGTACCAGAGAATTGAAAACTATATTCACCTAGAAGCATGCAATCTAATGTTCACAGAAGCTTTGTCAAAGCCCCAAACTAGAAATTGCAAAAACAGACTGTAGAATATTCATACAGAATACTACTTTTAAAAAATAAAAAGGAACAAACCAAAACTATTAGCACAAGCAACGACTGATAAACCTCAAGTAAAGAATTTTTAGTAAAAGGAAACAATTTCTAAAAGACACACATTGTATGAGTATAGTAACATAACATTCCTGAAATAGCATAGTTATTGATATGAAGAACAGATTAGTTGTTTTAGAGTTTAAGAATTGGAGAATGACGAATGTGACTATTAAGGCTAGCACAAAGGAGTTTGCAGTAATTAAACAATTACGTATATCATTGTTTGGATTATGTAGGCCATGGATAATAAACTTACAGAGATACAAATGCAATTGCATATGACTGGTAAAATTTAAATAAGTTTGTGAATTTTAACCATGCCAATTTTGTCTTCGATATTTTGCCTAAGATATTTAAGTGTTAACACCGTTATAGGCAAATTAGAGTACACAAGACTTCTCTGTACATTTCTTTGTACCATAATGTGAATTGGTAAATATTCAAAATAATGTTTTCTTTGAAAACAAAGAGAATAATAAGAATAAAATTAATGTGCAATGGCTTTCTTTCTGTTCTAAGATTTCTTCAGCAATGTCGTTTATTTACATGGGATACCATTTCTCAAACTTTTTAAAATAATAAACCTATCATTCAATTGCAGACAATAAAATTTTCTGCCCATTTATTCTTTCAAGAAGAGACTTAATTCCTGGAAGAGGAAAGTGATATTAGTATATGTTTTACGGGTGTTCAAACCCAGGCAGAGTAATGGTCCACTTAGGGAATAGTTCAAAGAAATCACAAGAAGACACAGACAGCACAGACATAGCCTTTATTGTATTCACATCCAGGAGGGCCCCCAATGGCAACCAGAGAGGCCAGGTATGTGTCCGGAAAGTTACCGCACTTCCAGCAAGGAGAGGGGCTCTTTTAAAGGGGGTATTAGCAGAGGGAGGTAATAAGCAGACAAGAACAACCAGATTTCTAGGGAAGGATATTTTGGGTACAATCAGTGTGGACAAAGGCAGTTAATCATGCCAGGAAGTCCATCTGTTACATTTAGGTCCATGCTCAGTGCTGCCCAGACACTGATCCCACTTTTCAAGGTTGGGCGTGGGTCATGTTCTCATCTTACCTCACAAGAGACAACCTCCAGTTGTGAGTTTTATCTAGATAGGTGTTAACTCTAGAGAAATGCTTTGAAGGGAAGCCCTCACTCACTGAGTGAGACAGGGATATCACCATTTTAAATACTATTCATTCCAGATCATTTAATGGTGGATGAGGATGTATTGGACCTGAGTCACAGTTCATTATCTCCCTGTAACCAGTTTTGTTTTCTTCTCCTTTTCACGAGAATTAATTTCTAAAAAATATCTTATTCTCCACATTCCAAAAGAAAAAATAACCTAAATGGGAACAGAGGAGTAATGACTATATAAATTAGGACAAGTGTACCTAATTCAAAATTTGTAATTGCTTTCATAATATTTTTGAAACATTATTTTATAATGTTAAATGAAATCACTATAGACATTGAATTTGTAAGATAATTGCAATATGTGGGTATGCACATGACAAAAAGTTAAAAATGCAAATATATAAATAGTACCTACCAATGAGTAATGGGATTAAGTATTATGTGTTTTCAAATTTCTATGGTTGATGGGATTTTATTTATCTTTTTTACTAACCATGTATTACTCTTCTAATTAGAAAAATACAGTAGATAGCATACAACTGGAAACTGTGCAAAAATTCCAAATTACAGGGAAAAGTTAATTTTCGCTCAAACTAAAATTTAACTTAATTGGAATTCAATCTACTCTGTGTATTGAGCTGATTTCATCTTATTTCTACATTTCTCTTTGCAGTCAATATTTTAAAAGAGAAGTATCTTCATAAACAAAGCTGATTATTCAGCTCAATGCTTGGAGATAACTTGGGTAATGATCACATCTAAAAGTAGAAATAATCTTCATTTAAGGGATGCAGTTTGCCAGTTTTGAAACAGAAATATTTCATCCACAATTACTGGATCATGTAGCTTTACACCAAAGTCTAATCTTTCTGTTTTAGATTTCCCTAAATATAACAACAACAAAAAAGCATTTATGTAGAAAATGGTAATATACTTGGTTATCTTTTATCTATTTTTTGAAAATGACTTCATAAAAACATTCACTCTGCTCTTCAATGGAAATATTCTGGCATTTTGAAAAAAACCCAAAACATTTACTGTAAACTAAAAAGATCAGTAAATTAACTCCATATATGTAAATGTTAAATATTCTTTCAAATATGGATAGAGTTTTTGATATATAAAATGATGAAATTTTCGTAAAGATCTTCGTCCTACATAAACACACAACATACTGTGTGTGTGTGTATTTCCAGGTATTTATGTAGTCTTTATAAGGTCCGAACATTTTTATGTCCACTCCTTTCTTTCACAATTTACTTAAACCCATAGGGGAAAAAACATGTTAATATATTATAGTATTATAATGGCAATAAATACTACCTAGATCTCTGAGTTCCCATTAAATAGAATATAGTTAATTTTATTTCCATCAGAACTCCAATCATTCCTTTATCTCTACAAATTTTTCGTGATAACACTGTGGTTCTCTTTCCTTTGCCATCTGGATTTATGAAATGTCGGCTACCGTCTTCTTGCTCTTAGCATAGAAGACCATTATGCCAGGAAAAGGAAAGAGAATTTAATTCCAAAAGCTCTTTTTATTAGGCACATTGGATCCAAGTAGATGTTTCTCTAGGATTGGGTAAAAGGACATTCTCTCTGGTCACATTTAAAAGAATCTCTCTCTGCTGATTGTAGAATTGTTTCTGGAGTCATATATAAGATATCTAACATAAAAATAAAGAACCAAGATTAAATATTATCAAGGACATAGTTTCAGGTAGAAAGTCTAAAATATACCCAGAAAAATGATAAAAGCTGGAGTTTTATGGGCAACAAAGAGGAAGATGAGGTAAATAGGTAAAGAAAAGAGTGTTATCAAGCTTGGTAAATGATTCCTCTGACAGACTCCATAATCATCATCTTGAGCCAAATCAGTTTACTTTTATTAATGATTAATAAGGTAATTTAAATATCTATCCTAGAAGTTATATTTTGATGGACTGCTCTGGTGAACTAATCTTTTGAGGGGAACTATAAATACATACTATTTTCCAGGACACCTATATGTCTATATTATTAGGTGCATAGATATGTAGGCACACACCTATGTAACCAATTATTCATTAATATAAGAAAGGCAGATATTAATATTTTATTATATAAATATAAAATCTAACTACCAAAGGAATACAGTATTTAAGATATTTAATGGACCAGAACTACTCAAAACTAATTTAAAGAGTAATAGAATCTCTTGCAAGTTGTTTAAGAATTCATGCACTGATGACAGGAACTTATCCTTTAGGTGACCCTGGAACAAGAGTCTCCCACTGGTAGAACAAAAAGGACAAGAAAATTCAGCTGCTGGAATTTACACAAAGGCAAAGAGTCCATCTGCCAGCAGAAGATTCCCTGCCAAAGATTATTCTAAAGAGGGATCAGATCCATCAACAAGGAAGTTTCTGTGCCCAGTATTCTTGTGTATGACCATCTATGCACCAGTAAACAACTAACCAAGCAAATAGTCAAACCTCACATTCTTTACATCCTCTATATTTTCTTTGTCCTCTGACCTCATAAATTCTCTCCAGACTGAGAAATGAAGAGATAGATTGGAGAACCTTGCAAAAAACCTCTTTTTTTTCTAAAATAAAAGAAAGTAGGGAAACGAAAAGAAGAAAAAAAAAAAAAAACACCTCCTAAATCGCATGAGAACAGTTAGAATCTAAATCATTTGAGCTAGACTGCACCCCCTCCCTTCCTCTACCATTCCCATTTAGACAGGTGTAACCAAAAAGACAAAATTCCATTCTCCTCTCAGTGCAATCATGTACAATAGAATATCATGCGGAGAGACAGCTATTGAACATTCCTTCTTCTGTCCACTTTTGTGTTATAGATTCTAAGTAACAGTTTAATGGGAATGACAATATTGGGGATCCCTTTCTCAATGGGCTCCCCACTCCTGGTCTCATTCAAGTAAGGAACAATGGGAACACTAGAAACACACCATCATTCCAGTTTCTTCATAGGGCAAGGAGGCTTATCTACGAGAGGTAAACCAGCAATAACAGATGCATCGCCCCATCCCAACAACCTGGTCACAAAGTAAAGTTTTCCCTCCAAAAGAAGCAGGACACCAACCACAATTTCATAGTGGCTCAGGTAATTCCCCAAGGGAAGAAGAAGAACCTAAGACCTAAGAAAACAGATGTTCTCCCAAGGAAGTTGGTCTAATTAGTAACACAATGTGAGCATCTCAAGGTGAGGGAATTCTCAGGAGATTTGAAATTAAAGCAATTAAGAGTATGTTGGTAGCTCCAAGATAGCTCGACAACAGCAAGTGAAACCACAGATTAGCTCTTTTACCAGAGAGACTCAGAGAAAGCGATAGCTAAGAAAAGCCCTTCTATGCTTGGAAGAAAACGTCAAAACCCTTCTGAAAAAACTATCTACAAATGGATCCAACATTAACTGGATCAAATTTTGGATTAATTCATGCCCCAATCACTGATGCAAACAATTGAACAATCAGCCAGCAATTAGTGACTAATTGTAATACTTACAGAGGCAGAACAATTCAGTGATAAAACTCAAAGAGAACCTATTAATTCCACTGTCATCACATTTAGAAAATCAATCCATTAGGTCATATCCAAAATTCAACAGTTTGCAACTTCCACTCCACTCAGTTACTATTAATAAAATAAAAAAGGAAAATATATGGAACTTAAGTTGAACATTCAAAACATATTCGTTGGAACAGATCGATAAACAAGCCCCAGAGATAATAACCATGACTATATGCAACACTGGAAATACAATTTTCCTATGAGAATTAGTTTCAGGATTCATGGGACATTCTATATTTTCCTGCAAAACATTTACCATAGAGAAGCTCCCAGTTATGACTATGAGCACATAAGAATATTCTTTGAATATTTCTATTTTGAAAGATTTAAGTATCTTGTCCAGCACTGGCTGCAGGAGAGGCAATGCCTAGTTCTATCACAGGACAGATTCTCCGGGAAACGTCATCATCTGGAGTGGATTTTCATGAGCAAAAAATGGGTGTAGAGTCTCTGTACGAGTAATGTCAGGGAATGTAGACATATGGGTTTCATTATTCAGGTTGTAAAAAGAAGTGTTACCCAAAAGAGTTCGCTTAAAAGCACAGTGCTGGCTGCATATGTCTCCATTTCTCGGACCCATAGTCCAGAAGTCCATTTCTGAGGACAGTTCAAATATCCCTCAATGACTCAAAGATTCTTTGCAAATGCCCACATCCCTGTCCCTGCTTCTGTCCAACCACCCCCAAGTAATGACAACCAGACATGAACCCAAAGGGTTCCAGGACCACAAACCTTAAAGGAATCTCTCAGGACATGCTCTCCCACTCTGTTTGGAAAGGGACATTCCTCAGGTCCTCAGACATGACGAGGTTATTGTGTCTGTGTCCTCATCCAAGGTCATATCCACATAGAATGTCCTCATACATAGGTTCTTCCGGAGGATGATCTTCATAAAGGGCTCTGACTCCTCAATCACTACCACTTTGTAGTATATAATTCAATATCTGGGAGTGTGATACCACCATTTTGTTTTGTTTTGTTTCGTATTTCTCCATGATTGCTTTGACTAGCTGAGGTCTTTCATTGTTTCCTACTAATTTTTTATTTTTGTTCTATTTTCTTTAAATATGCTCATGAAATTTTGATGGCAATTGAATTAAACCTACATATTGCTTTAAGTAAGATGGCCATTTTGATAATGTTAGTTTTTCCCAAACATGGGATATTTTTTCATCTCTTTGTATGTTCTTCTAGTTAAGAGATATACACAGTTTTATTGTACTCATCTTTCACCTCCTTGGTTAAGTAAATGCCAAGGTATTTGATTCTTTTTGTTTCTATTGTAAATTCAGTAGTTTTCTTGATTTTATTCTCTTCTATTTTATTGTCCAAAAAATGTAACAGATTTTTGTGTATTGATTTTATACCATGCCACTTTACTGTAGTCATTAATTCTAGCAGGTTTTTGATGGAGTTTTTAGGATTTTCTACATATGTAATTATTTCATCTGCAAATACTGGTAGCTTTAGTTACTCCATTCCAAACTGAACCCCTGTTATTTCTTTTCTTGCCTAATTTCTCTGAATGAGACCTCCAGCATGATGTTAAACAGTGGTAGTAGTGAGAGTGAACAGCCTGTTTTGATCCTGATCTTAGAATAAATCTTTTCAGTCTTTTTCACCACTGAGTATGATCTTAGCTATGAATTTATCATAGATTAACTTTATACCAATTTTATGTAGAATATTTATCATAAACGAGTGTTGAATCTTGTCAAAAGCTTTCTCTGTATACAATGATTTCATTGTACGATTTTTCTCCTTGCTCTTGTGATGTTACACATTATATTAATAGATTTGTGTATGTTGAATCATCCTTGCATCCCCAGGAAATATCTCACTTGGTCATCATGAGTTGTTATTTTGATATATTGATGGATTTGATTTTATCATACTTTGTTGATAATTTTTGCATCTATGTTAATTAAACTTATTGTCTATAATTTTCTTTTTTGGTAACATCTAAATCAACTTTTGGTATCAATATGATGTTAAACTCATCAAAAGGTTTTGGAAATGTAGCCTATTCTTCAATTTTTAAAAATAGTTTGAGAAGAATGGGTATTAATTCTTAACTAACGGCATGGTAAAACTCACTATCAAAACTGTCTTGTCCTGGGATTTTTATCTTTGGTGAAATTTTGTTTGCCTCTTCAATTTTCTTGCTTGTGACAGTTCTGTTCAGGTTTTCAATTTCTTCTTGTTTCAGTCTTTGTAAGCTGTATATTTTTACAAAATTGTCTATGTCCTAGAGATTATCCAATTTATTGGCATAAATTTGTATATAGTAGTCACTTTTGGTTTGTATTTCTGTGTTAAGTGACCTCTCCCCTTTCATTGATAATTCCAGTTATGAGAGCTTTCCTATCTTCTTTTTTCTTAGTGACTCCAGTCAGTGGTTTAGCAATTTTGTTAATTTTTTCAAAGAACCAGTTTCTTTTTTTAATTAATCTTCTGGATTGTATCTTTTATTTCTATTTTGTTTAAGCTGTTCAGAATTTTATTATTTCCTTGCTTCTGTTAATTTTGTTTCCAAATATTCTTCTTTTTCTAGTTCTTTCCTACAGTTAACTGATCCATTTCTTCATTTGGTCAATTCTGCTTCCATAGCTTTCTATAATGCTGCTAAATTCACTCATTGCATTCTTCACTTCCGGAATCTCCATTCATTTTGTAAGATTGCATTTCCTCTCTTTTTCTTGCTAATTTTATTTTTGAGCTCATTGTTTTGTTTTGTTTTTTGCTATGATTTCTTTGATCTGTTTTTCTTGAATTATCTTTTATCTCATTGAATTTCTTTATGATTGCTACTTTGAATTCTTTATGTGCTAAAAAATATATAATTCTCAATATTTTCCTCTTTGGCTTCTGATGAACTGTCATCTTGTGATACTATATTACCTTGAGATTTTGAAGTATCTTGAGCTATTTTTAAGCAATACAATGCTTGTAACTGAGTCTCTTGTTATTGCTATTATTATTATTATATATTAGCAGCAGCAGCAGCAGGTGACATGCTGTAATTTGTTTAATATCTTTAACCATTGTAGGCTTCTGTCTTTCTTAGTTATATCTTAGTTAGGGAGGTGAAGAATGGCTCTTGGGTGGGGAGTGGGTATGTAGAGTGGGGCTAGCTATTTTGGGGGCCTGCAAAGTGTGAGGGAACTTATCTTTATGGCTATCAACAGGGTGAACTTCTTCTCTGGCTTCCCAGAACTGAGTCCTACAGTTTCTCTGTGATAGTGTTGGATAGACTCACTCTCTCTCTCTTTCTCTCTGGAACCTGGATCTCAAGGATTAAAAAAGGTGGAATGCAATTCTCTTTCTTGCTCTTTGCAGGGTTTCTGATCTGGGTAGAGACTGGGATCCCAACCTTTCCTCTTAGCCGATATGTGTGACATCAATAATTTTTGTTCATTCATTCCTGGGACTCAAGGTTGGATACACAACATATACAATTGCCCTGTTGTGGCCACAGTCATGGCCTTCCTGCCTCTATTCCATAAGCTTTTCAAGGTCCAACTTTAGTCACTCGTAGTCACATGATTTCTCATGCGATCTCCTCAATACTGTCACCACTGTTACTAATTTGCTGTGGTGCTAAAAGTCATAACCCTTTGATACAAAGTAGGGGACAACTTCAGTTGCCACCTTAGTTCTAACTCCTATATTATTTTTGACAGATAACTTCAGAATTGCTTTTGAGTTTGCAACAGTAGATACAGTATAGCTATAAAATATTAAGATCGATTGGGATTGAAAATAAATATAAACAAGCTCACAAAGAGCTCTAAGATTAATTTATTTTAGTGAGGTTTAACTATATAATTTAAAGAAAATGTATAAACAGGAATGAAGGTGAGTAGGCAGGCAAGAGAGACAATCAAGAAGTATTATATTTATTTTATTTAGTTGTACATTTTGGTTGTTTCCTTTGATTGTGGGTATTGAACCAGGGACACTGGCATGTACATAGACTAGTGGACTAAACTTCTAGACCACCAGGGAAGCCAATTCAACTATATCTTAAAATAGAATAGGGACCCGTTGAGGTTTATTATAATGACAAGTTTACATTTAAATTTCAGAAAAATTCCTTTTCAAATAACATGATAATCTACTAGAGAAAAATCAAGAGTAGAGTTCTGTATTTCCACTGAGGATGTACTCTTATGGAGAAGAAACATAAAATAATTACAACTTTATTGTATCAAGAAGGCAGAGGTAGTACCTGGAATGGTTGACTGAATGTAAAATATTTTACTTACTCACAGTGGCCCTGAAACTGGAATTTTGTGTCTCACAGAGGATTGATTTTATGGAGAGAGGTTGGGAAATATAAATATGGGGTGAAACGTGTGTATATGAGAGAAATGGAAGGGTGTATTATTTGTTATAGAATAAAGAAACTTGCATTTTATGTGTTGGAGGTAAGTGAAAACTAAGTAGAAATCAACACCTAAATGTTAGTTTTGAAAATAAAATCCATTAAGATTACCTGGAAACAATATTAAAACCAAGATTAATTTTATGAGAAAAAAATTTTTCAGAGATAACTTGAGTGACAATGGAACAAATAAATCTATGAAAAAAATTGAAAGTGAGTATGGGTATAAATTGTGTGGTGAAATATGGACTATATACCCAGATATACACCAGTATCTTCAGCTGCATAGGGTATGGAAAATGCTATGAAAATGATTGATATCACTGGTGGCAAAAACCAAGAATGAGGCAAAATTTCAGACAAAAATATAAAAATATAAATCATAGGAGTGTCAATTTCCATATCAATTGTTACATAAATAATAAAAATAACTAAAAATATAATTTCCTTACTAAAAATATGCATTTAAAAAATCAGTTTTGAAAGGAATATGCCTCAGAGATATTCAATGTCTAATATTTAGTGACTTTTTGTACAATAAATGTAAATTTTGTTAATTCATAGTTGTGTCTGGTTTTAATTAACATATTTACTTAAAATTTAATCTTAAAGGTAGGTTGTTTGATTTTTTAGTGCTTCTTAGTGTACTATAGGACTAAAAACAGAATTTAACTAATGTTTAAACTAGTTAGGGATCAATGTGATTGAACTGAAAGGTCAGAGACACAGATTGAACAAGGTGTGTGTGTGTGTGTGTGTGTGTGTGTGTGTGTGTGTGAATGCCTTAGAAATTGATGCCTCTAAGTCAAAAGATTATGAATAATGTTTGTTTACATGCTATTGTTGTTTACTTTTATATATATTTCACATGAAAAAGTGGCACAATTTGCTGTCTATAAAATTATATCAATTTTTTCTAAATCAATATAATTAAATAAATTCATTTCATTCAAATAAGTTTCAAAAACCTTAACAATTCTTCATTTTCTCACTAACATAATACAGTAACACAATGTAATTTCAACAAAAATAATATCAAAATATGTGGTTTGCCACTCTATTTTGTGTTTACTTTTGTGTTTTTTGTTTAAGCTGAAGAAGACAGGCGAGTATGGAAAGAGAGGAAGAAGGACATGTTTATTTATTTGACTGCTCCTTTTGGTTGTACTCCCTGGCCTTGGGTCTGTGCTGCAGCTGTAAAATTAAAGCCTCAGTCATTAAGGCATATCTGTTTTGCGTTGTTTGAATGTATGAGTTTGTCAGTCATAGCATCCTCTGAATAAGGCAATAAAAACAGAACATGTATGTAACCACAATTTCTTTTATATATTATGGGACAAAGGAGAAAAATAATTAGACTTGATATATACAATATATATACAGACAATTGTATACATTTATTATTTATCACTTTTTTCTTGCTTAGAAAAATGTACCGCTTTAATATCAGCATCTTTTGAATCAGATAATTTTGTCATTAATCTATCTAATTTCCTAATTCTAGATATCAATACTATTTTAAATTATTCAAACACAAATACAGTTTTATAAAGTAACAGTGCGAGCAGTAATGAAGGCAAGTAGGCAGGCAGGCAGGAAGAGAATGGAGGAAGCATTTTTTTTTTAAATTTATTTGTTTATCTTGGTTGTTGTCATTAGCGCTGTATCAAGAACCTGGGTCCTTGGCATGTATATGGACTATACCCGGCAGACTTAACCACTAGGTAACCAGGGCATGCCTAATGTAAATTATTTAGGGACAGGCAGAGTTAATTTATATCATTAATGGGTGAATGTATTTATTACAAAATGAGATCAAATTTATCGACAGTACTTTTTGTAGCAAAAAATTTGTGATGATGTGATTTCAATGTTAGCAAAATATTTTTCTAGATAATTATTTGGCAAAATAAGCATTACGTTCTCTAGAGAGAAATGAATTCTTAATCACATGTCTTTGATTATCAATGTTGCTTAGTTTTTCAGAATATTACAGAGGCTGAAGTTGTAGCAAAGTATCTTTGCAGTTGAAAGCTCTGATCTGTTTTTGCTTTTCAATCTCATTTTATTTGGGAGGGCAGTGTTGAACCAAGTGTCTATGCTTTACAAGAGGCAGAAAAAAATTAAAATGTACATACATTTAATAATTTTCTGCACAATTTTTAAATGATGGATTTTTTTGTAAAGAGTGAAGGGTGTATCATATCAAAATCCTTTCATTTGAAAAGCTCTGTACCTCACAGTTTTATCTTCTATAATTTGCGATGTCATTTCTAATCACACCACTATTCAATAGTGTTAGAAGTCCTAGTCAGCACAATCAGATTAAGAAAAGAGACATAAATATGTATCCAGATTGAAAAGGCTAAAGCAAAACTATTGCTATTTAGAGATGACATGACAACCTATGCAAAGAAATAAAAACCTCCAGAAACATAATCTGCTAGAAAAATAAATGAATACAGTAAATGGCAGGTAGGCAAACTCATATATAAATAAATATCTATTGAAATTTTACAAGAAAATTACAAGCTAATAACTCATTTTCTACAGTGATCATATGTCAGAATTTTAATAGTTGACCTACATAATTTTAGGGCTATAATTTTTCAAATTTTAATATTCACATAATTTTAATTGTGATTTCTTTGTTTTTCATTTATATTTTTTTTTTCCTTTGAATTGAAATTGTTTTAACTTTCATAGCTCTGTATCATTCATCCTTTTCCAGGACAGTATAAAGCATGATATATATGTATGATATATATGTTTATATATGTTGATTATGTCTTATTATCATTTAATGAAAGATCAGATACAGAATATGAAGGCAAATTTACTTCAGTATTTTTAACTTGCTTGATTTTAAAAGTGGTCTAGAAAATAACTTTAAATGATCAAATTAATAATTATTTTCTAATTTATATTTATTTTACACGCAAGACCTATATAAATAACCCTTTTATTAATTTCTTGGGAAATATTTTGCTATGTAACTTCAATACATACAGTTGCTTATTTAAAATATTACTTGTTAAAATAATAATATTACCCTGTTTTCGTTCTGGAAAAGACTAGCTTTTTCTGTGAAAGATAAGAGGGGAGGAGTTTATTCAGAAAGAATAAGAATGTGCCTTTTTATTTTGAAAGGCCAGCACTTAAGAGTCTCAATTAACATTCATATAATCTATTGTACATAAGTTTGAATGTGAGCATTTGTTTTTTTAAAGATGTCTTATTCAATTAATATATGTATATCACAAGTGTAATCATTTCTACTCACCTCAAGGAGAGAAAAACAAATATTCTTTCTGCTGAAATAAATATATTATTCTGTTCTTTTTTTTTTTCCTGTAAGCTGACTATTATCTTAAAATAACCTATAAAGTGATTTTACTGGCAATTAAGATAAAACTTACTAGTTTCAAAAATAGGAGCATTTTTATTTGTGCATAGAGTAAAAAAATGAAATAATAGAGGAAGCTATTTAATGAATTATGAAATCTGATACCTCTTCAATTTCTCCTTTCAAGGTTTTCCAAATGATAACCATTGAGTCTCATGTTTTCATGCTTTCATGTATAAACATGTCTATCTGTCTTTCTATAAGTAAATGCCAGTTTCAAATATTAAAATATAAACCGAAGCAGTATCAAGGTACTTGCTTTACTAATTCAACAAAAATTAAAATTTACATCAGAATATATAGCTTTACATTAAAAAAATTGCTGGTCAGATTTACAGCTCTTCCTATAACTCTGCCAATGAATGCTTGCACAATGATCAATTTAGTCATGGAGATATCTAAAGAAGTTATTTTCATTTTGGAGTCATTTCCCACAATGAGTCAATTTTTGAAACTTTCACCAAAAAGTTTTACATGTAACATGATATCCTGTGCTACAATATAGATTTTCCTCACAGTAATTTCAAGAAAAGTGCAAATTGGTGGTAAATTCAGATATTGTCTCTTGGGAAAAGGATGTTGCAGGAGAGAAAATATATTGGAATATACCAGCACAATTTGAAAGCCAAGATGTAACTAAATATCTCATGCTTGTTTTAGTGACAAAAATGGTATCTCCTACATAGAATCTGAAAAATACAGTGACTTAATTAAATAGTTTTCTTAATTAAAGCTCAGAAATGAAAAGTCTTAAATGCCAAGAAAATGCAAATCTCTCTTTGAAAGTGTGCAGGAAAAAAAGTTTGGGAACAACAAGTTTCAATCATAAACTAGCATAGAAAAGAGAATCAAACTGATATTTTTACAGTTAATTTAAGCTAAATTATTTCCTTTTTTGCCTTTTAGTAAGTGATTATACAAAGAGACAATCACATGTCCCTCTGAACTATTTTTAACTTATTTTTGTCACTCATATTGCATTTATCACCATGTTTCACATTTAATTAGGATATGATCATTTAACTATGTGGGGTACACATTATTATATGTTATCAGAGTATAAATGACTACTTGTTTTTAACTTAGAGTGCCAGAAACAAAAGCTTCCCGAAAGACAGAATAGGATAAACATCAACACAGCTGAAAGTAATGGAAATGCTTTTGTAGGGGGAAATTATTTTATTTTTATTTTTCCTTTGTCTTTCTCTTCTCCTCGCAGTATAAATCACACAATGAAAGGTATGCAAACATTCATGTAGAAGTGAAAACAATACCTAATCACAGTGATAGAATAAGTATTTATCATGGGATATCAGGAAATGTTTCAGAGGTTTCCAGGTAATGGAACAATTTTCTGTATCAGCAGTGATCTTAAAACATGTATTTAAACATTTGCAAATGTATGCTTTGCTTGGAAGAAGTCTGAGTTGCCAATAAATTAGTATTTCCCAGTTCTTCTCTTTCTTCCTTCTACAGAGAAGTCCAACTTAACCTATTTAATTATTTCCCTGATTATTAACTCAAAGAAGTTTATTCGATTTCTTCATCAGTTTTTTTGTTGTTGTTTTTTTACATTTTTGACATCTAGGCAGTAAGAAAAGAAGTCGATTTGAGTGCTAAAAGTAGCATTAGAGGTTGAACCTGAGTAGAATTGATTCTAAGACTATTTTATAAAGAATATTAGCAATGTCTGTAAGGATGAAAAATAATACAGAAAATTTATTGTAGCAGATCATGTAAATTGTCATCTTAGCACATAAAAAAAGGTAGTAGATCTTAATAAAGACTTTTTCAATGAAAACATGCAGATGGGCAGCAGACACATGAAAAGATGTTCATCATTTCTTATTGTTAGGAAAATGCAAATCAAAACAACAGCAAGATAACTCCTCATATCTGTGAGAATAGCTATAATCCAAAAGCCTAGAAACATCAAGTATTAGCAAAGATATAGAGAGAAGGATACCCTGAAACACTGCTGTGGAAGTGTAATTGGTACAGCCAGTATAGGAAGCATTATGTAGAGCCTTCAAAAAATTAAAAATGGAAATGTAATATGGTCCAGTGACACCCCACTTCTGGGTATTTACCTCCAAAACACAAAAACAATCATTTGAAGAGATGCATGCACCCTCATATTTATTTCAGCATTATTTACACTGTCCAATAGTTGGAATTGGCCAAGGACAGATGAGTGGATAAAGATATGTATAAACACAATGAAATGTTATTTAGTTGCAAAAAAAGAGATGAAATCTTCTATTTGCATCATGTATGTACTTAGAAGGAATTATGTTTAGAGAAATCAGTAAATTGATATGATTTCACTAATGTGGTATTTAGAGACATGAAACAAATGAATGAGAAAAAATTTTTAAATAAAGTTAGTCTCTAAGACAAAATTAGTAGTTACCAGAGGGGAAGGGATGAGAGTTGGCAAATTGTGAAAAGTCAGTTTTAAGGTGGAGAATAGAATTGCACATTTAGTGGTGAAGTTAATGTAGTATATACAGATGTTGATTTATAAGTATGAAAATTTTAAACCTTTAAATTATAATACAATGCACTTCAATGAAACTAAAAATAAAATGAATCAAAAATAAATTAAATTATAACTGCAAATAAATGTCTTTAAGATAGATGGGAATATATGTTTAACCAAGAACTACTATGACAATACAGGAAGAAATGGTTTTCTTAGTTTTAAAAGTGATATATATATACATATACATATTTCTGTATTTGTATTTTTCACATGTCGATGTCCATCTTTATCAATATATGTAATCAGATCCTTATGCATGTCTATGTTTCATATTTCTAACCTAACTTTTATATTAGTCTGGTTTTTACAGAAGATACTTACTGGTATATAACTAAAGAAAGTAGTTCCAGGTTTAGAAAATTATAATTAAAATACAATGCATGTTTATAAAGTATCCATTATAAATTTGATTCCTTGTTTATAGTGCTATTACTTTTTCTAGTTAAAATTAAGTATATAACTTCCGTTTAACTTTCTCAGCATGAAACAACTAGAAAGTAGCCAAATGGAAGTCAGAAATAATATATTTTCTATTCTGTGTTTATTTCTACATTAGGTTTCCTTGAGCAATGCAGAAAATTTACTAAAGACATTTTCACAAGGATTTTGGTTACTATGCAGATTATAGATGTAGATGATAAGTATATATTCTAACTTTCCAAATAAAGCCTAATTTTTATGAAAGATAATTATGAACTAAGTGGATTTTCATTATAAGTAACATTCAAGCACATCAATTGATTAGGTGGCTAATTTTTTTAATTCCTGAAAAACACACTGAAATGGTATATTACTTTACTATTCAGAGATTCTTGATTCCCAGTCAACATAATTTTGAATTCTATTTATAAGGAGATAAATAAGAAAAAAATTAGCATGATGTATGTGTATTTTTAAAATAAATTCCTACTATATCACTTTTTCTCCAAAAATATTTGATATGAAAAATGTAAGTAATAAACAATCACAATTTATTTGCTGCTATGATCAAATAACTAAAAAAGATAGCATTTTAACCTTTCAAAATATCAAATCATATCCTTGTATTTTTTCTAACCTTTCAAAAATCAAATTTGTCAAATTATATTCAAGAGATAAAGGAACTATAATTTCAGTTGCATTTTGTTGTATACTCTTGCATCTCATTTCAAGAGAAAATTGACTAATGTGGGAATAAAACTGCCTACTACCACCCTAACTTTAACCTCTTTTGATATACTCATCGATATGTTAATTATTATTCATCAAATTTCTGCCTGATTAGAGATGAGAAAAATAGGGCCAAAAGATCCACAGTAGTTGCAATAGAGACAATAGAAGTAAGATAACCAGCTCCTTCCAACCATGCTTTAATTGATATTTATGATTCTGAAAATAAGAGAGCAGCTTATAAAAAAGTGGAGAGAGCTATGGTGAATATTTTTAGGAAAATGATTTTGTGTGATCTCAAAGTAGGGTTGTTGTCACTTAGCTTGACAGAACAAAAATAAAGAGAAGGACAAAATATGGATGTGGTAGATAAAGAACTAGTTCTTAAAGTGAACCACCTTAAAGATCTTTATTAGGCTTTCTTTGCCCCTTTTACTACAGTACCAAGTACTAATGACATCAACCAAAATGTTAATATATTCTAATAATTAAAAGAAAAAATTCCATTTTGCCACTGTAGGATACATTATTTGGTGTGTTTTTTATAGATATCTTGATTTTCTTAATTCTTATTTTTAAGATTTTTAAAAAATGGATCTTTAATTTTATTCTTTTCTTGTATTTTGTTTATCTTAATTAAAGGAACATTGCATCATGACATTATATAGTTCAAGATGTCCAAATTCTAAATAAGCACCTGTATATAGTACCTTAAATTTACCACCAACAGTCCAATTCTATCCTTTTTCATATGATTGACACCTTTTACCTTATTTGCCCAGCTAACCCTTTCCCTTCTTGAGTCTAGCTTGAATCTATAGCTAAAATTCTAAAAGAGGGGAAAAAAAAATGGTGGATCCAGAGTAGTCTTTAATCCAGGGCTAGTTTACTTCTCTAAGAAGAGATCCTTTGGAAGTTTCTATTACATGTCTCATACATGCAAAAATGTTTAGAACTTTCTACTAATCATCCTTTCCATGGTAGTTGTTCTTTTCCTGACCTCCTGAAATCCCACTTAGTGTAAGATGATCTCACATTTAATCAAACTTATAAGGGGTTTTTCAATATTTATGAGTCATTTCCCTGTATAGGTTTCTTTCCTCTGTACTGGCAAATTCCAGCTGCCACACTCCACTTAAGTTAAATTTAGATCTGTTCAAGTCACCAAAATTAATGGGCTATCTCCCTTTCACATAGCAAGCTATTATCTCCAAGCATAAAGACAGGGTGACTGAAGGGTTTATTTCATTGAATACCATCCTGCCAGAGATAATAGCCTTGCCTGTTGTCAAATATCAGAATACCTAGCTTTATTTCTAGTTGTTTAATGCAGAAGGTCAAGTCTCCTAAAATTACTCTTTCATAGGAAGAAATTGCCTAAGTTTTGACTTCCCAAGTTTATCAACTACACATCTAGCAATTGTTATTGAGAAGAAACCTGGACAAGCCCTTGGGCCCTAAGTATCCATAGAAACTCCTTATTTTCTTTTTTATTGGTAATTTAGCGGTTTTATTTGTTTTATAATTCCAAGGTCTCAGTCTTCTACCATCACTTTCAATCAACATATTCATGAAGATTAAACATGCTGCAAAAGTCAGATAAACTCTTGAATGTTTTCCTGTCTCTGGAGTTCTAATCCTTTGAATTTTCATTATCTTCACAATTTTCCCCCTTCAAACTGTATGCAAATATTCCAGTTGTTTTGCACTAAGCACGGTCCCCCTTTAGATGATCCTCCCACTTGGAAATAGACATTCTTACCTGTTTTTTCAAACTAGTTTCCCTTCTTCTAGAACTGTCAAAATAAAAATGTATCTTTCATAGATTTTTGAACTGATATTCCAAGTTTTTATAGAAATGCAATCTATCTGCTTAGAAGCTTTTTTTATTTTAGATGAAAATATTGTTTTAAAGAGCTACACACACACACATGCTCAGACAATGATTTTATTTAAAACTATCGAAAATATTGCATACGTATTTGAATGAACAATAAAAAGTGTAAATTAGAATTAACTATGTTGACTATTATAGTTGTATTAGGAGAATGAAAGGAAACTGTTCATATTAAATGTGTATGGCATATGCCTTTTCATTATTTAACTTTTTACAATAAATACATCTCATTAAAATATGATTTTTAAGTCCAAAAATTTTATCAAATTAAATAATAAATGTTATCTTAATATCTACAGATAAAGTTTGAGCTTTATAAAATGTCACCCAATTACCACCTTACAGTGATAAGATTTCTAAATGTGGCCCAGTCTCAGTGCAATGAAGACAAGCTAGTCATAGCATGGAAGGTTTTTGAATATACATGAAGACTTTGGAGAGAGCACAAGCAATGGCACATAGTTAATTTGTTATGTAGAAGGTGTTGAAATAACTTCCAATGTTACTAAAGTACAAAGCTGGTAGTAGAGGTGGTCAGAGTCATCCATAACAGTACAATTCACAATAAAGAAGATCTGGAATCAACCTAATTGTCAATTGACAAATGACTGAATAAAGAAGATGTGGTATATAATATACACAATGGAATACTACTGATAAATATATGAAATCTTGCTTTTTGTGATGATTTGGATGAAAATTGAAGTGATTATGCTGTGTGATAAGTCAGACAGAAGAAATAATATCAATGGTTTCTCTCATATGTGGAATATAAAAAAACAACAATTATTGTGAATTGTACTGTTATGGACATAAGGTTGCACGTATCTCTTTAGAATTACTTAGATAAATACCTAGAAGGGTAATTACAGGATCATACGGTAACAGCAAAAATCATTCTCCAGCTCAGAAATAAAAATTCTGGTTATTAGAGCTGGGGGGAAGGGAAGGGAGCGTGGAAACTTGGATCTGATGTAAGTTTTGAAAAATCAGAGATACACCATAACCAGTGTCACATGCCCTCCGCCAGAGTTCTAGTGTCATTGTTATCAATTTTACTTATAGAATATTTTAAACTATCCACACATTTTTGAAGAAATATAGTATGACCTCTGGGCAGCATTAAATTCTCATTGAAGATTAATGATCATAGATTCAAAAAGTGAGCAATCAACAATGATCTGTGATTTTTTAATCCACATTGGTCAATAAGGGTATAAGCATGGATTTGGAAGCAAAATAAATTCTACTACAATTTTAGATATCTATAATTTGTTCCTATGCCTAAAATATATAGTGATAATCAGAAATAAATTATGCTTACTGAGTGACTTTTTCCAAACACTTTACCTATAATAATTCCTTCATTTTCAAAGCGTTCTATAAGGTTGACACCATTATTTCCCTTCACTTTACAGGAAATAAATGAAGTAGTTAAAAGTAGTTAAAAAAACATGTCCAAGCCACACAGGTAATAAAGAGCACTGAAATGACCCCCTATTTATATCTCTTAAGCTGTAAATTATGCTATATATTTTCCTGTTGCTTCAATGTTTCATTTTTTGTCATTGCGTCTTCAGCATTAACTTTTAAGGAAAATAGTATGATTATGTTAAAGTTGTAAAAAATTCATGTTATGAGTCCATGTTTACACATGGTGTACATAAAGATTACCTGCTTTTAGTAATAATCTTTTGTTAAACTCAATGATTTCCTTTAATAATTTTGTCAGATGT
Organism: Solenodon paradoxus; assembly: GCA_004363575.1. Classification (NCBI taxonomy): domain Eukaryota; kingdom Metazoa; phylum Chordata; class Mammalia; order Eulipotyphla; family Solenodontidae; genus Solenodon; species Solenodon paradoxus. The sequence continues at coordinate 700,877 of RJWH01000517.1, read as the reverse complement.
TAGAAAGAATAAGATATCAATGAAATTTTAAGATTTTATAAAGATAACTAGCTTTCATAAAACCACAATAGGCAAAGGAAAATTATATAGTTCCATGATCTATAATATAGCACTAAATATCCATTTTTTAATGACATGGTTCTCAACTGTTTGTGAGGTTTCTTCAAATCATTTCTCTGTTTATCTTCTTATCCTCCTAAAATTATTGTATCTCAGAATTCAGTACATTGATCTCTTCTGTTTTAATCTTCACTTGGTCCTTAAATGATTTATCTCATTAAATTTATTATAGTTAATTTTATTGAAGGACCATTGCATCATAACATTACATATGTTTGCATTATTATAAATCAATGTCTGTACATAGCATATTTAAATCTGTGGCTTCAATATCATAGGCATTAGTTAATCGTGTATTAAACTCTGATTCAAATAACCTAGTCTGTATACCTTTCTTTCTCATTTAGAATGTGAAATACTAATTGACATAGTCTGCTGATATTAAATAGACATAGGCTGGCAAAGGTTCACCCCGATAAGTAGCACTACCTCAAAATGTGGTTCTAAAGTTTACTTGATGGGCAGATAGCTTGGAGAATCATTTCTTGACACTTGAATGCTTCTAAAGCAATGAGAATATAGCATCATTTACATTTACGCTTTGCTGACTAATAGAAGTCACGTGGACACACCTGAGTCGAAGTCAGCAGGAGTGTTTATTCCTTTTGTTTTGGGAGGGGAGGAAACCTGGAAATATTGGTGAACGTTAGCAATGTTTGTAATACCAAACTAAAACAAAATAAGTTTTGAATTTATACATTTAGTCTTGACTTCTGTAACTCGTATACAAACACCTACACAAGATCGCTGCCTGTGTATCTAATGGGAAACTGAATCTTAACAAACCCTAAAAATTTGCTCCACAATTTTATAAATCTCCATTATTCTTATTGCTTAGACAAAAACTATCCCAGTCTTTCATTTTTTTTTTTATAATACATATTCCATCCATCATAAAATACTGTTGATTCTGTATTCAAATTATATCAACAATGTGATTAGTTGTCAGTTCCACTACTATGCCTAACCTTGATCTAAACTGCCTTTATCTCAATTGCAACCAAAGTAATTTGGAAAACATAACAGTGTTTTCACATTAAAGTAAAAGCTAAAGTCCTTAACATTTCTATAAGCCCTCAACCTGAGCTATAGTTTCATTCCTTGTCCTTTAAAAGTTATCTGTAATTTTTGTCCATATTCCTTTCCAGATTCTCCTTGCAGTTTCTTGTACACATAAGTCATATTCTTGGGGTCTTAAAATTATTTTGTTCTATGTGTTTGTAATATCTTTGTATTGAAGAGCTAGATAGTTAACTATCTTAACCAAATCATTAAGATTAATATCACCAGCAATAAATTATATTGATAATGTATATTGCTTCCTAGAAACAATGAGAACATTTTACCTCTGTGGTACTCTTCCTCCAAAATCCAAAATTCTAGTAAAATTATAAGAAAATACTAGACAAACATAAATTGAAGGACATTTTACAAAACTCCTGTCTAGTGCTTTTCAATAGGATCAATGTAATTCAAAATGTCTCAATAATAAGCTGATAATTCACAATGATTTAGAAGCACTCTGTCTTCATTTTCAGATAATCTGAATTATTACTTACATCAAAATAGATATAAATGTCTTACAGAAGCATTACATTGCCACATTAAAACATATTTTAAATTTATTATGCTTCTATATGGATTATTAAGTATAGCATTGAGGCATTATTAGATAAATATTAGATTATCTAGAAAGATTAAATAATTTAATATTAATATAAACAAATCAAGTGATTTCACTTGAATTCCACTTCAGCTTATTCCAAATGTTTCTATAATTTTTTACCATTTTTTCAAGAATGAGTTCAAGATCTATAATTGCATTAATTTTCCCATATATTATTCCATTACCTAGATTATTGAATATTTGGAATGTTTCAATGTGTTTCTGACAGTCGAAGGTCAAACAATACTGATAGTATATATGATTTTTTTTCTTAGTGAATACTAGAGTCATAATATATTTTATGGAGTGTGGAGAATGTCTGTGAACAAAAGGGATACCTGCCCTGAACAAAGTACTATTATTTAGTGAGCTACATTTAACTAAGTACCGACATTTTATTACCAATAAGTAAGCATGATTAACTTCTAGTTATTACATATTTTATGGGTGGGATACTATTTTTGTCCTCTGTGAAAAGATGAGTCTCAAAACTGTGACCCTCCAGGTAAAAGATGAATGAACTCAGCTACATGAATTGCATTCTATGCTTTGTATGAAAATTTGTCTACATTCTGACTATATATTAGAAAACATAAACCTGAAATAATTGGTCTTCTTATGTCAATATGACAAAACACATTGAAATAGAAAGCAATTCAAGAGAATATATGTACAAAAACTCAAAGGAAAAATAAGGGGGAGGAAAGTTTCCAGTGATGAGCAAATGCTGATTTGACAAAAAATTTTCCGTAAGCTATATCAATATAGAGTTCATTGTTGACCTAACCAAGGTCTATTTTGTTGGAATATTAATGACTGAACTTGATTTGAAATGAATAAAGAAGTGATGAAAAAGAATATAGGTAAAACAGAGTAAAGTGAACAAATTAGTTAAGCTTTAGCAAGGGAGAATGCACAGTTAGGAGATAGCTTAATTTCTCTGAAATAGGAGTTATTAGACTATTTTTGTATGCTACTGAGAATAAATTAGCAAGGGCGTAAAAGAATTGATTATGTTAGTCAGTGAAAGAAAAATTGCTGAAGAAACACACTTGAGCAAATAATGGTCCATATGATCTGGAAATGCATTATAAGGGAGGTGTGCTTTACCCAGCAGGAAGAGGAGGAGAGATGTTCATACCTACAAGTATAGATTCACATAGGTGGGTAGACATAGTGAATGGTAGGGACCTATGGAAACTATCTTATGATTGATTCTCAGTGAAATGGGATGCTTAGGAGGAACAATTTACGAAATAGTCATTTTGAGAGTGGGAAAGCTAGTGGTATATGAACCAGAAAAGTGTAGTGGGATATTGTACATACCAATGACACATGTGAAGTTATGAGTCTAGAATACCAGTAGGCATGAGATTATTTACCCTCTCTTTAGCAACTTTGAGCTAAGTGGATCAAGTGTGGAATTCTAAATTGAATTTATCTGCAGTTGGGATTTTGCCTGGAATGTATAAAAATTAGTGACTATACTATTAATGAAAACAGAAGCGAATAAATGTCAGTGCAATGACAGAATTAATACCTTCTAGATACAGAGGGCTAGGGATCATCAGATTTGAGGAATCAATGCAATGAGACAGGGCGCATCTAAAAGATTGCTCCTTGTTGGAATAAACAAGTTGTGCTCTCCTGACATGCAGTAGATGCTTAATATTAATTTTTAATAAATGACATTTTAAAAAATTTTAGGCATCTCTAGCACTTAATGGTTAGGTTCACTGCCTAGGAATGAGTAACAGTTCATGATCCCAAGGATGAGGGTTCCTGTTTCAGTGTTGGTGGGGAACAATCAATGTGAATAACTTAATAAAAGTAAAATAAAATGCTTCTTCCTCCTCTCTCTTTCTGCCTGTTTGTCTACTTGAGTTTATTTTGCCTGCACTTTCCTTTAAAATAATTAATTAATTAAAATGTTAAATGTGCATATGATAAACATTTAGGTATAAAAACTTGGCTCTATGTTAAATACATTATATGTCTAACTAGGGTGATTATAGTCAGAAAATGCAGAGATATTATGATATTCACTAGATTGAATTTGGAGGTCATATTTCCAGATCTTCATCACTCTGCCCTTTTTTGAGAAAAGTGGAGGAATTAAAAAATAGACACTCATATGTACAAAAAATGAGGTTCAGCAGCAAAGAAACAAGATTGTGTGGACTTAGATTCCAAAACTACTGAATCTGTTTTCTAAAATTCTATATATTTTTTTCTTCAGTTGCTACAGAATAGTTTCAAATAATGTATCTATGTAATAATTTATTGAAATTCAAACTTTTTTTTCATGTTATTGTCTTCTATTTAAGAAATGTATTGTCTTAAAACTCAAAGTCTTTCTGTCCCCATTTTCATTCTACATCTTCCTCAGATAATAAACTGCAGCATGGAATGGCAAAGACAGGATAATTTTTTTATCACAACCTTTCACTGAAGACAGCTCTCAGTGTCAATCTGTCTTTCCATGTCTTTGCTTCAGTGATAATTACGAAATTAGTGTAGAAAATAGGAGGAAAGTAGGTCTAACATGACACATTTCATATTAAACACTTCCTTTTAAAACAATAAAATGAATCTTCTTAAAGTGATATGTATAAACAAAAGGTGACTTTTATATAAAATAATGTTCAATTTTGCTAGTTTGTGCTATTTAAATTATAAATAAAAAATCAGGAAAAAATTCAACTTCATGTAGACTGTTTTTTCAGTCTGATGGAGCTTCCATAACAAAATATAACAGATGAGGATTCAAACAGTGGGAATGTATTTCCCACAGTTTTGAAGGTTCGGGAGTCCTAGATCAAGGTACCTCCAAGGAGGGTTATGGCTGGTAAGGTAGGTTTTATTATCTTTGCAAGCAGTCACTCTATAGCTATAATATTTGTATATCCTCTTTTTTTGTACATACATGGAGTTTAAAGGGCAGCAAGCTCTCTGGTGTCATTTTTGTATAGGACTAATCCCATAAAACCAGGTTTTCACTTTCGTAAATTCATTTAATCCTGATTACCTCCAAAGACACTATCTCCAAATGCTATCACATTAAGGATTAGAATAGCACCATATAATTTTGAGTCTTCATATACCTGCTTTATAAGAGAACTTCAAGACCTACATGAAACAGACAATATTTGATAATACATCTTTGACTGCTGAATAAATATGTTACCATTATCACAAAATGACAAAATTGTTCCTGACCACTCCAGAATGCCCACATTCAGTCTCAAGTGATCTATCCTGTTATATACAATGGGATTCATTTTTTTTTTTAAATGTTGGCTTAGAGACCAACAGGTTATCCATTAACTTATTTTTAAGTGGCCTCTTAACATTCATATAATTTTTGCCTTCTTTAAGAATGAAAAGAGTGATTTTAAGAACCAGAATTAGTGACCACATGTGCTCGCATGCATGCACGCACACACACACACACACACACACACACACACATGGGCCATGTCTTGCTTGCAATGACAGTCTAAATTGAACAAAATGATATTTCATCTGGATTTATTATTCCATTTTATACAAAAGATGAAGATTGTTTAAATGCAATGAAGAATGGCTTTTGCAATGATTTTATATAAATAACTGAAAAAAATTAGGAAATATAATGACATTATGAAATCATGTCCTCAGGGTTACAATGTGAGTAGCCTAAAAAGGAAATTTAAGAAAACTGATTTAAATAAGGTAAAATAGCTTCTGCCCTGTTAGATGTTTAGAAATCTTTGATATTTTATGGTACTTCAAGGTTTATAAAGGGGGAGAAATATTTTCATGTTTTTTTCCAACACATTGAAGGCAGAATCACTTTCTTTTATAGAACATAGTTCAGAATCACTGTAATACAAAACAATTTGAAGAATGCAAATGTGTGTGTGAAGTCTGCCCTCCACAGTGCCTTATAGCATGATCTTACTAGGAAATAAAAAGCCTATGTAATTAGTCAAAATTAGCTTATAATGGAGTAGGGTAACCTCCTAATTCAATTTGGCTTGATACAGTAATTTTACAATCTTTATAAAAAGAGAAATTTGAGCACACACACACCTACAGAAAAAAATCCCACATGATGATAAAGTCAGAGATCAGGGTGAGGTTTCTACAAACCATAAGGTGCCAATGATTGCCAGCAAACCAGAGAAAGCTTGGGAATGATAGTGGAACAGATCCCTCATAGCTTCAAAAGGAGTTGATCTTACCATCACATTGTTCTAGGAATTTTAATCTCCAGAACTGTGAGAAAATACATTTGTATTGCCTAAGTCACCAGTTTGTGGTACTTTGTTATGACAGCTCCATAAGACTCATACAAGGAGTAAGAAAAAAAGAAGTAACACCATACCAGGACCTGTCCATTGTATGCACCTGTGCAAAGAAGATAATGCAATTTCCACCCACAAAGGAATTCCAAAAATTCCAGTTATTACACAAATATTTTACAACTTGAAATAATTTTTTAAATCTGCAAAATATATATTGATATGAGAATTTGAAGTAGAGCTGAAATATAAGTGCAGGAGCAATGAGTCACTAGAGCTTCTGCCTCACACATTTGTCTCCCTATCACTTCTGAGAGAAGATTTGAGACACAAGCGCTCTTCAGAATCTGAGACAGCTGTGTGTAAAGTATTCTCTCCTTCATGTTTGATGCTACTAAAACTTACACCACCAATACCTTTCTTTAAATTCCTTTGTTGATTCCCATATATCTTATTGATAACATCTATGTGATCTATATCATTTTAACAACAGCAATAATAATGTAATAGATTGTTGTTCATGATAGCAGCATTAATTGAGCACTTTCTGCATATGAAGCACTGTTCCAAAAGCTATTACTATGTATTAAATGTATTCATTATAAACCAACACTATGGTTTAGATTCTAGTAAATGGTGGGAAAGGAGACACTCAACTCAGGCACTGTACACCTATACCCATGCAAGGATTTGCATACTATAAAACCAAGTAATTCTTTAAACACTGTAAATATGTGTATGTTTTCAAATATTTATTTATGTTTTTATATACTAAAGTTTGTGTTGTTCTATGTCTCTAATTTTACAATTGTTTTTGTTATATACTTTGCTTTCTGTTGTTCTCTATGTTTAAAATTTCCTCTTTATTTTTGGATCTTACTACAATGACATCCGGAAATATACTATCAAACAATAATTGAATGAGGATTGAAAAATAATTTTGTTTTTCAAATATTCAAACATTTTATGACCAATTGTGATTGTCTAGCTTGTTCTCATCATTGAATATTTTTCATTTAAAGAAATATTGTAATGCCATTAATAGTTAACATAAATGGATTGTAAAGTATTTCTGTGTACACTAGCAATAGTATGTAAAAATCACAGTACTTGAAACTCAAAGTACAGAAAAAATTAACTTGATAATTGCACATAACAAGACTATATAGTATAACTCTGTTAATGAGACTTTAATTCTCTCATTTCTCTTGTAAATTAGTCTATAAATGTAGCAACAGAATATTAGATTCACATTATCTTTCTGGTTTACCATTTTTTAGCTATGTGACCTTGGCAAGTTACAATTTCTTGGGAGCTTATTTTACCCTACTTAAAATGAGAAGTTTACTTAGGTGACTGGTAAAATTATTTTAACATCAAAATCTAAGATTCTTGTAGTACAACATTTACTGCTTTGTAATTTTACTACTATTTATAATAAAAACCTTAATTTACTATTACTTTAATAGTTATTTGAATGGCAAAGGAATGTAAACTTTTATTTTAAAAATATATGTATCTGCAAATGTAAACAAAGATATAATAGATAAATACAAATTAATATAGAGAAAATAAATAAAATTAATTTTTCATAAAGCTTATTTATCAGTTAATATGTAAGTATAAATTTAAAGCAAATACATATTATTATTTTAGTAGATAGCCAAATTTATGAATACTAATTTGATTATTTTTTAATAAAGAATGAGGGAGAATTTTCAAATCCCCAAAGGACTTAAGAAAAATATGATTAAAAGAAAAACCTTGTTTTAAAGTTATGTATTATTGCTCAAAATGTGGAACTTCAGATTGAAAATAATTATCTCAAAGCAATGTTTAACTTTTTAAAACCCTTTAAATACATATGCAAATCATTTGTTAAATAATAAAGTATATATAATTTAAAAGTTGAAATTTTATATGTCTAAATTATTTTGACTTCATACATTGACACATTTTAGTTTTTGTAGAAATTATGAGGTTTTGCATGTTGTTCCTGAAAATCATAAATATCACTGTGTGATTTCTGGTAGTTTACTTTTGGGGGACTTATTAAATTGTGAAATGTTCTTCAAGTGAATATGGAATGTGACTGTATAATATTAAAGTTACGTAATTTATTAAAGAAATAAATCAAAAAGTGCACACAAAATATAACTTAAGAACTAAAAAATTACTATGTAAAAAGATCAGGGTAACCTTTCAGTATAATGTTTTCCTTTCTTTGTCCTGTCCTTGAAATATTCACTGGCTAAATTTTCTTATAATAATTCACTTTCCTTTATTCATGATTCTAACACTTAGTTATTTGAATTTGTAAATTCATGCTATGCTATGCATTTATAGGATTTATTTTCATATATATTAAATGTATTTTTGAATCTCCTGTCATCCTTTATTTCTTATGAGATGTTATTTTTATAGAATACATCACAATCTTCCAAATATTTTGACATACTATTTTATAATATCAATATTCAAAAATTTACATATATATACATATATTGTATATATCAGCACACACAGGTGTTGATATCTTTTTTATTTAATCTGTGGTTAACTGCTGGATTTCCAGAACTAAGTTTATATGTCTTCTAAGAATTCTGGAAAATTCTTAAGTATTTTAGCTTCAAATATAATTCTCTCATCATAATATCTGTTATCTAACTCTAAACCTATGGTTGGATATCTAGAAGATATTTGGAAACTTCTGATCCATTTTGTAAATTTTTTTCAACTAGTTAATTGGCCTGTCTTTGACTTCAGTTTTTTATAAATTCCTTGGAAATTCCTCAGAAATTTCTAAAATTTAACCAATTCTTTTAAATTTATTATTTCACATCCCAAATCAATATTTTGCTTAATTATTTTTCAATATCAGAAAAATTTTAACATTCTTCATACATTTACAATTATCCTATTCTTGAAACTTATTAAATATATGTATTTTACATTATTTTCTAATTGAATCATTTATACATTTTCTGATGCTTCCAAAATCTGAAACTTTCTAGGTCAAATACTGTATTCCGTTATGTATGTCTCTATTTGAGTGCCTTGCTTTCTTGCTTGGTTTTGACTTTTGAAAGAAAACTTAAGACTTATTGGTGAACATCATTGAAGACATGAGATAAATTAAGACAATCCCTAGATCACTCTTTCAACCTTAATTTTCCACATTATTATTTTTTATTGGCATTACATAGGTACTGTGAGATCAAGTTACAAACTTTTGAGAGGATTGGTTTGGGATTACCTATATTCACATGAGATTTTCATCTGCAATCATCCTTAAAATCAAGAAAGGAAAAATGTTTTTCTGATTATTCATGTTATTTTCTAGTTTTTTTCTTGTTACAGATAAAATTTATTCTAATATGCTATATTTGTTGTGGCAAAATATAATATGAAACTTGGCATTCTAAACATTCCTAGAAGTATAAAAACTGAATTCAGTGAAATCATGAAAGCTATTTCCAAACGTTTTCGTTTCTCTAAACAAAAACTTTATATGCTGATTAAACAATATAACACCACATTCCCACATGCTCTAATCCCTGGTAGGATCAAATTTGCTATTTTTATCTCTATAAACTTGCCTGCCACAGATATTTCACAAAAGTGGTACCATACAATGTCTGTTCCTTTGGCTTATTTCATGCAGTGTTAAAAGTTCATTTAGGTTGGAACATGTACCAGAACCTCATTTATTTTTTTATTGGCTGACTAATATTCCATTGTATGCATATACTATTATTTTGCTTATTCATTCATCAATTGGTGGACTTTTTTTTGTTTTTGTTTTCTCATTTTTGGGCTATTTTGAATAATACTGCTATAAAAATTCATGTGCCACAATCTGTTTCAGCTTCTGTTTTCAAGTTATTGAAAGTAAATTAAGAATTGCTGAGTCTTACAATGATTTTATGTTCAAATTTCTGAGAAACTGTCAAACTTTTCCACAGAGACTGGGTCAATTTACAAACCCACCAGCAATGAAAGAGGGTCCCAATTTCTCCATATTCTCAACAATAATTATTGTTTTTTTCCCCCTAATTATGTCTATCTGAGTTGGTATGAAGTCCTATTTTACTCTGGTTTACTTTGCATTTCCTTAATAGCTAAAGCTCTGCATTTTCTAATATACTTATTCATCATTTTTATGCAAGTCTTTTGCCCATTTTAAGTGGATTGTTTACATTCTTTTGTTGTTGAATGGAAGGATTTTTAATACATATTCTGGATATTAAGAAATTATCAAATTATATGACTTGAAAACATTTTCTCCTATTCTTTTTTCTTTTCTTAATAGTACTCTTGATGTACAAAATTTTTAATTAACTTTGATGAAGTCTTCATTTGTACAATGCCTTTCCTTCATCAATTGATAGGAGTTTTTTTCCTTCCATTTTCTAATGTGATACAGTGCACTGTTTGTCATGTTGAAACAATCCTGCATCTTAGGATAAATCCCAATTGGCCATGGTGCATAATTCTTTTTATATGATGTTTGACTAGATTTGTTAATATTTGGTAAGGGAATTTGCATATATATTCATATGGTATATTAGTCTGTACATGTCTTCTTTATGTTGTCTTAATGTGACTTTGGCAACAGAATAATGCAGATCATAGAATGACTTAAGAAATGTTCCCTCCTTTTCTAATTTTTGGAACATTTGACAAGTATTAGTGTAAACTCCTTTAATGTTTGGTAGAATTTACTATTTAAACTGACCTTGGACATTTCTATGTTGGAAAATTTTTATTTATGACTCAATTTCTTGCTAAATTCCTGTTAAAAATTTCTAATTCTTAAGTCAATTTAGACAATGTGCATGCATTTCATCTTGATTATTTAATTTTGGGTGTACATGTATTAATAGCTGTCTCAATCTCTCATCAATTTATTTGTTCCTTTGAAATGACTATGCTTTCCTGTTTTTCATATGTCTCATAACTGTTTATTGAAAAATTTGCACTTGAATAATGTGGTATATGTAGGGTTCAATGAGTATAGAATTTCAGTTATGTAACAGATAGATCATGGGGATGTAGTAAAGTATGGTGACTATAGTTAGCAATGCTGTGCTGTGTATTTGAGGATTCCCGAGAGGGTGAATTTTGAAAGTGTTCATAATAAGAAAAAAATATACCTATGAATGTGGAGGGATGTTGATTATACTTAATGTGGTGATTACTTCATAGCATACGCAAATGTAAAATCATTATTCTGTACACCTGAAACTAATATAACATGTTAATCATACATCATTTTTTTTAAATGTGTTATCTTCGGACATTTAATTCTATTTCTTCTGTGGAGGTAGTTTGTTTTATTGTGGAAAGTATAATGATCCATTTGTTTACAATTTTTCCTAATTGCCTATACTGTGCTCCTTATTGTGTATGGTCCCTGAAATCTCTGTTTCTTTAACCTGTGTTAAGTTAGTGTTTTAACAGTTATCTCCTTTAGTACCAGGAGAAAAAGAAAAAGAACTCTCTACCAGTCTTTACAAATTGACTTTGTGACCAATCACTCTTTCAACACTTAGTCAGGCTTACACTGAGCCTAAGGATGAGTCAGAAATAAAAGCATAGGTTCTTCTCAGGACTTTTTCTGAATTTACTGCCATACATGTGTAGCTTGCTAAATTCCCTTTACACATGGACAATTTTTATAACATCATTTTCCAAATAAGTTGCCTCCACAGCTTTCTCTCCAGTATTTAATGAGTCGATTGTGCATCTCGACTTTATTATTTTCCCCTGGCAACTAAATTTTGTTTCTCCTTTGCTTTTCAATGTTTTCAAGAAGTGCTCACCAATTTCTACCCTAATTTATGAAATATAAGAAACTGAGACAAAAGCCTTGATTCTGTACTTTAGGTAGTCTTCAAACAATTTAATAAACACATAAAACTTTATTTTTAATAAGGTGTCTTTGCTATTCTCCCTGCTGAACCAGAAATCAGGGTTCCACATTGACAACAAGGGTTGTTAACTTCAAAGTTGATCTAGACTGGGAAAGTGGTTGGACAAGATCAATAAAAACTACTCAAAATCTTTCCTACAATTTCTAATTCACCTTTTCTTCATTTCACATTTTCTTTATTGTTGCAATTCTTTCTTCTCCAGAATTCTAAAAACTTTAATCATTCCTGCATGTTTTTAATATTTCTTGAAGCTTGGCGCTGTTTTCTTATTTTGTTTTATTTTACCCATTTTGTGCACTAAAACTATAGCTTTTGGTGGTCCTAGCTTAATCTAATAGTCTATCATTAGATTAAGGTAGGCAGGTACCTAGGTTGGTAAGCCCACATTCAGACATAAAAATTCAAATTCATATCTGCTATTGCAAAACCCTTTGTAGACCAGACTTTCAAACATTGTGATCAAATGGAACTCCCGTAGCATCATAATTTTCTCTTGATATACCAAATCTATAATGCACATGGAAAATACCAGTCTCTAATGTGTAATTGCACTGGATTCTTTTTTTACTGTAGATTCTTTTTACTGTGGATTGTTTTTTCTTTGTTTTATTTTCTACTTTTTCTACTCTATCACGCTCTTCACCTGTCTTTGTCTTTACCTCAAGCTCTCTGTGTCTCCACATAGCTGACCTCACTCTGTGGTTGAAATTCATCCTATTTTCTTAATGTATTACACCTATCTTTTTTTCTTGGTATTCTTGAAATCAGTTGATTGAGAATTTGACCATTTCTTAGATGAGATTGGCAATTATTCTACTCAAAAACATCTGGACTCAAAATAGCCTATCGTTATGAACCTGGGGTCCATCAGGTGCTTCCAAGTGTTCTTTGACTCCTTTAATAAAAATTAGTCAGACACAAAACCTCAGATTAGAAGCATTAATGGGGACTCATTTGAAAGTCTGTAAAAGGGAGAGAGTCTAATGTTGCTCTTCTGAGGAAGGGAAAAGGGAGAAGGGAACGGAGGAGACCTATGCATAGGGGAAGACAGTCAGTGAAATAAAGTCCAGGCTCCTTCATTTGAACAGCCACAGATAAACATAGAGGGCCCTGGAAGGGAGGAGACCTGCACAGTCAACAACTGATAGTGACTGTGACCAGGACAGGAGTCTGAAGTGCAGCATCTATTTTCTAAGATTTTGTTGTTGTTGTTGTTATTCCCAAAATGCCTCAGAAAAAGCTGAAGATACAAGTTACTCATTATACCCCCTATTTTCCCTTTGCCTGCTCTGTAGAATAGATATATGAAACTGCAAAGGGATTCAAAGAGTGAGGCATTCAAAGTTAAGCTATGGGGTTATGTCAGATAAGATTCTCAGTTTGAGATGTAGACATCTGCAGATCCCCTAGACTGAAGACCAGGAGGTCCCAGGTGTGTCTTTAATAATACTGTGCTAAGAAGGGCTAGCTGGAGACAGTCTGCACTTAGTTTTTATTTCCTGCAGTGGCACATTTCTCACCCATTTTGCTTTCTCTCGAGGACTTATTTTATTCTCTTAACTAAATCAGGAAGATGAGAACTGGCAGTTACACACACAATTATAGGGAGATGCAAAACTAAGGTGATTAGAAAAAAGGCACTATTAATTAGGTGATTAATGATTCTCTAAAGTCAGTGGACCTAACCAAGGGAAAATGGGGGTCTTCCTGTTCCTGAGTTGCATTCTACCCCGATATTATGGTATGATGCTTATATAGCATTTTCAGTCAAGGAATGAACCATAACTTTATCCATTGCTTAAATGAATAAATATCTCTGCTTCTCTGAAGTTTAACGTGTTTAAGTTGCATCTGTTTTTCTCAATTTATAGTCAATAGATTAACCTCATGAATTTTTGTAATAGATTATGTACCACTCATTCTTTTTAGTGTTGTCTCAATTCTTTGTCTTTCTTGTGTATTCATTAATATTCCTTAGATAGCAAAAAAAAAGTCTTACTGAAATGTTACTTCTAAATTTTCTGAAGATATATTTTTTAAAAAGTCAATTTAATTATAAAATGATTAATCATTGTAGGGACACAGATATTTAGAAAGTGCCAGAAATCAAAAAAGAGAAATAATGGAAACACTGAAATACTGTGTTAAACTATTAGTATATTTAGTGTACATTTTAAAAAATATACTGAATATTTATTTTTAATAAGGAAATTTCACTAATAATTAAAACTTTTTAATAATACTAATACTAGAAAATAAATTTGTACAAAGTGTAGAAATTCCACTAATATTTATATTTTGTGTGGCAGTAGTTCCAGATAAAGAAAGTATTCATTTGAAAACAATCTTAAACCATTGATTCATACATATGGAGATTGTATAATGTAATTCAGCATTGCCTGTATAAACCAAAGTGACATCATCTTAGATGACATTATCTTAGTCCCATGACCTCTGAATGTCCTCTTCTAGATGTTTAATAAAACAAGTTCCTGGATCTTTGATCACTCATCCCTATATTCCTAAGATATGTTCAAACAAAGATACCTAGGCACATCTCCAGGATATTGGCACTGGTGTTTTTATATATTGAGGGTCCTCGTATGGAAACTACCCTAATAGATTACTGTTATGTCTCATGAAAGTGCTTGCATTACTCTTCAGACTCAAATTACCTTCGCAGTTTGGGGGACATTCATTCTCATAGCTGAAAAGTTACCTTTATACAAGAGAACAGTATCATTCAGATAGTTTCTTTGAGCTCCTATATTCTCCTAAGAATGCCTTTTGCTATTAATGTTTGAAAATATGCCACTTTCAATATCAATATCAGAAATTGTTATCATTAAATCACTTTAATTTATAGAATGATAATTTTAAAAATTGCTAGCATTTATTTATCACCTGAGACAAATTATAATTATTTCATGCTATATATTATATATAGGACACAGTATTATATGAGACTATTATTGTCTCAGAATAAAAAGGCTAAATTGTAAAGCACAACAAAATGATTGCCTTAACTTTTATAATTTTCATGTATATTAAAGTCATGAATAACTCTAAGGGTTCCTGCATCTTTGGATTTGTATGCATGCACATGGCAAGAGAAGTTTAATTTTCTTCAGGGGAAAATAATATCATCCTTAAGGCATTTCTTACTCTTTAGATGTTTTCGTTCAAACCTACTTCCACATTGTATTGATCAGCTACTAGTGTGTAGCAAGCAAATGCTAAACTTCAGTGGCAAGAAATAAACAGCATTTTCTTCTCACAGTTCTATGCTCCAGCTGAGGATAAACTAATCTAGAATGAGCTCCACTGGGTTTCAGCTCTAGATATAGACCTGGCTGATCTTGGTGTACTGTAACTGGTTTGTATCTGTTCTCCGTATAATTTCTGATCTAGGTTAAAGATCAGGCAGTTATATGAGGATAGACATTAAAGAAAGAAAATGAAAGAACCATGCCCATTTTAATTAGATTATTTTTCTCCTGTTGAGTTTTATGCATTCTTTATATATTTTAGATCTCAATCTAAAGAACCAGCCCTTGATTTTATTGGTTTTTGAATGGCCATTTTCATTTATTTTTGTTCAAAGTTTAGTTAGTATCTCTCCTCACTAAATTTTGGTTTTAGTTTTTCTTCTTTTTTTACTTCTTTAGGTGTAGATTTTTTATTTAGAATTTTTATTGCTGATGTAGGATTATACCTATATATGTGTTCCTCTTAATACAGCTTTTGTAGAATCCCATAGGTTCCTATAAGTTATGTCTTCATTTTAATTTTGAATCCTGATACATGTTTTCACCTTTGACTTCCTCACTGACACAATAATTGTTTAATAACGTGTGTGCTCCTTTTTTTTTCCCTCTTTCCTTTCCCTTTTTCTTGGATATGGTGTTGTGTCATTATGATCTGAAAAGATGCATGGCATTATTTTAATTTTTATAAATTTATTGATTTTTTTTGTGTACCAAAATGTGATCAATCATTAAGAATGTCCCATATATATTTGAATAAAACATGTAGTCTATTGATTTGAGGTGAAATACTCTATACATATCTATTAAGATCTTACCTAATTTTTCATTTAAGGCCAGTATTTCCTTTTTGCTTTTGTTAGAATAATTTGAGTGGGGTGTTCAAGTTCCCTACTATATTGTGTTGCTCTCAAAAACTCCCTTTAAATACTTGTTAATCACAATATATATTAGTGCTTTTACATTAGGATCAAATATATTGATATATGTCTGTCTTCCTGTTTCATTGATGTCTTTCTCATCATGTAATGAACACATTTATATTTTGTTACCTTTTGTGCATAGAAAAGAATTTTATCTGATATTGGTATAGTAGTTCCTGACTTTATAAATTCTTCATTGCCTTGGAATACCATTTTCAATTCTTTTAATTTAAGTCAGTATTTTTCTCCATGTTAGGTAAGCTTTTTGAGTATTCAATCACTATGATGCCATTAATTCACTGAGATGTTTAAAAGAAGACTCAAAATATTTTGATATTATTTTTATATATTGATTTAAACTTTTAACCTTTGATTCCAAGTTATTCAAGTTGATTTTAATACAAAGAGAAATATGATACTCTTAAATTGCAATTAATATGAGATAATTTTGCTTTATATCAAATAAAAGTCTGTATAGCAAAATGGATGTTTCAACGTTAAGTGCTCTGATAAAAGCTTCAGTTTAATCAGAATAATCATATTTTTAATAATTTGAAAATTATCAATTTAAAATTAGCTGTTGTGTGAATAGCGATCCTGTTACTTCCCATTTACTTTCTTTTAAATATTTTGTAATAAATATTGATGTCTTTTTTTGATATCTAATTATAAATTGTTACATAATTTCTGAAAAACTTTGTTTTTTTATTTTACTGCTAGCATTGATCATTTCTTTCTAAAACTGACAGAGCAAGCGCTTATTAATATTTAATATATGTATAATTCTACATTGTGATGAAAAATTGATTAGCTTACAAAATATGATCATGGTATATTATTTGTGATTTTCATCTCTTTCTTTTAGCTTTGTATTGCTTTATAGATAACTATAAAAATGTATTTTCCATTTCACTAATGCATCAACATAATCTATTCTTTTATTATTTGTCTTATTAATTTACCATAGTATTGTGATATTCTCAAAAAAACATGCAAGCAATAAAGCCTTGACATGTAAAAAATTAGATAAAATATTTCAATGGTATTTAAAGTATCTTTTCATAGAAACTATATAGTATGTTGTTCACAGTTGTATGAATAATTGCCACTTAATCTGTCTTCAATATGTTTTTTAGTAAAATATATGACCTGAAATGTTTACATTAAAAAACTTGTTACTTCTCCAAATCTCTAGAGTTTCTTCCCATTTTCTTGGTGTAACTGCTTGACCAGTGACTGCTAGTCTTGGTATTACAGTACATTCAGGAATATCTAAAAATTGTCTTTTAAAAAAGAAATATATCTGCTTGCAATTTTACCTAAATTATACATTGTATAGAACATTTTAAGATGCTAATAAATTAAAAACACAGTAAATCTTACTAGAAAGGATAAAAAGGATTGTTTCAGGAGCAATATCCAGCATGAAATAAAGAACCTAAAGAAATATGATCAGCAACAGTAAAAACAATAAAATGGCAGAAAAATATAAATACTGACTGGTTATTGCAATTTTCTAATGTTAGAAATAACAATGCAACTGTTTGAGACTCTGCTTCTTGCAATGACCATTATTTGAATTTTTTTCAACCTTATTCCTTAGAGAAAGTGGAAAAGATAAGCAACAAAAATTAAAATCAATAAGGGTTTATAGGTGAAAAATCCCAAAAAGAAGGGAAGTAAAGAAAGATAATCCAGATATTTGACATCATTTTCCTGTCAAGGTATTTTCCTGTTAGAAGTAGAAATCATGAGCTGAACTAATTTTTGAACCTATCATGGGACAGAGACACATAGACCGGAGTTTAGAGTGCCCAAGAAGGAGGAGCTGGAAAAAAACAAATATTTTCAGGTAAGTTTCTAAATTTCTAATAACAGTTGTTAATTCCAATTTAGCCAGTGGTCATAGTCCCAGTTTAGTATCAACTAAATCCTTGATTGTAATAGGCCCTCTAGCCTAACCTAATTGGTCTAATGAAACAAAATGAATCCTATATGGAGAATACCAGTATTATAGAGATGCTCAGTTTATCCCTAAAAGTTTAATCTACAATATTAAATTTTGAACCATATAGTCAAGAATGTAGAGAAATAATATTGAGTCCACCAAAAGAAATACATATGTATGTATAAATCATGTATAATATATAATTTATATGTATATTATAGACAATAAAATATGATAGTTGAAATATATGGTATAACACCAATTTATATATTTACCATAGCATATTATATTATTAGGAGAATAATTAAGTTATGTTAAAAAATTGAAGGAATCATGAAACAGATTTAAACTAAAATATATAAATAGAGCAAATGTAAATGCACAAAATGATCCCATTAAAACAAAAATAAATGAAAAAAATCATATTCAGTTTACAAGAAATACACTTTCAATATAAAATGAAAAAATGTTTAAAGTAAATTAGATAAAAATATTTTGATAATGTGAATTCTTATAAACTACACTAAAACTTTTTGATTTAATTTGCCTTATTCACTGAGATACATTGATGTCCCTAAAAATTATTTTTTCTGGTATTTATGTATCAAAACATACTATATTATAAAATAAAATGGAAAAAATATATATTTAGTTTTAAAGAAAATAAAACACCCATCATATATTATTAAAACACTATATTTAAGATGTTTTTTCCGCAAAAAAATGAGAATGCTATCTTTCATTTTATGAATACAAAATATTTGTCTGTTAATATAATACAAATATATAAAGTACAATATATCTCCATCTGGTTTATGGAGAGACAAAGAGAGAGAGAAACTATTGAAATTATGTGGGTTTACGTTCTACTTAATAATGCTTGAAGAAGATAGGAAAATTTTATATGGTTGAATTTTATACATAAAGAAAGCATTGAAAATTTTATCTTTGTGATTGTCTTTCCTGTTTTACTTGTAAGTTAATTGAGACTTTTTTCCCCCCATTAGGAACTATTCTTTACCTTTCTCTTCATCATTTTAATAGAATTCTTATATAAAATATGATCAATTAATATTAGGTTGAGATCCTTTCTCCCTATCCATTACAAGAAAGTGTGTCATTTTATAAAAGCAATTCAAAATTGCTTATGTTTATTCATCAAATCTCCCATGTTCTATCTTTAAATAAAGATATTGTTATATAGAGCTGGAAAATGCAGTCAGTAAAATTCTATTTAGGTTCCCCTTATACTTGTTTCCAAAGTGGGTTTAACCTTCATATGCAGTGAATTGCAGATTCCATAATGCTTTCCTTAAACTGGTTGCACTGGGCCATATTTTTTAAATAATAATCTCAATGATTTAGTATACTATGGGGATGATTCCTGGGTTCAAAGCCTGATACAATCTCTATAGTTGAGTGCCAAGTTTGGACAAATTACTTATCTCTGTGCCTTATTCAGAAAGCATAAGTGTTGAGAATAATAACCTAAAAATGTTGATCTGATCAACAAAGTGTGAATGCCAGTGAGGCACTTAAATAATGCCTGGTACTTAATAAGTCTTAAATAAGTGGTAGTTATTTTTCTCAGGTGTTCAAAACATGTAGCATATAGCAATAATGTAGTCATTTCCATATATTCATATGGCAATGATATAGATATTTCTATACTGGCATACTGCTGGTCACTTTAGCTATGATTCTTAAGGGGAATGTTCTTAAAATATGGATTAAGTGGAACATCCAGAAAGAAAATGATCTAAGATTCATTTATATTGTGATCTTCAAATAATTTTGCTTGTTATATGGATAAATCAAACAACAGGTCTGATAATTTCATACTTGATTATAAAAATCAGTGATCACCATAACATAAATGGAAAACGAAATTGGTAGTAGTTGCCATAACCCTATGTTGAGAAAAATGAGAACAATATTACTGATTCAGTCCAAATGATTACCATGATTCTTGGCAATTCAATATTGCATGCTGCCTTGATTTTGACAGAAATATCTACAATTATTTTGTTGTATATAAATATCTTTTGAAATAGTTATAATGCATACACTAGAGAAGCTTAAAATTAGAATGCAATCCTTCCTACAACATAGAGGTAGAATTTAAATATAATCAATTGATTGGCTTCAGATTTTCTTCGATAACCTTGAGCCACATTCTGGCACTGACTGAGTGTTTAATTTAGACTACTGATTTTCCTATTATATAAAGGTAAATTAGAATATAATTTGGGAGAAATCATTATCTTTCTATTTTACTACCTTAAACAATTAAAATAATTTGCTGTACAACATAAAGAGAAAAGTTATAAAATGCTTTCAGTGATGATATATATTATGTACAGGATGAGAGAAAAATGATGAGAAAAGTAAATACGTTTGCCTTTTACAAAACAGTTTTTATTATGTTTAGGGATCTGCATTCACAGATGCACAAATCCTTGTGCTAAACCTCTGCATTCAAGTATACATAGGTAAATATATAAATGTGTTCCCATGTATGTGATTGTAATTAGAGTATATATTTATTGATTCTATATTTTTAACATTTATAAAATAGGAATATTTCTAACACCTACAAGAGTTGTAGTGATACTAAGACTAAGTCATATTTTATTTACGGTGATTGGAATTTTCTACTAACTTGTTCTAAATATTTTTTAGTAGCTTATAAATATACACAGCCTAATTATAGTTGAATTAATTGCAAAAATACATATACAACTGACCATAAAAGATGTGCAAAAATGGTAAATTTATATGCAAACTTCATAATAAAATACATGCATGTATTAATGATAACATATTTTATATACATATGCATGTATATTCTATAATAAATTTTGACTCTGATTATTTTTCTTAAAGCATTTGAAAAAGTGTCTGAAATGTGACATTTTTGTACTCTATATAGTATTTGTTTGTACAAAGCACTTGCTCTAAAAAAAAAATTTCTGAAGTAGATCCATTTCTTATATGAAGTTTTCATAAGTCAGCTTATGAATGTTCATGGTTTTTAGTATAGAGTACTTGAATTTAATATAATCCAGTCTGTTGGTGTCTTGATGAAAGGTAGTTTATAGGAACAATTTTGCACATGTATTTATGGATAGGAGTTAACTTGACTAATCACTGAAATAGAAAAAAATCAAGCTGTAGTCAAATGAATGTTTAATAGATGATGTCTTTAACTGATAAATAGATAAGAATGAGTTGACTAATAGTAGTTCTATAATTTCTAATCTACTAGGTTATCAAAGTCTAAAAGTATTTGTTTTTTCTCTCTCTCTCTTTTTTTCCAGCTATCTAGGCTGGAGATTTTTCTTATGAAAAGCAGGTAATCTATTTCTACATATTTTTACATATCTACATATTGTCTAATATATCCACAAATGGTCTTCTGTTTGCTTATTCTTTCATTTTTCCTGAAAATACTGAACATCATTCTACAATCCTAAAAACTGGAATATAGCTATCTGATCATATTTTGCCTATCATTATAACATTGCTAGTTTGGGGTAAGGAAGAAAAATAAAATTTTTGCAGCTGGGACAAAACTTTTATTTGGATCTCTTTTTCTAATAGAAAATAATAAGCAGTAAAACATTATCTTCCTCCT
Organism: Solenodon paradoxus; assembly: GCA_004363575.1. Lineage (NCBI taxonomy): Eukaryota > Metazoa > Chordata > Mammalia > Eulipotyphla > Solenodontidae > Solenodon > Solenodon paradoxus. The sequence continues at coordinate 679,095 of RJWH01000517.1, read as the reverse complement.
CTCTCTTCTTGCCTGGTTCTGATTACCTTATTTCCTGCCTGTGCCTTTCCTTTAAAAACAAAAAACAAAAACATGAAACACGTTAAATCTTCCTCTTTTTTTCTGATAGGTGGCTTAATGGAAACATAACTTTTGATTATGCCATTATCTCCCTAAATCCGTGAAATATTTGTACAGTAACTTGAAAGTTCCAAGATGCCATAAGAACCATAGACTTTTTCATATTTTTCTGCCTTAATAAACATAGGTGAATATGTGTTGATATTGCTTTAAAAAATCTGTGGAAAATGTTCTGTGCCATGATGGACTAACCATGGTTTCCTAAACGAAGAACAATATTTAGTAAAATAAACTGTGTGTGTGTGTGTGTGTGTGTGTGTGTGTGGGTATATGTGTGTGTGTTATTTGTTCTGAAAAAATATTATAGTTTGGTCCAATATCATATGTAATAGTCCAAAATGATAAAAAAATTATACTTTAAGTTCCAAACCATATGAACATTATCATGAGTCACAGAGCAGCAAATATATATCAAGACCTACAAGAGATAAAAACATTATTGAGAAAACCTAAGAGATTTGATTGTGTAAATAATTTGGCTATTTCTATAAATAGCTTAATATTCTACAAACAATAGAAATTTTGTTAAAGACTAAAGTTTCTTTCCCAAGACCTCCATATTCTTTGATTTAAAATAATTGACACAAAGTTAAAAGAACTGAGATTTTTCAACAATTATTTAAGAAATAAAAGAGCATGGAAAGGTCATGGTAGGTAAACAAAACACAGTAAGTCAATTAACCAGAGATTTTTCAGTGTGAGAAGGAATGTATTACTGCAGGTAGAATTCTAAGGAAACAAGTTCCGAGACTCTTAATATATATGCAGCATCTCTTCGTTACTCAAATACTAATTTGGTACTTCTCTGAAGGCATATTGATGATATAATTAAATTTCTAAATCTGGTCACCTTAAAAGAGAGATTGCCATAGAGTTTCCTTAGCTAGTTGAAGAAAAAATTATAGATACATGTTCTTATAAGGCCATGAAAAAGCAAACATTCAGGTTATGAATTACCTTCATTTACCCTGTGGCAAAAATCTTTTGGCAGTTTCTGGGAGCTGAAAGTGGTTCCTAAAAAAGGTAGAAGGAAAACAGTCACCTTAATCTTACAACCTCATGGAAATAAAGTCTGTCGATAACAAGTTAACTCAAAAGTGAACCTTAGACTCAAACTAGAATCTCATCCCCAGCTAACATCTTGATTTTTGTCTCTTGAAGCCTGAGCTGAGAATAAAGTAATAGTAGAAAATATAAGATAAAATTGTCAGCTTTTCAAAAAATTCATAAAACAATCCTTATGTCATACAATTTATGCATTTGAAGTGTTTTAAATATAATTAGTTGTGAAACAATTGCCATAATCAATTTTAGAGAATTTGTATCCCTAAAATGAAACTCCATTGCCATTTGCAGTGACTCCCTAATCCATCCAGTCTGATTAACCCTAGCAATCACTGTATAATTTCTTTTTCTGAAGATTTGGCAAGTATTTCCCCACAAAGGGATATATATATGCACACCTGTTTATTGCAGCTTTACAATACCAAGAAATGGAAACAACCAAATCGCCCATTGATAGATGAATGGATAAAGATGTTATATGTGTGTATATATATATTTATATGCATACATACATATACACACACACCTACACACACAATGGGATACTAAACAGCCCTGTGAAAAATGAAATCCTGTCATATGTAACAATATGGATGGGACTAGAGGGGATTATGCTAAGTGAAAGCGGTCAGAATGAAAAAGATAAATTCTGGATGATCACACTCATGGGCAGAATATAAAGAACCAAAACAAAAGAAAAGACTAAACAAAACATAGCTATTGAACATTGATAACAGAACTGATGTTACCAGAGGGAAAGGAAGCATGGGAACAAAGAATAGTAAGGGTCCAACAAACAGTGGTGGAGGACTATTAGATATTTAGTGGTCAGTGTGATGTGTTATCATATATTTGATGTAGAGTGAACCTGCACATATAAATTTATATTATTTTGGATTATATTGTTCATGGTATAACAATATTTAATAATAACATTAGGAGTGACAGAAAAAATATACTGACTTCAACAAAGTAATAACCAAGCACAACTTGGAATGAGTTCAAGAAACAAATGTGATCAGTTTTGAATTGCAGGGCACGTTTCACTTCTTATTCTTTTACCGTCTTCTAAAAGTTGACTTTTGAATTTCTAAGTGCTTGCTAATCTTCAAAACTAGCACCATTGAGAGAGGAGTTATTCTAGTCACAAAGTCAAAAATCCTAGAGTCAAAAAGGGCTTTGGTTATCCCACAGTTCAACCTCCTAATCAATGAGGCCTACCTTGTGTGGGATATTTGCAGGTGTTTTACTAGCCATTATTTGATTACTTCCATTGATAGGACTACATCCAAGTTGCTCATTACTTCAAAATATTTGATGGTTCAGCAACACTGCTTGCCAGATAGTTCTGTCTTATGTTGGACTGAATTCTTTTTGTGAACTTCTTCTTTCATGTTCCTCTTTTTGTTATAGAATACTTGGATTATTGTAGTTAACAATTCTATTTGGGAACATCAATTACTTTTTTAAAGTTTATTTCATGAGTGAGACTGTTTAATTAAATCAATTTTCCTCAATCAGCTTGATCTCTGTAAGAAAATGTTCAACATAAAGTTCATATTACTGACTATTTTATTATAAGACTAAAGTATGATATACTTTTTTCAGCTTAAGAGTGATAAGGATGACATGATATTTGACAATGACCATAGACACTCTATGTGTCACTCTGTGTCTCTTATCCCTGATAAAATGAGGCACAGGCATCTTATTCAAAAAGACAAACACCTCAACTACCAAAGATTTGCCTCTAAAAAGAAAATCCACAAAATTAGAGTTCATTCCAAAGCAAAACACAGTACGAACAGATGCGAACACTGTGGACTGTGCTGCTCTGGGCTTGCCAGACTCCTCTGAAAATAAGAGAAGGAACCAGATAGAACTGAGGAGTCTTGATCAAGCCACATTTGATAGTCATCTGAAGCCACTGGAGGAATTCCCTTGAATCCAGAGACCTAAGATAGAGAGGTAGAATTTGTGGCACTTAACACATCAAAAACACGGTTTCACTGGCTGAGACCCACTCTACAGGTGTTCCCGGTCACCAGTGATAGGCAAGGGAAACTAGTAAGTTGTGTCTCTGGGTCCCAAATGGGTACCTGTCAAATGAGAGAGAGCCTAACCAAGAGACCATATGGAACCCTGACCATAACAACACTAGTTCCCGGTCCCTTGTTCATTAATGTGACCCGTACTGTCTTGTGCCTCAGTTACTAACGACTCACACACCTTAAGTGTCAGTTAGACTGATGGAGACTGAGAGGCATTGAGCTCATATGTGGACTTTAAATCTTGCTTACTTTCAACTTTGCTTTGAACCATAGTTCAATATACTTTAAGGCAATGCACCATACTCTCTAGAATTACCCTGGAATTTGAAATTAATCTCCTGTGTTCTTACTTGGTTTCTACGGTAATACAAGCTTTGAAGGCATTTTCTTTTTTTTTTTTTCTGATCAACTCTTTGTTTTATTATTTGGCTTCTCAATACTGATTCTCCTGAGGCTTCTTCAGGAGCGAGAAATTTCCTACTGGGGCTGTAACTGAGGGTTCAGAACTTTCATGGTCGCTCCTGTTTGGGGAAATTGATGAGGATAGACCATGGGCACCTCCACAGGCCTCTGACTCCATCTATAGTTTATGGTTCCCTTATAAACTGTCCAAAAACTAACCTAGATAAACAGCAGGAGCAGAAGGAAGAGAGAAATAGAAAGGAAAATGGCAATAATTAGAAACTGAAACAAAAATGAAATGTCTAAATCCAATATATCAGCAGTCAATGTTCTGAATACACAAATTAAAACAGAAAATAATCAAGTGGGTCAAAAGCACAAGACCCAGATATTTGTTGTCAGCACAAACAGCTTTAATAGAAAGACCTCTTTAGATTAAAGGAAAGGGCTGAAGAAGGTTCTGTCCTGATCACACACCCCAGAGAAAGCTGCACAGCCTGGAACTGGCAGACTATTGGATCAGGGAGCATTGATGAGGGGATGAACATGGGACATTGTCAGGAGTGACACTCCATGTGTGATAGTGACCCAGAGAATAAAGACAGGACAGCTGTGTCACAGTCACCCCAGGTAACCCTCTGTAAATTGTAGGTTCCCTGATCATCATATGTGTGCTTGGCATGGATCCCATTGTGGTGACATTCTTGTGTAGGAAAGGACAGGGCACGACATTAGCTGACTCTCTGGAGTGCTGTAGGGATAGCCACCTCAGCATGGTCAAGCTTAAACTTCAGTCAGCCATTTCACATGCTCTGCGCATGTGCCCGTCACATTTTCTGGGTGTGTATTGTTCTCAGGGAGGAGTACATGGGTCCTCGAACCCGGGGGCTCTCCCCTCCTCCACCCCAGTGTGAGAAGCCCAGTTGCCTGGCACTTGTTTCCATGGAGATGGAACCCTCAATGCTTTCCAATGACTTTTGTGGCCACTGGACTCTGGCAGTCATTGGCATTGCCAACAGATCCCAGATTCTGCCTAAAGCAGCTGCAGGGGCCCTGCTAATGCTGTTTGGCAGAACCAGGGACATGTCAGGAGACTTGGGGTGTCCCTGGCAGATCTTGATCTATGCTTCCCTGGTGACTGTGAAAGTGACCAGCTGATCTGGTTGGAGAAGGGGAAAATGGCCTGGCATGTAGCTCATCCTGGGATATGCCCAGGGGATGGACCTGGAAGGGACAAGATCAGTGAATCCAACCCCTGAAGCTGCTCTGGTGCAAAAGGGAGAGGCCATGCTCCCCAAGTTATACAACCTCTCTCTGGTCCCAATGAATGGGATCTAGATCTGTCATCCAACTGTGCATGAGGTGACCTTTCTAGAAGAAGAATGAGTAACCTACCTCCCAAAGTGCTCCAGTCATCCCCAAAGGTCCTGCTCAGACGTCCTGAGAGTAGGCCCCAAAATGAGACCATATGTAGAACTCACTTGCAGGACAGACAATGCCGGCCCAGTAGCTGAACAACTGGAAGTAGAGTTGGGAGAAGGTGGAGGAGAAAAGTCCTGTGTAACTGTCGAACCTAGTCTGCAAGGGCCATGCTGAAGTTCTGCCCAAGCTGGTGTTGGTCAGAGTCCAGGAGAAGTGGGGGCCATTCAACAGTAGAAGAGACCAGAGTCATAGAAGTTACCACAGTCACCAGGACAGCAGACTCTCACAAAGGCTGGTTGACAACCCTGCCCCATCCAAGCAAGAGGAGGAAGTAGTTAGAAAAGAGCTGGAAGAAACTCAGAGGATTAAGGAGGTGGAACACAAAAAAACACTCCGGAAATTCAGGAGTCATATTTACTCTTTGAAAATTCCCAAATGGATGATGAAATTCAGACCTAAACTGCATCTAAACTGCAAAATCAGGCTCAAGCTCATGTAGAACAGGCCCTGCAGCTTCAGAGAATGATTGAGGAGAAGGTGCACTGCCTACTCATCCAGGAGATACTGATCTCTGCCCAAAGGACTCTGGTCCCCACCAACCACAGCCACAGTCACTACAGAAAGATGGTCAAGGCCTGGGGCAGGGTCCTGCAGAGTCTTGGCCTTCCAGAATGAAGAGAAGCTCTTCTCGGAGAAGTCTAGGATAGCCAGGGGGCTGCACTGTTGCAGCAGAGGAAACTCCAGAAGCTGAGGAGCGAGCCCACGCAAAAGGACAGATGCTGGCTTCCATCTGGTCCTCCCTGCAGTCTTTCCCACCTAGCCCTCATTCTCCTAGGGCTCCTCCATTTCCCTCAGAGGCCATCTAGTGCCAGGTTCCCACTGGGAGGTCAAGGTGCCTCAGATAGGGCCCTCAGAGTTCCCTGCAGGTTGCAGCTCTTCCCAGCAAGGGCTGATCAGACCCCTGCACTGAGAGCATCTCTGAGTTCCACCCTTGGTCATAGTATAGTGCCTTTCTTCTTCCCTCATTCTGTTCACTTGATGTTTCATAACTCTTAGAAGTTTCCTATAGCAGTTCAATTGTAAGACAGTGTTTTAAAATAAAGATTGTTCGATACTCTCATTATGTATTTCTCTTTTTGGATGCTTTGAAACCATTTATGTTGTGCTTGGTTTCTCTTTTCATTTTTGCCTTTGTTTTTTCTATGTGTTTATGCTTTGAGTTTACTCTAGGATTTACATAAAAATTATAACTTATAACTGGTTTTAATTTGAGAGCAGTTTACTCCAGCTCATTCTAACAGTCTGTGTATTAACTCTTCTCCTTCCCACATTTTATATGTTCGATGTCTTCTAAGTGAGGTTTCTTTTCATTTTATAGAACTCCCTTCAGGGTTTCTTGTAAGGTTGTTATTATAGTGACAATTGTTTTTCTGTAAAGATCTATCATTCCTTCAGTTCTAAGTGATAATCTAGCATGGTTGAATATTCTTGGTTGGAAGTCTTTTCTTTCATTGCTTTGATATACCATGCCACTCCCTTCTAGTCTGAAAAGTTTTAGCTGAAAAATCCATGGATAGTCTTTATTTATAACTTTTTTTCTATAGTTGCTTTTAAGATTCTCTATCTTGTATTTTTTTGTCATTTAGTGATAATGTGTGTTAGTATATGTTTGTTTGGGGTTTTTGTTTAGAACTCTTTGAGTCTCCTGGGTTTAGAGTTCTGTTTCCTTCTTCAGATTAGGAATATTCTAAGCTATTATTTCTTCAAATATGGTTTCTGCCTTCTTCTTCTCTCTCTCTCTCTCTCTCTCTCTTTAAGGCCCCTATGATGTAAATGTTTTTCCTCTTGATGTTATCCCTTATGTCTCATATACTGTCTTCATTTCTTTTCTTTTCTATCTTTCCTGGTCTGCTTGGGTGTGTATGCGTGCTTTATCTTCTAACTTACTAATACAATTCGAGGTCTTCCAGTATATAGTGTTGTTTTGTTTTGTTTTTTAGCTCATTATTGTGTTCTTTAGCTCCGTGAATTCTGTTTCGAACTACCTAATATTTTATCTGTTTTCGTACAGTTCTCTTTTTGTTTCTCCATTGTTTTCCTTATTTCCAGGAGTATAATTAAAAATATTGCTTTTATGTCTTCATTAGGTAGTTTACTTAATTTTATTGCATTCATATTTCGCCCTGAGTTTTGGACTTAGTTCATTGTTTCACATATATTTCTCTATCTCTTTGATCTGCTTGGCATTCTATATTTATTTCTATGGGTTAAATTTTCCTGGTGTAAAGAATTTTTGTTACTTTGTCAAGTTTAACAATATAGTCCTGGGCTTTGGTCTGGAATGTGGACTTTCTTAGTTGTGTGATCTCAGCACACTTGAAAAGTATTGAAGTTCTAGAGTCTACCTTGCCTTGAAGCCTGAGAGTCAGTCTATAGGGTTTGAGTTGGCAAAGCAAATGCAGAGATTCCCTGCAGAGTTCTAGGCATGAATATAAGGCACAAGGAAAGAAACACATATTACATAATTGATTTTCAAATAGTAAACCAACTTTCCATTGCTGGGCTAAAATATGATCATAGTGCATGACTGTGTATATATATATATATATATATATATATATATATATATATACCTATATTACACATACATATTATACATATATACATATATTATATGTATTACAATGCAGGCAGAGTAAATTCAATAATACATATTTAAAAACATATATAAATTTTTCTAAATTTCTTAAAAACCTTAATTTACTTTGTTGATTTTTTTCTCTCTTCCTAGTCTGTATTTCTCCAATTTCTCTAATTTTTATTTCTTCTAGCTTTTAATTTATTTTTCTCTTGTTTTACCAGTTTCTTAAAGTATAAAATTTGATTATTGCTCTGCACGTATTTAGCTACATACCATAAGATTTTGTATATTTTTGCTTTTTTCATTTTCATACATCAAGAAGTGTTTCCTATCTTGCTACTTCTTTTTTGGTTCACTAGAACTGCAGGCAATTATTTCATTTAACCTATTGCTAAATTTTCAAACTTTACTGCTATTACTGATTTCTAATTTGTTTCAATTATGATTGAAGATCTTCTGTATGATTATTCTTTCCAACTTATTTATAAATAAGGGCCTAACATATTATCTAGTCTAAGATTTAATTAATGTGTTATAGCAGAGAACATGTATTCTGCTAGTTTTGATGAAGTTTTAAGATGCCTTTTAAATCTAGTTGATATACAGTGTTTTCCAAATATTGTGTTTTGCTCTTACCCTTTCCCATTGGAAAGACTGGTGATCAGTCAAGATAAGCACTTCCTTTTTGCTCTTTGTGTTTCCCTGAAGTATTTTGATTCTACAAAGGCTCTCATCATTTTTATTTTAGAATTTATATCTAATTTTCTTTGAAAGTCTGAAAGGTCATCTAAATGTATCTCTAGAATATATATCTGTATGATAAAATTATACTAGATAGGAAACTACCAATTAGAAATGCATAATATTATAATTATAATATATAAATATTTATCTTTTTTTTAATTTTTTTCAAAATATTAGATAAGAACATAATTCATAAACAAGTTTCACTAAGTGAAATTCAAAGTTCTGAGTGTATAATATTGAATTATTTGCCCTAACCAAGCTCAGTGTTGATTAGCTTGCACGTGTATTTTTTTTTTTTTGCTAATGTAGGAGAACATAGACAAAACATTAGTGTAGCCATAGAGGTATTTTCTTTATAAATAAAACAATTTTGCTATAATTCTAATTAAGTATTATAAGTATGTGCTTCGGCGTATAGAGGTTACCAGGTAAACTTCCAAAATATTTTGAGACATCACAAGATTATTTTTGATTAACTGTAACTTTGGATGTATGTTTTAAATGTAATCCATAGATTTTATAATATAGTATATTTTTTAATATATTTGTAACTCTTGGAAGGATAATGTACTTTATATTAACTCTTTTTAATTAACTAATTATCATTAATTCCCAAGTCTTTAACATACAACAATGTGTGAAAAAATTCACTAAAATATAATTGGTTGTAAACTAGATAGCTTTAAAACCTGTATACATTCGATTTCTTGACACTGACAGATAACTTTGAATGTCATTTTACATTGTGAAAAAATCCCCAGGGAACTGTAAAACAGCTTGTATGAATGCCTAGAGCTCTCTTAATAGCTAGAGTTAACTGAATATAGAGTTACCTGTTATTTTATACATAGATATATAGGTATACGGAATGTTTTCAAATATTATATAATTATTGCCATATTTTTTCCAGCCTTTGTTGTAGGAATTAAGGTCATAAAAAGTTGTTGAATAACTGTTCCTATAGTTTTTCTGTATAAAGGATACTCTAATTTTTGAACATCTATTAATTTTAATTTCAAATGTCATAAAATAGTAATAAACTAATTATATGGCATGATGCATGACAGTATATTTTTTAAAATAGCCTAGATTTTTTTCAATGCATGTGTGAAAATGTATTTAATCAGACAAGGCAGTGAAATATAGTATATTATTTGGAAAATTCATTGATTCATTGGGAAATAGTAAGAAGACATTAAAAATATCTACAGTGAATAAATATTTAGCATGTTTAGGGGATATTTTAACAGAATTATAAGATAGTATCAAAGAAGTTTCAATTTTAAGAGTCATTAGATATATGTAGAAAACCAATACCTATTCAAAATTTGACAAGATATGTTATGATTTTGAGAAATTAAATATAAAAGTAGAAAAACAAAATGTATATATATATATTTTACAATCCTATCTGTATATTGCTGTTTCAATGTTTATTTGAAAACATAAATATAATATTTATTTAATATATTCTATCCTTCAGTTACATAGTGAAGGATAAACGTAGACTATTTCTGGTAAGCTTAACACAATTTTAACATATGTATACACTGGAAATGGATGTCCCCCATCAAGTACATTATCACAGTACCACACATAGTTACCTTATTGTGTTTATTGGTGAGCTCTACTCTCAGCAAATTTGAATTATATAATACAATATTATAAACTTGTATATGTCATTTCATTCACTAGCTCTCAGACGTTATTGTATAACTCAAAGTTTGTTCTCTTTTACCAGACTTTCCCTTTCCCCATCACCTGGACCCTGGTAACTTTCCTACTACTTTTATAAATTTGAGTTAAGTTTTTCACTGTTAACATTAAGTGATACCATGCAGTATTGGAATATTTCTGTCTTATTTCAATTAACATGATGCCCTTCAGGTTTATTTATATTGTTACTAATGACAAAATGTCCTTCATTTTAATCATAACATTTCAGTGTGTGTGTGTGTGTGTTTCACATTTCCTTCATCCATTCCTCCACTGATGGACACTTAGCCTTTTTAAAAATTGCGATGAAACCATGCAACTTTAAATTACCATCTTAACAATTGCAAGTGTACTTTTCAGTAGTTTTAAGTATATTCTCATTGTTGTGCAACTGATCTCCTGAATATTTTCATCTTTCAAAATTGGAACTCTATCTTAAAACTTCTGAAACAGTGAAAATTACTAAATTTACAAGTCAATATTGTTTTAGTCAGTCTATCACCTCACTGTATAAAAATGATCAGCTCCTTGGCATAGCTGCCTGGTAAAGCCTCTGCTAGCTGGTATATATTTTAAAATATCATAGGTGCTGAAAATAACAGGTGACTTTGAAGAAATAGAATAATGTGACCCTTAATAAAGAATATTAGTAATTAAAATACTTTATCCTGTTATATAACTATCAAACAAGATGTTATTTATTATTATACTAGAGGACCTAGAAAAAATTCAAATTGTATCAAAATTTGGAAAACTTCAGGAGAAAATAATGTCTTCAACAACAAAAAAATTGATATTTGAAAGATTTCAAGGCATGTACTTAGCATCTGGAAATGTATAACTAAAGAATAAAAAATTTCCTCAAGAGAAGGTCTCTAGAAGTTGTTTAAATTGATGAAAAGATTTAAAAATAAGCAAAATATGAGAGATATGCTGACAACAAAAATTCACAATATGTATAGATGGAGTTGAAAATGAAAACAATAGATTGCAGAAGAAATATTTAAAGAGATAGTGGCTAATAACTTCAGAAATAATGAAATCTCAATTTACAGAGTCAAGAAGTTCTATGACTCTAAACAGGATAAAGACAATGAACATCACACATAAGCACATTACTCAAACTAATAAAAAACAATGATAAGAGAATAAATGAAGCCAAAGGAGTGGGGGAAAGATTCATCAAAAAACAATATGAATTTCATTTGACTTTTCAACTGAAATAGTGGAAGCAAAAGAAAAAAAAAATGAATAATTCTGCAAATTTTAAATCAAAAATGCCAAATTTATCTACAAAGAGAACTGTGCTTCAGAAATAAAGGGAAATAGAAATATTTCAAAAAACAAACTTGAGAGAATGCGTTGCCAGCAGACTCACACTATGAAAAGATGATGAATTTCAAGTATTGTATAAATTAATATGAAAATCATATATTAAATCTGAATTTAATTTTTACAAAGTAAATTCACTTAGTAATTTTAATTACCGCATTCATGAATTTAAATTCAGGTGTACATTTTAGTGATAATCAAATACCAAATCTTCCATTTCGTAAATTTTTTTTCAGGAATGAAAGGGATAATAATGAGGGTCTGGGCAGATAAAAAAAAATAACTGTTTTTGAGGAGACACATTAATATAAGAAATTATTAGTTTCAAATGTATAAACTAAATGTAAAGATAAAAAACAGTATATTTATAGCAAGCTCAGGAAGGAGCAAATCTGGTGAAGAAAAATGATTACCATGATTAAAATCGAGTGGTTTAGAGGAGTAAACTCAGAGAAAAAAATCCTCACTGACTTCAGGGTAGGTAGGGGTTACTGCTCAGTAGATGACGGTATCTCAACTCTGAGCTGTAGGGAAGGCTCCTATGGGCCTCGGTACAGGAAAATAAAATGTCTTTAGATTTTTCATTGTTCTTTTAAAAAACAAATCTCATGATATAGAAATGAATAATATATATCTAAATCTATCTATCTACATATGATCTGTCTCTATCTCTATATCTATAATCTACATCCCTAATGCTATTTTCACACTCTAGAAACATTTTGCTCTTCCTGTTACTTAAGAATTAGAATTAGACTTGTTACAATTTTCTGGCTAAATGAGAGCATAAACTAGGTTTTTAGATTGAACTTCAGGATATCAACAAGACTGCAGGGCTTTATCCTTTTCTATTTATTTTGTAAGAAGCATGAAATTCAGATCTTTAAGTCTTCTCTAAGTCATAAAATCAAGAGATTCACAAGGATTATTTGACCTTTAGGAAAACATATTTACAGTCTAAAATGTTAATCAGGATCCAGAATTATTTTCAGCTCACATCTTAGAACAAAAGTTGTCTTTCTCTTTGTGTATGTGTTTATTATTATGTCTATAAATGTATATATATATATAATTGGTTCATATTTATGTAAATATGTACATTTTATTTTATTCATTTTTCCAGAATGAAAACTACTTAAATTTCATCCAGTATATAAATGGAGATAATCCATTATTCACCTTCCCTTCCCTATAAAATAGCTAAGGACTCTCACGAAGGTGTTTTTGTGTGTTTTTCTATCTAACATTCATTCTTTCCCCACCTGGGTGAGGTCTGTAGCAATGGAGTGTCACAATACTCAATATTCATTGCAAGGTAATCAATAAGAAGATGTGTCTAATCCAGAACACTTCATTTTGTGTCCAGGATAAAATGAATAACAATTATAATTAAAAATCCAGCACAGGGATTACAGCTGGTTGATGCCAGTACCTCTGAAAAGACACAGTAAAACTGCTAATTCTGTCAGAAAAGCTATAAGATGGATCCAGCTGTGACTACAGAAAGGAACTGTCAGAGTGAGAGTCACGCTCATGAGAAATAAACCAGACCACTAGAATGTCCCAGAAATGCTCAAGTCCCTTCTTCCTCCTCCAGGCTTCTAGTGCCATCTATTCAGAGCCTAACAAAGAGTCACTTGAAACAACAGAAATTTGCTTTTCTTAGTTCTAGTTCCAGAATCATAGAGCAGAGTAGAGAAGGGTAGATTTGTCAATGAGAGCTCATAACTTATCAACAGGCAGTGTTTCTAAGGAAGAGAGATGGGAGAGCATTCCATCAATTTACCCTATCTGATGCTCCTGCAGTTGTTTTCTTTTACTTTTATTTTTCTCTGTGAGATAGCATCACTTATAACTTAGAGGAAATAAAACTTTTCTAGTTATTTTAGAAAAGTTTTTTCAGTTTATGTTTTAATTGTCTAGGAATAAAAATAGACTTTTTTCCTCTTTAAAATTTATACTAGACAAAGTATAAAGATTATGAATGCAGAAGCATGAGTCTATCAAGTTATGTTTCAGGTAAGAGCAAAAAAGTAAATTAATAAAAATCACCTAACAATACAAATTATGTGCTGATTTCACAAGAAAAGTAAAGCCCTCTCAAAATCTCTTATACCTCTAAAAATTGTGTTCAGCTAGAGGAAAAAGTAAGGGTGAGGACAAAGGATATCCAAATAAAGAAGTTCTTTTTGTTATTTATTAGGATTTGTGAAGCAGTACAAATATAGATATACACATTAATCGATGGGAGAAAATATCACTATTACTTCCCCTAGCAAAGAAATGAATGCTGTTTGGTAAAATGCAAATGTGTTGTAGGGGAAAAATGAGATCCTTAAGGGAGTCATTAGCTATCAGATAACTAGCTAAAATTTTCTACATGAGAAATGAGCAAGCATTTGTGGAATAAGACAGATAATAGGACAAGAGAAAACAATGTGGCATGAGACTAGGGTTAGAATCAAGGGGAAAATGCCAATATAACATTTTCCAAGAGATAGGATATGAAAAGAACAAAAACAAAACATGTTATCTCCAAATTATAGTCTGAATGTATGAAGAAGTTTTGTGGACACAGCAAAGGGACATTGAACGCCCATCCTAAATTTGATGCAGATATCAGTACTGATAACACTCCTTAGATATAATGACTCCAACAAAGAATATTACTGATAAAGGCAAACATAGATTGCTTATGTAAGTCATGTCTATATCTATATAGCATGTGTGCACATAACTGATAAAGTGTCCACATTGTTCCCTGACCCTTAGAAAGAGGGCTACTTTGACAGGAAATGCCAAAGGTAGCCTTCTCTATATCTGAAAATAAACTTGCATGTTTGAAAATTGAATGGTGATAATTATGTCAATGTACTTCTACATACATCTATTTTGAAGCAACTTCATTCCTAGCAAATGGATTATAGTCATAGACCAATTCATTTATTTGAGTTTCTATCAACAAAAATAATAGGGTATATTTTGCATTTATATTGTATAGTAGGGTAAAAGTACTAATCTCTTCTGATATAGGAGAAAAATTGATTTACTTCCTTGTTCTATATTTTTGTGAACTGAAAATTGGATTAGTTACTGTGTCATTACTAATGGTATCAATTTAAAATAATACCCAGAAGAAGAAAAAGTTCCTACCAGCTTTAGACAGAGATATTAATGCTCCTTTCACCTGGATCTGATGTCAATAAGGGGTTGATCAGAGAAACAGAATAACTATGAATGATATAGAAGAAGGAATTTTGCATGGGGATTGCATAGCAGTTTGCAGGATCAGACTCACTTCTGCATTTGGTGAGGCACCTGAGACAGCTATAAGACCACAGAACAAAACCTCATCTTGAAACAGGATATTATGACAAATAGGAACCCACTAGAGGCAAACGGGGACCAAAGAAGACATATAATTATGTTTCTCTTTGCTTCCAGCCTTGACAGTGCAGGTAACTTGTAAAAGAATATGGTGCCATCAAACTGCATCCTTGAGCCAAGGGCTCAGTGAAATTGAAAAAGTAATATCTGGCAATTGTTGCAGAAGCGGTGGGCTTGGCTGTTGTCCTGCAACAGCAATGTGAACCAGAAAATTAATGACTGCATAATCTGCAGTGGTCCCTGGCATTCAGGGAATAAAGGCTGCTGCTTAATTTCCATAATCCAAATTTCTCTTGGGGCCAAAAATCATATGAGAGAAGTGCTTCTGAAATGCACATTTTTCAGTGCAGTTGTGTTGACACAATACAAAACCACCACAAGTTTTAGATCTTGTGATCAGAACGTATTAGAAGTCACTGTGGCAAATGAAAAGATCTATAGAGGTTTGGCAACCTCAGCTGGACAATCACAACGCAGACTCTTAAGTGTTCTGTAGTAAATCTGTGACTTCCTTTGCTAACATCTATTATCCATTTTAAAAGCAGTCCTTGGTTTGTACTGAACCACGGTGGTAGCTGAATACCTGACTGTGGGACACCAGTGACCAGAATTATTTACTATATATTTACCCAGTGAATCAAAATCAGGCTTGTGCAGCAATTTTCCCTTGTAAATGGAAATTACATGTCTGAATGATGTCAAAGAGACAAAATAAATATAAATTGCGATTCGGACAACTATTATTTCTGCTTCTATTGCTGTGTTTGTCCACTCTTTAAATAAAACTGATGATGTCATGGAGAATTCCCTTTGACTAATTAGTATAGTAGAAAAAAACACACGTGTGGTTTGCAGCTGGGTCTGATGATCTGCTGGCACCAGGCTAACACAGATGGCTAGTGCGTGACCACAGAGTTCAGAAATGGTTATGAAATACAATAATCAAAAAGGACAGACTTTGGGTCTATATGTCTAGTTTCCTACTTTATGTTGAAGGAGAGATAGTCTAAGAAATGAATCCACATTCATTCATGGAAGGAGGCTAAAGGAATTGTTGTCTGGTCAGGACTTTGAAAGAGAAAAACTGGAAAATTGCTTAAAAATAAACTGTGATGAGGAACTATTTATGTAGACCTTTCAGAATGGTCAAAAATGTAAGATGTGTATGCACCCTGTAAAGGCCGAATTTAAGAGAAGTAGATTGTCAATAATCAGCTGGAAAAGATTGCTTTTCCTTTGTATCTTACTTGCTCTCATTCTCCAGTTATCCTGCTGTTTGTTCGCTCAGTGGTTTGTTTACAAGCTCCCTTTGTTAGAATGCAGACTATACATTAGCCTAATACCATGCAATTCCTTTAACAAAGACTGTACTGGCAACTCTGAACATCAACTCCAACATAAGTCAAGTTCGGGAACCTCTGGTGACAGGCTGATCACATTAGACCTCTTTCATCATAGAGAAGGCTTTGACTTGTTCTACAGCAATAAACACATTTTCCAGGGCATACCTAAGTTGGCTAAGGTACAGGTTACATAAAGCCTATGGACCTGGGTTGGAAGCCTGGACTAGGGGTTAAAAGAGACAGAGGAAAAAAAAAAGTATATTCCAGATAAATAGTCTCTTCTCTTAAAAAGACTACTGCTATAATCTCATCCAGAGACTTTAAGAATTCTTTTTGCATTTCTTAGCATCCCATAAAGCATTAGTTCTGACCACAGGCTACATTATCATGAAGGAAATATAAGAATACATTCATAACGACAGAATTCACTTTGATAGATTCATAGAGTAACAAAATACTTTATTGAGGAGTTATTTTAATGCCATTTGAAAATCAATAAGCTGAATTTCTTGGTTTCTGTCCTAGTGAATGTGATACATACTATCAAGCAATTGCCAATATATGTTCCTTTTATCTTTAGCACAGTATACGCTGGTCTAGCAACTAAAAGTTTCAATTGAGAATAGATAATTTCACAGCCATGCCTAATTTTGGTGTACTTGTAATATAACTTGTTTAATTATCAGAGATTTCTCCCACTCAGGTTTTCCACAAGATTTTGCATTTATATTATCCAGATGTAGTCTTTTTCTCTAATCCTTAAATTTGGCCCGACCTTTGTATTGACTATGTACTTAGCACTTATTTATAGTCTATTAGAATTCCTTCAATGCAATCATATATTATATATGTATTCCTAAATAGGAAAGGATTAGCATTGATAAAATTCTCCATATAATTTGATAGAAATTTACATTATGTAGAACCTCAAATGACTTGAACTTGAATCTGCAGGGAGAAGAAAAAAGATTTATACATTGAGAGACCAGTCTATTCTAAGACTAATTTAGAGCTATGTTGAAAAATGAAAGTCAAATTACACAAAAAAGATATACAGATTTATTTTACTTTTTGACTACAACAGTATTTTTGTTTCAACTTTGTTGTAATAGATAATGCAGCATTTAATATTAGATCAGCTTAAACTAGCCCTAAGAAATCTGCAGACTACTTCATTAAAAGGTGCTAATTATCTGGCGAAGAGTAGACCTGTTAGTGATGACTTAATGTAGAGACATTTTGAATATCAAATTAAGGACAACATATTTTTGAAGGTTAATAAAAAATTGGTGTCCAGTAGAACTTTAAACTGTCAGCCCCTAAGGCTGTGTTCCTGAAAATATATCATCTGTGAATGACATACAATGTTAACCAGAATTTGGGAAGGGTGAAACTGAGTAGGAAATGAGAAAAGCAGTAGTTACATATGAACATGCTGATCTTGAGGTGCCTGTAAGAAATGTCAAGGTAGCAGGTGACACTCTAGGTCTAATGCTTAGGAAAGAGCAGTGGGTGGACATACATTTTTGGGTTTATAAGCTTATTGAAAACATAAAAGACTTGAAGGGACTGTGATTTCAGAGAAGAAATTTTGAAAAAATTGGCCATGACACCATCATTTTAAGTGTAAATTGAGGAAAAGGAGCAAATGAAAGTATCAGAAAATCAATGGCTTTAAAATGGAAGAAAAATAAAGGGAATCTAAGGGAAGAAAGGTGTGTCTTGTTGGGTTTTGTTGTTAATATTTTAGGAGGATAGTGGAAGGATGCATAAAATAATTATAAGCAATTTTATTTGGGATTATGCTTTTCCAAATAATAGCATCTAAGTATATTTTAGCAGCACTTCATCATTTGATAATAATAATATATTTTATAAAGTAGTTAATATTTGATATTTATGACCATATGTGAAAACACACCTTGGTTGAAATCACTTTGAATTAAATTTGGTAATTCCTTTATATTGACTCTACTCTAAAATCTCCCTAATAATTAACATGTAATAGATAGTTAATGATTAGCAAAGCAACAATTAGAGTTTATAACAGATAGACCTCATGTATTTCTCATGTATTTTTGTAATATGATTTCCTTCCCTTCAACAATTAAAATTAATTAAAAAAAATCTATATTCAAATCTTTTCTTTCTCTTTATTTCTATTATTTTCTCTCTTGCCTATACATTTATCATTGCTACGAAAAGCACTGCATTGCTTCTTCAAAGGAGAATACAGAGCTATAATCAGGATCTTGGTAAGTTTTTGAGTTCCAGGATATCACCTAGTCTCTCAAGACAACCAGCTTCCTGGGCTTTGGGAAAAGAGAGTACAGCCTTATCTTAGATATTTCAGCATATTAGATTACATGTAACCAGACCTTATCTGTGTAATTTGTTCATTTAAAGTAACTCAACACCACTCAACTAGTTGAAACATGCTATTAATTGCTTTTAATAATTAATTGAAATGTAAAAAGTTAAGCAATGACATCAGCACATTAATTCTAATCCTCCTGAATTCAGACTGACTGCTTGATATCCTTTTGTATTTGTTACAGCAATATTTATAGATAAATAAGAATGAAATGAATCCTTTACTCTTTGGAAAGATTTATTTAAAATACAGTTTTGCCCAAGATTTATAATCAAGGCAAAATATCATCACTGAGACATTTAAATTCTGTTCTTTGTTCTCTGATGAAAAGAAGTTCTGCATTTTAATGTAGTTATTGTTCCTATAGTCAAATTTCAACAGTGAATTAGGCTGTGTATAGAATTTATTGATTCTGTAAAAATGATACATGGTTTCATTATTTCAAAAGGTAATGATATAATACTTCAATTCGAAGTGAAATAAACCTCATTCCCGCTTAGGTTCTTTACTTATAAATATATATTTTTTCACCCTACAGTTTCATTCCAACTTTAACTACACTTTTGTCACAGGTAGTTTTGGAATCTATTATTTGACAAATAACAGAGATTTTGAGAAAAAATGCTGAATACACGTACATAGATACATATATATGTATACATATATATGTGTATATGTATAAGGTACAAAATAGATTCTTTTTAACTTGCTTCCTAATGCAAAAATTTTGATTGCCAGAAGAGAGGACATATTCATATTCAATATATTTATGATCAACTTAAATCTGTTACAGGTTACAAATGTCTTCAGGAATATGTGTTATTTGAAATGATGGAAACAAATTCTTAAAATCCTGAACAGAGTTATAGGAAAAGCACATTGATCTTATAATGCTTATATGAGCTTTATATGGAAGTCATCTGGGACTCAAAGACATGTTTATGTTTCCCCCTCAGTTTTGTTTTTGGAAAAAATATCAAGAGCTGTTTCTATGTTATCAATTTGTTGTAAGGTAATATGGATATTACATAGTAATATAAATGTTATCAATGCACTAACATGGAGCAAATGTTTTTTGCATGTTCCCTATTTTACAATGAACAAATAAATAGAAGATCTAATATATAAAATAATCTCCTTCATTTTGTTTCTACTTTTATTGCAACATTCCTATTCTGCAATACATTATAATTGCCTGCCTACATGTCTCTCTTCCCCAATATTTTTAAATTTTTTAAGAGCGGAGTTTGATCCATCCTTTATCTTCCAAATTCATAACATTATACCTGATATATATTAAGATTTCACTTACGGATTGTTGAATTGATAGGCTTCATGAATGATCATTTCATTAATATATGAGTGTATATATGCATGCATATAATATGTACATATGTATGTGATATAAAATATATAACCTCTAAACTCCAGAGAAATACTTT
This sequence comes from Solenodon paradoxus, assembly GCA_004363575.1. Classification (NCBI taxonomy): domain Eukaryota; kingdom Metazoa; phylum Chordata; class Mammalia; order Eulipotyphla; family Solenodontidae; genus Solenodon; species Solenodon paradoxus. Next base: position 659,053 of record RJWH01000517.1, on the reverse strand, counting down.
TTAAAAGAAAGTAAAAAATACCATACTCTACCTTTAAAATAGTGATAATTGACTATGTAAAAAAAAAAATTTAGGAGATTTTTAAGAATATTTTCCAGGTAGAGTAGGAAATAGGTTAATTGCCTCAAAGAAGCACAAGGCCACGTATCCCTGGGTTCAAGTACCAGGTATGGAAGGAAACCACCAGTGTGAACACCAAATATAAATTAATAAATTACTTCTTCCTCCTCTCTCTTCCTCCCTGCTTGCCTTCATTCCTGCCTGCCACTTTCTTTTAAAAAAACTCCAGATAAGTTTCTAACTTTATGTACTCTAAAAGTAATATTTATTTCATTATAAAAAAGCTCAATTCAGTTACAATGAATGTTTGATATTTATAAGACATGGACTACATTTTTCATACAATTATATATGGAACCTTACATTCAATTTCTATAAGAAATGACCTCAAGTAAATTAGATTTCATTATTAGAATTAATGAGCTGATGTTTAACTCTTTCATTTTCTCTTATTATTTTTAACCTTATACTTTACTTCATCCATAAACTAATTCATTAATAGTAGAAAGAACCTAAGAGGAAGTTTCTTCACATTAATAAAAGCTGTGACACTATCAAGGAAAAAATTTATTTTTGTGGATGTCACATTTTTAATTGAGCAATAACTACAGAAAAAGGTAGATAATAAATTTACAAGAACTCATAGGCAATAATATTCAAGAGAACTTTATTCCCTAGATGTTTTCATATAGATTTACAGTTTCCATATGCCATCATGCCCCACTACTCTATGCTCAAATTTCTTATTCCATATATTGGAAGTCAACATATAATTGTAGATATTAATCATTGATGTTTGTAAGGAAATAATAACTATGTTCTTCCCTCTAACACATTTCTATTAGTTCGATCTTCAGCTCAAAGGCTCTGTGTGCCTTGTCACAGGGGAGAAGAGAACTGAGAAAACACATAGTGATCATGTGCAAATGTAAACACAAAGTTAGTGTTCAGCTTCTGATTTCAAAATATGATTTTGATAGACTTTCAAGTTAGGCATAAGAAGAAACTATGTTATTTTAGGAAAGATTCCTTTATTATTTCACTTAGCTTATTAAGAATCAGCCATGAATTATATTAGAGTACCACTTGATGGAGAACTAGATTAAAAGAGAAAGAATGGAAACAATACTTTTTATAAATGAGTAGATGAGAGGTTGAGAAAGGTGGCTGAAGAAACAATGACAGCATCTTAATTTACTTCGTCCATTCTCCCTACTTGAGTTGGGTTTGCCTAAAGTCTAGTAAAGGGTATGGCTTAGAGGAACAAAATAAGTTGTGCAATCTTCCAGGTATAGTCATTTTCATCACACTCTAATCTTTGAAGTCCAATCACAGTAGAATAGGCCTAGTACTATCTGTGATAATGCAGAAAGAAGACAATGTTTATCCTCTAGATTGGTCCTTGATGCTGTTCTAGTATAATTCTGAGAAGCATCTGAAATACAAGTCAAGATGGTTTTCAAGAGATGGTTGCCAAAGAGGATCCTCAGAAGCTAGATGAAACCCTGCTACTCTAGTTTAAGAACTAACATTGATCAGAATCTGACTTCAGGTATGTGCTTGAAAAGTACTCTGTGTCAAGAGGATCTAGCAGGGGGAGGCAGTCAGGCAAGTCAATTGGATACTTGTAAGCACAAAGCAAGATATCCCAGTTTGGACCAAATTACTGTCTTTAGTCCAAGTGATGACTGGTTGGGAAGTTCCCAAGGAGACAATAAATGTTGCTATGAAAACATAAGAGCTATCAAATGGATACCTTAAGATCTGAAAACTAAATACTTCTAATGCCACAACAGCAATTACTTCTTTCCCCTTTCCTTACCATTTACTGTGCATCCTGGAAAGGACCAAAACTTTAATGCTTTGCTCTTGTTGTTGTTTTTACTTGAAATCCTTAACACTGCAAAGAGAAATTGTTCCTACTATTTGCAGCAGTCTAAAACTACTCTTTCTTAAGGGGATAGTGGTTTCTAACTAAGACAAGTTCAATTTTGAAAAAAATGTAGATAGTATACATTTTAGTGTAGTTGTGAATATTTTTTTTATTCTACCATTAAAAACAAAAACAAAAAAAACTTTTGGCATGCCCTGGTGGAGTAGAGCTTCAATGCAGTACACACACATCTCAAAGTTCCTGGTTCATCACATGGGGCTGGGGAGAACAAAGATGGTGAATGTTGGGATCAGTGGCGAATGATCAATAATTACAAGTTATGTTGTCTTTTTAATGGTCAGTTTATTCACACACAAAAGCTTGTAGCTGTGGTGATCAGCAGTGGTAAGGCACGCTTCTAAATATATCAAAAGGAAAGCTAAGCAAACTCATTCAACGGTCCAGGGTATGATCTCAGAGAGACAGGGTAACTAGCTCATGGTGTACAAGGTATAACCGGAAGCCTCCAGCGCTGAGTCTCAGCAAAAGGTACCAAAGATGCTAGTATACGTGGCTCGTGTGTGTAGCATCATGGAACTTTATGAGACTGACTCCATGGAAATAGATGCAGCTTTTATGGTCATTTATCAGTTAACTTTATCTCGTCTCTTGGCAGATGTCTGATTATCTGTAGCCAGAAGTTGTGGTATAATGCTCTGGGCTGGTGAGGGGAGTCTAATCAGACTGCAGAGGTGCCTCAGTGATAGCTCTCAGCTCCTCACTTCAACTGTCACCAGGCTTTTGTTAGCCTGAATACTTTCACTTTATTTTTTCATTGAGTATAATCACCACGTTTTACTTTCTGGTTCCAGTGTTCACTACAATGAACAACTAAATAAAAATAAAATAAAAAAGTGTTCCTTCCTTCTCTCTCTTCATGCCTGCCTGCTTCTGCTCTCCTTCTTTCCTGCCTGCACCTTGCAAAAACAAAAAACAAAAAAAAAACCTTTTATTTCTTTTGGTTGCCCTGGTGTAACTGACATTGAAAGAGCAATAAACATGGGGTTAAATTAGCAGTTCTCCCACTTAGAGTTCAATGATTTTGGATATATCAGCTAATTTGCATTCTCACCTCTGCTATATTATCTTTTGTTGAAAATCCAATATAAATAAGATGCAAAAATGATTTACATAATGTACAATAGAAAAGTAAAATAATAATATAGATGTCCTTTTATGTATTCTCACTTTTCCCCTCCTTTTACTCCATGCTTTTTATCCTAGGTACATATATTTAGTTCCAGATTAACATCTCTAATGTTTACTAACTTAAGCCTATAATCATATACTAGGCTAAAAAAACATGTAAGATCCTATGTTTTAGAAATTTAGAGGTTTAATTTAATCCTGGAAATTCTTCAATTTAGCCTTCATCTTTCTGCTACCATGGGCATGGTTTCATAATATTCCTTCTTTTGGAGATGAATAATATTATTAAACAATACGCTACCAACAATGAACTTCAAAGTTTTAGTTACTCACTGTTTTCCCCTTACTGAGTCTGTTACTGTGATGAATATTCATACACTTGGGGAGGCAATGAAATGAATTAAAATACCACCTCTTTAATAGTCAAAGTCAGATTAACCAGTTTATTGCAACAATTAAAAATACATACTTTGAAAGTTTTCAATAATAGACTTTCATTCTAATGTTCTCAATTAAAATTGTATTTTTCAATCATTATGTAGCACATAATTTGTAGTTTATAATTCTACAATTATACATTATGAATCATGATTAACTGTTTCCTCTTCTTCCTCTATAATTTATTTTTTAAATATATGTACACTTTCCTATAATGCCTACAAATAATGCCTGTAAATCACTGAATGTATATAATATCAAACATACCGATTAGGAATTTCTAGACAACTTTATTTGCAAAAGAAATGTGGTTCACCAAAATTCAAAGCAGTTTTATTCCACTTTCTCAAACTACATGAAAATTCTGTTTCCAACACTTATTCTGTGCTTTAAGCTTTTTAAATAGTAAAATTTGCAATTTCTCTACCTCTCACCTTTAAGTCTGAAGAGAAGGAAGAAAAAAGTGATGCAGGGGGAGAAATTTCAAGTGTGAAAGTTCAAAACAAATTTTCTGATTTATGCTTAAAGCTCAAGGCTATATTTAGTATGTGAATATCAAATTTAGGTTGGTTATTCTTCCCCTAAAAATTCATTTGTTAATCACCATAAAAAATTTATGCCATATTCCCAGTAAAATGAACTTCAGAAACTTCTACAGATACTGTTTGTTTATTCTCTTCACAAGTAAATCATATGGAGTATCTAATCAATAAATATATGCTGAATGCATGGATGAATATATGAAGGATTTAAGTAGTTGTAGGTTTTATTACAGTTCCAGGGTATATTATCTAAAAAGATATTGGTGATATCTATCTCTTTTATTGAAGCAAATTTTTATACAGTGGAATAATAGCTCTTAAATATAAAATTGATGAATTTTGAGAAAAGAATATTTTCAAAAGTGAGCAAATTCGTATTTCCATTAATTCAGACTCATTCCAGTTTACTTAACATCCAGAAAAAAGGTAATTGCTTTCTGACTTTTATCAGCATTGATTCATTTTCCAAATTCTTTAAAGTCATATAAAGCAATCCAAATACTTTCTGGAGAAAGACTTATTTTGTCTGACTTGAGAATAAAATATCTGTCAAGTATTGCCACTGATTATGCAATGATGAATGAACCACAGAATCTCTCTAAATAAAACTTTTTTTTCTAATAAAGGAAATATAATCACAGTAGATGAATAAAAATTACATACTGTGATAAGTATTGTACAATTTGAGGAAAGAAAAAATGATTACACAGCATGAGTAGTAAATATTGAAAACAAATAGTGGTAATAAGTTAAGGTCAAAAAAGAAACACAAGACAATATCACAAAGGTTATATTGCAAATTTATTTATTTTATCTTACGTACAATTAAAAGCCACTAAGAATTTTAAGAACGAAAGTGATATGGTCAGGTTTTCATTTAAAATGAGTCACTCTTGTAGAAGCTGTTATCCTTCTAGCCACATGCTAGATTGATGAAATTTCCTTCTGTTCAAGAAAAATTTCTAATTTGTCTTTCTAATTTTCTAATATACAGTTACATTTATTTTTTTAACAATTCTATTATTCTTTTCCTTGATTTTCTTTCCATTTCAGCATATTCTTAGACTCCTTTTTATTTTTCTTCTTCAACTTCTCTTCTTGTGATGTTATTGAAAATTCTACTAATATGGAAAAATCCCATTGTCTATATCTGGCATCCTAAATATTTCAAATACAACCTATTATTAAAACAAAACATTTCCTAGTGTAGTAAGGGAGATGATGAAAGTAGCTCAAACTAGCTGTTACTCTCAGGACAATAACTGATTATATATACGAGCTTTGTTTTTTAAGAAGGCAAGAAAGATCAAATAAGCAGAGATCCCTGTATTTGCACAATGGCATCATCAGAGAAGCCTGAAAGTGATCTAATAACTAAAGATGCTCCTGTGGACTATGCACTAAGCCCCCAGAATCACCTGTGAGACCCATGAAAACTCATGAAATTCTCCTCATTCTGACCTCTGCTGACAGGACTGTAATAAAGTGTCTTCTCTTTTGTCAAAAAAAAAGCCTGTGTCACAATATACAATCTTCTGTGTGCCTTAAGCAATAGAAACACCTTACTAGAACTTCAGTTTCTAGAAGAGAGGGAAGTAAGGTCAGAATTCTTTAAAGAGTATGGGTTTATTTTAAGTTAGACTTTTGAAAGGGGTAAGGGAGATTTATTAGGCTTGAGTATCATGATGCAATAGCCCAGGACTGATAGAAGTAGCAAGATAAGGATTTAGAGGCAATATACTCAACGAATGTTAGGGCAAAGTGAATTATCTGTGATGATTTCCACTGAAGTGTTTATGTGATTTTCTGGAAGTTCCTACAATGAATGGTCAAACCATTTTCCTGAGGAAATGTTCCTTGGAATAATAAACCATGTTAATGAAATAAAGAATTACAAAGTTGTGCTAATGAAGAAAGAAATAGGCAAAGTCAAGTCAATGTAGACAATAACCTATAATTTTCATTCTCAGTGACCAGGTAGAATGTTTTCTCTCTGTTTTTTAATTCACTTTTTTCTTCCCCTCCTTTTCATTCTCCTTCTCTTCCTCTTTCTCCTCCTTCTCCTTCTCTTTCTCCTTCTTCTTCTCTCTTCTCCACATCTATAAACATAAAATTTCTCTGAAAATACCTCAACCCTTCAGTGATCAGTTCGTAAAAGTAATTAATCCATGTGTGGCTTCCAATTTCTTCATAGTCTAAATTACTTCTATAATTCAATTCTGTTAGGAATTATGACATTCTAAAATAGCTGAGTATTTTACCTTCTTTAAATTTTCTAAAATACTTAAATTTAAGCATTATATTTTTAAAAGCTATTTTTGAAATGTGTTTACTAATATTTTTCAAATGATACAATAGAGAAATTTGAGGAAATGTGGCTTAATAGGAGAATTTCAATTATTGTGACACATAAAGCAAGAATATGTTTGGAGACACTGGTATCTCCTCTGATTCCCAATTATTTATATTTATCATCTTTACTGTTATAATCTTCAGAGTATATTTGATGATATAAATATTGACTCCTTATTACTTAAAATTTTATAATCAATTCTGATCAACTTTTGCTTTCATTTTTAATTGTTTGCTTGAGTCTTTGAGATACATGTGGACTGGTGGTCAGGCAGGGGCAACGGACTTAACCACTACTTAACCAGGGCACACCTCAACAACAAAACATTTCTTGTTAAATAGTTCAGATAGTAAAACATGTGGCACTATTATAGTTAATATTAAGCAAAAGTTAATGTTCTATTTATATGGTTAGTACATAAGTAGAGTTATTTAGATCCCAGTGGGAGATTATCTAGGTCAGCATAATACTTAACCTTAACCAAATATATAAAAAATATATTTGAGTAGAGAAACAACAGTAGTTATCCTGAAAATTAGCATTATTTATTTTGTTAAAACCTGAAGTTTGAATATTACAATAATCAAAAAAAAAAAGAATTATGTTCAGGTTTAGATCATAATTCCTACCATGATAAAAAGTTATTTTAATAAGAAAATAGGTGAATTTTCTGAAATTAATCCTTTTGTTAGACATACCCAAGAGCCTGTTTAGATACAATTAGAGAAAGCAGTACTCTTTAGTACTTTTCTAAGCATCCACATCTTTATAAAATATTTGGTGCTCTGATGTATACCTAGGCTATCAGTATAATCCTTACAAAGTATATTGAGTCTTTGATTCCTTCACTACAGTAGGAACACACTAATGTGCTGGAAGAATTAATGTCTTCATCATATTTCCTAATTTTAAGCGATCATATGCAGTAGAGAGGGTAAGCCTAATATTTTCTATCTTATAGAATGACATTCTTTGGCAATTATTAGATTTTGTGAGTCAATATATGAGCTGATTAGGCAACATGGATGATAATTGTACTTTTCAAACAAATTGCCTTTTGACAGTCTTGAGGAAAAAAAAGAGAATTAGAGGGAAAAAATCCTTGAAGAGTGTGCCTCAGAAATTCCTCAAATTACAGTTTTAAACTATGTTAACTAACACGTCTGAAGCATTTAGAATGCAAGGAAATATAAATTACAGGCAATTCTGGGCATATCTAATTTGATAATTGAAGATAAGCAGACCTATTGTATAGTATTGTTATGAAGGGGAGAGCAGAAGAATTACAAATATTGTGTGCTCTAATATTGTTAGAGCGATAGTAGAAAGTAGACAAGGAACAGGTAACGAACCACCATCTCAATAAATAAAAGCTAGTAGCAATCAGAACACTGCTTTTCTGATTTGTAGGCAAGATATAATTTATGCACGGAAAATAGCTCCTAAATGTTTGTTGTAGGCTGCAATGGGCTGTATAATCAGGGATATAAGTTGAAAATAAATCTATGTACTAAGAATTATGTCTGGTTTTCTCCAATCTTCCTTTAGACAACTATCAAATCAATTTTAAATTAGTGTGTATCATGTGCCTGGTCTTGCTCAAGGTTTCTGGGGATTCGTTTTATACCAACTGGTGTATTTCAATTCAGTCCTGGCACTAATTCCCCAAAGGTAGGGCAGAACTACAAGTTAAGGGGTTAACACTATACACTACTGAGCTTACTTCAGTTACTAACCACAAGCTGGGTTCCTGGGTCACCTGCACTTCTCACCAAAAAAACTAAAAGTCTGGGGATTTCCCACAACTCCCTTAAAGTTTGATAACTTGCTAGACTGATTGACTCAGGGATCTCAGGGAAATCCTATACTATTATTACAGTTTTTTTTCATAAAGGATAAAGTCAGACCAGTTAAAGTGACACATATAAGGAAGGGCCTCGGAGAGTCCAGGACGGAGTTTCCATTCCCTCTTCCAATAAAATCAAGGTGTGTCATCCTCCCAAAGTCACCTTTTCAGCCTAAACCCAGGTGATAACACAGGACGCATGTATAGTGTTCAAGGAATAGGAGAAAAGCTACCCATTCCTCTGGGTTCTTCTTGGACTGGTGCAAAAATCAAAACGGCCTAAGACAGGTTAACGGAAAAAAAGATCAACTTGCTAGCATGTGCATGGGGATGTTAAAATGATTATACAAGTCTCAATTTCAGTCAGGGAGAGCAGGGTTTAAATTTAAAACCAAGGAATGAGGTAAGAGCCTGGGTCACAAAGGAAAGAAAAGGAGAATTTATATGATAATTTCCTATTTTCAATGAAAGCAAAGATGGATTTCTCAGTAGAACATGTCTACAGATAAACTTTCACCTGAATTATATCCCCCAAACTATGTTCTCCTAGGCAATAAAGCAATAGTGATTTCTTCTTCCCTTAGGGAAAGGGAAAAGCTCTAGGAAGTGGTCATTACTTATTTGATTAGGGGAAGGGCAAAAGTACAAAGGGAAGAGCAAGAGCTTTCCCTTAGCACAGAGATTCCATTGTTCTCTGCTTAGGAAAATCTGCAATCCAAAGCAAAATGTATCACAGACTCTAAGTATCTTGAGGTGATTTACTTTGAATATACTCAATTACAAAATAATCATCACCCTGGAAATTCCAGACATTTTAGAAGCTCCAGTCCAGGAATTAGGGACAAAGACCAGGCCCATTTTTATTACACAATGTGAATGAAACAATGAAATAGATAGATAAAGCTTTCATTCTCAAGGCATTTACATTCTAACGTGAAAGGTAAGTATAGAAATTTATAAAGATATAAATAGATAAATGCATATTATTTGGTAGGCAATTTAAATTTATTTAAATCCAGAGGTTCAAGAATTCTAAAAAGAAACACTTAAATTGATAATCTGAACAAAAATCAAGTGATCAGATAAGGGAAGATCTAAGAACGCTCTAGCTGGAAAGAACAGAAAAGAGGCTGAAAATCAGAAATAAGTTAACTTTTCCCAACTTCCTCTCAACTTAGAGCGCCCCTTACTTTTTCCCTATTCCACAAAGTTTGTCAAAATAACATAGCAGTTAATAGCATGGATAATGGGTCCGTGAGGATTTAGGTACTATGTTTTGCATAATGTAGTGAATTTTTCAGGCTTCATTTCCTCATGTATAAATTGAATATAATAATAATGAGCATTTCAGAATATTCAATGATACTAAAAGCTAGGAGACAATCATTCACAAAGAGAAAAGAATTACAACTGTTTAATTATAATCAAAGACAACCTATGCCAATAAAAGCAAAGAACATTTTTAGAAAAGCAAAAATTCAGAAATTCTAGAAACAGCAGTCTTCATCCATGACAATATTGATTTAAAAAAGATCTGATCAAATAACAAATCAACAAAACTGTGACCTTACAGCCATGAAGCATGTAAAGAAGTAAAAGCTGTTTTGAATAATGTCTATGTAAGCACAAAAAATGGTTTGTATTTCACCAAAAAAAATTGTCAAATGAGAAATCTTGAAACAGATTAGTAATTCTGGAAAGAAATTTAATAATAGATATAATATATAATTTGGATATAAATGTTGACAGTAGGAAGGAGAGTGTTCCAAAATTCTTACTCAGTTTAGGAGTAAGGAAAGGAGGTAAAGAGGGATAAAATTTTGCTGAAAATGTTTCATATTGGATTCGAAGACATAAGAAATAGAGCATCTTATTAGAAGATATACTTTCCTGGTTTTATATAATTACAATGTCTTAGTCATTCCAGGTTGCCACTGATAGATAGGATAAAAAGGATTCTCAGAAATTATGAATAATGATGAGTTATTATGTTCCAAAGCAGCCAACGAGATCAGAGAGACATACCAGAGTTAAAGAGAATTTAGGAGGAGTTTAGTAACCTGCGGCTGTATGGGGAACACAGACCCAAATCATACAGTCCTGAACCCAAATAGCACAGGATATTTATAACTTAGTTTTTTGGGGTTTTTTTGTTTTTTTTTTTCTGGGTATCCCAGGGTATTTGCATAAGTTTAACAAGTGACTATCATAATCAATTTACAGAAGTAAAGGTCACACCCTAAACATCTTAAACTATCTTGTTTGACATGTAACTTCTAGATGTCAGCAGATTAACAGAAACCCCTCCAGCCAAGGTTTTACTGGACGGGTCTAATGTTTCTGTTTCACTGCCAGAGGATTATCTAGAAAGTGGGGTCCTCAGGGCTTTGTGGTTTACAGAGTAACCCCGCAAAAATGAAGTGTCTCTAGTTCCTTGTTTCAATTAACTCACAGTGAAGAGATTTTTACTATTGACTAATAGTTATGAATAATATTAATAGTCAATAAAGTTATTAGCTAATGATGAGTTTATTAATCAATTGAACTGTGCATTTGAGTCCAGGAACAGTCTGACAGGCTGCTCTTTGTGGACTGTCAACCGGCATCGTCATTAGTGAAGTTTTATACATTTTTCCTAGAGGGGAAATGTACAAGGATAGACAAGATGATGATCATTTCCATCTGCATGAAGGTCCTTGATTAAGAGGTGTGGTGTGCATATATGTCACAAAAGATACTGCAACATTTATCAGTCCTTCCAGTCCAGTGACTCTGGTATTACCTGGAGATCAAAAGACATTACTATGGGTCACTTTAAAGTTTTAGCTGCCTTAAGGAATGCCCTTGTGAGAACACAAGAAGTCCTGTTAGAGATTAGCCATTCCCATGGCTCAAAGCAAAACTTTGGCAAAGTGGTGCTAAACAGATTTCACGTATCAGTTATTTTTTTAGAATGGTCCATAACTCCAATCCATGATGCTGATGAAAATCCTTTCGGTATAAGAACTTCCCCCAAGGACATGAAGTCCAATCTGACTTAAATTGACAGAGACCTTGACAGAGACCTCAGCTTCTTTCTCAGAACAATTCTTCCTCATTAAAATGTTATTAGCATGTCAATATTCACATTTCTTGGCACAATGACAGATTACTGATCAAAAATCCTATAGAAAAGTGGTAGCATCATTATTCCCAAAATTCTCTGCCTATTTCCAGAAATTATTAGTATAACTCCACCTTACTACTATCAATTTTCCCCTTTTAGAATCTTAATTTTGTTATAAACCCAATGCTGCAGCCCTGGGTTTTTCACTAGGGAAGATTCTGGGGTCCTATCTCTCTTTGCATTAAACTTTGTCTTTCCCTTCGAATTGTCAGCATTAATGATTCCTCATTTCATTCTTGAAGTGAGAGTCTCAAAGATCCTTCTCATTGACATTAATACAATTTCATTTCTTTTCATTTTTTTTGACAGATGAGTTAAAGTGTACCTGTTTTCTAGTTATATTATCATATGCTTATTTTAAAAGAACTAGACCAGCTCTGTTATTCAATATGTGCCTATTTCTTCTGAACCAGGTAGAAGAGGTTCCCAAAATAATTTTGCTCATAATATAAAAAAACACCATAGCCTGGGTGGCTTATAAACAGCATACATGTATTGCTAACAGTTCTAGAGAAGGAAAATTCAGGGTACCAGCATAGTCAGGTCCAAGAGTAGGCCCTCTTCTGAGATTAAGATAGCCAAGTTTGCATTGTGTCCTCACACAGTGAATAAGAGCAAGGAAGCTCTCTTTTATTAAGATGAAGCAGGTTAGCCAGATATAGGAAAATTAACTGACAGATATAAGAGAAAGTCCCACTGAAAATATGTGAAAAACAACTTTACCCCATAACTGGTCTACAGATAGAACCAACATGGCATCTGAAATGCCCACAAGCTCACCTCCAGGGCATCAAACCTCATTATATATCATTTGCATTTTGGTAATAAATAAGCATATTAAAAAGACTGCCCTTTTAGGAACCATGACACTGCTGAGAAAGACTATGTAAGGATTTAAATGCATGATCTTCTTTAAGTTGAAAAGACCTTCCCTCCACCAAGGAAATCCCATTCTTTTCACAATCTCATAAATGTTACCAGTATGATGTAATCATAATCATTCATCAGAAATTCCATAAAGCTTTTATCTCTTTCTCTAAATATATATCTATCTTAGAGCACACCCACAAACATTTCCCATAGGTGCATTTTTATTACTTTATTCATTCTGCAATATGCCCACACCACTCCTGAATGTGTGCTTTCCTTTTCTAATAAAATTTTCTTGTGCTAATTTCTGACTCTTCTTGAATTCTTATTTTCAGAGGGATCAGAAGAAACTGAAGGTTTGGGTGTGGTTCCTTCCCTCTCAGCTGTTGTGAAAAAAGTCTCCCAGTTTCCTGTGATGAAGACATTAAACTTGTTAAGTAAAAAGAAAAAAAAAAAAAAAAAAAAAAGAGTTAATTTGGGACATCTAATCGGCTTTATTGGAATTATTTGGATTCACAAATTCTGAAGCACCATGTCATGTAGCAAATACGACACTGTAAGATGCTGTACAAAATGTGCAGTTTTTATAATCATAGAGTAAGACAAAGTCATTAGCCAAAGAAGCTTTATTTCAAGTAAAGCAGCCTTCCATTAAAAGAAGGCAAGGGGTGTTATGCTCTATGTGGGGAGTTGGTGAAACAGGGAATTGGAAAAACTGCATACTTGGTACCCCCACCCTTCTAAGCCACAAAGCCCTGAGGTTTGGCAACTATTAAGAAATGCCAAAGTCCTGTGCCCCCAGCCACAATTTGTTCCAATGGTCAATTGTTCTAACGGTCAGCAGTTAAGTACAAAAATTTCGAACTATCCGCTCCATTCTGCTTCTGTAGGCAAATACCCCCGCCCACCCATAAAGTAAATCTCTATAAAAACCCTGCGCTATGTGAGCTCAGGGCCATCAGATATGGGTCCATTTTTGCCCCTTCTGCTGCCAGCTAAAATAAATCCCCTCTTAAATTCTTTGGGTCTGGCATGTCTCTTTGATCACACTGGTTATTTTGTAACATTGGCAGAGAAAAACCAGGAAAGCATTCTTAAGATATTATAACATGGTGCAATGCTGTAAGTTTAATTTTAAGAAAGAACTGGAGGCAGAGACCTGTTGACAAATAGAGAACTACGTCACAGATCTGAAAAATGTCCAGAGGACTTTTGGGCAGATTATTTTCTTAGAAAAGAGTTCTTATAAAAAATAATAGTCACAAACATATTAAATGAGATGAGGCAGGTAGGCAGGGCATTTTATAAAATTATCCAAGGGTCTGTGTAATGATTCATGGCCCTGGTTTTTTGTTTTGTTTTGTGTTTTGGAGTTTTTTTCATGGTATGTATTGCTTCTTGTTTCCTGGGAGGTCTTATCAGTCCGCTATTAAGGCGGCACTGGAAACTTGAATCCACATTGTTAGGCTGGCCCAGAAGGACAAAATGGCGGCTCAGAGGACAAAATGGCGGCTGTGCCTGCGGGGTGGGGTTGGGGGAGACGGCTGACGTCAAACCAAGGAACCGTCAAACCAAGGAACCGAAACAGAGACCCGGGCCAAGGCGGACATCCGCATGGCAACCCGGGTCTGGGCCAGTCACCAAAGAAAAGCTGACACCTGGAGTTACAGAACCAATCCTCAATCACCACACATAAAGCCCGTGAAATTTTTGCTTAAGAGCGCTCTTCCCTTCGCTCGGCGCGACTTCCCCCGCCCCCGGTCTGCGGACTGGAGAACCTCGCCCGGGTGCGCAAACCACAATAAAGCCCTGGCTATTCCACTTTTTGTCTGATTGGCATTCTTTCCTCAGTGGAGCCGGAAGAAAAAACCTTTCACACATTGGGTCTTTGAGAGATCTGGAGAAGCTTTCACTGGCCCCCACTGTTCTGAGAACAGCTAAAGCAGTACAGCCAGAAGAAAACAAGTGATATTTATTAAAAGGAAAGTGGAAGGGAGAGAGAAAGAGAGAGACAGAGAGAGAGAGAGAGAGCGCACGCAAAAGTTATCACAAAGGCAGGTTAGTTCAAGAAGAGGCAATCCCAAGGGACACAAGGGCTTGGACTTCTATGAGCTTCCTTATTAGTTTTTTCCTTACCTTTACCCCCCACCCACGGTTGTTTTGAGGTGGAGTCCTCCCACGAAATGGTGGGGTTTCTCAGTAGCCCCTGTGCGCACACTTCCCATATGCCCCTTTTGATTATTGATTCGAGAGGGCTGGGTGGTTATGGGTATACCAATTTTACTATAATGGAGGTACAATGAACAGTTCATTTAGAGGTGATGTTTTTAGCCTTCTTGGGGGTGAAGCTGTGGCTTTACAAAAACTTTTCCAGCCATCCCCCCATAACTTTATGCTTCAGTGCTCCTGATTCTTGACTTTTGATTGGCAGGTTAGTGACCTCTAAAGTCATTGGTGGACTTCAGGTTTGCACCGATTTATAGTTTTCTAGTATTATGGCAAGGCCTCTAGACGATGAGAAGACCAACAACTGAGCACTCAAAGGTATAGAAACAGCACTTTATTACAAGCACGGGTGCTGGCTCAGGGGCATTTTACCCAAAGCTGAGCCACAGCAGGTGGGGGATGGGGCATGTCTAGGGGAGATTCTATTATGTACTGGGATAAAGGTTTATCTCCTTGGTACAGCTGCAGGATTTGGCTAGTGTGTTTTCTATTGATAGTTCTTATCAGCTGTTATAACTTCAGGGGAAGTAATGCAATGTTTGCTTGCCCTTGGTCACTGTAAACAGGGTGTAAAACCTCTGGCGGACTAATTCTTGCCTTGGTGTCAAGGAAAGGTTTTCTACCACACTAGTTGTGTTTTCCCTGCCCTTCCACTTCTTCCTGCCCTCTGCTCAGGGCTTCCTTACTGACAAGCCCAGCTCTTTCAATTTTCATGTAGGCTTCAAAAACTTACAAAAATGTATATCCCTTCCAAACTTTGCCTCATTGATGTAGATTACCTCACTAATATGACCAGAAAAATCCAAATTGGTTAATACAAATACTGATGGGAGAGATTGAAACTGCATGTGGATCATGCATTGAGTCTTAGAGGGACTTGGTATAAGTGGCTCTATTTTGGGCTTCTTGTTTCCTTATTTCCTTAACTATTCACATTAAAAGGTATTAAACACTTTTTTTTTAGTAAATGGTAGAATATGAAATAGTTACTTCACTTTAGTTTTAACAAAAACCTTACCTCTGAATATGATTACTTTGGGCATTAGGATTTCAGTATATGAGTTTTGGAGCAATGCAAGCATTCGGGTCATAGGAGATAACAAATGTATCTGATGATAGTAAAGCTACATGAGGGGAGGTTTTTTTTCTATGTTTTGTTTATCCTATTTTTCTGAGACTGTGGCTTACACCTAGAATTACTTTAATCTTTTTTTCAATAAGTGACTAACAGTTCAAGTCAATAGCATACTCCACTAACAAACAATAAGTAGCAACTGTAGTAATCCAGCAAAAAAATAATATGAGACCAAAGGAGGAAAAATAATATGAAGAAGTAAAGAGTGAGTTAAGAAAAAAAGTGGATTTTTTTGCAAATAATGTGGAATTATAGAAGAAAGGAAGCTGCACCCCAGTTTCTAGCTGCTGAGGACCAGCCATAGCAACCAGGCACCTGAAAGTCTAGACTGACTGGAAGTTACTGACTAGATAAAAAGGGATCCCTTTCTGGGAATGAAACACTATATGCATCTTCAATTATGTAAATCCTGTGTGTCATCCATGTGAGGAATTCACAAATGAATAACTGAATTGTTTGTAATTCCCATTCTAATTCACACCTTTCCCTCTCCCTCACCGATAAAAGTGCATCCCAATAGCATTTTGGGGCTCAGATTCTATATCTGGCCTGTGCGTAATAAAGTTCACTTCACTACTTCTAAAAGAGCACTGTCTGGATACCGTTGGTTGAGAGAGAGAGCTGTAACAGAATTACTATTGTATATTCTTTCATTCATTAAAAAATGAGATTCTCAGAGCAAAAACAATCCTAACTTAGCTATGTTTTGATGGGATTTAAACAGAACACCCTAAGTTTTCTCCGGGTTTTTCTCCTGTGGGTGATCTGTTCTAACAGGAAGAACCAAGGACAGTAAAGGACAGCCACAGAGACAAAGGAGAAGAAGCTCCACTTCTAAACCATTAACCCTTTCCTTAATCAAAAAAGCCATCTGCCACTCCCAGGTACTCCACCTTTTTCCCTAATCAAGAAGTGATCTGGTCCCTATTTTCTAGAAGAAGGTAGAAAGGGGAGTTTATTTATCTATACTTTTAGAATAAGAGTAGAGAAGAGTCATTTCTCACATTGAGACCACCCTCCTCTCTCCCCTGAAATCTTCATACCTCACCTCAAGATAAAAGTATGTGTCCCAGCGAACTCAGAATGTACCATCTTATAAATTCTCCATATGTATGTTATTATTAAATCTGGGTTTTTCTATTATTAATCATGCCTAAGGTTAATTTCTTCATTCAGCCTGTGAAGAATCTAGAGAAACTGGGAAATTTTTCATTGGAACCCCTCAATTAAATTTAACAAAAAAAGAAGGAAAGACAAGGTGGGCAGAAAGTAGGAATGAAGGAAAGAAAAGTCTACAAAAACAAAATAGAATAAATAAGAATATTTAAAGGAGTAAGCAAAAGACAACAGGTCAATAAAATTTAAAAAAAAGCAAAACTGGCCATTTTCACAATATAGACAAAAAACATTCAAGAGCCCTCCTTTTCCTACAAGAAGAAATTTGCACAACTGGAATCCAAACAAATTTGGCCTAACTATGTGAAGGGACCATGTAAGAATGTATTAATTTGAATAAGCAGCTGCCCCTTGCCCAATTTACTAGATAGAAAAATAGGAGAAAATCCTTTCTAAATACTCCCTAAGACTCTTGTAACATTAGCATTTAAAATGACCAAGTGTTTACCTCTCTAGATATCCAGATAATATTCAACTCTAAGGCCTTGAACAGAAACCTTTTTTTTAACTTTTGTAGTTTGTAATTTAGGTGAAAATCAGATCACCTACTCAAAGGCCATTTTCATAAAAACTCCACAAAAACTATAATATTGAGCAATCTCACTGACAGTTCTGGATTTCAAATCCTTATATTAAATAATAAAATTTCAAAAAAAATTGTACCAGTTGTCAATATCAAGTTGGTTAAAATTTAAGAATAAAAACAAATAGGATAAAGAGATTGTGTAATGGGGAGTTACACAGAGTAGAATATATATATATATATATAAGTTTAAAATAGTAATATGCACAAAATATACTAGTCAAATACATTGTAAATTAAAGGAGAATTAAATAGCTCTACTTGAGAAAAATAGAAGCAGAGAGGAAAAGGGTGATTGAAATGTGTGCATTTGATTTATTGAAAATGAGTCAAACTATTGCTCGGCATCCCGTATTTATTTTTCATGTTTGTTAGGTAAGAATTAGACATAAACCAGGGGCAGGGGAAAAAGAGAATAAAGGCAGTATATCATTACACATTGCAAATCTAAAGTTCCCCAATCAATTTAGAAGTCACTAAGGGACTAATCAGAAAAAGTATCCCACCTCAGAACTCCTCTGGGTGGCAATAAAGGTGGAGGGCAGGCTGCTGAACGATTTAAAAACTGAGGTCACCAAATATCCCCTTGTCATTTTCTTTTGGGAGAACCAGTCTTTGCCCTCTCTCTTTAAGGGATACTTAACTCTTTCCCTTCAATAAACCTCACCTGTTTTTCACTGACTGCACTGCTTTGCTCTTGGAGTAAGGGAGTGGATATGGGGGGCAGCAAAACCTTCTCTGGGCCCCTTGAGGGTTCAGAGGTGGAGACAAGTTTCCAAAGGCCCTGTGGTAACATGTTCATTTTCTCAAAAGTATTGTACATTCTTGGACACCAAGAAAAATTATAATCACTACTGCCATCACCACCACAAACACAAGCACTATAACAGAAAAGTTAATAGGTCATAATTTTTTTGAATAGTATTATTTACATAACGATGACTAAAAATGATGTGAATGTCATGAAAATCAAGAGATTCAATACTTATGTCCCCAGAATATGGAAATAAACTCTAAAGAGAAGTAAAATCCATCTAGAAAAGTTAAAAAATGTACTTTATACTAAAACAAATGAACAGTGAATACCACATTTGAAACAAAGTAATGTCTATCTTAATTATTAAGAAATAAAGAATGAATTAAGAGAAATTAGTATTCATCTTATTTTACATCCCTAATACTCATTTCAAATCCCTTTCTTTCTTGCCCATGTTGATGTAAGAGACTAGAAATACTGTATGCAAGCCCTCTCACCTTCCTTGCTGCAAAAGGTGACCATGTGCACAAGTTCGGACCAATAATTCATAGACAGGTGTCTCTTGCATGGGTAATAAAAATATTTTTCTGTCCACTGAAGTAAAAAAGGATTGTTGAAACTGCCCTCTTCCAACTTCAGCCTTGTATACAGACTGAAGCCAAGTTCACAGATATAGCTATCATGTGAATATATGAATTCAAATCATAACATTTGTGGCAAAGAAAACAATAAAGAAAAAACTAGCCTATGCACCTCGGGATTTGTAAAGGATATCTATCAATTGAAGTGTGCTGTTAGCACAAACGGTAGGAACATTCAGGATGTTTGTGCTGTAATGTTTACCTCAAGCTTCTTTCAACCAGGTCTTCAAAATAAGTTATGAATTCAAAGTTCTCAAAGAAGTCTTAAGTGGAGAAGAAAGAAAGTAATGCTTTGCTAAGAGATATGTTCTCCACATGGGGCTTGCAATTTAAGTGATTTAGAGTCCCATAATTTGGGCCCTGCTGGGTTTGAAAACACAATGTGTGTACCCCAAATTGTAACTACTCCAAGAAGCAGGAAAATAACTGCCACAGCAGGTGATTAGATTTACAAAATTGGGCAGCAGGTGGGCAAAGCGAGGATTCCGGATAGTGCCTCTTCACCTGATGCTATTATTTCTAACAGCCTCAGGGCAATAGCCATTATGGGAAGAGTAAAGGGCATCAATAGAAGGAAGAAACCAGTAATTTAAAAGATGAGAAACTTTAAATCTATGTTTAAGCAAATACCTTAGCTATGATTGGTTTTATAGTAACTGGAAATTTTCCTTAAGACATAATGTGTTTTCAAAGGAATATACAAAACAATAACAACAACAACAAAGCAGACACTGTGTGTGTAAGAGAGAGTGTGTGTCTATGTATGTGTGTGAAAAATAAGCTCCTTTTATTTCATCAATCATGTAGGGGCTCAAACAAATCATTTAACATCAGATTTGGTGTTTTGTAGATGCACTACTCTGGTTGGAAGAAGAAGGATATGGAGGATAACCTCAGAGGTAAAGAAATTCTAAGCTTTTCAACCTTCCTTTAATCAAAGAAGTCATCTGCCACTCCTGGGCCTTCACACTTCCCCTAATTCAGAAGTGATTTTTGTCCCTTTCTCCCCCGGAAAAATGTAGCTTGGGAAGGTCTGATCCAGAGCTTAGTTTATTTGCAAGTAGTCATCTCTAAGAAATCTACCTCCTTGCCACCTAGGGACCCCTCCACTCTCCCTGAGAACTCACACTATATATCTCTGGCCTGTCCCAGCTAGCTCAGAATTACTGCCTTGTCAGTAATATATAAGGATATTGTTAAATTTGGGTTTTTCTCTTACTAATCATGCCTAATACTAATTAGTTCATCCAAAGAACCTCAAAGAAGTGGGAGAACTTTAACTTTGACCCCCCCGCCAACAATTATTATTTGGGTATTATGTTAACATATAGCCAAAATAATTACTCAGTTAAGACCAAAGACAGACTACTACAGTATGTCACAGGATATGCTTAAATAGCATGCTGATTAAAAGAGGAATAGATCTAAGAATGATGCTTTGCTTAATTGTCTATCTCCCTAAAATAGGTTGAGTGACTGTCTTATAGTCTTATCACCTCAGGTTAGGGCTTGCAAGGTTTGAAGAATATGTAGATTAATCCTGAAAAACTCCTCTCTCTTTCAAATGAAAGATTCTTTGTTCTGTTTTTCTCTCCTAAATTTATTACTCCTTTTCTAGGACTATTTAATTTAATTTCATTGGAATGACCACAGGCAAGTTCATTTACTATGGATCCCCATGTGCACATAATTAAAATTGTTTTCTCTTGTTAATCTCTTTTGTATCAATTTCATTATTTTCCAGTCTAAGAAGCTAGAAGAGTTGAGTAAGGTTAGCTTCCTCCACAAGCCAGTGCTATTGTTATGGCATAGCCTCCAGACAGCAAGAAGACTGACAGCTGCACACTCAATTAGAGAAAAGCACCTTATTGTACTGCTACTGATCTATGGGTATTGTTACCCAAAACTGAGCAATGGGGGGTTTTAGGAACGCTCCTTTTATACTCTGAGGTAAAGATTCACCTACTTGGTTATGTGTAATTTCTACTGGCAACTCACATTGAAACAAGGAACTAGAAAAACTTCATATCTGCTGATTCACCCTGTAAATCACAAAGCCCTGAGGCTCAGCATGTATCAGGAAATGCCAGAACGCTATGCCCTGACCTTAAAATGTTCCAATGGTCACCGATAACCTAAAGATAATTTTGAGATAACCACTCTGTTCCACTTGTGTAAATTGCTTATGCATACCCCCAGCACACCTGGAAAGACCAAGCTATAAATACCCTGCGCTATTTGGGTGCAGGGCTGCATGATTTGGGTGGTGCTTTCCCCTGTGTAGCCGCTGGATAATAAACTCCTCTTAAATCGAACCTCTAGTCTATGTCTCCGATCTCGCCTGGGTAAGAAGATTGCAACGATATCAGTTATGTACAGCTGCAGAATAGGGAGAGATGCTTGTGTATCCTTGGACATAGCTATAACCTCCATAGTAACGTGGAAAATTCCTGGCAGACTGACTTTTGCATTAGGATCAGGAAAAGGTCTTCTACCACATTATTAACATTTTTAGAAACTGGAAAAAAAAATAAAGCAATATTAGAATGAATTTAACATTTTAAATTAAATAGAAACTCTCCCAAGACTAGAAGTTTCAGAAATAAAATTTTAATCCAAACTTTGGTTGACTTCAATGAAATTTAAAAAAAAAAAACTTCACAGAAGCGTAAATTTGGAAAAAGTATGGATTAGACTCTCCAAAAATGCTCATACAGGTTTTATTTTTAAATGTGTGTGTCTCATTGGTGCATGAGCTAAAAGTTCAAGGAGACGCACAGTTGTTACCAAAGATATTAGATATGGAATCATTTCCAGAAACAACTTCTTTATCAGGGTAACCTATCTTAAGGCACTGACTGATAAAATCAAAAAGTAAGATTTTGCCGTGTGAAGTGATTTCCTCATGTGAAGACTCTTGCCTCTCTCTTTGATATCTCTCAGCCCTTTTCCCCAATCTCAGTACAGGATATGTGTTTGGTCTGTCCTGTTTACTTCAGAATTTAGGCACTTAAGTTTTCCATAAGTTTTCCAATTTTATCTTTTCTCTTACTAATCAACTCTTACGCTAATTTGTCCACTTGGAGAAGAAATTTAGAGTGATGGGGCTATTTTCACTGAGCACCTCGAGAGAAATCACTGATGATCATGAAGAACAAAAATGAGACAGAAAACAACTATGAAATTCTAGTGTACATTTAATTAGAGACCAAAATCTAAATTACCAATGGAGACAGAAAAATACAGAAATTATAGACCAATTACTATAGAAAAGTGTATTGAAGAGTTTAACAAAAATGTCATTGAAATATATCCGTGGGTCAGCACAATCGAATACTTCAGGCCTGCAAGAACAAAATAGAAAACTACATTATTATTTTATTTCATGTCATGGTAAAACTAGAAACATCCTTGATTCCTTTCATAGATAAGGTGTAGAAATTGTTAATAAAACATGTGTGGTTTAAAAACTATATTCTATTCCTATATATGTTATAGATTTAAAAATTATAAATAGATATTCACTAAAATGGGAAAATGATATAAAGAAATGTAGAACAAGAGCACAGAATTTAGTACAAAAGCAAAAAGTGAGACTCTTACAATTCATTACTTTGATAAAGAAGAGAATTCTGAATATTTATCAATAATATTAAAATTTGATTTGATCTGAGACTAAGTAAATTTGGAGTATAAGGACACTAAATAAAAGTTGATATCAAAATAAATAGCAATTGATATCCTATATGATGAAATACTAAAAGTAGTTAAATCAAGAACTAGAAAAATGAATTCCTACCCTTGTCAATATTTAATTTGTCTTGAAAATTTAGTACAGTACATGTAATAAGACTAGAAATTTAAGCAACTGGGGTGAATGGAGACATCAAAAATTCAGTGGTTAAGGAAATCATTAAACTTTTTCTTTTCTCCTTTTTTTTTTTCTCAAAACCTGCCCACCTAGAATCAATCTTATCACTGATAACAAATCAACCCTGGAATGCTGGAATTAAAGATGAAGTTGGTGCAGCACACAGGTCCTAGTGTCACCAGGGATAGTCATCAATGAGACAGACATCTGAATCTTGCACATCTGTCCCTATTTGCCACCTTCCTCCCCATATTAACCATTTCCCTTGACACTTTAAAAAGTTTTAATGTTCACCTGAAATGGTAAGGTGGTTGTGGATTCTAATTTGCCATTATGTTCAGGTGAGCAATCTTTGAAATAAAAGCCTTTTTTCTTTTCAATATCAATACTTATTTGCAGTAACTTGTAGTTGGTGTAAAGTGAATGAACCCTTGGCACTCTCATGAATACTGAAAAAGAAAAAAACTCAAAAAACTATTTTCGATGGTGATAAAAATGCATTCCTAGAGAAATAATGAAAATCCTGATATATAATAGAAATAAATATGCTATATGTATTAATAAAAGATGATACATAGGGCATAAAATACAAGAACAGTAATTTCATTCTAGCAATAATACTCTATAGAGACTTTTAAAACTATGTTATAATAGTTAATACAAAAGCATATACAAATATTTGTGAATACTAGATACCATGAATAAAAACATTCTTAGAAGACATGAAGTATGATCTTAGCAGATGGAAAAGAAAGTCTATGAACCTGGATAGAACAAAATATGTGGATTCATTTAGTGTTCAATGATAAAATATATTAAATTTCAATCATGAATTTCACAGATTAAATTAAATACAATTGAATGCATTATCACCCTCCTAGGAAACATGATAAATATTTACCAATTTGTAAATGCAAATAAACACATAATTATCTGATAAATTGAAACGAGCAGTAAGTGGAAAAAATCCTTCAAATATTGCAACTATAAACATATCAATAAAGAAAATAATCACAAGCTATATTGTACAGTGTACAAGGTATTAAGTCAGGATTATATGATGAAGATTAAAATTATCCAAATTGCCCTCTGAAACCCAGCAGAAACAAAAGTTTTTGATGCAGAAAAGTATTTTTAGTGGAGACTGTAATTCCTAACGATTAGTATCACTCAAATACGAACACTTGTTAAAAGCTCAAAAATCATGAGAGAAAACAGTATGCAATAAGGAAACAGGGGACTTAAGTGTTTATTAAAATATGGAAAGAGTCAAAGAAGAGAAAATAACTGAATATGACATGCTTAAGTAAATAAAATATAGATCACAAAAATGAGGGGAAAGGTACTATTAAAGAAACACAACCAATAAACTTCTGTATCCTGTCATGACAAAATGGCTTGTTTACAACACTTCTTAAAATAGCAAGAAAAGTCAGGCAAATAAACAAAAAAACAATGCATGAAGGTAATAATCAACTGGAGTGGGACTAGAGATGCTTCAATGACAGAAAAGGGAAAAAAGTCTAATTGAATTCCATAATCACTATGTTTGACTTTTGAACAATAAGGAGTTAAGCTGTGTGGATCAACTTATGTGCTGACTTCTTCAAATTCTCTTCTTCATTCTCCTCCTCCGTCTCCTTAAGGTGAAGAATTTCAGGATCAAGACCTTTATGACAATCCAGTTATATTTTTTAGAATAATATTGCTTTTCTCAAGCTTACTTTATTGTAATAATATAATATAATGATATGTAACTTTCAAATATGTGTTAATCACTTACTTATACTATTGGTAAGATTTACAATCCATAGCAGATATTTAAATTCAGGTGGAGTTAAAAGTTATTCCCTAATTTTCAATTCTGTAGGATTCAGTGCTCCAACCCCCATGTTGTTCAAGTATCAATTGTGCGCCTGTTTCCTTTAGTGAAGTTATCTAATCTTTGAATGATGGAATAAATTTCTTGAGCAGAAAATGTCTCTCCAATTGATTTAGGAAAAAGCATTGAAGCATTGACTTACTAACCTTTCGGGGAATTGTTTCATTAACATTACATACTTCCACAACCAGCAAAAATAGAAAGATAGATAATTGTTGATAATTGAGATATGAATAAGAGAACATACTCAATGCCATTGGATATTATATTTACTGGAGTCTTTTTGAGAGACTTCAGTGATTGCTAAAGTTTTTTAAAAGTTCACAGATTACTTGAACAAAAAATTAGGAGAGGCCTTTTCTGTAAAAAGGAGTCACATCTGGATGTGACTACATATAAAAGATGTTTAGTTCTGCATTTTCATAAAGTAAAAATATGAACTTGATATGATTAGCTATTGAAAATGATTCTGGTTAAATAAACCATTATGTATCTATACAGTGGAAATAACTTTGACATATTTTGGAAAAAATTAACCAAACCAAGAGATTTGGAGATACTGCTTGAATTATTTTGAGTGAAAAAAGGATTTACAAGTTGCATAAAATATTCTGTCATTTGTGTAAAATATGTACATGTCCTGTAATGTATTTGGGTTATTATCAGCACATATTCCTATATATAATTAAAAATACATTTCTGAATATATTACAAGAAATATAGTAAATTTAAAATTAGTCACTTGCTTAAAGGAGTGTAACTGCCATCAGATGAAGAAAGAATAAAGATCAAAGTATCGTATTTCAGCATTCATGTAAAATTATATATTTATATAGGTATATTGAAATGTAATAAACCTTTGAAAAGTAAAATATTTGACTTAAGTTAATTTCTAAGCTATGTTAAGCTAAGTTTCATCATAATTTTAAGGGATACTTTAATATTATTAATATGCAACCTTCTCTATCCTTGTTTTCTGGCACTTTCTTGAATTGTATATGATGGAACACTTGTGTCCTAGGAGAAATATCTACAAGTACTCTCAAAATCAACAGTTTTTGCTTTCACATTGTGTGGTAAACTAAATACACTACATTCTCCTCTAGAAGAATAACAATGGTTGTTCATATATTTAAGGCTCTGAAAAGGTATACAATAAAGAAACCATTGAACCTTGATTAACTGAATAATTCTTAGTCTTTTTTTATTATAAAATTTGCTACTTCAGCTTTGGTAGAGTTCTTAAATTCTCACAGTCTATATTTTCATGTCTAAAATTTAGACAGGAGTTTATTATTTTTGATAGTCTTTTTAGCTCTGAAATTCTACACATCTAGTAAAATTTCAGGACCAATTTGGCTAAGGTCAAAGCAAAACTAGAGTATTAATCAAAAACAAGTGAGTTTTGTAGCTACTAGCATCTTTTTTTTTTCTGTTCTTGTGAGGAATCATCAGAATTGTAAGTTCTATCTTGCTGAGATAAAAAAGTATTCATTGTTCACTGTCATAAATTGCACACTTTTCTCCATAATCATTAACCTTTTTGCTGCTAAACTATGTGAACTGATTTTATCCAAGGTCAGTATTATAATGAAAACTGATATTCACATCTTATAAGTCAGTTAGGCTTAGCAAGGTTATGGTAATTTAGTTCAGTATTTATGACTTTTAAAATGACTCACATCGAAGAAATTTTGAATCTTTTTGGCTTTGTCTTGGACAGAGCTTCTTCAGGTAAAAAGCAGTATAGAAGTATTGCATTGCAAAGCAGACTCTCAGGTTAAATATCAGTTTGAAGAGTTAGTCATATAGAAGTATACTAAGGATAATAGTTTTTACTATTTGCCTTAGCACTGCTAAGAGGCACATCATAAATTTTTGACTTCTGCTAAACAGAATTTTTCTGCAGTTGCTCTTGAGAAATATACCAATTCCAGGGGCAATGCAGTATAAAAAATAAATTATTAATAATGAAGTCTATCTAATATTTTTCTGGTTACTTGATTAAAACACAGTTTGCCATTTGGGTTAGCAATATTGTTAAATTAAAGTCCAATTTCCTCTAATTTCTGTAAAGACAGACAGCAATGGCAAAACACTATTCTATGTCTCCTTCCAGGTCTCTTTAAAATGTCACTGAAGGTCATTGGAAAGAAAATTCAACCCCTCTTGTGGATCTATAGTCTGAAATCACCTAAAGAAACTAAAAATTATAATTGACTGAATCACATATTATTTCTTAGCTAAAATGAGATCAAATAGGTGAGAGAAGGAACATGTAATTAACCATGTAATAAAGGATATTTTGACCAGTTAATAAAGGATTTCTGCTTTACCAAATTCACATTTTACAACGACATGTACTTTGTAATGATAGCATGTATTAGTCATCTTTTTTATTGATTTGAATGAGAACTCCGTAACTTTGTAGATAAGAGAGTTCTTATTAAAATCAATTTTTACATCATACTGTCAGTCATGCACATTTCAAGATAACCTCTTAATTTTTTATCCAATAATCCTAAATATATATATATATATATATATATATATATAGGTAACACGTCAGTCCTATAAAATAATAGTCCTATAAAATAAAAATCTTGGCATGCCCTGATTTGGTCCCCCACCTCTCACCCAAGTACAGCCCACATGCATCCCAAGGACATTGGTAAACATTCCAGGGTCTAGGGAAATGGTCAGGAGGAACAAATTTTTAAAAATCAATAAAAATATTTCTTCCCCTTCCTTCATCCTGTCCTCTTGCTTACTCATTGTCATTCCTTCCTGCACCATTCTGTAAATAAATAAATATATATTTAAAATAAAAATCTATATTGCTTTACCTAAAATTTCATGGTAACTCTTAACCAGCAGCATTTTCAAATATAATTTATCATTCCTGAAAAACAAATATTCTCACATACAAATCATCTTTCTCCTTATGAGATATTTTGTAATACAATGTCCAAATCTTTGTTTATAATTATGCCTACATAGGATACCTGTCTTTTATACTTCTCTGATCACCAATCATTGCTTGTCATTTAGGATAGCATGTCTATTTTACCTATTAATCTTTATCAATCCTACAAGACTTTAGTGAAAACTTAAATCACTTAACTATAAAAATTTCAAAGAAATTAAGTATTTGATTTTTTTTAAGAGAAAGGTACAGGCAGAAATGAAGGTAAGCAGACAGGCAGACAGGAAAAAACAGGAGGAAGAAGCATTTTATTTATTCTTACTTAGCTGTTCATCTTGGTTGTTTCCACTAGCCCTGGGTCCTTGAGATATATGTGGACTGTGCCAGCTATACACAGTGGACTATCTTCCAAACCACGAAGGTGCACTAAATAATTTGATTCCGATCAAGTTCCTAATGCTATATAAGCATCTTTGTAGTCATCTGACAATAAGAATAGTTCTTAATTGCTTGATTGTAATTTCATATTCAATTATTTAAATTATGCCAATATATTTTTATCATGAAATAACTAAAGAGGCATGTATTTTATATTTATTTTTCATAATAATTTTATTACTCCTTTTGCTCACAAAACCATTACTCATTTTAAGTCATTAAACTTGTTTCTTAGTCCATGGGTGTTATGTACTGCATCCACCACAGAGAGTTCCTATGTCCCTTACCACCACCTGATTGCCCTCCTTCCCTCCCTGCCTCCCACCTCACGGTAGCTATCATATACTTTGGGGTGGGGGAGGCATTTTGCTGGGGTTTAACTGTTCATTTGTTTCATTTCATTATATTCCACATATGAGTGAAACCATCCTGTACTTCTTTTTCTTTCTGACATGACCCCTTCTAGTTCCTTCCATATTATTGTAAGGAGTACAGTTTCATTTTTTTAGTAACTGCACAGAATTCCATTAAGCATGTATACCACAGCTTCTTTATGCAGTCATCTGTTGTTGGGCATTTAGATTATTTCCATGTCTTGATTATTCAGAACTGTGCTATCATGAACATAGGGGTACAGAAGATTTTCTTGATGAGAGGTTTTGTACTCTGGGTATATCCCTAGAATGGGATTGCTGGATCATTTTTTTGTTGTTGTTTTTTTGAGGAATCTCCATATTGCTTTCCAGATAGCTTGCAGTAATTTACATTCTCATCAACAGTGAAGGAGGGTTCCTTTTTTCTTCATATCCTCTTCAACACTTGTTATTTCTAGAGTTTTGGACATAGGCAATTCTCAATGGTATGAGGTGATATCTCATTGTGGTTTTTATTTACATTTTGCAGACGATGAATGATACAGAACTTTTTTTTAATGTGTCTGTAGAGCAATGTGGGTAGGTATCTGTTCAGTTCTTCTGCCCATTTTCTGAGTGGGTCCTTTATTTTTTTCCCATTGAGATGTATGAACTTTTTGTATATTTTGTAGATTAAGCTCATATCTAATGTATGATATGTGAATATTTTCTCAAATTATGTGGGTTGTTTTCTTGTTTTAGTTTTTTTGTTTATTTTGGTGTGCAGAGCTTTTTACTTCTGTGTAATACCAATCATTTAGTTTTACCTTAGTTTCTTTTGCTAGAACAGTTCTTTACCAAAGATCTCTGTGAGGTGGAGATTGTAGAGTAATTTCCCACATTTTCTTGTAAGTATTTTATGGTTTCAATTTTTATATCCAGGTCTTTGAAACATTTTGAATTAAATTTTATGGATAGCACTAATGAATAATCTAGTTTCGTTTGTTTGCAGATACTTGTCCAATCTTTCCAATACCAATTATTAAAAAGACGTTCTTTTCCATTATATTTTGTGGCTCTTTTGTTGAAGATTATCCAATTAGGTGTGGCTTTATTTCTGGGCTATCAATAGTATACCACTAATCTGTGTATCTCTTTTTGTTCTACTGTTTTGATGATAATCACTTTGTAGTATAGTTTGAAGTTAGGAAATGTGATTCTTCCACAGTTCTTTTTTATTCTCAGGGTAGTCTTGGTTATTTGAGGTAGTTTATGATTCCAAATAAACTTTAGTATTGTTTGTCCAATTTCCTTAAAGTATGTCTCTGGAATTTTGATAGGAGTTATATTAAAGCTGTATATTACATAATTTTGCTATTTCTTCCAGTTCATTGGCATGGAATTTTCTTCCATCTCTGTGTTTTCTATTTATTTTGTTAAAGTCTTACAGTTTTCATTGTAGAGGTCTTTCACCTCCTTTGTTAAGTTTATTCCCAGGTATTTTATCTTTTTTGGTGCTATTAAGAATGGGATTTCTTTCAAAATTATTTTCTTCTACTTAGTTGTTTGTATATAGGAATACTACTGATTTTTGAGTGTTGATTTTGTATACTGTCACTTTGCTATACCTATTTATTATTTCTAACAGTTTTTTGGTGGTCTTTAGGATTTCCCAGGGAGAATATCATATTATCTAGAAATAATAATAGTTTTATTTCTTCCTTCCCAACTTTAATTACTTTCTTCTTATTGCACTGGTCAAGATCTCCATGACTATCTTGAATAACAGTGGTGAAAGAGTGAAACCTCATCCTGTTCTCAGTCTTAGAGAAAAGGTTTTCAGTTTTTTTTCACCACTGAGTATTATGTTGTCTATGGGTTTGTAGTACATTGTTTTTATTATTTTTAGACATGCTTTTTTATTCCTATTTTGGTGAAAGCTTTTATCATGAGTCAAATCTTGTCAAATTCTTTTTCTGAAGCTAGTGATATGATCATAAGATTTTTAGCTTTCTTTTTGTTGATTTGGTAGGTTACACTGATTTGTTTGCATATGTTGAGCCATCCTTGCATCCCTCGAATGAACTCCACCTGATCATGTTAATTTTTTTTTTTTTTAATTTGCTGTTGAATTTAATTGTCCAAGATTTTGGTGAGGATTTTTGCATCTATATTCATCAGTCATTTATGGTCTTCTTTCTTCCTGCTATCTCTGTCTAGTTTGGGGATCAGGGTGGTATTGGCCTTATAATATATATCTGGGAATTTCCCCTCCTCTTGTATTTTTGGGGAGAGTTTAAGAATAATGACAATTATGTCTTCTTTCAGTGATTGGTAGAATTCTCTTGTGAGCCATCTTGACATGAATTCTTGTTTTATGGGATAATTTAATTACTAATTCAATTTCTGTTCTTGTGGTTGGTCTGAATAAGGTATTTATGCCTTCCTGGTGTAGTTATGGGAGATTGTATGTTTCTAAAAATCTGTGCATTTCTTGATTTCATGAATGATGAATTTGTTGGCATGTAATTGTTCATAATTTCTCATGATCCTCTATATTTGTGTGCTGTCAGTTGTAGTCTTTCCTCTTTCATTGCTGATTCTTGTTATTAGGGCTCATTCCCTGCTCTTTTTTGTGAGTCTAGCTAGGGGTCAATCAATTTTGCTTATTTTTTCAAATAAGCTACTCTTGGTTACCTTGATCTTTTGTTTTGATTTCATTTATTTCTGCATATGTACTGAAAACATAAAAAATATGTAGTTGTGATACTTTTCTAAAGTTATTCCGGTGACTTTCAAGCTTAAAATTTGGAGGAAAATTGTCCTTAGCAGTTCATTAAATATCAGTACCTTCAAATGTTAAAAATCTATTAAGTTCCACTAACTCACAATTTTATATCCTAAACATTACATACTCATTTTTTTCAATCCTTCACAGCACATTGACAAAGTTACTAGGAAAACTGGACTATCACAACCAAGATGTTACACAGTATATGCAGTTCTGACAGCAAAGTCAAGATCACAGAGTGTTTTTTTTTAGGAAACAACAGGGAAAAAGAATTTTAAATGTTCAAGATATATTAAATGTACAAACATGATTCCAAATTTCTGCTCAGTATGCTTTGTAGAACAGAATATAAAATGTATCCTCATTAATGGAATGTTAAATCAACACCCAGGACAATCAAAACCTCTAATATTTTAGATGCCATTCTCTTCTGGTTGTAGCAAAAAAAATCAAATAATCGTAAATGATTTCACCTCTTAAAAAAAAAGAAAAAAACATTCATATGTGAAAAAGGGCATGAGGTGGTATATCCCCTTCCTTAAAAGTGTTTCTAGAGTTACTGAAAATTTACATTTACAAAATGGCTGATAAAAATGTTCCTCTGGAGGGTACAAGAAGGGAGACAAGAAAATCAATCTTAGCTTCTTTCTTTCTCTCCTGTTGCATCAAAGACCAGACACTCTTGGTTTGTATTCTTCTTCTCAGTTTGTTGCTAGTGCCTAGATTGGCCATTCCAGACTGCTGCTTTCCCTTTGCTACCTTTTTCCATTTTGCTTGCACTTGCTTTAATGAAAATTTATTTTTTACTGCTGCCTTTTTGGGATTTGTGTCCATGTGGCCAAAGCAGGTTTATCAAACAGACTTGCACAGACCTTCTCTAGGAGTTGGGGAAGCTTGGCTGTCTGGCTGCTGCTGCTGCTGCTGCTGCTGTACCATTGCTGTTTGGGAGCCCACCACAATATATATTTACTACCATGTTTATATGTTGCATAGAATGTTTTTATAGAATATGGCATACCTCTATCTAAACTATAATTTTGGAAACCTGGATACTAACTTATTACAATTAATAATTTACCTGCTTAACTAGTCTATTAAGTCTGTTCTTGTCAAGTTCAACAATACCTTCTGTTTTATCAACCCCAATTATTTTTCAAATATTTCCTTACTTTTTCCTTAACAAGGATTGGTACTGTTAACAGCTGACAACTTGCTCCTCTCTGAAATGTTCTTATTAAATTTCTATCCCTTCCCAGTCTTGGAGTTTCTCCTATT
The DNA here is from genome assembly GCA_004363575.1 of Solenodon paradoxus. Lineage (NCBI taxonomy): Eukaryota > Metazoa > Chordata > Mammalia > Eulipotyphla > Solenodontidae > Solenodon > Solenodon paradoxus. Next base: position 626,642 of record RJWH01000517.1, on the reverse strand, counting down.
CCGTAATCAACTTCTCAATTAAAAAAAATATATATTTTCACCTTTTTTGAATACTGGACAGTGTCATAACTTTGTCTTGAGTCTCACTTTCTCTTTTGTCTACTTTATCCCAAGAAAGATAAAGATAGATCTCTTTCAATCAATTTTTAAATCAAAACTGCATGATTCCTATCTAATGTAAATCACTAATCAGATGGCTATTAGGTATCTCAAACCTAAAAAATCCAAAGCAACCATTTTCTTCTCTCCTTATATTTTTCCCTTTATAATCTTCTCAACTTCAATAGTAGCACAGACCCATAATTTATTATCTTTAGAATACAAGGAATCCAACAAACTACATTAATTGACTTCATACTTCTTCTAAAATTAAAATAGGACTATAAATTTCTGCGCTGAACAATCAAGATTGTTACAATATTTACAGCAACAATTGTAAATTAATGTAGAAGGATTTTTTAAAAGATAAATTGAAATACTAGATTAAAATATATTTTACATCTATGACCTAAGTTTTACACACACATAGATATGTATATACATATATATTCATTCAGCACTTTCAAGCACTTTAGAAATATCTGAAAGAGAAGCTTCAGGAAGAATTATCTGATTTTTTTATAACATAGTTTTGAAAGAAATAGGTAAGAATTGAGGAAATGCAAATGTCCAAATTGAAGAAATACGAGAATATATTGAATGTATAAAAGAAGAATAATCTGTACTATACTTTTAAAAAACCATTTGGCAGAAAATAACACATCCAGAAATTATATTGGTTTATGAAGTTAAAAATAAGAAGACATTTGTCTAAATACTTGTTGTCAGAATGAATACGAGTGAATTAAATCATGTTGATGAAAAAATAAGAGATTCCTGGAAAGGGTATTAAGTTATAATAAACTTTGGCATCAGAATGTCCAGTTACAAAAATAGTACCAACATCTACATCCTGTGTGAATTTGGACAAGTTACTCATCTTTAAAAATTCATATTTACTTATATTTACCTTGAGGTACCAGTGGTAGCACATTCAGAAAACTACTTTGTGGAATTTAAAAGTTTTTGTATAGAGAACAAGTAGTACAATTCCTGGGAATTAATTAGGAAGCATAACAGAGGTTGTGTTCGGTGATAGGCTGTCTCTAGCTCATACACAATATAGCATTTCATGTATTCTACCTAAGTGCAAAGAAAGTGACGTGAATGTCAGTATTCTAGTACTCTGAAGAGAGATCTACAGTAGCAGCATATCTACTGATGTTAGGATTTCAATAGCCAGTCTCGTATTAACAAGTTGTATGTCTGAAAGAACGACCTCTCCTTTCCAGATTTCTGAGGAAAACTGACTAAGATAACAGAAGGACTAATGTGAGCTAACAGATCAACCAACTTGCATAGGAGGAAAGAAAGTAATATAGGGTAAGAAAGTAAAAATCTTTCCAATTAAAATTTCTGAGATTTGAAACCATGTTGCATCAATAACAATATAAATCATTGCAGTAAAAATATTAAACTAAGAAAAGATATATATATCATTTATATATGCATATTTATATATATACATCTATATGTCTATTTATATATATTTGATATTAACATAGCAAGGCTTAAGTAAAATACTCAGCAGATCATAGAGAAAAAAATGTTGGGAAATTTTGAAGCATGTAGAACATGGAAAGATACAAAATTTCTCATTTATACATGATTTCTAAATTTCAAACCATTTTCTAAAAGTTTGAGGACAGAAGAATTGTAAAATAAATACAAAAAATATGAAAATACCACTTTCAAAACCTCATACAGTTCAACTAAATTCTCTATCTACATACAAGTGATACATAGTTTTGCTAAAAGCAGTAATGTAAAAACTTCTAACTTTGAAATATAAAACTCTATCAAGATAAAGAATTCAGTAGTTATATCAGCATTTGCATGTGTAATTTAATGATTAAGAGAAATATATGGAGCCATCTTCCTTATCTAGAGATAGCACAAAAATCAGTGTATATTATAAAACTGAGGTATTAGGAAAATAAGTTGAGTATTATTTAAAATTATAAAAGTAACAAATGAAAAAAAATTAAAAATATTACTCAAAATACATGTGTGAAGGGTAGTGGAGCAAAAACAATAGTGAACTAAACATAATTTTTGTGGTAGGAAATGAATAGATTTAAAGTTAATAAATCAACAAAGAGCTTATAAGCAGAATGTTTTGAATGATCAAGCCATGCATATTCCAAGGCTCAATCAATAAGCTTTTGCTTACCTCAATATACCGCTTTGTTGTAGGCATTTTTATATTTGTATTTCTCTACTAATTTTTAAAAATTAAATGGTTTTCTTTTTTGAGTTTGCAGCCTCTAATAATGGAGACCTTAAAATTTAATGATTAACAAAATAATAAATCTGATTTTCTTTCTTTTTCCTTCCTTGAAGTTCGCTTAGAATCAGGCATTGCTGTGGTGAAAAAATAAAATAAAACAAAAAATAACCACAAAAACACAAAACAACCTGGGGCAAGGTGCTAGGATCAAAAGTCAAGCCAAGAGGCAGGATGCTGCCTCCCTCACACCTGTTCCTTCCCAAATCCCTTTATCTGTATTTCCTTGAGGTCATCCAGATCTATGGGGCTCCATCTACTTCTCCCAAGACAGCCTTTTCTATATCCCTTCCAGGCTTAACTCTCTTTTCCTTTCCTTGTTCTTTAAAAAGCCCCCACTCCACTGAGAGACTGGAATGGTTATTTTTTGGATAGAACTCCATTCAAACCCCAAGACAGTAATAGCTTAAATGATGACTTATACTCACAGTATCAATTTTGTCTACCGCAATTGACTTATGGTAGTGATGGGTGGTAAGGACTGGACAATAACAATAAGACAAACAGCTTCCTTTTTATCAAGTTATAATGGCATACACATTCAATAATACATAAACATCAAGTGGGCATTTATGGGTCCTCAAAATTGCTTCCTCAATTGCAGAAGAGTTCTTTAAAAAATGCTAATTAAATTTCACTCATTCAAAAACTACTGAATAACTGTTATATGGATGACACTTTTATAAGCAGTGGAAATGAAAAGAAATCAGCCATGATTTCTGTTCTTGTGACACTATATTCACATGTGGGAGATAGAAAATGGAGAAATTCACAATGAGAATTACATAAGAGCTCTGAAATTGTATGGTGGAGTTATAAGAATTTTTAGTTAGAATGATTTGGAATCAGGTCTCCATTAAATAGGATATTAGTAAAGTTCTCTCTGAGATGGTAACAGTATAATCATAATCTGACAGGTAAGAATTAGTTATTCAGACAGTAAGAAGAGGATTCAATATAAAGAACAGTAGATTCGAAAGTCAAGAGACTATATAGAGCCCCGGTGTTCAATGAAAGAAGAGGCGAGATGACTAGTGAATAAGAATACAATAGTATGGGATGAGAGCATACTACAGTGTACCCTAGATAGTAGTTGGAATTGGAAGGCGATGGTAAATTTTAACTAATAAAACAAATTGTTTTGAATTTTCAAAAGTGCATTGCAGAATACTAGAGTAGAAGCAACACAACTAGAGTGATACTTTAAGTGAGAGCTAATGGTGCTTTGAAACACAATACTCTAGGAGTATTAATGGGAAAGGTCAGTGAAAAATAAATAGGAGATAAAGGCAAAATTCTGTGTCTTTGTGTTCTTAGTGTGTTATTAGTATTGTATTCTTGTATACAATATTAAAATGTAATATTATACACTAATGTCAAGAAAATAAAAGCATTGTCATTTAGCAACACGTTAAAGCAGAAAAAATAGAAAACACTTAAAATGAAGGGCTTCATCCTGGCTCAATTTTTGTTTTCTGTGTGTTGTATATAATGGTTTATATACAACGAATATAAATAAATGCAAACACTTTTGGTATTAAAGACTTTCCACAATGAAAATGTATTGGCTTTATCTTTCCTTAAATTAATTTTCCAGTCTATAAATATCTTAAAAATCCCCATTGATCTATTGATCTATTAAATATTCACTGATAATCCAAATAGTTAATTTTTTTAGATAGCAAGAATCACCTTAGACTGTTTTCTAATTTTTGTGTGACAGAATCATTAAGAATGTAGAAGAACCCAGGTCAGTACATCAGCGTTTTCCTTTTTTTTTTTTTACTGCATGAAAGTATCTTAAATCAGAACTAAGAGGGTTTCTATAACTAATCTAGTATACCCTGTAAACTCCTGCAAGTTAGATAAAATTGAAATGTGTGTTTTATTCTGTTGTTTCAGCTGTATTTGAGCATATCTACCACAATGTAAATAGTGTTTGTGTTTGTTGAAAGAAAATAAACTCAACTATACACAGCCTTTCCTCATGACATTGTCACTATTGGTAAATATTCCCCAAGTTCTAACTGATTACTTCAGGACAAAGCCACCTGCCAGTATCTGTTTTCTTGGTGTTAGTCAGCTACAGGCACTAAAGTGTCAGTGCTACACACCTCTTAAATCAAATTAAACTAAATACAGTACTGTTAATAACTTTAGATTCAAAAGTTTAATCTAAGCATATCCTTCATGTAAAAGCCCCTCCTTAGTTTACCTATAGGCTTTCTTGAGAATTTGTGATACCTTTAAAGGGATAGATCTGTCCTTTATTTTTTGTTTCCAGTTTGCTTAATTCTTGCAAACATGAGTTATCAATTTCAAAATGCTGCAACAATACTCTATGTATAATGTTGTCTTTCAAAATCTGAGGACTAAAACTGTGACTTTAGTTCTGTTTTACTTGATAGTATTCCACATCATCCTAGAGTAACTGTGTAGTTTTCTATACCAGATAAAGAATCATTATATTCTCTTAAGAGCTTTACCACTCAATCTCAAAAATTTGAATATCTGTGTTACTCTTATTCTTGATTTTCCACTGTCATAACATTTAAAAAATGTGTGATTGTATGTTTGATACCCCACAATATGAAAATCACTCTAGGGGAAGTGTATTGTCCAGAGTCTGGTACCATAGAAATGGACATCGACATGAATGAAATCACAGTTCAAAATGTGTAGCTCAGTTACTAAATCTTTAGGTAAATACTTGTCCAATTTTAATGTATATAAAATTCAGCTGGGATTTTAATTAAATTATTACCAGATCCAAGTCCCAGAGATAATGAATTAGAATTGTTCAATCTAAAAGTCTGCATTTTTATAACACACTAAAATATTTTGATTCAAGTGACAATGTGCCATAGATAACAACAGACTACTCAAATTATAGATTTTAATTGGGGAACAAATTTCAGTCACTGCCATTTGGGGAGCTGAGATTTGAATTCAGATTATGACAGTGCATTTCCTCAAGTCAATTTATCCAAGTTCTAAGTGTGTTTCTTATCTTGTAATACCCTTCTACTGAAGCAGACAAGCTAAATGAGTAAGTCCACTATTTAAGGAAAAAATCCAAAGTTTAAAAGAAATATGATTTTCTTTTTGACACAGGAAATTTCCATATTTATAGAATGTTATATACCTTATATATATTTGATAAATTATGGTAAGTTAAACAGAACAAATTTGGAATTTGAATCACTGGATGTCATATCTAAAACACTGACAAATTGACCTGTGTACTCAGTGATTCTTCACTAAATGGGGTTCAGTCTTTCACAAAGGAATAGAGCTAGCATAGTCATTTTTATGATGAATCGTGACTTTTATTGTGGATTTCACTCAAAATGTGACTCATTGCTTAATCCTATGGATAAGTAATCACCTACATAAATTACAGAAAAAAAAACTGCAAAAGCATCAATAATATCCTATTTCTCTTACTAAATTGTTTTTTATTTCTATAAAAACTTCTTTGTGAAATATTTACACTAAAGTCAACAAAATTGGTGTATTCAGAAAATTTAGATCAAAAGTAGTGTTTTTAGATTTCAGAATAACTTGGATAAATTGACTTCCAAGTTGCCACTGATATTCTGGTTGTTATTTACATTTAATGAGAATTCTTTGTATTCTTCTTTCATGCCTATAAACTTCAGGTGAGATTCTCATAAACCACCAACTGCATCATAATTTAATTATATATGCTTAGATCAAAGTAGTACCTGAAGATTTTCATCTAAAATTTCTGCTTTCTTCTAATTACTTTATTACAAAAACCTAGATACATTGTAATAGATAGGATTAGTTGATCAAAAGAATACTGCATGGAATATATATATCTGCTGTGGCTCGTAGTCACAATTATGTCATACTCAGTTCATATATTACAGTCAAGATGAATGATCTTCTTATAATTAAAAATTAAAATATCTGATTCTATAAGCTTGATTTTAATGTTGAACCCATCCTAAAACCCAGTATTAAACACAAGGGAGGACCACATTTGGGAATAATATTTGCATTGCTATTTCAATTGTCCTTAAGTTTGTTGGATTTCCACTTGAACTTAGAGAATGTTATAAAAATAGCTGTTTTAAAAAAATAAAATTAGAAATTAATGACATATGATAAAACTGACACTTGAGTGCTTCTTCCTTGGAATTTCAGATTATTACTTCTTTAGTACTTATTTTGTACATTTATGCCTTATAAGAGACACACTAACTAACATTTAAGTTATAAACCAGATGTCAGTTTTCTGACAGTGAGATATCTAATGTGTCTTATGTGACACTCAACCAAATGATGCTACATGGATGTTAACACAATGTTATCTACAGGAGATAGATTTTCACAGACTTTTTAGTGTAAAATATCATATAAATGTTTTTAATGAATTTAAATATCATTGCAGTACATTGAATAAACTCATATTCTTTCTTTTTTTTCTAGAATACACTAAAAATACAGGGAATAACGAAAAATTCATTGACATCAAGTAGAGGGATAGTCACTTAAAAGATACTTTTATCATTATATTGCTCTCAAAAAAGTAAAACCATCTGAAGAATACTCAAACAATACTAAAAATAAACAATTACAAGTAAATTGTTTCTTAATTTTATGGCAGTAACTCTCAAAGATTTTAAAATATGAAGTCCTTTTCCTTCCCAAATGTCTAAATACTCCTTGCGTTTTCTAGGAAATATGAGCATTTGAAAAGGAAAAAAATTAAAAACAATGAAAAAATTAAAATGAACACATCTGTCAAGAGATCTTGATTGCAAGCAAAACAAACTACTCTGGCTAAACTAGGTTTGAGTGGAAGTCTACATTCAGACACAAATATACACCTCATACAAGGATTTGCACAACTTTACTGAAGAATTTAAGAGGCTAGATCAAAAAGGGGGACTTCTGGCCAAAATGGTGACCTGATAATAGCGAGATTCATATCCTAACCATAGAGCAACTAGAAATTCACCTATTTTCAAGAAACAAACACCAAGGAAAAGGGCATAGATGCTGTAGAGGCATAGAAACAATCATGACAACAAAGGGTAGGTGAAAACATCCACATTCAGAGGTACACATAAGACTCAGAATCAGGATTCCAACTGTGGCAGAGGCGGGAGTAGCTGTGGGAAGAACCAGCCCTCCCAGGAATCATAAAAATAGTGGAGAGCATGCTCATCAGGAACTAGACATGGAGCTGGGGGAGAGCGTCTAGAAGAAAAGAAGAAGAGGCACCAGTGCTCTGGTTGTTTGAACAGGAAGCCCAGTGAGAAAAGTATGCTAGGCATACAACCAGAAAGCAGTTTAGGAGAATAGCTCATCCCTCACCCCCTGCCACCATATTGTCCTGGAGCCTCAGGACCCACTCACAGTAAATCCTATTGGCTGGACATCCCACCCTCTGGCTTAGAGGGAGAAGACAATGTCTCAGAGGAGGAAATTGTCCATTCTACCTAACAGTGCCACCTTTGGGTGTAGGTGAAACTTCAGCCTGATTGCCAATCGTGTCAACAGCAAGGTGATAATTGTGGTTGGGAGCTGGGACCCTGGGGGAAGACTCTGGATCCCCACACAAACTGACCCCATAGACTGAACCTTCAGGCAGCCACCGAAAGCTCACATAAGAACTTCAACAAATCCAAACTGTGGCAATACCACAAAAATCAAGAAATTCCAGTGTCTAAACCAAGATCCAGGTATTCTCAGCTCAAGTCAATTCCTTACACAAGGCCATCACTGCAGAAAAGTCTAATACATAGAAACATAAATAAAATGCCAAACAGAGTGAAGGAACACAGAAATACATGTGAATTGATGGATTCAATCAAAAATCCTGGGGAAAATCTGAATGCAACAGACATCTGCAAACTACCTGAGGATGAATTTAGGACAGCAGTGATAAACATACTCATGAAAACCAAGAAAACAATAGAGGAAGTGAAACAAGGAACTAGCCTCTGGCAGTGAAACCAACCGAAAACCTTGAAGAAGTTAAATGTCAAACAGCTGCTATGTAAACAATTATTGTAAGCAACTTCCTTGTGTGATAACCGCTTGTTCTGCCTCTGTAAATTGCTTAGGTAGATACCCAGGCACATCTGGCAAAACCAAGTTATAAATACCCTGTGCTATTTGGGTAAGCTGCTGCTAAATTTGGGTGAGGAGCTCTCCCTCTTGCAGCCACAGGTTAATAAACTTCTCTTAAATTCTCTTTATCTCTGGTGTGTCTCTCTGATCTTGTTGGCTACTTTGTAACAGAAGAAAAAGAGAACAATGAAAAAGTGAGAAAGAAGAAATGAGGCAGCATAAAACAGATGTCAAAGAAATAAAGAACACAATAGCTGACCTAAAGTATTCAGTAGAAGGACTTAAGAATATGATGCCTTTGATAGAATCAGTGAGCTAGGAGATAAGGCAAAGGAATTCACTCAAGCAAACCAGCAAAGAGATGAAAGAATGCCAAGAAATAGAGACAGCATTTGAGGCAAATGGAATAGCATCAAAAGAAACAATATTCACATTATAGTAGTCCCAGAAGGAGAAGAGAGGGAAAAGGGGGCGGAAACTATGTTTGATGAAATAATAATTAAGAACTTTCCTAACCCGAAGAATGAAACAAGCCACCAGACCCAGGAAGCTCACGGAGTCTATAATAAAAGAAACCAAGCAGACCTACACCTAGACATTTTGTCATTAAAATGTCAAAAATACAAGATAAAGACAAAATCTTAAAAATATCCAGAGAAAAAATGAGTCATATACAAAGGAGTCCCCATACAATTGTAATCAGATTTCTCAATTTAAACTACAGGTCACCAGGGAATGGCATGATATATTCAAAAGACTGAAAGAAAGGAATTTTAATCTAGAACACTATACCCTGCAAGATTATCATTCAGAACTGAGGGAATGATAAAAAGCTTTTCCAATAAGCAAAAGTTAAAGGAATTTATCCTCAGAAAACCATTTCTAAAAAAAATACTAAAAGATGCTATATAAAGTATAAAGAAATCTCACTTAAAAAACAGGTCTATTATACCTATTCATCTATGTTCATTAGAGATATTGGTCTGTGATTTTCTTTCTTGCTGTTGTCTTTGTCAGTTTTTGGTATCAGTGTAATGTTGGCCTCATGGAGAGTGTTTGGGAGTATTCCCTGTCTTTCAATATTCTGGAGGAGTTTGAGTGAAATTGATACTCATTCTTCTCTAACGTTTGGTGAAACTCATTGGAAGAGTTATCTAGTCCTGGGCTTTTATTTTGGGGAAGACTTCAATTTCTATGCTTATGATTGTTCTGTGAGGCATATAGTATTTTATTTAAGATAAGCTTATGATGTAGTTTTTATTATCCCCATTTTATAGATGATAACATCAAAGATAAGAAATCTGCCTCAGATTATATAGTATGCAAGTATCACAGTCGAGGTTCAAATTTAACTTTTATGCCCAAATCCTGTATGCTTAATTTTTTCTTATGTTAGTATTATTTTTATTGATATTGTTTTATTTGGAAAGATAACTCTATCCACAATTTTTGAATTTTACTTTCACCATGCTGTTTTTTTTTTTTTTTTTCCTTTTAGCTCCCTTATTCTTCTTGATAATTCCTTGTTTTAACTTTTCTAAATTAAGGAATTGTGACTCAACCTTGCATTATGAATTTTTATATATTCCACTATATTAATTTTAAAGTTTAATTACTTTGGAAGTTTCCAATAAGTTGTACTGTCCAGATTTTCTTTTGAATTAAGTATTTAATGTGATAAATTGTGTTATTTTCTTGGCCTGAAAAAAAAAGTGGTAAAGGAAAAATGAGTGGTAAAGGAAATCAGAACTCTTGTGGTCATTGTGGTGTGAAATATACACAGACTGAAGTGTAAAGTCAATGTTCTGAAAAGCAAATAGAGATGCAAAGTAAAAGACACATATATAGTATTTGATAAACATATATATAACAATATTATAATGAATATCCATATATTCACCATAATGTTCAATTTTACCAGCTTTGAAATGTTTGCAAATTTTAAGAAAGCATATAAATAAGTTTTAAAAGAATGAATGAGGGATCAAATTTGTGAGAAATTCAGGAATAAGATCATCTTAATGCAAAAATATGAACTCATAACTCAGTAATACAAAGAGAAGCAATTCAATTTAACAAAGAGTAAAGTATATAAATGAACATTTCTTTAACAAAGATATAAAATTGAACAAGCTGGTGTATTGGAAATGTTCCTACTTAGATGATGATCACATTACTCTAGATCACCAACATTAATTGACTCTGCCATCAATGATCATAAATAAACTCAGCAATCTTTTTTCATCTATTTTTTGACTAGTGCCATATTCAGATTTCAAGGCAGAGCCATCTAACAAATTGAATATAATTCTTGTACACAAGTCCATAGTACATAGGGTTTGATAAAAGAAAGTTCTCACTTCAATATACATGGAATCAGGAAGGTATTATTCAAACCAAAGACGAAAATAATCAAGAATTCCCTTAAGTAGAATAAATAGTCAAGGAAAATACCAAAATGTCTATCTTCATTATAATGTGAACTAGTTATGAAGAGAAAATGTGGGGAAAATACAAAATATTTTTTAATTTAACTGAAGTTTACATAACATAAACATTTGTTACAAAGCACAATAGATCTACCCTCAATGGATTTTAAAATAAATCGTATAGTATTGCTAACTACAAACATACTATTTTATGGGAGATCTCTAGAACTTATTTTAACCATTTATACATTTGCTATTAGGTGACAGTATATTTATAGCATTGTGTAATCACTAACTCTGGTCTCAAAATACTTCCAGTACCACAAAAGAAACGCCTGTACTTATTAACGCATCACTTTCCATTTCATTTCCCAGGACTTTATAATCATGAATGTGCTTCCTATCACTATGGATTTACCTATTTTGGAATATCCACATAAATGGAATCATACAATATGTCAAATAATGTTCGCTGTATTTAACATGGCATATTTTTAAGATTTATCCATGCTTTAACAAATATTGGCACACAATCCCTTCTTAATGACTGAATAATATTAAATTAAATATATTTGTATATATGCACACATTATAATTATATATATATTACTGTATACTTCATCTCTTAATGTATATTGTGCTCTTTGCACATTTTGACTATTGCGAATATTTCTTCTGTGAACAGTTGTGTAGAAATATTTGATTTGCCTTTTATTCCTTTGGGTATGTACATAGGATTCAAATTGTTTGGTTACATGATAACTATGTTCAACTTTTTGAAGAGCTGTCCAATTATTTACCATGTTGTGTGAACCATTTGACATCCTCACCAACAATGCAGATGTCTGTTTTCTCCTCATTTCATATTTTCTGTTTTATTATTATTATTATTACTATCAATTCTAATGTGTTGAAGTGCTTTATTAATGTAGTTTATTTTCATTCCCTAACAGCTAATGATGAATTTTTTTAATGTGTTTGTGGATAATTTTATGTCCTCTTTGTAGAAATGTTTTTTCATGCAATTTGCCCATTTTTAAATTGAATGTTTCTCTTTGTTTTATTGGGTTGTCTAGTTCTCTTATACTCTGTATACTAGATCCTTCACATATATATGATTTACATATTGTTTCCTACCCTGTAAGTTGTCTTTTCATTTATTGATAATGCTCTTTGATACTCAAAACTTCTACAATTAAGTAAAAACTATCATCTTCTTCTGATGCTAATATTTTTGGTGTTATAGCCAAGAAATCATTGTGCAATCCAATGTTATAAACTACCCTTCCCTTTTTTTCTAAGAGTTTTACAATTTTAGGTCATATGTTTAAGTTTTTGATCCATTTTAATTTAATTTTTGTATTTATTGTAAAATAAGTATTCAGTTTCATTTCGTTTTATGTGGACACCCAGTTTTCTTATCACTACTTGTTGAAGAGACTTTCTTACTGATTGGTATTGGCATCCTTGTCTGAGTTAATTTTCCATTGGTATATATAGGTTTATTTATGGATTCTTGGTTCTATTTGAAAGGTCTAATTCAATCCATTGCCAGAAAAACATTGTCCTGGTTAATGTAGCTTTGTAGAAATTTTTGAAATAAGAAAGTTCAGTTTCCCAACTTGTTCCTCATTTTCAACACTGCTATGGCTAACTGGTAGTTCTCCCAATTTTATATGAATTTTGGGATTATCTTTCTATTTCTAGAAAAAAGTCCATGAAATTTCAAAGGAATTGCTTTCAATTTTCTGATTTTGGATAGCAGTGGCATCTTAATAATATTGTATGAGATTCCCTTCCATTTATTTAATTTTCTCATTTCTTTCACTGCACAAGTCTCACTGTCTTGGTTAAATTTATTCTTTTTCTTTTTCCTAAATCATTTTTTTAAAGGAAAGGTACAGGAAGGAATGAGGACAAGCAGGCAAGCAGGCAGGAAGAGAGAGGAGGAAGAAACATTTTATATTATTTAGTTGTTCACATTGGTTGTTTACCCCAGACCCAGACTTGAATCCAGGGGTACGTGACTTGCACTCCACCAGCGTGTGCCATTCCTATGTGTTCTTTTGAATCTTATTGTAAGAAGATTTTTTTTTAATGTCCTTTTCAGATTGTTTATTGCTAACATGCATTACATTATTTTTGAGTATTAATTGTGCACCCAGAAATGTTTCATAGGAAATTTAAGCAAAAATTATAAATGCTTTTGATCCTTTGATATACATAAGTATACATATATGTGTATATATGCTTATGCATATATACATGCATCATACATGACACCTAAGAATATAGTTTTACTTCTTTTATTTTTATGACAAAATTAGTTATTAATTCTCTTCCCTCGTTTCTTCTCTCCTCTCCATTCTTTCCTTCCATCATTCATTCCTTCTGTACATCTAGTTATAGTGGCAAAAATTTCCAGGAAAATGTTGAATAACAATGATAAAAGTGGGCATCTTTATTTATTATTAATCTAAGAAGATTTTCTTATTTAATTATTGAGAGTGATGTTAACTGCAATTTTTCTTAAATTCCCTTTATCATGTTGTAGAAGTTCCCTTATAATTTCAGTGTACAAATTTTTTCTTCTTTTATAATGGAATGTTGAATTTTGAGAAGTGCTTCTCCTGTTTCAAGGGGGCAATCATGTGATATTTTTGTTCTTGCTATGTTAATGTTATATATTATATTGCTGATTGTGTTACGTGGAAATAGTCTTGTATTCCTGGAATAGCTTCCGTTCAATCATGGCATATAATAAACAATTGAATTTGTTTTACAATTTAGATTTTTGCATCTATAATCATAAAAGACGCTAGTTTGTAGTTTTATTTTCTAGTGTTGTTTTATCTTTGATTTCAGGGTAATGTAGACTTCATACAGTGAATTGGAGAAGCTTCTGTTCCAGTGTTAGAAAAAGTTTGTAAAGAATTGATGTTAATTCTTATTTAAATGATATAATTCATCACTGAAGTCATCTGGAACTGTACGTTTTTTTGAAAAAATTTGATTACTTATTCACTCTCTACTAAGTCCTCTCAGATATGCTTTTAGTCATAAAAGCTTAAGTCAATTTTATTACTTTATGTATTTCTAGAAATGTATTCATTTATTTAAGTTTATTTACTATATTAGAATACAGATACATAGCATTTTCTTTTTTTTCTATAGGTCAATGACAATGACACATTTTTCTTGTGGTTTTAATTATTTGTATCTTCTCTCTTTTTATCCTGTCACTTTTGCTGAATGTATGTCAGTATTATTGAACTTATTAAAGCACTAGTATTTTGTTTCGTTGGTTATCTTTGCTGTTTTTAAATTTTATTACATTTCTTTGTTTTATTTTACTTTTATTACATTTTTTCCTGTTAGATTTATTATAAATTTATTCTAATTTTTCTACATCTTTAAATTTTTATACTGGGTCATTTTTTGAAATTTTTTTTTGTTTTAAATGTAGGTATTTACAGTTATAATTTTCCTTCTGAGCACAGCCTTTGCTGCACTTACCAAATTTTCATATGTTGTATCTTCCTTTCATTCATAACATGTATTTTCAAGTTACTCTTGTGACATCAGGTATTTCTTCTTTAGTTTTATTAAGAATATGTTTCAATTGTTAACAGTCATGAATTTTCAATTTTTTTCTTTCCTTTATTTATAGCAATATTCCTGTGATCAGAGAATAAGCTTTGTATGATTTGAAAAAAAAAAAAGAGATTTGGTTTCTAGTGTAATATATGTCAATCTCGATAGTATTCCTTGTGTACTTGAACAACATGTGCATTCTGCTATTTTGGAGAGAGTATTAGATAGCTATCTGGTATGTCTGATTGGTTTACGATGGTTACAGTTGGTTACAATTAAAGCCTATAACTATTTTTTAAATGCATTCTACTTTAATTCCCTTCATTCTGTCCATTTTTGGTTTAAATATTTGCACTATATATGTATATATATATATATTTATAATATTTAGTGCACTGTTATTAAGTGTATATATGTTCATAGTTGATAAAACAATTATTTTAACAATTTATAATATCTTTTCACATGACAATTTTTTGCTAAAATCAATTTTGTATGTTATTACTATATTCAAAGGAAATCTTCTTTTTACTATTTGCATAAAATTTCATTTTTACATCCTTCACTCTAAATCTGCTTTTCCTCTCCTTACTTTTATAACCATTGCTTATTGTGCCTTCCTTCAGAAGATTTTTTTTCTATATCTCTTATGCATACAAGTTATTGGGCTACATCCTGCAATTTTCACAACTATACCATCAAAGAAATCACAATTCAGCGATTATTATTTAAATCACGATATTATTTAATATCATGGGGAAAAATCTGGACAATTAATATATGTAAGATAAACTGTTAGAAACATCAGAAGAGAAGTCTAATACCTATCTACATTGAATTTGAAAGATTGTTTAAAAGCACTATTTTAGTTGTTTATATAGTACACAGCTATTTAATCAAGACCCAGAAATAATCCTACTGTAACAAAGTTTATTGATTATATTATACCACTATTAAATATATACTACTCTAGAAACAGTGACCGACTGTGGCATATCATTTTTTCCTCTTAAAGATTAAATAAGCACAGATTAATAATATATTTTATATGATTACTAATAATATTTTTAAAAGATTGCTTCATATCTACTTATATTAAGGATTTTTTATAAGTAGAGTGATGCATTTTATAGTCTTTAAATAGGCTATTATTAGCAGTAATGATTTAATTCTGTATTTTGTCTTACAATTGTGTTATTGGTGATTAGCTTAATGTATTGTTTGAAGGTGTTGATTTATGATGATATACCTTTGGCCTATATTATTTTATGCTGTAATATTCCTTCAATATTTTTAATTAAAAAAATCTTTGACCACTCTAATAAATATTTTGCTTAGAAATTCTCACATGCCTAAATCAGTATACTTACCAAGTGTCCAAGTATGTAGAAAGGTACTTTAAGTAAAATTACATCTTTATCCTTAAATTATCATGCACACATTTTATTTATAGGATATATACATTTTCCTTTTGCTATATGTTGTAATTTGCTGAATACGTGATTAAAATAGACCAAAAGTAGTATTTATTTTCAGAGTATTGTCATTTATGCCTCTTACCAGTGGAATATTCATTTTGAGTGAAGGAATTTATACTATCACATTCTGAAATAGCTAACATAAATATAGTCCCATTGTATTTAGTTGGCATTTGTTCTGGAATTTTCAATTTATCTTGACAGTTACTATAGATGACATGAACAAATAGTCCTGAGGGGAAAATCAGTGCAAGAGTCTTTCTGTGTAAAATATAATTGATATTATACATCAGAAATAGTGGTAGAGATCTAGGGATTCTCACTTATAAATCAAGGGCATAGGTTTTTTTCTCCTTTTTTTTCCCCTTAAACAAATTAAATATTTGACTCATGTTTAGTGATGTATCCAAAATTAACTGATGAAACATTCAACCACAAATAAAAACTAATGTTGAGAGAGATCTTAGTGCCCAGAGTTGTGGATGAATAGGTTATATTCCTTGATTCTGCTATGTTTTATACCACAGTTGACTTTAAGATAATAAAATTATCCATTTGGCCCTAATGTTATCATAGAAATCCTTAAAGTGAGAGAACTTTATTGGCTATTGGATAAAAGAGAGATTTTAAATGTGAAAAGCACATACATGTCACATTGGTGCTGTTTTGCAGATGAAGAAGGCCATGTAAAAAATAATATAAATAGTGTTAAGGAGCAAAATGTGGACCTCTCAGCTAGCAATCTGCAAGGAAACAGAAATCTCCATCCTGTAACCATAAGGAATTGAATTCAGCTAACAACTTCAGTGATCTAAAAAGTGGTTATTTCTCAAGACCATCAGATTAAGAGTCCAGTTGATTTTCCACTGACATTCAGATTTGGCTTTGTGAGACCTTGAACAATGAAACTTTTCAAGGGGATCTAAATTTCTAAACTAACAAGTTGGTGTGCTTTAGGTTGGTTGCCTTGGTGATCACAAATGATTATCTTTATAAAGTATAAAAAACTAATACATTATGCAATCTTACTCCTGGTTCTAAATACTGATATTATTCCCTAAGACTATGGAATATTGAATGTGCTATTGCACCTATCTAAAACTCAAATTTATCTCTGATTGAATGTTAATTACATCTTATCTACACTGTATAGGTAAGATATAAGTGAAAGTCGTTTACTACAGTTAATTCACATGCTATGCAGTCAACACTCAATAAATATCATTTTAATGATTATAATTAGGAACATTGGTAAAGATATATTTTAAAAGTTATGCCACTTAATAAAAAGTCAGGTAAAAAAGACCCTAATAACAATGATTGCTGGGAACTATACTTTTCTTGGACTCTATCACTTCTGGTAGACTAAAACCAAGCAGCAATTCAAGGAAGAAGATCATTCTATAAAAGAACAGATGTTTATTAGGTAGATATTTGACTAAATGCATATGATGTTTAATTTTATGGGCAACTTGACTGGGCTAAAAGATATCTAAATAGTTGTAAAGGGTTTGTGAAGATGTCTTTGGAAGAGGTTAGCATCTCAATAAGCAGGCTGAGTAAAGAAGAGCTACCTGTCACCAATGCAACCCCTAGGTAAATAGAATTGAGCCAGTGAATTTGAGGCAGAGGACAGGTGAATTCACTCACTCTGCTTGAGCTGAGATGTATTCATCTTGTCCTGCAGGCCCCTGGACATTGATGCTTCCGGTTTTGGAATTTTTGACTCAGACCAGGACTTAAATCACTTCTCATAGTCTCAAACCTTTGAAATCTAAATTGGTTTTCCTGGTTCTTTAGCTTTTAGATGGTCATTACAGATGGTAGAACTTCCTGGCAACAGTACCTGGTGAAAAAACAAATTCGTATAATTAATCACTCATCTGCATCCTACTGGTTTTATTTTTTCAAAGAATCCTGTCTAATAGAGAGTGGATCACATAACTCCATACTTTGGTTCAGATTTGTTTTTTAAGTATGGGTATGTAATTGTTATATATTCTTTTTTAATTAATCCAATTATCCTTAGAAAAATTCCTTTTGCCCACTTAATGATTTTGTCTTAAAATATGTCTTGTCTCATATTAGAAAAATTACTATAGCTCTCATATGACTATTGTTTCATGATACATTTTGTTCCCTCCAACTTTCAGCTGATTCGTATTTGAAAATAGTGTCTTTTGTTTTTTAATCAGTTATGAAAATCTCTACCTTTTTATTTGAATGCTTATTATTTATTTATCATTTGTGCATTTACTATGTGATTTTTAAGTAGAATGGTTTCTAAAGCATTTGTTCTGTGGGTGGTGGTGTTGATGCCTATGAGCGTGGATATGTAATTAAGTAATATTGTTTTTAAAGTTTGAGACCTTATTACTTCCTAGGGCATTAAACTGATAATGCAGATTGTCTGACTTGTAATATGAATCATTTGTTTTTTGTCTCTTGCTCATGCTTAACAGAATTTTATATACACAAAATGTCAGATTTTAATTTTCCAAAGTCATATCTTTTCTAATATTTTGTAAAAGAGTAAGTTACATATCCTTTCTAAATTCCGCTTTTGGAGAGAGGCATTGTTTCATCAACAACAGTGAGGTATCTTAGGTCATCATCAGGAATTCTATTTGAAAGGAGAATTGCTTTTTATTTAATTCTCTATAGGGTTATCTGTACCATAGACAGAATTAAAGAGGCATATTCTTGATAGGAAATACTTAGTTTCTTCATTGCATTTATTTTCACTCTATGCCTCTATAAAAATAAGAACACATCTTACTCTTCAAAGCAAAATAGTTTACTCTTTTGAGAATTTTCAAATGGTTCAAACAAGACAGTTTGAAATATATGAAGTCAATGTGTTGTTACAAGTTTCAGCTGCCTTTTCCAATATGTGAATATTTCTTTGGCAAAATATTTTTAATTCAGTAATTGTCCACACAGATAGAACTACATTTTCCTAACCTAGTCCCAAGGACTAGGTATAAGTATATAGTGGAATTCTAGTTAGTTGGGATGTGATAAAAAAAATGCCAGTGTGAAAGCTTCTGGGATATTTTCTTAAAATACAATTTGTATAAATTCCTTTACCCATATGTGTACCACGCTATTCTCTCAGGAATTTTGTGTTACAGATGAATATATATCTGGTTTGTCTGTCATTTGAGAACGAAAACTATATCCATGATATATATGAGCAGAATCCTGGAATCTGAAATTCTGAGAATATGCATAACAACCACACTAACTATGGAATATCTCACCCAGATTTTTACAAGACAGGAGAAATAATCTTTGATCTTCATTAAACCACTAATATCTGAAATCTCTATTACATGCAGCTTCACATAGTTCTAACTTTCATATCTTCTCTAATTATACCAGTAAAAATCTTTTACTTTGTTTTGTTTCCTATCACTTTAGCACGGACATAGCACAAATTAGTATTTGCAAAGATCTAAATTTTTATTTTATTGACATGATATTACGTATCTATACTCTGAAAGATATAGCTATAATGAATATGTAATTGGGAGAATTACTAGATAAAATGAATATATTTTACCAGTATCAAGGAGAATACTCTATACCCTATGCTGACTACTTCAGTGAGTTGCATATATGAAGACAGATGAGAATAGAATCTCCAAACAAATACACTAAGTCAAAGAATGCGCAGGGTGAAGAAACTGTGCTCTAAATAATGAGAAGCTGGTGCACATAATGGGCTTAGCTGCCAGTTGTACCTAGATTAGATTTGTATTTGGTAGAGGTAAGAGATCCTGGTCATGCATCTGCAAACTCATTTGCACAGCAAAATGTCTCTAGGTACAAAGGTTATATTGAAGTCATGGCTGCGAACTTGTTTCCTACAAGGTATTTCAAAGGGTAAAAGGAAAAATAACCCTATAAACCAAGTAAGAATGATTTCTCTGAGAGGAAAATGTTTCTACTAAAGAAAGCAAATTTTAAAATAAACTGGGAAAATTTTTCACTTGTGTAAACTCCTTATTCTTTAATGGAATACAATTTTAACATCAACGTTAGTATTTTTCCCCTGAGGTCTTAAATATCTCTAAGTTAATTGAAAATTTTATGATTCATTTAATACTACTTCATTGCCTTAAAAGTTACTTATCACCCCACTTTCTGGTTCAAGTGGCTAAGGCACAGACTATGAAATCTCTGGACCTTAGTTTGAGACCTTCACTCCAGGGGATGGGCAGTAATTCCTTGCCATCACAAGGCAAAAACATACTTCGTTAAAGTGTGCTATGTCATATATTTGTTCTAATTAAAATGTATATAAATTTCTTTGGATTAAATTTGGTCATATTTTATGTCAGACTTGATATGTATTTACAATAAATTGACACCTGCCTTATGCTCGAAATCTAATTTAATCAAAAAACATACCAGACATTTCGTAAAGAGGCATTTATGTTTTTCAGAATCGATGCAGAGCAGTTTCAATATGAGCTTGTTTAAGAGAAAGCAATATATTAGATTAATTTTGAATTTTCAGCTAAATAATAAACACTTTATTCAGTGACAAATGGACACCTAATTCTTTATCCAGACATTGGCAAATAGATAGTGGTAGATACTATTTAAAAAGTTTAATTTTTAGTTGTGTTTCATCTTTTCATTTGCGTGTTCTATCAAATTTTATCAGTTTTAAAAAGCTATACCTGTAATTGACTAGCAATCCAGATAGCCATAAGTAAAGCAGAGTTTTGTAAAATATTTGATAAAATTAGGAAGAAAAAAATCACCTATGAAATCCTAGCAAGTCAAA
Source organism: Solenodon paradoxus (assembly GCA_004363575.1). NCBI lineage: Eukaryota > Metazoa > Chordata > Mammalia > Eulipotyphla > Solenodontidae > Solenodon > Solenodon paradoxus. The sequence continues at coordinate 605,849 of RJWH01000517.1, read as the reverse complement.
TAAATATATTCATACATAAATATATTTGGTTTTGCATGGATAGTATTTGTCAGAATCTGCTCATGAATGGGAATCAAAGATAAAGAAGATATGTTTTTTCAAAATGTTTACTTTTATTATAATTACTATGAAGAAAAGAGTATCGGCTTAGAATAAACAGTGTGAACCTTGTATTTGGAAGGCTTTGTGTGAATTCTCAATTTGCAGGTTAATACTGAAAGCTGCTCCCCTTTGGGAAATATAAGTGCCTTAGGAAAATTCCAGAGAAACACAGGTGATTGAACTCTTACAGCACCTAATATTTGACAAGATCTGAGCCCTAAGCTGCACATATGTCTAGTGAACAAAAATAACTTTAGTTGAACAGTGAGAAGTAGTTAGAAGATACTGTCCTACCAGATCTTAATTCAAACATTAAGGGGATGACTCACAAGCACAGCACTTTTATGCTATGTGTAATTTAAGAAAGTCGGGTGATTTTGGTCAAATTTTCTATTCTTGCAATTATCTTCATGCTTACAGTTTTTCCTCGTAGAGATTCAGGTGATTTTTTTCTGTTCCTGTTATTAATCTTCATCTCCAGGGTTTAATGGTCTTATCCCAAGGAAACCTTTAAGAAGAAATCTTATATTCACCAGAAACCTGAGCATAGTTCACACCAGAGCCTCGGGATACACCCAGATGGTATACTGCTCAGCACATATCCCACTCATTGAATATTCCACCCATCAGATATCCCACCACTAGGATTACAATAAGAAGGTAGCCCCTTATGGGACCAAACCTCAATGCTATCCATTAGCACCTCCCTGTGAGTAGAGGCAAAAATGTAGCCTGATTGCCAATCCTGGGCAAGTATGAGGTGATCATCACTACACAACACCATTACTGCAGGGAAACTGAACCCTCAGAAATATAAATAGAATTCTGAATAGAGCAAAGGCACAGAAAAATATATTCAAAATGATCGATTCAATAAAAAATCTGAATACAGTGGATGTATGCAAATTACCTGAAGATGAATTTAGAGTAATAATTATTAACAAACTCATCGGAATCCAGAAAACAGTAGAGGAAGTAATAGAGAATGTCAAGAAGCAAGGAGAAGAAATGAAACAAGACATCAAATAGGTAAGGTATATGATATCTGAACTAAAGAACTCAATAGAGGGAATCAACTACAGGATGGATGAAGCTTCCAATAGAATCAGTGATCTGGAATATAGGATAGAAGAACTCAATCAAACAAACCAGCAAAGAGATAAAAAGAATGCAAGGAAACAAAGACAGTCTTCAAGACCTTTTGGATAACATATAAAAGAAAAACATTCACATCATAGGGGTCATAGAATAAGAGAGATAAAAGGGAGTAAAAACCATATACGAAGAAATAATAGATGAGAACTTCCACAATATGAAGAATGAAGCAAACCTCCAGACCCAGGAAGCTCAAAGAGTTACTAATAAAAGAAACCCAAACAGAAATGTACCTAGACACATCACACAAAAATGTAAACAATACAAGATAAAGAATTTTAAAGGAGACAGAAAATTATGTCACATACAGAGGAGCCCCCACAAGATTGTCAGCGGATTTCTTAAATGAAACTCCACATGCCAGAAGGGAATGGCATGATATATTCAAAGCGCTGGGGAAAAAAAAGGATTTTCATCCCAGGATCCTATGTCTAGCAAGATTATTATTCAGAACTGAAGGAATGTTGAAAAACTTTTCTGATAAGCAAAAGATAAAGGAAATCATCACCACAAAATCAGCTTTGCAAAAATATTAAAGGATACTCTATAAAGTGTATAGAAACCCCACGGAAAATAGTAAGACAGCAAATTAAAAGTGGAGAGGAAGACAGGAGAAGAAAACAAAAATGTGAATAGTTAGAATGAGTGGAAGACTAATACACTTTCAAATAAAATCAGGAAGTAAACATAAAACTGTGAATGCTACTTCTAGGTAACTTCAAAATACATCCCCAGGGAAAAAGCAAAGAAGAAAACAAATGGTGAAATCAATCAAAACATAACTGCAGTCATCCAAACTAACAAGAAAAAGAGAGCAAAGGTATCATCTGGAGCAACACACAAAAGACAAATTATAAAATGACAATAAGCACCTATATATCAATAATCGTCTTAAACATTAATGGACTAAACTCACCAGTCAAATGATGCAGAAAAACTGAATGGATTAAAAAGCACTACCCAATGTTCTGCTGTGTTCAGGAAACCCACCTTCTTCCAAAACATAAAGGCTCAAAGTCAATGGCTGGAAGAAAATCCTACAGTCGATTGGCAACCACAAAAGAGCAAGAACAATTATACTCATATCAGACAAAACAAATTTCCACCTAAAAAGCATAACAAAAGACAGAGATGGACACTATATAATGATTAAAGGGTCAATACAGCAGGAAGACATAACACACTAACATTCATTCACCAAATGAAGGAGCATCAAAATATATGAAGCAAGTATTATTAGACTTGATGAAAGACATTGACAGCAATATAATAATAGTGGGGACTTCAACACCCCACCTACAACAATGGACAGATCGACCAGGAAGAAAATTAACAGGAAAACAGCCACTTTTAATGACCATCTGGAAAAGATAGGTCTAATAGACATATAATGATCACTTCACCCAATGACTACAGATTTCACTTTCTTCTCAAGTGTGCATGGAACATTCTCAAGGATAGATCACATTCTGAGACACAAAACATCTCTCAACAAATTTATGAAGATTGAAATCATACCAAGCATCTTCTCTGATCACAATGGCTTACAACCAGAAATCAACCACAAAAAGAAAGCTGGAAGACCCCAACTATTTGGAAACTCAACAATATACTCCTGAGTGACTCTTGGATAAAAGGGAAAATCAAAGAGGAACCTAAAAATACTTAGAGACAAATGAGAATGAAGATATGAGCTACCATAATCTAAAGGATGAAGCAAAAGCAGTACTAAGAAGAAAGCTCATGATAATCTAAGCCTATCACAAGAACAAGAAAAATTGTAAATAAACAATTTAAATCTACATTTTAAAACAACTAGAGAAAGAAAACTTTAAACCAAAAATCAGCAGATGAAAGGAAACAATTGAGAAGAAATAAATAAAATCAAAAGCAAATAGATAATCCAGAAGATCAACGAAATAAAAAATTGGTTATTTGAAAAAATAAACAAAACCTATGGCTAGACTCGCAAAGAAAAAAAGAGCAAATTCTCATAACTAGAATCATAAATGAAAGGACAGAAATTTCAACTGATACCACAAAAATTCAAAACATCACAAGGCACTATTATGAACAGCTCTATGCTAAAAAAAATGGACAAACTTGAGTATATGGAAAAATTTGTAGAAAAGTATACTCTACCAAGTCTGAACCTGTAGGAATTGAAAAATCTGAACAGAACAATCACAAAGAAACTGAAGAAGTAATCAAGAGTCTCCCCCAAAATTAAAGCCCAGGACTAGTTGGCTTCTCCAAAGATTCTACCAAACCTTCAGAGAAGATTTAATGCCTATTTTTCTCTAGTTCTTCCAAAATATTGAAGAACAGGTAACTCTCCAAAATACTTTCTATGAGGCTAATATTGGACTGATACCAAAGGCTAATAGAAATGTCATCAAGAAAGAAAATTACAGATCAATATCTCTAATGAATGTAGATGCAAAAATTCTCAACAAAATATTAATAAACTTTATCCAACAATGCATTAAAAAGATCATCCATCTTGACCAAAAGGGATTCATCCCCGGGATTCAAGGATGTTTCAACATACATAAATCTATTAATGTAATCTACCATATCAACAAGAGCAAAGAGAAAAACCAGATGATCATGTCATAAAATGCAGATAATTTTTTTTACAAGATCCAACACCCATTTATGATAAAAAGAAACCTCCCTAAAATGGGAATAAAAGGAACATACCTCAACATAATAAAAGCCATATGTGAAAAACCCACAGCCAACATCATAGTTAATTGCAAAAAATTGAAAGCATTTCCTCTTTCAGGAAATGGCAGGAGCAAGGCAAGGTTGTCTACTCTTACAACTGCTGTTTAACATATTGTACTGAAGGTCTTAGCCATGCAATTAAGCAAAAAAGGAAATGAAAGCAGTCTAAATTGGAAAGGAGGACATACAACTCTATTATGTGCAGACAACCTGATATATATACATATACACACATATGGGGAGAGAGAGAGAGAGAGAGAGAGGGAGAGGAGAGAGAATTCCAAAATCTCTATCATGAAACTTCTAGAACTAAAATACAGGCTACAGATTCAATGCACAAAAATATGTTATATTTTTATATGCAAACAACACACCAGAAGAAAATGAAATTACAAAAATCAGACCATTTGAAAGAGAAGCTAACCAAATGAAATACCTCAACATATACCTAACAAAGGAATTAAAAGACCTATACACCAAAAACTACAAGTCCTTTTAAAAAGAAATAGAGGAGGTCACATAGAAATGGAAATACATCCCCTACTGGGAAGATCAACATTAAATGATCATCTTACCCAAAGCTCTATATATGTTTAATGCAATCACCATGGGCTTTTATTTCCAGGAAATCGAACAAAAAAATCTTAAAATTTGTATGGAGCAACGAAAGACCCCCAATAGCCAAAGCAAACATTAGAAAAAAGAACAAATATGGAGGGATTACACTCCCAGACATTGGACTATATTACAAAGCAATGGTGATCAAAATGGTATGGTACTGGGACAATAACAGAGGCACAGATAAGTGGAATAGAACTGAATCACCAGAAACTGACCCACTCACATACAGTCACTAAATCTATGACAAAGGAGCCAAAAGCATATGACTGGAAAAAAGAAAGTCTCTTCAGCAATGGTGTCTGGGAAACTGAACAGCCACATGCAAAAGAATGAAGCTAGAGCACTCTCTAGCACCTTTCACAAAAATTAACTAAAAGTGGATTAGAAACTTGGACATAAGACCAAAAACCATGAAGTTCTTAGAAGACAATATAATAAAAACTTTTCTGATATTAGTCATCGAGAGGCATTTGGGGACTCAACTTGATCATCAAGGGAAACTAAAACAGAAATAAACAACTGGGACTGCATCTAACTAAGGCGCTTCTTCACAACAAACGAAAACATGACCAAATACAAAAGGAAACCTACTCACTGTAAGAAGATATTTGCATTGGATATTTGCAACAAAGTCTTAATATCTAAAATATACCAAGAACTCAAAAAACTCAACAATAGGAAAACAGGCAACCCAATTAAAAAGTGGGAGGAGGAATCAGAGAGACACTTTTCTGAAGAGGGTATACAGATGGTAACAAGCACATGAAAAGATGTTCCTACTCCCTGGATTCAGGGAAATGCAAATTAAAACATCAATTTCATATCACCTTGCACCTGAAAGACTATTATCCAAAGTCCAGAAACAGCAAATGCTGGCAGAGGATGTGGAGAAAAGGAAACATTATTAGTTTGTTGGTGAGAGTGCAAATTGATGCAACCACTATGGAAAACAGTCAGATGAATCAGATGAATGGTTAAAGAAGATGTGGCACATATATACAGTGGAATACTACACAGCCCTTAGAAGAGATAAAATCCTGTCATTTGAATCAACATGGATGGAACTAGAGGGAATTATGCTAACTGAAATCAGTCAAAAGAAAATAGATACCACATAACTTCATTCGTAGGTGGAATGCGAAAGATAAAACAAAAGAATGGATGAAACAAAACCAACCGTGTAACATTTTCAACAGAACTGAGGTTACCAAAAGGGAATGGGGTGGGTGGGGGCAAATGATGGTGGAGCCCACTGGACAATGGGGACAAAGCCTTGGTGATTTGATGGAGAGCATGGTGTGTTGAAATATATCTAAGGAATGGGAAACGTATTCATAGAAAATTATTTTAATATGTAGAATATTACTGCAATAAAAAAATTCCCACAAAGAGAAGTCTATGATGAAAACATAATTGTCTCAATACTAGAAAGCTTTCTAATGCTCATCTCAGTTCAAGCCACATGATAAAAATCTAGATATCAGAGAAGTTAATGACTCATCAGAGTAGAAAATATAGACATAGCAGGGTAGAAAAAGAAATTAAAAGGTCCCTGCCTTATACCAATATGCCTATGCAGTTTTTATCTCTGTGAATGTTACCCATTTTTTTCAATAAAATGTTCATAAGCATAGCACTTGGTTAAGCTCCCACAGATCTTATCATTTGATTTTGGTTACAGTAGATGAACATTTCATTAACATTTATTATCACTTACCCCATCCCCATGTATAGGTTACTTTTGTACATCTATGCAACATAGATACATTTCTCTGTTTATACTTTTCCTGCAGACAATATTAGTTGATTCTCCTTTATCTTACTTTCTACCTACTAACTTCCATTAATTTCATATTTACATTTTACAAAGTTATGATTTTCATACTGTATCATTATTATCAAAGGTTCAGTTCAGTTAATGTCTATAATTTATATTTTGTTCACTTAGTTTAGAAAGTAATATCCTTTCTTTCACTAAAAACAATATTTTTAGTTTAATAAAATAATAATAAATATGACCTTTCTTTATTGTATAACCTGAATTTTATCTATCACCATGGAGCTAAATATTAGAGGAAACAACATCCACATTTTAGGGAAGAATTAAACTAGAGTTATTATTCTGAAAATTTTTTTTTTTAGGAATTACATAGTTTTTAGTGAGTTTCATACTTCTAAGTTGCTACATTCAGTTGAGTTCAGTTGTTTCTCATCCTAATATTATGCAATTTTAATTGAATGAAGTTGTTAAGTCTAATTTTATTTTATTCTAGATAATTCTAACTAATTTTTCAATTGCTTTCAACTATTCAGAATCAAAATATATACAGAAAATAAATGATAGGTTTAATGTTTTTGTGGGTTTTTTTGTTTGTTTGTTTGTTTTACCTTTTATTTAGCTATGAATTATCTAGAATAAAATGCCTGGGTATTCTGAGTCTGGCTGATGTATTAACTAATACGATTACTTGTTAACACTCATCATCCTAATCTATCTGCATGCCACCTCAAATTAGTATTCCCCAACACCAATTGAATTGTCCTTCTTATTTAAAAATATTAATTAGAAAACCTCTTACTAAATATAAGCTCAAAAACTTCTAATCTCAATATCAGCCTATATTTTCAATCTTATCTTTCAATCATACAAAGAGAAGCCCTTAATTTTAACCAATGTGATACCATCATTTCCTCTCTTCACTCTGAGGCTTAGGCAATTATACCTTAGTCATAAACTTTTGAGTTTATGACTTTTTATAATAAAAGTCCACACATTACTGACTAGGGACTTATTTCAGGCATGGATTGTCAAGTTCACTCAGGGAAACAGGTAAATCCCAAAAGCAGCTGGCATAAATACATCAGATCTATTGCTCTTAGTTACAGTATTTGAATGGTATATTGCGCAATATCTTCTAAAATTGAGCAAAAGAATGAACAACCAGCAATTCACAGTGGTGTTCTCTTTAATATTACACCATTTATTAGTTTAATTCCTTACTCAGATACATTTTGGATCACCTACCAAAGAGCGAACTGTGCTTAAAATTTCTTTTTTTTTTTTTCAATGTTTGTCTCTAGGAGAATTAAATCAAAGATATTTGGCATTTTAAATAGTTCAAGTAAGCAGGCATTCCTTGTGTACTTCTGTAGTTGTTCACTTACTGGACAGCAGGCAAAAATAACCCACTGTTGTGAAGGACTTATGGTAATTTAGTGATGGACCGGTATTATTAGTCATATATTTGATGAACAGCAGTGACCTGCACATATGAACTTACATTCTTTTGCAAATCAAAGCTATCTCAATAAATATTAAATGGAAAAAAGAAGAAAAAGAATTATAAAAATAAAAAATTACACAGTTATTGATAATTAGAGTGATGATAATCACATATGTATCATAATATTACAGCTAAGAGTCTCATTTGTGATAAATTAGGTTTGGGGTCTTGGTAGAAGGACATTTTGTGGCTTAACTAATGTTTTTATCACTTGAATAATATGAAAGCATTGGTTAGCATAAAGACACTGAAATGTTAGCTACGTCTTTGATATGAAGCTTTAATGCAATAACAACAGTATCAGGTCTTACACAATTAATTCATGGAATGGTGTAACAATCAGAAAGACATGAGGACAGGTAAATAAATCCTATAAATTTCCTATAGGAAGCAGTTTCACAGAACTGAAACTCAGATCCTTGGAAGACCAAGAGCATTGCATAATGGGGTAATGAAAGTGATACTGGCATCAAAGCTCAATAAAGAGTGACTTTTCCATAGGGACAGAATTGGTGGTAGGTTATGTGCTATGTAATCTACGTCCCTTTGATATGAGAAGACAGAGTCCAGAAAAACTGAGGTTTATTTACAGTGGTAGTTAACTACAGGAGAAAAAGGTGGATATAATTGTGATAAAATGAAGGGGTAACCAATGAAGTTATTACTTGGTATATATAGCCAAAATATATCAAGAACAAATGAAAACAAATTTCAGCCAGAATAATGGACAATCACCATCTAGATCTGAGTTTTCAAATTAGTCAGATCTCAAAAGGATTGTTCAGAAATTATTAGGGGAAAAGGTGAGACAGTAACCTACCAAATATATCTTGTGATATCTTAGTAAATATATACAGTAGCTATACCTTCAGTTCTTTCTCAGAGAATCTAAAGTCATTTATCTGAGTAACTATACTAAGAATATAAGAGAACCAGTACTTACCATGCACTGTGAGTATAAAATCAGAGATACAATGACACTTAAAAACTCAATATACTCTCATGTATATGTGGTTAGAGTAAAAGAAATGAATTCATGTGATAAATGGAATCCTGATTCAAGTATCTCACAGGATTTTCAGTGGCTCCATGATAGCATATATGTCTATTTACATAGTCATTGAACTATTGATAATAATTGATAAGAATATACTTGACAATAGGGAAATTTATCATATCGCTTTTTTAGCATAAAATTAACTATGTTAAGAAAAGTAAAACAGAAGTCTCTGAAACTCTCTTTAAACTCAAATTTAGCCAATAAAATAAATTTGATGTAAAACAAATTTCTGGACAGCAGAAAAGAGAATAGTGTATCTTTCAAAGATATAATTTTCAGTGATCCACTCATCATTTTCCATTTAATTCACCAGTTTAGATCCTAAGAAAATTACTGATCATTATGGATGTCTGTGGACTTCTGTAAACATAACTAAATGTTAGCTTCAATAACAACTACAGTGCCAGCTGTGGTATATTTACTGGAATGGGTTAGCACAGCAGCTATTGAAGCAAAAATATGTATAAAGCAGTACAGTAAAAAGTAATTCATATTCATGTGCGATACCCAAATTCAAACTTTTGAAGCCCTCTTTTTGGATTACCTTCGCTCTCCTCTCTCTCTCAGTATTGTCCAAAAGCACTTTGATCATTTTGGATATTCCAGAGATCATCAAACTGGTCAATTCTACTGATGATACAGGATAGGTGAACAAGCAGTGTCAAGTGTTCTGAGAACTCTGGTAAGATATACGCATGTGAGAGGTAAAAGATTAAACTTCATAAATATTCAGGGGTCTGATACACTGGTGAAGGTTTTTAGTATCTAGTGTCTGGGTATACAGGAATATCCCAAACAAGACAAAGGACAATTCATCACATCCTATACTACCTTTACTCAAAATGTAGCATATTGTTTGTAATACCCCAACAGATTTTAGAGCTAACATATTATTCAATTGAGGGTACTGATGACCATTTATCAGGTGTCTTACAAGGTTTGAAGCGTAAGAAAGTTCTGGAGCAAAGTCAGATTGCCATCAGTACCATAAAATTCCATGGTCCTGGAGTTATCTGTGAAGATAGGGACCTTTAATATAAGGTAGAGATACCAAATATCTTGAATCCCTGGTGGAAAATCTCCATACAAGGTACAAGGAAGGCCAGTAAATACTGAAAAGCCTGACTATGGTACATATAATATCTATTTGACCAGTGATGTTCATCATGAACTCGGTATTGTCTGAGCCACCATGTCATAAGGTAGGTCTGGAATTTTTGAACCCAGAGCTAAAATATAAAAGAAAATCCAAAACAATGTAGGGCATCTAGCACTATTTTTCACTTATCATTTACTTTATCATACTGATCTCACTAAGTTCTTATCTATAGCTTTACTGGGGGAGGATGTTATTGCTGTCACCATTTTGTCCAAGAGGAAGATACTGGATCTTGTTCACATAGGAGTTAGATCAATATGTTACTAAAGCAGAAATTGAAATCTACCATGACACAATGGTTATCTTGGAAGACAGAAGTGAGAAGAAAATTTTATTCAGCTGTTCAAAAACCATACACTGGATGCTTACTATGTGGTAAGCATTATTTATAGACATTACAGATACTATAATCAAGCAAAATGTTTGAGCTTCTGCAGCATGCACACTTGTATTGGGGACAGGCAGTAAAAAACAAATAACAAGTTTGATTATAATTCTTGAATTGGTTGCTTATACAGTTATAATTGATGGGTTTCTTCCTTATTACTGATCATATTATTTAATTTTTAATTATGACTATATTTAATGAAATGCTAAAATAAGATAATGACTAGTAGAATATGGTAAAAAGTAGAGTAAGGGATATAAGAAGTGCTGTTTATAGGGAATACATCTGTAAAGAGAGACTAGCCTGTCAAAGGAAGAAAAGAAGCAAGTGATGGGTAATTTGTGGAGAAAAGGAATTTGTGTTGAAAAATTTCTGAGGCAGTAGTGGGAATTGGACATCAAGGAAGCCCTGATGGCTTTGGTAACAAAAGAGGGCACAATGACATGAGTAAATTTTTACATTTCTGGAATGGTAGCTCATATAGGAATATAAAATTTTAAGAAATTTAACATTCTGAATAAGATAGAAGTAATTGAGGGATTTGAGTAAAAGAATGCCTGACGACTTATGCCAGATGTTCAAGAATTTCTCTGTTCTGTGGGAAATAAGTTGAATGGAGGAAAGGGAATTGGTGGAGAGGTCAGTAAGGAGGCTTTTCCAATATTAGGTCAGAAATTATCATGGATTTGCCAAGATAATGGTGAAACTGGTAAGAAATGGTCACATTTTTAATGTCTTACTAGTAAAGGCCACTGAATTTGAAGTTGACTTAAATGTTTAAAATACATAATTCAACAATTACTCCCACATGGCTTTCTTTCTTCTTAAGTACCTAAAAAATATGGGAAAATAGGGGAATTTGTATTTACTGATAGGGAGAGCACTGTGGGAGAAAAAATACTGGGAATTAAACTCAGGAACTTGGTTTGGAATATTTTAATTTTGATATACCTGTTAAGAATTGAAGTAAAGCTATGGATTAGGTATTTCAATAAACATCTTGTATTCATGGAAGTGATTTAGATTGGAGATGTAAATCAATACAGAGTATCAAAGTGAAGATAGTAGTGAATAAGAATACAATGATGACAACATTGATACAACACAGTGAGTCAAATGTATCATCACTAATGTAAAAGTAAATTAAAAATCTGTCCTAAGAAAAGTCAATATTCTCAATATTATTGATGATAATACACGATATTATATGCAGTTGAATATTATGTTAAACAAAATTATTGATTATACTGAGTATTAAATAAGCAATCAAGAGAAAGGAAAGATTTATAATGATAGCTTATAAATGTCATTTTATATTTCTTTGCCTAAAGATAATTTGACTGAAGAATAGGTAACTTGTTAATCACTTTCCAAGCTCTATAAAATTTGTTATCTGAATGCATCAGGAAGGGACTTACCACAATTCCTGAGTCTATTATTGAGTGTCAATTCATAAATCATTGCTAATCTAGGGTGATTAAATATAATGATCAAAAGGGAAAGTTACCTAATTTAAAGAAATGCTTGATTACCAGAGATTGGCAAGAACAGTAACTAGGACATTTCTTCTTGTTCATATAGCAGTAATGAATAGAAAAGCACCAATCACATGCTTTAGAATGTATCAACTCTGTCTTATGCTCCTATTTTTCTTAAATACAATCAAATTCCAGGAAGAATAAATCAGGTTGTCCTTGAACAAGTCACAGGTTTGTCCCTTGGACAATTATTAAAAGAAGGGCAAAGGATTCTGGACAGGTAAAAACAATGTATGTACAATGTGCCAGTTACAAAGCCATCAAACAGTTATTTAGCTTATTTAAATCCAAGTAACCCAGTGAAATATTTATTAGACTGTGATGATAAACTTTATTATAGCAGATATTGGTTTTCAATGATGAATACCTTAATATAATACTATGATGTAATAGTCCTTTAAATAATTTTTAAATAAATATTTATTGGATAAAGGATACTTATCTTGATATTCAAGAAAACTGTCTAACCATCAATCACAGAGAAGAATGTCACAAGAGTAAACAGAGAGGTCAGTATACAGAGAAGTCTGAGGTAGGTGATAGAGAGAAAATGCTCCCTAGATTTGTTGAAGTGTCCTATTTAAGCAATCAATCAACATTGCAAATGACAATGTGAAGTCTCATTGTAGACATGAATTACCTGTATGTGTGTGTGTGTTTGTGTGTGTGTATGTGTGTGTGTGAAGCACCATTTCAGTTTTCCTGAGACTGAATTTTACTTGGCTGAAGTTTGTGATTAAAAACAAAGCAAAGCACAACAAAACATAAACCTCTATGTAGATTAAAGCTTGTATAATATCGAGATTTATTTCTAGATAGCCTTGTATTCTTGTCCTTATGTAAGAAGGCTTAGTTTTCCTCCTGCCATTACTCCATCCCTTCTTCATTGTTTCTATCATTTGTCTTGTCTTTCTTTCTTTTCCTTTTCTTCTTTTTCTCTCCTTGGTTATATAACTAACAATAAACATGAAAGCAGGAGTAGAACCTACCCCAGGAAAAGTCTAAGGGCAAGTAGTGGAGCATAAAAGCCCTAGGAAGGAATATACTAGTTGCTGAACCCAATCAGGGCAGCACATTCTTCTTTTTGAGGACAACCTGTATCTTTAAACATACCCATGGATAAACCCAACAGGGTAACCTGTCCTCCTCTTTGAGGATGTACTATTTTTTCAAACACACCCATGACTGAATCCACTTGGGTCCAGCAGTCCTCCTCTCTGAGGATGCACTTTCCCTTTCATAGACCTACACTTCTTTTGTTTGCAATTACATCTTCTCCAGTGAATCTTTCCTTTTACACAGCTGGGCCTCGCTTGAGTTCTTTCCTGCAAGGACACAAGGACCAAGGAAATGGAAATCCAATGCAGAGTACTAAAGAATTGGGAAAATAAAGCAACATGGTAACATCTTGTTTTCTTAGGAAACTTGTAACTTAATCACCTCTAGTTTCTTCTATTTTTCCATAATTGGCAAGCATCGTGTTTTATAATTATATAATAATCTACTCTGTGGCTATACTGCATCCTTGTCAAATCATCCACTAATGCACATTTAGGATGTTACCATACTTATTAGTTATTTTAAATAGTGTTCTAATAAAAATACATATCATCCAGTTAAAAATTTCATATTCTTCTGATAGATAACCAGAAACAAGATTATTGGATCAAATAATAGCTCTAATTTTATTTTCGTGAGAAACTTTCATACGATTTTTCAATGGTTGCATTAATTTACATTTCCACCAACAATCCATAGGGTTCCATTTTCTTTATGCCCTTGCCAACATGTTGTTACCTGTGCTTTTGATACATGCATTCTCACCAGTGTGGGGTTATCTCACTGTGGTCTTGATTTGCAGTCCCCTAACGATAAGTGATGATAAACATTTTTTCAAATGCCAGTTGGCCATATATAGGCCCTTTTTGTGAAAGTATGTATTCGTTTTTTGCCTACTTTTTAATTATTTATTTTTGTTTTGTTTTTTTTGTTGTTGCCACATTATATGAACATATACATGGATATTAATGTCATGTCAGTTGATTGATGCCCAAATATCTTACTCCATTCAGTGGGATAACTTTTTCATTGTGTTGATATTCTCTATTGCATGAAGAAGCATTTTTATTAGATTTCATTCAATTTGTTTATTTTTGCTTTTGTTTCTCTTGCCATTGGGGCTTACATCTCTAAGGCTAAGCCTTGAAGGATTTTGGCTATGTTTTCTTCCATGCATTTTATATTTTGGGGGTCTTAATTCTCAGTCTAATCCATTCTGAATTTCCTTTTGTTTATGGAGATCATGATTTGGTTTCACTTTTGTGCAAGTGGTTGTCTAATTTTCCCAACACCATTTATGGAAGTATTTTTTTTCTCCTTTGTATAGTTTTAGTCCCTTGTTAGAAAGTTATTGTCAATATATGTGTAGATTTATTTCTGAGCTCTAAATTCTGTTCAATTTGTCCATGTGTCCAGTATCATACTGATTCAATTACTGTTACTTTGTCATACAGTTTGACATATAGTAATGTGATTCATCAATTTTCCTTCTCTTTTTCTTGAGATTGCTTTAGTTATTCAGGGGTCATTTATGATTCTATATAAAGTTTTGAATTTATTTTTCTATTTGCTTAAAATAGTTATTAGAATTTAAATAGAATTTAATTGAATCTATATATTGCTTTAGGCTAGACACCATTTTACGAATATTGATTCTTCCCACCGACGAATGGGGATATACTTCCATCTATTTGTGTCTTCTTCTATTTCTTCTAGCAATGTCTCAAAGTTTTCATGTACAGGTCTTTCAACTCTTTTGTCAAATTTATTCCTAGGTATTTGATTCCTTTTAATGAAGTTATGAATGGGATTATTTCTTACTTTTTCTTTTTGCACCTTGTTTGCATAGAGGAATGTATATTGATTTTGTTGCATACCTCTTTAGCCTATTTATTTATTGTTTATAATAGTTTCTTAGTAGAGTTTATAGAATTTTCTGTGTCCGTCATCATGCCAGCTGAACATAATGAAAGTTTGACTTCTCCATCTGGAGTCATTACTTGTTGCTGTTCAATTGATCTGGCTAAGACCTCTAATACTAAATTAAATAGAAATGGAAACAGTGGGTACTCTCATTTTGTTCTTCAGCTGAAACAAAAAGTTTGCAGTTATTTTGCAATTGAATATAATATTAGCTGTGGATTCGTGATATAAGGCCTCTATTGTGTTGCAGTATGCTTCTTCTATTCCCATTTTATAGAAATTTTTTTCCATAAATGAATGATGACTATTGTCAAATGCTCTCCCTGCGCCTATGTTATTGTATGATTTTTTTTCCTAATGTAGATGTGGTAATATTATATTGATTTATTGTAACATGTTCAACTATCCTTGTATCCCTGGTATAAATCCCACTTCATCATAATGTATATCTAATGTGTTATTTAATTTGATTTCCTAATATTTTGTTGAGAATTATTGAGTCAAAGATAAGCTTTAGTTTTATTCTTTTGTTATATGGTCTTTTCTGGCTTTGTCATCAAGGTAGGGTTGGTCTCTTAAAATATGATTGAGAGTATACCCTTTTCTTCTATTTTGGGAAGAGTTGAAATTTATTGATGATACTTTTAAAGTCTAGTAAAATTCACTACTAATGCCATCTGGCCCTGTACTTTTGTTTTGGGGATTATTTTTATTGCTATAATTTCCATAATTAAAATGGTCAGTTTGGGTTTTATATTTCTTCTTTGTTGAGTCTTAATAGAGTAATAGTTCTAAAAATGTATCTATTTCTTCAAGATTATCAAGCTTATCAGTATACAGTTTTTCACAGCAGTCCCTTGTGATCCTTTGTATTATGTGGTAGCAGTTGTAACTTCTCATTCATTTCTGATTCTGAATATTGCAGTTTTCACTTCGTGTGAACCTAGCTAGAAGTTTTTCAGTATTGCTTATTTTTCCAGGAATCAACTCCTGATTTCAGTAATCTTGTTTTTTTTTTTATAATTTACATTATGATTTTATAATTTACTGCCTTTTATTTACTTTTTGTGTCATTTATTTTTCTATGTCCAGATGCATTGGATATAGGGCTAAGTTGCTTATTTCATTTTTTTCTTTCTTGAAAGAAAAGCCCATATTATTATTAACTTTCCTCTTATTGCTTTTGCTACATCCTGTAGGTTCTGTAAGTTGTATTTTCATTTTCATTTGTGTTCAGGAAATATGTTTTGCTTTATTTTCTTCTTTAATTTTTTTTTTACTAGTGATAACTCAAAAGAATGTTGTTTAGTCTCCACACATTTGGGATTTCTCAAGCTTTATTTTTGTGATCGACTTCCAGTTTTTTTATAATGTTGTGATCAGATAAGATACTTGGTATGATTTCAGTAGTCATATATTTATTGAGTTGTTTATTTTCCCCAACATATAACTATCCTTGAAAATGTGCATTTGAGGAGAATTTTGCTGTTTTTGAGTGTAATGTTCTTTAAATGGTCATTAAGATAATCTACCTTAGAATTCCTCAAATTCCTTTAAGAATTTTGCTTTCTTATTTATTATCTGGTTGATCTATTCATTCATATAAGTAGAATGTTAAAGTACTCTACTATTACCGTGTTGCCATCAATATCTCTCTTACGTTCTGCTAGTAATTTATGTATTTTGCTGCTCATCATTTTGTATATACATATGAATAAATGTTATATTTTTACTTCTTGTATTAAACTATTATTATATGATGCCCATTCTTAATTTCTTGCTACCTTTGTTAGTAAGAAGTTTATTTTATCTGATATAAATGTGCATGCTTCAGCTTTTTTTAGGTCACCATTTTCTTATAGAATCGTCTTCTAAATTTTTACACCGAATCTGAATTTCGTTTTTTAGTTTATGACTTTCCTGTAGCTAGTAAATCAGTGAGTTGTATTTTTAATCCATCTGGTGACTGTAGCTTTGTTTGCTAAGTTCAGACAATTAATATTTAAGGTGATCATTGAAATGTAAATGTTCATTGCTATTTAATTATTTATGTTTTGAGCATTGTTTTATTTTGCCTTTTTTGTGTTTTCTTGTTTGATAGCTTTTTCCTTATATTTTTGCATTATATTTTGCATTGTATTTTAATTTTGTATTTGTTTTGAGGCTTACATATAAGGTTCTGATAAAAGTTAATAAAGCCTAACAAACCTCTGATTATCTAAATACAAAAAGATCTACACCAAAGCATATAATTGTAAAACTATTAAAAGTTCAAGACAAAAAAATAAAAGAATTTTAAAGTTGGCTAGGGAAAAAATTAGGTAATATATAAAGGTATTATTAGACTTCTTAGCAGAAATCCTACAGGCCAAGAGCAAACTAAATGATGTTTTCAAAATTCTCCAAAATAATAAATGCTAGCCAAGAATATTATATCCTATAAAACTCTCTCTCAAGTATGAGAGAGAAATAAAGGTTTTCCTTGACAAACAAAATTTAAGCAAGTTGCTGCCACAAAACCTCCCCAAAGGAAATGTCAAGAGGCTATTCTATCCAAATAATTAAGTTTGAAAAAATTTAAACAAGGTACTAGAAAAAAAGTCAAAATAACATTAGTAATTCCTCAAAAACATAGACTTAAAGTGAAACTATGGAGAAAGGGAGGCCAAGTCAACAGTAAATTTGATATAAATATACATATGGAACTGCTATACTCACCCCAGATAAAATAGTAACAAAAAAGGTAACAAAAATGTGCTTATTATATTAACAACAAAGGGAGCAATACAACAGGAAGAAATAACACTTAAGGATTCACCCAAATCTATCAAGTAAATATTGACAGACTTCTAGGAAGACATTGAAAGCAGCAGAATAATCACAGGGAAAATTTTTCAAAGAATATGATCATTTTACTATTATTTATTTTGTTTACAAACCCTTACCCATTTTAAGATATTGAACTCATTTATTAGTCTATTGGTGTTATGCACTACACCCACCACTGGTGTTTCAGAGACATTTGCCACAAGCTTGTTCATGCTCCTCTTCCCTCAATCCTCCCACTCCTCTTGACATTCATCATCTTGTGTCTTGTGGGTTTTTGGTCAGTTTATCTGTTTGTTTCATTATATTCCACATATAAGTGAAATCATCTTGTATTCCTCTTTTACTTTCTGACTTATTTTCCCTTCCAGTTCCATCCAGACTGTTGCAAAGGAAAAATTATTCTTTTTTTTAACTAGATGCACAGAATTCCACAGAGTATACATATCACAGCTTTTGTATTGTCATGTACTGACGAACATTTAGACTGTTTTCATGTTTTAGCTATTGTGAACTGTGCTGCTCTGAAAATAGGGGTGCAGACATTTTTTTCTGATTAGGAATTTTGTATTCTCTGGGAATATGACTAAGAGTGGTATTGCCAGATCAAATGATAGTTGCATCTTTAATTTTGGAGGAATTGCCACACTGTTTTCCAGAGCTTACACTAATTTACATTTCCACCAACAGTGAAGAAGAGTTCCTTTTCCTCCAACTGCCTCCAGCTCTTAATATTTCTCAACTTTTACAGTCTCAGTGGTGTGAGGTGGTATTTCATGATTATATTTGAATTTCTCTGATGATGAATGATGTAGAACATTTTTTTATGGGTCTGTTAGCCATCTGTGTTTCTTCTTTGGAGAGATGTCTGTTCAATTCTGACCATTTTTTGAATGAGTAATTTTCTTTTTTGTTGAGATATATGAGTTCTTTGTATATTTTGGAGATTACGTTCTTGCCTGATGTATGTTGTCTGAATTTTTTTTTAATTCATTGTGTTGTTTTTGTTTTAATTGCAGTTCCTTCCTTTCTCTGTGCAGAAACTTTTAAGTTTGATGTAGTCCCAGTTATTCAATTTATGTTTGTTTCTTTTATTACAGCTATTCTTTACCCATCCTCGTTGAGGTTGAGGTCCTTGAGAGTTTTCCCCACATTTTCTTCCAAGTGATATATGGTTCCAGGTCTAATGTCCAGGTCTTTGATGCATTTTGAGTTAACTTTTGTGAACTGTGCTAATGAATATTCCAGTTTCATTATTTTTTGCAGATGTTTGTTCAGTTTTCCCAATGGCATTTTTTAAATAGACTTTCCTTCTTCTGTTGTATGCTTTAGGCACCTTTGTCAAAGATTAATTGTCCTTATATGTGTGGTTTTATCTCTGAGCTCTAAATTTTATTCCAGTGATGTGTGTATCTGGTTTCATTCCATACTGTTTTAATGATGATCACTTGGTAGTATAGCTTGAAGTTAGGAAGTGTGATTCCTTTTCTGTTTTTTTTTTCTTCTCAGGATAACTTTGGCTATTCAATGTCTTTTGTGATTCCAGATAAACCTCAGTATTTTCTGTTCAGATTCCTTAAAAATACCTCTGGAATTTTTTATTTTTATATATATTGCTTTGACCTGAATGACCATTTTAATTAGGATAATTCTTCCAATTCATAAACATGATATATACCTCCATATTTGTGTCTTCTAATTCTTTTGTGAAAGTCTTAGGGTTTTTATTGTATAGGTCTTTCACTTTGTTTGGTTTATTTTTAGGTATTTTATCCTTTTTGGTGCTATTGAAAATAGGATTTCTTTCTTAATTTCTTTTTCCTTGATCTCATTATTTGTGTATAGGAGTGATACTGATTTTTGATTGTTGATTTTATATGCTGACAATATATTCAATTATTGGTTCTAGCAGTTTTTTTGTGGAGTCTTTAGGATTTTCCAGGTAAGCTATCATGTATTCTGCAATGAATACCAATTCTTCTCAAACTATTCCAAAAAAATTGAAGACAAACTTCCAAACACATGTTATGATGCAAATATTACCTGAAATTAAAAAGAAATCAACAAAAAATGACAAACATATCGATAATGAATATTGATGCAAAAATTCTCCACTAAACATTGGCAAAATTGATTTCAAATATCTTGAAATGAATCATATACCACAATAAGGTGGTATTTATTCCAGGGATGCAAGGATGTCTCAAAATATACATCTCAATAAATGTGATGTATATCAACAGAAGGAAGGACAAAAATCAAATGGTCAATACAGGAAAAACATTTGATAAGATTCATCACACTGCTAAACATTCTCTAAAAAAGATATGTAAATGAACGCACTTCAGCATGATAAAGGTTATGTATGACAAAACCATAATCAACATCATACTAAATGAAGAAAACTGAAAGATTTTTCTCTAAGCTCATGAAGTAGACAAAGATGTCATCTCTCACCAATACTACTAAATACAGTTTTGGAAGTCCTGTACAATTAGATAAGTGCAGTGCAATTAGATAAGAAAAAGGCATAAAAAAAGGCATGAGTTTTGAATAAAAACAAACATACAAATCAATGAAATAGAATTGAAAGTTCAGAAATAAACCCACATATATATGGACGATTAATTTTTAACAAAAGTCCCAACTATTTACAATTGGGCAATGACAATTTCTTCAGTAAATCATGTTCTTACCACTGAACAGCCACATGCAAAAATCTAAGTGCCAACTGACTTATGAGTGGGTGTAGATGATCTGGTACATATACAGGATGCAGTATAATTCATCTATCAAAAAAGATGAAACCGTCTCATCCATAGCAAAATAAATTTACTTGGAGGGAACTATGCTTAGTGAGATAAATCAGAGGGAGAATGACAGACTTCATATAATACTACTCATGTGTATAGAGATACCAGAAAACAATTAACTAAAATGTTTTAAAAAAATGAAGCAAATCTTATATAAGTTTCTACACTTACAATCTATTAGGCAGATTAGTCTCAAATCTATTCTAATGGTCGACATTTTAACTCTCCCCCATCTCTTCTTTGTTGTATGATTTTGGTCTTACTACTTCTAAATGATTTTTATTTTATTATTGTTTTTATTTTTTAAGGTCCCACTAGTATTTCTTTTAAGGTTCATTTTTTGGAAACAGAGTTATTCGATTGCTGTTTGTAAAATTCTTTATCATTCTTTCAATCTTAGTGATAATCTAAATGGGTAGCATATTCTTAGCTGGAAATACTTTTCTTTCAATGCTTTAAATATGCTATGCCTTTTAGTCTGAGAGGTATCTATTGAGGAAAACACAGTCTAATATCGGTTTCCTTGTTGACAACATTTTGATCTAGCTATTTGTGTTATTCTCTCTTGATCCTTATTTATCTATTTATTTTACCATTTTATATATTTGCTTAGGTTTACTTTTTGAGCTTCCTAGATCTGAATTTCTACTTTCTTTCTCAGGTAAGGTGCATATTCTTGTCTATTATAGCTTCAAAGTAGATTTCTACCACTCTCTCTTCTCCAATTGGAAACCCTACGATGTAAATTTTGATCCTTTTGATGTTATCCCATTAGTCTCTTATGTTCTTTTTATTTTTTTAATTATTGTTTTTTTATTACTTACATGTTTGAGTGTTCTTCACTGATCTATTTTCCAGTTCAGTAAGTCTTTCTGCTGCTTCTTCTTATCGATAAGATTTTCTGTTGTATTTCTTAGTTCACCTACTGTGTTCCTTAGTCCTATGATTTCTATTTGAAAGTTTTACAGATTTTCTCTATCTACAGCTCTTATTATGTTCGTCGATCATTTTTCTAATTTCATAGAGCATTATTAAGATCATACTTTGAATTCTTCTTATGGCAGATTACCTAATCTGGTATATTAATATTTTCTCCCAGAACTTCATTTTGAGCTATCATTTTGCTATTTTGTTCTTTTTTATTTGTTTAATATTTTGTGTCAATTTCTGTAGGTAAAGGTAAATAGCTTTAGTTCACTTTTTGAAGGTTTTCCCTTATATTAGGATACAGATTACAGGCAATAATCATAGTATGTTGACCTGAGATATTCTACTATCTATTGGTAGTAGGGAACAAAATTACTGCTGTTAGTGCCAAAGACTAAGCCTTCCTAAGGATGCAGGAGACTGAGCTGAGAAGAAGCTCCAATTGTGTTCAGCTTCCAGAAACTTTCATGAAGAGAACATTTTTGGAAATGCAAACTCTGACTCCCAAGGCTTGGGGATCTTCAACCTCAGGCTAGAGGCAGAAAATATTATGGGTGAGTAGAATCACAGCAATAGCCTCAGGCTAGAGTGCAGTAGGTGTTTTGTATCACACAGAAGTCAGTTGTAAAGAGGACTTTTTCTCTTGTGACTTTTCTGGAGGGAACCACAAGTGGACCATGCTCAGCTCCCAATTATTTCTGCCAGTAGAGAACTCCCATACCTCTTGAGCTACAGCTGTCTGAACTCAGCAGTTTCAGTCTCAAGCTGCCAGTCATCTTTGTGTGTGGGTACTGCCCCAGTAATTATAAGACTCTTCTGTGGCTTCAGGAGCCTCTGTAGGCAGGAGAAGAGTGTCCCACCCTCTGTCCCTGGATGTATGGCAAATCATCACCAGTAAGGTGCCTAATCCTTCTATTGCCACTAAGTTAAGAGCCCAAATAAGGTGCCCAACTACGTTTCATTCTTTTTTAATGCAGTTCCTGGGTGTCAGGGTCTCCAATATATTAACAAGCCCATTAGTCCCCAGAAAGAGGCTCCATATTATTGGTGTCCTATTGCCCTTAAATCCCAATGCCCTGACAGCATTAAAGAAAACAAGTATTTAACTTTTCCAACCCTTACTGATATCTGCTTTTGCCTTTCTCTGTGAAGATGCTGTTCCACCATTCCCTAGTCTCTTTCAGAGTCAGCTACTCTTACATAAATGCAGTTTTACTATGTCTGTTAGGGAGAAAATAAGCCTAACATCTTCGTTGTTCTACCACATTGCCAGAAGTCTCTTTTACTCACTTTATACAGTGATGGTATTTAACAAAGAAAAAATTGAAAGTACCTATTCCGTTGATATGCTATTTTCTTTAGGAATCTGAAGTGGACATTCTTAGCATGTATTTTTTTTTGTAATGCAATTTATTCTCTTATTTCATCTTCATATAAGACACTTATCTGAAAAAAATTCTGCTCTGACAAAATGCTATAAAAGAGGACTATTTTGTTGTTCTGTTGCAGTGTATATTCTGATGAGTGACTTTATAAATGATCATAATTGTTAATTATGATTAACATAACAAAAAAACATATTTTGATAATACTTATATTTAAGTATCAAAAATTTAAGTTCCTTTTACTTTGATTTTTATTGTTATTAAGATGATATGCATATATTTTATGTTCTGCATGCTTACATATATATATATTCCATTTAGCTGTGATTTCTTAGTGCTTATCTACCTATACACAAATTTTTACATGATATATACATCTTTTTATATAATTATGTATGTATATATGAAATTACATATAGGCATATCTGGTATTTGGCATAATACTTAAAATAGTCAAATATAGCATTTTATTATATGTTTGTACAACTATACTTCATATCTTTTGGCGTCTTCAAATAAGTTTTCATCAATTAATTTTTAAACTGTTTTCCAAATAAGAAAAATATTAATTAATAAATTTTCATTCACCTTATCCTTCAAATATGGAGAAATTGTCACTTTGCCCTTGGATGAATTCATAGCAATTATTTATAAAATGGTCATCAAGTACAGAAATTATAGTTTTTCTAAATATTTACTCTTTAAAAATTACTAAAGGAACATTGCATTATGAAATATATAGTCCAATTCTGCCCTTCACTATATAAATGACAGCTTTTATCAGATTTGCCATCCCTCTCTTCCTTTCTGGTAATCTGGTCATTGAGCCAATTAGCTTAAAAGAAGGTTTTGTGTGTGTGTGTATGTGTGTGTGTGTGTGTGCGTGTGTGTGTGTGTATTTTATCTCATATAAAAAGTAAATCCAGGGATAAGGATGATTTCTTAAAGGTTATCAGAAATACTACATTATCAAAGGCCCTAATTTTTCCTTTATTTTTTCACTTATAATTTTCTGGTCATTGGACTGATCCTTATTTAAGATGACTTTATCTTTAAATGATGACTTCAAGAGCTCTAGGTATCACATTCTTACATTTTAATTCTTTCCAGAAGTGTTTGCTTTCCTTTGACTGAGTATTTGAGAATTCATTATAGAAAACCTGTTTTCTCTACTTATGACGTCTTTTTAACGTCAAGGAAAGATGTTTAGAGAACTCTAAGTATAGATTTCACCTCATATCTCATTACCAGAAGTGCTCCATATTTTCATACTTAATAAGGCATTGATAGTGGGAAAGAAACAACTAAGATTGCTTTATATTAGTCATGATTCACTCCTGATGGTGGGAATGGAGCCCAATTCTAGTTAATATGAGAACAAATAGAACCATAATTCTATCCAGAAAAGTGATCATTGTTTTGACTGTCTTCAGAAATATAAAACTATTAGCAAAATCATTTGAGTTTATGTCATAAATTCTCTCTTTAAGGAAATAAGTTCCACACAAGATGAACTACTTTAACATCCTCTACATTCTAAGTCTTGTCTCTGTTATGGTTTATGTATGAAAATTATCATTCTTTTTCTTGGTCTGACAGAGTAGCTTATAAGTGTATTTGCATGTTTAGATCCACTACAATGGAACTAACCAATGCTTTTCAAAAGAATTACCTATAAGGTTTGATTTTTCTGCTCGCATAGATATAAATTAAAATCTCTCTTAAATAGTATTCTCCTAAATATATTTATTTTCTTATGAATTTCTCATTCCAGTGTTTTTCAGTTTCAAATTATGATCCAGAAAACCAAATTATGCCACTTATATTGCATTTATCTTTTTAATGAATTCATTTATCATCATTATTTTTGAAAAACAATGTTGAAATAGCACCATTAAATTTTCTGGAAAATGAACCAGTAATTAAGGCAGATATATTCATTTTGGATATTTTCAGTCTAAGTGAGAAATAAAAAAACATTTCAAAAACACTTCTTATTTATCCCTCACTGACTTTTCAAATAACAGAAACTAAAGCTTCTATAAACAAAATGAAAGTCAAAGGTGCTATAACAGAAATGAAATAAGTATCAAATGGTACATAATCTTTGTTGAGGAATACCCACACTGTTTTCCAAAGAGTTTGCATCTATTTACATTCCCACCAACAGTGTAGGAGAGTTCCCTTTTCTTCACAGCCCCTACAACACCAGCAGTTCCCAGTCTTTTGATATAATCCATTCTCACTGGTGTGAGCTGGTATCTCATTGCAGTTTTTATTTACATTTCTCTGATGATGAATGATGTACTTTTTTCAGGTGTCTTTAGGCCATCTCTTTGTCTTCTTTAGATGGTGTCTATTCAATTCTTTTGCCCACTTTTTGACTGGGTCATTTGATTTTTTTATTGTCGAAGTGTGTAATTTCTTTCTATATTTGGGTGATTAAGCTCTTATTTGATGTATGCTGTGTGAATATGTTCTCCAATTTCGTATGCTGTCTGTTTTAGTGGCAGTTTATTTTGCTGTGCAGAAGCTCTTCTGTTTTATGTAGATCCAATTGTTTAATTTTACTATAACTTCTTTTTTCATAGCTTTTCCCTCATGAAAGATCTCTTTGAGGTTGCGGTCATGGAGTGTTTTTTTTTCTACATTGCTTCTAGGTACTTAATCATTATGGTTCTTAAGTCCGGGACTTTGATACATCTTGAGTTAACTTTTGTATATGGTGATAATGCGTAATCTAGTTTATTTTTGCAGATGTATTATCAGTTTTCCCAGCACCATTTGTTAAATATACTCTCCATATGTTTCTTGACACCTTGTCATAGATTAATTTTCCATATATGTGTGATTTTATTTCTGGGCTTCCAATATGATTTTACTGATCAGTGTGTCTGCTTGTGTTACAGTACCAAACTATTTTGATGATGATTGCTCTGTAATATAGTTTGATGTAGGACTATGGGATTGTCATATATTGCTTTTATTATGTTAAGGTATGTTCCTTCATTCCTATTTTGGTGAGAGTTTTTATCATGAATGTATTTTGAATGTTTTCAAATGCTTTTTCAGAATCTATTGAAACGATTATGTTTTATCTAATCAGAAAAAAATCTGCAACCCTATATTCATAGTATAGTTCACAACCTCCAAGACATCTAAATGCCTGAAGAAGCTGTTGTAAATATACTCAGTGGAATTCTATGTGAAAACAAAAGAAATTGTACCCTTTACAACAATCTGAATGGAACTAGAGAGGATCGTATTCAGAAAAATAAGAAAGAAAAATAAAAGGATATCTTCACTCATATGTGGAATATAATGAAATGAAAGAAAAGATAAACCCCAGCAAAAACTCATAAGATATAGATGATGACTGCCAGGCATTGGGAGGGAGAGGCAAGAAGAGATGGAGTCAGGTGGTGATAAAGGACACTGGAACTCTGGTAGTGGGTGTAGTGTGAAATATAGACTGAACTACATCAATATTCAGAAATGAACATATAATTGTGAACAAGAGATAATAAAATCAATAATTAAAAAATAAATAGATAAGTTAAACTAAAAGTACTCAGTGATCTAGCAATTCTACTCCCATTGAATCTATCCACTAACCACAAGAATTGATAACTTAGGCTAATCAATACAATACTTGCTTGGGAATGTTCATGCAGCTTTATTCACAAGACCAAAAACCTGGAAAGATCTCAAAATCACAAAAACTGGTAAATGGATGAACAAAATGTAATATACCTATTCAATGAAATTTTTTAAGCAACAAACAGCAATAATAAATAAAATCTGATTCATGCTACAGTATGAATGATCTTCAAAACATTGTAAGTTAAATAAATCAGGCACAAAAGACTAAAAAATTACAAAGTATCAATGATAGAAAATGAGTATCAATTAACATTTTAGTGCATATTGACCAAATATAATTGCAATGCCGAAAGTTAGAATGCATTGTAAAAGGTTTATATTGGTTTAATTAGAATTCTTATTCTAAGCAGAATAGCCACCTGCTATAGAAATAGCCTCGGTTAATGATTATTGCATCAAATTCATGTTTAAGGCCTTGAGTTAAATGATGTTCAGTAGTAACATTAGACCTCTAAAGTATAAAGAAAATTTTAGGAAATATATTATTTAAATATGTGTGAAAGTGGTTCCAGACACATTGTACTACTATTATAAAACTTAGATTTTGCCTTCAGTTTTGTGAATTTAGGCATGCCAATTAACTTCCTTGGCATTCAATTCATTGATAACACTTATATTCATTAAATATACTTTCACTAGCCCTTTACTTGGATTAATCTTCAAAACAGTATCTACTTTGAAGATAAGGAAACTAAACAAGGCATTAAAATAACGAACAAGTTAGAAGTGAAATTTTGATTACCTTTCTAAAATACTATATTCTAAATCATAACTGTGCTATATCTCTAATTATAGGGAATTTTAACTAAATTGTTTCTAGATTTACTTCCATCTTTAAGATTAGCAATATAGGATATACCTATTCTATTAAAACAGAAGACAATTTAAAAATGTACCAGCTACAGATTAAAAAAAAATAATAAAACAATCTGGTGTCTGTGTACTTATAAACATGAAATACTATGAATTCTATATCTTAGGGAATCATTGTATGCAATTTGATTGTTAAATTTATATGAAATTATTCTAGGTTGCATATTAGTAATCAAAGAAGAATTGAGCTAAAATGGAAAAATTCACATCAATGTTTTAAAAATAGTTAGAAACAAATTATTTTGTTCCTTTTTATAGAAAAACAGCTGTTTTAATTTCTAAATGTGGTAGGAACAGGACCCTGTAGGGTAGTACTTGTACTTTTAATATTCATTGATTGAGAAAACCAGTGTTGAAATGATTATAATTTTAGTGATATAGAGAAACAGATTCACTAATCAACCAGCATATGACACATTGAAAAGCAATGTCTATATACTGAAATTTGGTTGTTAAATATGAAATTCTTATTCACATGGACTAACAGACTCTATGGGGCATTGTGTCATTTATTTTAAATGTTAGTATAAAGCCATCCATATTTTGATCGTAGAAAAGGAAAAGCATTTCTACTCCATTTTCCAGAAGCAAGGATTTTGTGATATGAGAAAAATTCCACATTCTCTCAGCAGTGAAATATCTTATAGATGAATATGGGAGAAAAAACTAAGTACCTCATATTAAGTATCTTTACATTTTCATTTTCAGATGTATCTGCTTATTAAATTATGTATAATACACTTAAGAAAAAAGAGTCACTACTGACATTGATAGAGATTTATATACTTACTATTTATAAATACTTTCAATATAAGAGAGTATCTCACTAGATATTTAAAGATCTAAGTTTTATGTTTATAAGAAATATAAATATTATTTACAATTCTTTAGAATTGAATGATTAGTAGATTTGATCCAAATATCAGCATTAAAATCTGGTCAAAAACCATATAGTTGGAAATTTATCCACAAAATTAATTCATATATTAGGAATGAAAAACAAACCAAAATTTTGATGTTTTAAGTGAGGTTGTCATCTAGCCTTTTTCAATTTTAAGATAAAAGGAAAATATAAGGGACACTGGATCTATGGTGGTGAGTGTGGTATGAAATATAGACTGAGATACAGTTTCAATATTCTAAATGAAATTTAGAATCATGACCTAAAGAAATAATAATTACTATAAAATCAATTATATAATTTTAAAAGGATTTTACCTTATAATTTAAATTTAGCTTCATAGTACATAGGTTAGAAATAAGCTGCTAAATATATCTGTCATGTTTTTCAGAAGTACCAATGTATCAATCCTCTATCAAAGAACTAGAGGTTCCATAGTATAAATATGCCTTTTTTCTATAGTTATTTTGTATAAGCAGCAAAGTTTAGCTTATTTTAAATGACTTCTAATTAAGATTCATAATTTAACTTTTCAAGATTTTAGTTCTGATGAGCATGACAGCAAATAAAATAAAGCTATTTTATGTTGAACTGTTTTTCTAATATAATTTATGTTGCTATGGAAGCAACATATATTTTCTTCATAGGATGTACTTTCAGGGTCCCATTTGTTTTAAGAAATTCTAACTAATACATATTATTTAGGAATTAAAGAGACATTCTATTTATGAATTACCTCCAATTGCAAAAGTCACTGACCTTCTTTATCAGATAAATTTATAAATTCAGTAATAAACATCATTTTCAAGGGTGAATTTGAGTGTCATTGTTGGTTATGCTTAGAATAAAAAAGGGAATAATTAATTCTTCATTATTTATTTTCCATTTTTATTCATTTAATTTATGAATTTTTTATATATATATTTTACATTTTTAAAAACTGCAGGAGCTTTCATTTTTTGTGTGTTTCAGAATGTGGAACAATATAAAATTTAAACCCAAGTATAAAATCAAGATTAGGCCTATCATTAAGAATCTTTTTATCCCAGAAAGAGGAATAGAAATTTGTTACAGAAGTCAGGATTGTGTTAGATGTTTTTTGTCCTTAACCATCAGAGACTCAGAACAATGAATCTATGGACATTTTAAAACTCTTTTTTAAAAATTTGTCAGAATAATATAATCTAAATGCTTGCAACAAACAATAACCACACAATTCTTTAAATAATTTATTCTTGATACTTTTAGTCATATTTTTCTTCTTTCTTAAAGTTATACATTTAATACTTCTCCTATCAAGTGTCCTTTATTACCGCTAATAACTTGTCTAAATCTAGGTTACTTATAAGTGACTGTTAAGCTTATAGCTCTATTATTCACCTTGTACAGTTATTTCTACTGCAGACAAATTAAAGAATAGTATAACTGATGCTTTGTTACTGTTACAGATATCTACATACTGATATTGCTTTGGTATTACAAACATGAAAATATACTCTCTGAAAAATAGGAACAGAATTTTTTGAGTTGTAACATGAATTGATATTTTGCTGTGACAATATTTGGAGAAAACATGAAACAGATCCTGGAACACTCCTAGTTACTGCTCGTGTGTGTGTGTGTGTGTGTGTGTGTGTGTGTGTGCGCGTGCCATGAATTGGAATCAGGTAGTTTATTTTCAAATCTTAGCTAAGTCTGTCGTACAGAGATATTAATTCAACCAATGGTTTTGTATAACACATTTTCAGTGGTCTTTCTACTTACAGGAAATCCAAATGGATACAAGAATTCCTTGGAGAGTATAAGTTATAGTAAGAAGAAAGAGGAACCTGAAGACAATGGTCTCCACCTTTAGATGTGAATCTTTGAGTCCTCAAAAACATACCCTTAATATTGACTGACATAACTAAACATCTTGTTCAGGGTACATAAGAACAAGCTTATATTCCTTATTTTGGGTAAATAAATAGTCTTGGATTTCGTTTTGGCCCACCAGATAAAAGTTGGAATCCACGTTAGTTAGCATTTCATACTGTCCTAATTAAAACTAGATGTGAGGTTGAGCAATCTAAGGTCAAAATAAAAGCAATTTGTTTATCATAGTCTTTTGGAGTAGTCAATACTTGTTTTCCTGCTCAAGTAATGTTCAAATTTAAGAAATATTGGGTTATGGTTACTGTGTTTCTGGAAGTCATAATGATTTAGTTAAACTTCTTTGACACACAACTGCTATATTTAGTGTTAAATGCCACCGTGAAGCTAATGTCCTTATAATGAATGTCCGCAGAAAAAGAACAGAAGACAAAACTTCAGACTCTGTAATCAATACAATTCATCACAAACTCTTTTAAAAATCCAGTATACTAACAGAGGCTTGACTTAACAGTAAGATTATGTCTCCCCACCATAAATATGCTTTACTTAAGATTACAATTCAAATAAAAATTTATTATCATAGCATTATCAATTAATAAAATAGAACTTCAGAAAACTAATTAAATATTGATTTGCATTTATGAAATCATGAATTACTGATTTTTAATTTGTTTCATTTTTAAGTTTTTTTAACATATTTAACAGTGTTTCTTATTTCTGAAACAGTGTCATATTACATTGGAAAGTCATTGACATGATCATTATAAAATGTATATGACTGTCAAGCATGTGGTTTTAAACAATTATATCGAAAATATCTCATTTACTCTCCTAGATTTACAACTTTTTTTTATTACTATAGCATACAGCACAACTTAATTGTTCACTACATTAGAAATTTGATTAATTTCTTTTATACAGAAAATTTTACATTATTCAAATATAGAAATGTTAAATATATTTAATAAACTACATAAATCAAACATTATCTGAAAATAGACTATAAAATATTTTAAAATTTTGACATAAAACAATACCAAAGCAAGTTATACAAATTTCTGTCAGAAATATAGAGCTTAACACACAAAATTTAACTCAAAATAGTTCAAACACTTGATGTAAGACCTGAAGCCAGAAATACATAGAAAATACAGAAAAAATACTCCACAGTATCAATATCAAAGATGTCTTTTGGAAAGTGGCAACTACAGCAAGAAAACTAAAGCATATTAAATAATTTGGACCAACTATATCAAACTGAAAAAGTTTCTGTACAGTGAAAGAAACCACCACTAAAATAAAAAGGCAGCATGCTTAAAGGAAAAATAAACATTGTGGAGATTTCTCAAAAATAAAGACGAATATACTATTCAATGTAGTAAATTCTACTTCTAGGGCATAAACTCAGAGAATGCAAAAACACTAATCAGAAACAAATATACGTATTCCTATGTTCATAGTAGCACAACTCACAATAACTAAGACATGGAGACGATCTAATTGCCCATCAACAAATGACTGGGTGAAAAATGCTATATATTAGCATATCAACAGCACACTAATGTTAATAAAGATATAAACAATATTTGAAATGAATATATAATAAATCATCAATACTATATATTAATAAAATATATTAAATAATATTATATATTAATGTAATTTTATGTAGCTGTTTAAAAAGATGAAATATTTCCTATTGCAACAACCTGAATGGAAGTGGAAGTAATTCTGCAAAGCAAAATAAACTGAAAGAAAAAGAGTAATACAGATGGTTTTACTCATGTGAAATATAGAGAAAGCAAATGAATAGATGAAATTAATAGAATTCAAGACTGGATACTAGGGAGGGAACAAAGAAATCACGGATTTAACAAGGTGACAGTAAAGTACTAGAAATCTGGTGGTAAATGGCCTATGAAATACACAGACTGAGGTATGATTTCATTATCCTAAAAAAGCATGTAACAAAGCAAACAAAATATATAATAAAAATGTTTTTTAAAGAAAAGCACAATGAAATATCACTTCACCTTTGAGATAGGTCTATACTGAATACTAGAAACAAGTGGGGAGGGTGAAGAGAAGAGGGAACTCTTGAACTCTGTCAATGGGAATGTAAATTGGTTCAGCCACTTTGGAAAACTGTATTAAGGTTCCTCAAAAAGTTAAAAACAGAACTATCAAATGAACCAGCTTCCACTTTCAGGTATATGTGAAGAACATAAAATCACCAATTCTAAAAGATATAGGCTCCTCTCTGTTCATTGCAGCACTATTTAAATAGACAATGAATGGAAACAACTTAAGTGTCCATTATCTGATGAATGGATAAAGACGATGTAGAATATACACCCAATGAACACTACTCAGCTCTATAGAAGATGAAATCTTGTTATTTTTGATAGCATGGAAAAAACTAGAGGTTATTATGTTAATTTAAACAAATTAAAATAAAAATACTGGATGAGCACAATCATATGTAGAATATAAAGAAACAAAGCAAATGAAGAAACAAAACAAAACAAAAACTAACCCTTGGACATTGAGGTTACCAGAGTAGAAAGGAGTTTGGGGTGTGGGCGAAGGTAGTGGGAGTTCAACGGACAGCGGTGGGAGATTTAGATATTTGGTAGTGGGTGTGATGTGTTATATATCTGATGAAGAGTGAACCTGCACATCTAAAACTTAATATTATTTTGTAAGTCAAAGTCACCTCAATACAAATAAAAAGAAATATAGGGGTTTAGAGTATTACTTGTAATTGAAAAGTTATATTATCTTGTTCTATCAAAGTGATAAATGTAAATACATCATATTTAATAGTAGTTAATATATTTATTAATTAAACAAAATTATTTAATATAATTTGTATGCTTATGTTTATAAGTTCCAGCTAAATATTATGTGGGCAAGCTGCAGTCTGACTTCTGGAACTTACTACTGCTAGTGAGAAAATTTAGGTAAAGCATTTCTTTAAGTGTTTCTAAATACATGATAAATTAATGTCTTTCATGAATTATAAAAATATGAATCATAAATACAAATAAAAATGCAGTGAGAAACATAACTAACAATGCCATAAATGCTTCAAAAATTCTGAGAAAAAGATCCATTTACTCTACAGTATCTAAGAAAAATATTGAGGTTAAAATTTTAAATGTTTCTAGAATAATAGTTGAATTTCTCCCAATGGAGAATAGGCAAGTGTTCCATGTCAGGAGCCCAGGCCTGCCCAGCCCAGCAGGAGCTAGCATGCTGTTCACCAAGTCTTTTTCCTTTTTTCTTTCTTTTTTTTTTTTTTTTTATTAATCCTGGGAGGTTTAAATGCAGCCAGACAGGAGAGACCTTAGAATAGACACAGCTACTACAATACTTCTGTGATCCACTTCCAAATTAATAGGATCATACCCTCTTTAAATGTGAAACCCACAATAAGGTGAATTTTGTAGGAATTGATTTAAAATGCTTTAGTTCCTCTGCAGTATCTCAGGGTCACCCTCATCCACTAACCTTCAAGAAACCTACAATTAGAGGGAGTCAAAAAGGTGAGTAGCAAAATAAGATATGAATCTCTCTAACAAGGAATATGAAGTAAGAGTTGGATTATTCATCACAACTTTATAGCATTAAACACTGTATTCCATAATTTGCTGAACTTCTATATTTTTGCCTTATTTGCCTTCTAATCAGGAATTTTCAGATTCAATCACTTTACTTTTTATCTTATTTGACAATTTCAATTTAAATTATGATTGATATTTGATATTTCTATTTATCCAACATATCAGGTTATAGAAGAAATATGTTAGTCATGCTAAGACCTTCTATTGTCATTATAGTTTATTTTGTTTCCTCCTGACTCTACATTTTCCTATTTATATTTTGTACTTTCCTTTGAATTTAAAATATAAACTCTTTACAGGACGTGGGATTTCGGTGGTGAAAGGGAGATTGACAGCAAAACATGTATCTAACACTACTGGGAAGTTCAAATAACATGATGGTTTGTTAAAATGTCAGCCAACCGCTCATCATCTATACTAAACTGCAGAAGGAAATACCCACAATTTTGTATCCGTACCATGATATCTTAACCCATATACCTATGTACATACACACATACATACATATATATTAAATATATACTCAGGGTTTATATATCTTTATTAAAAATAAAAGCATATCTCTCAATCATGTAATTTTAAAACTACCGATTATTCATAAAGTAAACTTATGTACCAACATCTCATAATTTAGAATAATAAGAATATAAACTGTTTAGTTTAATAGTGTAATACAAAGGTAAAATGTTGACTGTGGAAAAAATATATAACTTTTTTTTCCCACATTGATTTTTATCAGGAATTTTAATTCCAACATAGCATCTAAATTATACTATTGCAATACTTTATGGATTTCATTATTAGACCTTTGATATAGGTAAATGTTAAAATTATTTGGTTTTAATGTTCATGGTTTTGCAGTATTAGTCAAACAACACTTCAAATGAATTAATAAATTGCAGACCACTTTTCTCTCTATTTCTCTTTTAAAGTTCAAAGCACATTGTGAATACGTTGATACACAGTCACCAGATTTTAGTGTTTGGTCTGCCTAAGATAGCAGCATGTGCAAATATAAAGGCAAGGGTAATTCGTATTCTGAATTTAGTCACAGTGCTTGCTCACACATCTTTTAAAGAAAATATTAGGTAATGAAAAGTGAGAGATCTGAAAGATAACCTTAAGAGACCACAGATTTTAAAGAAAATATTTCCTAAACATGATAGAGAAACAGATATAGGGCTAAAAGCAATTTAAGAGGATCTAGTTCAGAAATAGCAGACTATTAAGATCTTAAACTTATCTCATCCCCACATAACAATAAAAAAAAAAATCTATTGGTAACTACAATCTTTAAAAAGAAATGGGAGCAACATCTTCACAAAGAGATGGGACACACATCTCCGTAAAAGTTAGTCTCTCTGTCTTCCAACCACACACCCTGTTTGGAGACTCTAGACTATGAAGACAGATCAGTGAAACAACATTCTCCCAGAGCTAAAGAGCTTTTTCCTGCTAAGAGCACTTCCATAGCTGGGAACAGACTTTCCAGGAGCCTCAGAATGGGTGGAAAGAGGGCTATTGATCCTGTGAATGGAGATGCTACTTCCTTACTGTGCTGCTATAGGAAGGAGGCCACCATTGTGGGAAAGCCCCTGGGGTGTTGGAAGTGTCCACTAGCAAAATGGCACTGAATTATTGCTGTTTATTGTCTTTGCATGGGCAAAGACAGCCAGGTCAACAGCACCCTTAGATACCACCAACCTAAGGATACACCTTAACAGCTTCCCAACTTCTGGGTACTTCTTCAAATTCTACCTGGGATCTCAGGGCTTGTTTATCACCCTCTGCTGGAATTTTGTTTCTCTGGAGGACTGAGGAACTTTCACAGGGGAGTGCGCTCCCTTAGGAGTTTCCAGCACTCGCTCTTCTGTGGAATGTGTTGGAACTGTGCCTGCTTGTGGAGTGAGTACACAGCTCTTGGATTACTCTTCTTGGATTTTGTTTTTCATGCTTATGACTCTGGGGGAAACCTCAATATTCCCTATGCAAATCCCACTTCTGGAGATTAAACTCTCAGGCTTCAACATAGGGGTAACCCTATGTTAGACCTTCATCAAATCTGATCAGTGTTGAGAGGAAGTCCAGTTTTCCAGACCAACAGCCAGGTCCATTCCTTGCTATTCAACACAATAACATGTCCTTTGCATCAGGGAAAACTAAATCATAGAAATATAGAATTCCAAATGAATCAAAAACACAGAGAAATATATGCAAAATGATGGACCAACAAAGCCCCAGTGGAAAATCCAAATGTAACAGACCTAAGTACACTATCTGATGAAGACATTAAAGTAAGAACTAATTACACTCACTTAACTTAGTAAAACAATGGAGGAACAGAAAGAGAACTACAAAAAGTAAGAAGAAAATATGAGGCAGTTCCAAACAGAATTCATAGAGCTAAAAAACACAATAACTAAGCTATTTTTTTAATTATTGCCATTCTAGTAGAAGTGGAGTGATATCTTATGGCTTTGATTTGCATTTGCCTAGTGAATGATGACAGGAAGCATCTTTCCATGCTTTGGTATGCATTAATTCTTTGGAGAAATGCTTACTCAAGTCTTGACCATTTTTAAATTGGATTGTCTGTCTTTTTATTGTTGAATTTTAAGTGTGCTTTATATATTTTGGATATTAGACAGAGTGGTATTATTTTAATAATCATCAAATCTTTGAACTAATGTATTAAATTCCAAACCTATGCTACGTACTTGAGAGATTTCAATGGTGTGTATTCTAGTATTCATATTTTTATTATTAAACAGACATGGATACTGTTAGTATGCCTATATGTATTAAAGTATAGTATCTGGTATAACTTCTGGGACCATTAAATCTATGATTTTCCTAACTGTAAGGGAAAGGTGGTCAAATATTCCCTGTTTAAGGAGGTCAACAAATTATATAACTATTCAGGAAACTTTGTGGCACCTATTTATCTTTTCTTAATCATATTTTATCAGTGAAATTATAATACTTGGTTCTAACAAAATGATGATTGTTAAATAGATATTAGAATGAAAATAATTAAAAAATATTTTGAACATATGACCATACTGTTAAGAAGGCCTACAAATAATTTCCTTGTTCTAACTGGCTCAGCAAATATATTTCTAAATTATTGTTCATGGACATTTTAAAATAGTCATCTTAATATTATATAGATATAATTTATACAAGAATATACCAAGTTTACACAAAACTTATAAAAGGATTATAAAATGATCTATTTATATAAAGATACATGCAAAGAAAAAATCATTCATTTTCTCAATTATGACCACGTAATGATGTCAAAGTGAAAAAAAATATTGTTTCTATCCTTTAGCAACTCACAATTTTAGAAGTGACATAGAACTATCTATAAAATATTTGTAAATTATTTTCCAGTTGTTACCACATATTACCACATACTGTGAGAAATCTTTTAGAAAAATTATATTAATTATTCAGGGGATTGGAACAGGTCTTAAAAGCAACATGTGGTTAGGTAAATATATGCCAGGGCAATTATAGTTATAAGAAGTAAACTAAACTTGCACTTTTCATGCTTAATAGATTTAGCAAAATATTAGAATTACTAGCTTGAAATTTTTAATCTAATGAATTTTTACTTCCTTTAAAATCTTAAGGCAGTCATAAATATAACATGGTTAACTAGATTTGTTTTTTCAGGATTTTCCCAAATCATATACTTTCTTAAAATGAGATTTAGACCTCACCACAAATATTACTGAAAATGCACAAGAATAAATTAAAATTTAATAATACTTAATAGTAAGTGTTAGGAAAAAGTTAAATATGCTCAAAAAGTATTAAGATTATTTTAAGTGGACAATTAGCTAAGGGCTAATTTTGCATATAAAACTTTACTAAAGAGTGATTACTGTAAAAAAATATTGTGTTATCTCATTTGGAAGTAGGTCTAAATTTGGTCTCACATAATTTATAAAAATATGTATATATAGATTATTTTCTATTACAAAGTGTTTTACTAAAGAACCAAAGAAAATTTCTATGGTATATCACAAATGAAAAGTGATTTGTATGTGTAGAAGTGAAAAAAAGTTTGTGATCAGGTTCAGACAGATATGTGTGAAAAACAATGAAGGAAGACACTAAATTGTACTTGAGCCTGAAATAGGTGGCTACAACAGTGGGCATGGTTCAGTGTGATTTCTGTGATCTTGAGACTGAATGTCCTGTGCAACAGTTTCAGCATGACCTTAAGGCCCAGACATACAATCAGCAGAGAAAAATATATGTGGGTTCCTGGCTAATGAACAGAAAATGGAGCTTTATAGACTAGATTCAGAGGAATGGTGAAGGTTTAGCGAAACTAAACAATCAAGAGAAAGAATGGTATTAGGTAAAGAAAACTTTTGAAGAGGAAGGATTCATGAGAATTTTTAAAAAAGGTAATGAAAGCTAGCTAAGTATTAAAGTTAGGATTCTATCCAATAAGTTGCTGTACTGCCATTTACTTCACAGTATGTGAAAGTTATTTGAAAATCCCTGTGTTCAGGGATTTTTTAATTATTTTTTAATTATTTAACTATTTTTAATTATGCTTACATTTAGTGGAACTTCAAGTCAGTTTCCAGGAACTTTTCTAGGTAAACTTAGTCCCAGAGGACTTTGTGTATGTGTGTTTAATATATGGCTTGTATTATTCAGTCTTAAATACAGAAGGAAAAGGCACTGGCCTTCAGTGTGCCTTTTCATTGAGTACTGTCTTGATTTGCACACTGTCCTTGCATTTTTGCTTTACCTGGTGTAGTCTCCTGATAAGTATGTTCCCTTTACAGAAATTCACAATGCTGACCTTGCAGTATTTTGCTGAGGAAAGGCTGCCACTGGCAGCTTCAGATTAATACCAGCTCAAATCTCGTTGTTTTTGATTAAGGTCCTGAGGTTAGAAAAATGTAATTTGTACCCCACAAGGTAGTATAGAGAGAACATGACAGCAATTAATCCTTTTCTTGCTGATGACAATGATAAAATACCCTGTTGCCTCCAATATCTTTGTTAATATTCCAAAAAGGAAATTTGCTTTCCCCTGTGTTTATTTATAGATAAGTATTTTTAAAACTTCAAAGTATACAATGTTAAAACGTGATTAAACATTTTTATCAGGAATCGTTTCAATATGTTTATTGCAAGAATAGTTTGTGAAAAGTAATGTTTTGTAATAAAACATGTTTTTAATAAAATATAAATCTCCTGTAAATATAGGTATCAAAGGATGGCTAATGTATTTTTGCTGATCCATTATGTATTACAAATTTGGTAGCTTCATTTTCTTATAAAAAATCAAATTGATGTAAATTTAGTTAATAATAGTTTAGACTTAAAAGCTTCATCTAAATTTTTAAACTTATTTTCTTTTTATATTAACTTGTAACTTACATTATTTCCACATCTATCCTATTCAATTTGTAATATATATTATCTAAATTTCATTAATCATTGAATTTTCATGTGATCTTTGATAAATCAGAGGAATTATGGGTATGAAAAGAATGGCATGTCATATTTTTTAATATGCATACAATTCAATCAAATCAGTACTGCATAACATATGGAGTTAAAAAATTGCATAAATATTTTTAGACAAAGATCAAAGAAAGAAGCAGTAAAAAGGGTAACATAAAACAATTATTCCATTATTATTTGGTTATACATACTCATTGAACATGATGTACAAGTTATCTTTGCTTGGATAACTAATAACAAAAGCTCTGTAGTATAATCATTGGTAAGATATGTCATGATTATCAACCATAATGTTCTTATACCAGAGAAAATTAAAGAGATCATTTTGAATGTCAGAGTGTTTTACAGAAAGGATTTAGCTGATTTTAACACGACAGAAGCTTGTCCTCTTATTGGTTTTGAATTGTATGATTTTCATTGCTGTATTTCCTCCTAGACGCTGCATGAGAAGTGGAACATAATATTCATTTAACTATCAATTTCTCCATACTTACATTGGGGAAAACTATCATTTGAAACAGAAAAAAATCTCTAAATGGAAGAAGGACTAAGTCTTTAGTTAAGGAAGGAATTGGAATATCCTTTTAGACTGGTTTTCCTGAAAACATGAGTATTTCTTCTTTATCATACAATTTGTAATTCACAAATTAATCAGTAATGCTATTCTTTATCATCTTCTTAAAGGAAATAAACACTAGAAAAATTCATTGTTAATATTGTCAAATATAATTCTGGGTATATCTTTTAGCAGGAAACCAGTGCTTGTAGATATCAGGAAGTGTTCTTGAGAGTTTCTGAATTCTGAAATGTTTACTTCTCAATCAAGGTTTTACTAGGGTATTTATCCCTTATCCTTAAAAATAAATACTCAAATTACCTTTTGAATGTCTTTAAATGCTGGGATTCTGATAAGTATTACATTAGAAGTATAGGTCAATTGGGGAAGAAATACCCTAACAATACTGAGACTTTCATCCTACACATTTTCTGAACAATGATTTCCAGAAAGACATTTTGCATATATTTTGTTGTATTTAGTCATAATACTTGATAGAGTTGTTTCTATTGTAATCGATTTTACATTTTCATTTTAGAGATTATAGTTTTATTTATATGACTGATATTCAT
Source organism: Solenodon paradoxus (assembly GCA_004363575.1). Lineage (NCBI taxonomy): Eukaryota > Metazoa > Chordata > Mammalia > Eulipotyphla > Solenodontidae > Solenodon > Solenodon paradoxus. The sequence continues at coordinate 565,311 of RJWH01000517.1, read as the reverse complement.
AATAATTACAAACAATATATCAACAAAAACCTATCGACAGTGAATGGGTACGTAAATCACAGTAGACTCACATCATGTAATATTATATAGCATGACAAAGAGCTAAGCTATGCCATTGTAAATCAGAATATTGGTTAATCTGAATAGAGGAATTAGGAAATGAGACTATGAAGTGGCTTCTGACATGCTTGTAATGTTTTCCTTATTCTAATTGGTGGTTACACAATTGTGTTCTTTTATACAAAAAAAATCATCTATCAATAGTCATGTCTACATTATTCTTAGATAATTTCTACATAATAGGTTTTTAATTATTTGTATAAATACATCCTCCTCATGTTTTCATAATATGCAAATAAATGTGCTAGTGTTTCCCATCCACAAAAAATATTCTGTTAAACTATTGTTCTCATTCCCTTTTTGTACTGAGAGTCATCTTGATTTATATTCACCCGTAGGTCTTCAACTTACAGAAATTCGCCTTACATTGCACCATTCCAATGAAACTATACCTGTCAAAGTTTTGCAAATTAATAGGCTCAAAACTCCATTTACTTCCTCAGTTATCAATTTAATTAATCTCAAAATAATTTTTTCCTTGGAAGTGTTCTCCTATTTTGGTTCATTTATACTAGTACTGGAAGCCCACTAAATTTCTCTTACTGGGTCCTCATCCTTTATCCAACTATAAAATTTTAGAATGCTTCCATCCATTTTTTCTCATTTCTACTTTCTGTTAGTGAATTTCACATGACATTTTATGCATATGCCATCAGACTTCTTAATGTACCTACACAGTTATGAATTTGAGGCTCTTATTTTCAATGTATTATTTAACATTTTTAAGCACAGATACACATTTTAAAAACTGAATTCAACCACCCAGTGTCTTACAATTATAGTGTTCTTTGTTTCATTAATGACCTATCACCTGCCATCAACTAACTTAGTAAACACTCCAAGAATTACATTGAATTTCTCTTTTATTAGTCCTTCGAGTCAACAATATCATAGGTGATGAAGCAAAGTAATTTGTTTATATATTCTGTTTCACTATTTGAAGGACCAATTAACAGTCAGTGATGACATTTATTTGGTTGATTCAATATGTCTCATTCTGAATGGATGTTAATGTCTCTCATGATTATTAGCATATTTATTTAGCCTTTAACCTAAGATGTTCAATAAACACTGAGTGAATGACAAAGGAGAAGAGAACAGCAAAACAGTCATACTTCTTTGTTCTCTTATCTAGAAAAAAATTGTCAAGATTTATCATTACTCTCGTTTAAAGCTACAAAATAATTTCACATCATACTGTTTTTCTTTGTTCTATATAACCTTGAAACTGCAGTGGGTATACATCCACAACTGTACACATATATATTATATGATACATGTATTTCCATGCTATGTTGAATATTAAAACCATCTGTGAAATGTTTTAAGTCTTTGTAGTATATTCCAAGAACACAATAGCTTTACTCAGTGCAATAACTGAATCCATAAATGCAGTCATATTTAGCACAATGTCACAAAAAGATGGACTCCAAATGGCCAGGTTTATGTCTAATATCCATTCAACAGTTATATTTAAATAATTAACCTTAATTTCATCTGGAATTACACTGAAATTCCATTAATTTTACTGAGTTTCTTTTATGTAAGGAAATCAATTTCAACTTTGCTCAAGGATAGCAATGTAACCTGAACAAGAAGTTACACATAAATTAAATTAAAAGAATATAGTTCTATACTTTGTCAAGGATTTCTTTCTTGGATGCTCAATATCTTTCTCTTAAGGTGGAAGGAAAATCCAGTGCATCATTTTTAAAAATAATGTGCCATGATAGTTCTAAGGTAGATTGTTCTAGGTCAAGATATGAATAGTATATCAGAATGCCAGGCTAATAAAGATTAATCAAATCAACAGAGAACTAAACAAAGAAAGACAAAATCAAATTTACAGAAGGTACACAATAGTTGAGAATAGCATAATAAGTGACACAGTAATAAATATAACTTATTAATATAAATAATAAAAATAAAGCTATTTTTGCAGTGGCTTTTAAAATTCTGTATCAATATTATTAGGATAACACAAATAATATATGCTCACATTTTGAGTTATAGGATATATATATGTACATATATAGTGAGAGAGAGAATGGATTTTCACATCAAATAATCCTTGTCTCTTTTTCTTAAGAATTGCATTATATTTAAAGGGAAACTATTAAAAATAACACAACATTTTAGAAATTAAAAAATGTTACCAAGCAAAAACAGAAATACAAAGAAAGCTGTTAATTATTATGAGTTGTGATTACATTGGCAATAGACAGGAAACACTAAGAGATGATAAATAAAGTCTGTTCTAGCAAATAAATAATTTGGTTCAGTAGGGGAGAAAATTAAATTAACCACTGGGAAGAAAAAGAAGTTTCTTCTTCAAAGCTTTAAGCCTTATTGGAAAATCAATGAAGGCAGAGTGTTGAGCCTAGTGATTACATCCAAATCCAACATGCATTAATTATTGCCTATCAAGAGATAAGTAAAAGGTGTGATTGTATATTTATTGTTTTCTACTGACTGTTTGAAAATATATATTGGACTTCAAGATAGGGAATAAGTTCTTGAACAAGAAATAAGGGAGAAGACTAATTTGCATAAAACACCTCACTTTTTCTAAAGACTTCATTAATATAAGTCATAAACATATAAAGATATTTAAGAGATATATATCTATATATAATATATAATAATATATAGATATATGCATAATTATACTCTCCAAAATACCAGAAAGTCCTACAAATCACTAAAAGAAGCAAAGAAGATAAGTAGTACAAGATAGACAAAAATTATATGACATCAACAAAATGATCAATGTTTTTCTCTTTAAAATAGTTTTTGTTTTCCTTATGTAAATGTCCAAAAATGTGATAGCTGTATCATGTACCAATTTCTATTTTTAATTTTTTGAGGAATCCCATCTGTTTTTCATAATGGTTGCACAAATTTACAACCTCACTCATGTTCATTGAAGCATTATACTCACTAGCCAAGAGCAGGAAGAAACCTAGGTGCCAATTGACAGATGAGTGACAAAATATATATGGTATATATACAAAATTACATACTACTCACTATAAAAAAGATTAAATTCTGCCACTTGCAACACCCTTGATGGATATAGATGGTATTGGACTTAATAAAATAAATAGAGAAAAGTAAGCATCATATGATATCACTAATATGTGATATATAGAAAAACCAAACAAGCTAATGCTAAAAGACAGCAACAAAAACAAAACAAAAAGTCCTTCTAGACATGAGAACAAAATAGTGGCTACCAGAAGGAAGGGGGAAGAAGTATGGGTAAATTGAATACAAGGTGTCAATCATATGTTGATTAATAGAATTGGACTTTTAGTATTGAACTTAATATTGTGTACACAGATATTGATTTATGACACATAAAACATATAATGTTATAATGTACTGCTACTCCAGTAAAAATGTATCTGTATGTATACTTATATTTATTGACTTATTTAATATTTTAAAAATAAAATTATGAGATGATATCCATTTGATGTAAGTAAATTTTAAATCTGATGTTACATTGTATTGAATAAAATGTGAAATAATAACTCACATATAATAGAAATAAAATTAGTGAAAAATCTGAAGAACAAGTAATTTGAAGTTGTAGCTATCTTATATTTAACAAATTTTGTCATAGAGAAACACTGTATAGATTCATGTCAAGGATACAAGATTAAGTATGTTTTCATTACCATGGTTTATAGTATAAAAATATATATGCTAAATAATAATCTCCACCATCAAACAATGTAGTATATAAAGGTATTAAAATATAAAGTTGTATACCAGAAATGCAAATTGATACTTATACTATGAAAACAAAATAATATAGTGGGAGAGGAAGGAAGTTGGTGGGTAGGCAAATCAGGTAAAGAGTGTCACTTGTACAGAGATGAAAAGAAATTTGACCTTGATAGAGATAATATTGTAAAGCATTCAAAGTGCCAAACTATAATTCTGCATACCCGAAACCTAAATGTATTGTAATAAGCCAATATTACTTCAATAAAAAATTTTAAAAATTACATAATTATCCATAGTGACTATAGTAGTACTTGTATATCTATATCAGGAATATTATTTGACAATGAAAATGAATGATCTAGACTACACATGAACATCAGTAAATTTCTTAGATAAAAGTAATTTAAATTTACAATATAATTTCTATTGCTTGGTGAAAATTCATTCTAATAGAAAATATAGCCATCAAACTGAAAATATTGGTTAAGGCAGGAAATGTACAAGTTTAATATCTTAAAGTGGGGAATAATTTAATGGGTGCTAACCTATTATTTGGCAGTTTTGTTGATTAAATATTTCTTAATAAATTAAAGGCTAAACCAAAAAAATTATGGACACTTCATTGGAATAACTTGGCAACTAATTTATTTACTTTGATCTTAATTCAGTTTTTTCACAAGATTGGTTTCACAAAAATATTAAAAATTTTAGCTGATAGTGCACAGATGAGAATTTTTACATTCTGTCACATTAAATATTATGACAACTGTAATTTTTAAAGACTATTTTAGTGCAATTTACCATTCAAAGAAAAATTTAGGAGAATCTATAAAGATTTCTCATCTAACCTTTGTCCTTACACATGCACAGCCTTCTTTGTTATCGACAGTCTATAGTATAGTACATTTGTTCCAATTTTTTAAACTACACTGACACATTAAATCACACAATGGGATTCACTTTTGATGCTGCACATTATGGATTGAAACAATTGTATGATATGTATTCAATATTGTTAGTACTATGCATAGTACTTTCACTACTCTGTGCTCCCAATCTCTGTTAGTCACTGATCATTTTTGTCATATAGGATGGTTTTGCTTTTTCCAGGATATCATATAGCTGGAATCATACTATAGGTAGCCTGTTGGAGTGTGTTCTTTTTTATTTAGTAACATGCTTTTAAGTTTCCTCTATGAGTGAATAGATAGCTCATTCCCTTTCATTACAGCATAATATGCATACATATACTACATTAAAGTTCACTTATCTATATGTCTGCTTAAAGGCATCTTGGTTGATTTCAAGTTTTGGCAATTATGACTAAACATACTATTACATCAGTGTGTAAGAATTTGATTGCATATATTTTCAAATCTACAAGATAACAAGTGAATGAAATTTCTGGAAAGTAGGGTAAGAGCATGCTTAATCATGCAGAAAACTTTCAAATTGTCTTCCAAAATGGGTATAACATTTTGTACTCCCACTAACAATAAAAGAGTTCCTGTTTTTCCACATTCTCACCAACATGTGGAGCTGTCAGTATTTGGATTTGAGGCATTCAAATAGGTATTTAATAGTGTATCCCTGTTTTTGAATTTGAAGTCCCCTGATGAATTATGATGAAGAACATTTTTTCTTATGTTTATTTGTTACTGTGCATCTTTTTGATGAGGTGTCTGTTAAGGTCTTTAGCCTATTTCTCAATTAGGCTATTTTGCAATTTATTTTTTCTCATTTGGCAGCTATCTTCTCATCTCAACATTGTCTTTTGAAAAGCAATTTTATTTTAAAATTAAAATTAAATTTAATTTAATTTAAATTTAAATTTTATTTTTAATTAATTTTAGCTTATCAAGCATTTTTTTCAGGATTGTGTCTTGGCTGTTGCATTTTAGAAGTCATCTAGAGATTCTTCAAAATTATATCTAGAACATTAGAGATACAAATATAAAAAAACATTTATACAAAAAAGGACTTACAATCAACAATGAGCAATAGATATGTACAACTAAGAGTGGTTTATATAAGTTTCCTATTTCTAATGGTGAGAAATATGATGAGACATAGGTCAAATTCACTCTGAATGGTATTTACTTGGTGTTAGATAACATACATGGTTGCAAAGTCACATTTATTATATAGTCCTTGACACTATGCTTCAGTGTTCAACTATTGTTTATCAAAACAATGAAATGACTCAATACTGAAGTGTTGTTTTTATAATGTGAAATCCAACAGTTAATGTAAAAACGCTTAGCTTTGGTTTTGTATTTCATAATTATACAAAGGTGTTAGTATATTTTCCTAAAGAAACACCTATTAATATTCCAGCTTAAAGAGGTTTAACTTTGAGTCACAGGAGAAGCATAGAAAAACTAATATTTTTATAATTAAATTTTATCCCAGAATTCTTTCTAAATAGCTTTTTAGCTTATGACTACTTTCTGGTTTGTGACTGGAATATATCCATGATTTAAGTATGTGAATAAAGTACAGATAAACAAAGTAATTCTTCATTTTTGTGTTTAGAAAAAAGATGTTTGTCTATTTTATTCATTTATTTATAAGTTTTCACTTGAAGTAAAATTGCATTATGACACTATGTAAGTTATTAATGCTATTTAAAAATTATACACAGTTATTTGGGAATTTGGAAGTATAAAATGAGATTTCTCCATATTTAGAAAGATCAGTTCCACAAATGAATGAAATTAAGAGATAAATTAAGAGATAAATGCAGGATAATACCATGGAAACATATCTTGAAGAGTTCTTTTAAGGAGACATATTTATCATTAGTCAACTTATTAAAATTATGATACATGGAAACGATGTCCTCACCTTCTTAAAGTTAGAAAAAAAGATATTGATAGGTGTGGCTTGTCTGACAATATACCCTTCAGGCAAAGTATTTTTCTGGAGGCATATTCATTCCCCCCAATTTTTTTTCCTGAAAAAATTCTGTGTCAGATTCTTGACTTTCAAGATCTAAAAAAAAAAAAAAAAAAAAAAATCCATTCTAAAAGAATGATTCCTACTTACTTATCCCCTTGTATATTTACTCAAAATGTGGAGATTTTAAAACATTAGTTGATTTTTTAATTAATAGAAAAGGGTACACTTTCAGAATAAAAAGTAATTTGAACAAGCTTATTATTTTTATATTATATGACTATCACGATTTTGGATAAATTAATTTTAAATGAAAGAGACAAAAATAGCAATATTATTGATATGTTTTATTATAGAATTTTAAATACTTTTGAGCCAAATTTTAGTTGAGAGTCAAAATGTTAATTTATGATCTAAAATTTATTTGTCTAATAGCTGCAAAGCAAGAGTCAAAAATAATTTCTCAGATAATTTTATGCAAAATGATGTTAACATTTAACAATACGTAAATACACATTTAAACACACATTTCTTTGTTTGATCAATTATTTTAATTCCACTTTGGATGATCTTAACTCTGATTTTGCAATATACATTTTCCAAATCTAAACAGTCGCAATCTTCAATATTCCTTATTTAAACATTATTCAACATGTTTCATCAAAATAATTCCTAAAATAGAAGTACTAAGCAGCTGTAATTTTCTTTTTTTCCCCTATTTACCAATAAATGATATTAACTTCATTATACATTTTGGGAAGATTGACACAATGCACTCTTCCATTGTGGGGAAGAATGAACAAATTAGAGATATCTGTGTGTTTTCTTTTTTTGCAAAGTAAAAACAATAGTATTACTATAATCCCATAGATAGATTATATCTAAATTGCTTGGAAAGTTACCTTAAACATGAAAAAATATATCGACTGTTACTATTATTGACAACCCCACTGATTTGTTTACTCTCACAATCACATCTTCTTGTGAAGCCATTTATAGTACAAATTCTACTCCAGTACAGAATTTTGTTTTGATAAATGTGGATTTGCTCAGTTATTTATTTTAAAAGATTCAAATCATTTTTTATAAGTTCCATAAAACAATTTGCTAAGGATGGTTTATCTATTTTAATACTATTTTCACTTTGTAGTTGAATCAATTAGAAATTTAACTAACACTGTGTTAGACTTTTAAAAACTATTTGGACTAATTTTAGCAGATTGTATAAAATAAAATCATTGTAAAATTCTATAATCGGATTTTACTATGGATAAAATGTATCATTTAAAAATTGACAACTTGTTTTCACCTGAAATGTCCATTTTAGACACCTCGGAATCTATACACAAAAGAAGAATTGGAATGGAAAGTGTTTGTCACATCATTTGAAGAGTATGTTGACGGAAGTTTCCGGAACTTCTCTCTCTTAAATATAAAAAAATTATTAAAATAACTCAGATGCAGCACGAAGATTAGTTCTGAGACTGAATGCATTCTTGACTGTCACAAAAATTAAATCTTAATAATTATTTTAAATAATTAATACAATGTAAATAAATTATATATATGCAACTTAAATAAAGAATAAAATGTCGCTAATCAAAAATGAATTCATCATTGTGAACCATAGATAATAAATCTCATTAATTAAAATTAATGCATGTTTGTTCTTTAAAAGAATTAAGTTACAGGTATCCTTAAATTGTTGGTCCAGTTTTCCATTGACTTAACTTTTAGAAAAATTATAGTTCTCATTTCACCACCTTAAAAAAAACAAAACAAGATAAATATCATATAAAATAAACTATATACAATCATCCAGGATAGCAATGGCATATGGACAATTTATTCTTTTTCTTGTGAGCAACTGAAAAACATGGAGAGGAATTAAAATTTCTTTGAAGGCATAAGAGGACTAACAATGTAGAGAGATATAAACCATACATTTATGGCCACATTTAAGAGATTTAAATAATTCAGGAAGAGTTGTGTGAGTATGTAAGAAGCTGAGTACAGTGTATTAACAGTATTTTTGGACAAGGAGAAAAAATTTTTAGGTTCAGGATCCACAATTAAGGGTAAGGAAGGCAAAGGGAGAAAGGGACAGAAACAACAGAAACAACAACCAAAAACACAGTGGAAATTGCTTAATATTTTTGCCTGAGGCAATGATAGCAATTGGCTATAATAAAGGCAGCTCCTAAATAAAAATGAACATAGAGAAAAAGCCCTAATTTGTCAGCCCTCTGGTTAATATTCCAATTAGTAATAATAGACTAATATCTTGGTTGAATTATAGCTATTTAAATATAAACTAAGTTAACTGAAATAAGTAAAATAAAACAAATTTATTTATTAGTCACCCTGATCCTAAGTGCTCAACAGACACATGAGTCTAATAGCTTTCAAATTGAACAGGGAAGATAATGGGGACTGTTCCATCAGTGTGGTAAGATCTATTTATAAGTTTTAGACACTTATTTAATAATTCTGATACAAACCTTTACATTCAACTTTGCATATGATATGTTCTCATTTATCTTAGGTAACTATTTGTGGAAAATAAAAATTTGTGAATTTATCATGTTAACTGACATTGTCATCCCATAGTTGGATATTTCTGTTCAGGATTCTTCACATTCCCCATACACTTAATATTGTCAATATTTTTAATATGGTTATTTCACTGAGAAAGATTTTCTCATTGTCAATTCTGCAATGACTGCAAAAACTGAGCATCATTTCATATGCTTTTGATGATTTTCATACCACTTTTTTAGCTAAGTGTACAAACAAATCTCTTGAACTTATGAATGAGCAGTGTTCTTACTGAATTGTAAGAGTTCTTTATATTGTCTGGATAATGGTCAATGTCAAGTATATATATGTATATCTATGCACACATATTTATATATATGCATATTGTACATAGACATATGTGTGTATATAGCATATATAACTATAATCTGAAAATATTTTCTCCTAGTCTGGTATTTTTATTTTCATAATTATAATTTTCCAAGTGTAAATGCTACTCGTTTATTTTATGAGTGTTACTAATCTTATTATTTTGTGAATTCAGCTAATATTTAATGAGTAGGGAGAAGTTGTTTTCCTAGATTATGAAATGGAAAATAAGAGACATCACAGAAATTATAGTCTGGTTCAATCATTAGATAAGCATCTAGAAATCAGTCATTCACCTTTGTTTCACATAAATATTTTGTTTCATATAGATATTTTTTCTAGAAAATAGTTGACAGAGATTTTTCTTAAAGAAAATAACACAATCTAAAATGTAAAGCATAACTAAATCTCTAAATCTAGATAACAGGCAGAAAACATTTTTATGGAGTTGACCAAGATATGGAAAAAAATTAAATGTTTAAATATTCAAAAGATCAAAAGTGGCACCAAAAAATCATATAGTTTCAATTTTGCCTTCAGTTCAACTCATAAATATATATATTAAATAACATTTCTTGGTGAGGTGAAATTTAAACCTATGTCAATGAGTATTAAAGCTTGTTTAATTTAATAGATCTTCCAAAATAAATATGTATTATAATAATTTCTATCATGCTTCTCTCAGTTTGATAATGAAATTCTAAAAAAATTGATAGTTGTCAGACTTTCTAGCAATCAAAAAACAAATCCTTATGCTTGTTCGAAATAAATTATTTAATTTAGATGCTGTATGTTGATTGGATTAATCTCCGTGTTCTTTTTAAGTTAATTTTTCCAGCATCCTTGAAATTTATATGATAATCAGACAGAACATGATAAAGTAAAAGCATAATAGTGAAATAACCAGTCAAAACAAAACCAGAGAATGCTACATGAAATAAATTTATTTTGATCACATTTAATACAATTATTTCCATCAGATTATCATCTAAGTATTCTGGATAACCACATTATCAATATATCAGCTCTTTCTTTGAGTATTTTAGGATATTAACTTTTTCCTTAAGCATATACTGTAATTATTTCTGTTCATGGAAATAAATGGACTTTATATACTGGTTGATTGGTACATTATGATTTACTATCATATTTGTTTCAGCTTAATTAACATTTGCATTAACTTTTTAGCATCAATATCATTAGAGGTATTTCTATAAACTCTCCAATACAAGCAAATAAGAAGGGTATAAACAGTCCCCTAAAAAAGTACATATACTTTTTAAAATGCATAAAATCAAAAAGGAACAAAAATTATTTAGCATTTAAATAATCGATGATTCATCTGAACACGGATGTAGTTAAAATCACTTTAAAAATAGTTCAAATATTAGAGTTTAGTAAGTACTAGCAAGGTCACACATTGCATGTACTTTTGGCAACTTTGTCATAGATTAACTGATGCTATGTGAGTGGGTCAGTTTCTGGTGATTCAGTTCTATTCCACTGATCTGTGCCTTTGTTATTATTCCAGTACCATACTGCTTTGATCACTATTGCTTTTTAATACAGTCCAAAGTCTGGAGTGTAATCCCTCCAGATTCATTATATTTTCTAGTGCTTGCTTTGACTATTGGGTGTCTTTTGCTGTTCCATACAAATTTGAAGACTTTTTGTTCTATTTCCTCGAATTAAGCCCATGGGGTTTTAATGGGAATTGCATTAAACCTATATATTGCTATGGGTAATATGTCCATTTTAATGATATTGATTCATCCCAGCCATGAGCAAGGGATGTCTTTCCATTTCTTTGTGACCTCCTCCATTTCTTTCAAGAAGGTGTAGTCGTCTTTGTATAGATCTTTTAATTTCTTTGTTAGGTATATGCCTAGATATTTCATTCATTTAACTTCTATTTTAGCTGGTGTGATTTTTGTGATTTCATTTTCTTTTTTGTTTGCATATAAAAATGCCACAGATCTTTATGCATTGATGCCTGCCATTTTACTGTATTCATTGATGAGTTCCAGAAGTTCTTTGAAAGAGTTTTTGGGATTTTCAGTATATATAATTATGTCATCTGCAAATAATGAGAGTTTTACTTCCTGTTTTCCAATTTGGAATCCTCTTGTTTCCTTATCTTGCCTAATTACTCCAGTATAATGTCAAATACCAGTGGTAAGAGTGGGCAACCAGTCTTGCTCCTGATGTAAAAGGAAATGCTTTCAATTTTTCACCATTGACTATGATGTTGGCTGTCGGTTTTTCACCACATATCGTCTTTATTATGTTGAGGTATGAACCTTCTATTCTCATTTTATGGAAGATTTTTTAACATAAATGGGTGTTGGATCTTGAAAAAAAAGCATTTCTCTGCATCTATCGATATGATCATGTGGTTTTTCTCTTTACTCTTGCTGATTGATCATTGTATGACATTAATAGATTTACATATGTTGAACCATCCTTGCATCCCTGGGATGAATCCCACTTGGTCATGATGAATGATCTTTTTGATGCATTGCTGAATTTGGTTTGCTAATATTTTGTTGAGAATTTTTGTATTATGTTCATTAGAGATATTGGTCTATAATTTTCTTTCTTGGTGACATCTGTCAACTTTTGGTATCAGTGCAGTATTAGCCTCATAAGAAGTATTTGGGAGAGTTCCCTGTTCTTCAATATTTTGGAAGAGCCTGAGAATAGGTGTTAATTCTTCTCTAAAGTTTTGGTAGGTCATTGGCGAAATCATCTGGTCCAGGGTTTTTATTTTCGGGATGCCCAATGCTACTCATTTTTTAGACTTCATAGTTGGTAATTTTCAAAAATAAATTTTTATGTGATAACATCGATTAGTTTCAGGTGTACAGTATTTTAATTCTTCATGTCTAAAATAATACATCCCAATCACTGCAGGGTAGTGTGAGAATATGACTCATGCCCAAACTTTAAGCGATCATGACAACTGCCTAATGCTGAACACAAACTTGAATGTAACAGATGGACTTTCTGAGATAACTGCTTCTGCCAGTACTGACTACACCTGATATGTCCTGCCATGGAATGTTGCTGTCCTTGCGTGTTTGACTGTTCTTTCTTATTGTTCACTTGTATGTTCCTGCCTGCTCCCTACACTTCCTCTGCTGATATTTCCTATAAAAGAGCCCTTATCCCCACCAGTGGCACAGTAGTTTTCCTGAAACATGCCCAACCAGCCACCAAAAAGAGATGACAACAGGTCTGTCCAGCCTTTGGGGTGGTGGAGACATGTCAACCCCCACAAGAGGAAACCCTTCAGTGAGTACAATAAAGGTCATATCTTTGTAACATATACTTTCTCATAATTTGCTCAGACTATCTACTAGGCAGGGCATGACTCTGCCAGAACGTGAACACCTGCATAACAATTGGTGTAGTTGGCAGGGTATTCTGTGTACTTCTGATAAGTAGAGTGAAGCAGATATGCCTTTGGGGAGAGAATGGGAGGAATCTCAGGGTGGACTAGTGGAGTTATGTGGGTCCATGTGACTGTACTTGTGAGTAGCTGGGGTCCACTATTTGATGGGGGGGATGCCCCCTTTATGACACAGGATCTACTTGTGTTGTTGTACACTATAGAAAAAAAGTATGTGTTTGGGGAAAAATGGACAGAAAACAAAGGACACCAGGGCAGTCACTTCTGCTGTGGTTTGACCCCTGGTACAGACAGCTAGGGAGGACACAAGGGTACGGTTGGTGGCAAGTGCTCAGGTCCACAAACTAGATATGAGCAAAATGTACATCCTAGGCAGACTTACCACAGGGAAAGCCTGGGGAATCCCTTAGAACATAAGAGAAGAACAACATTAAAATGTGTAGGCAGGTAATGGCTTCAGTGGGCTGTTCTTACTGTGTGCCCTCCCTGAGTAGTTATGTACAAACAATTGCAACTGCTCGACTAAAATAAAATTGACCTAAATGACCTATCGATCTGTTCCCTACTAAGACATAAGGACAACATCTGGTACAAGGTCATACATTTCTGACTGAAAAATGGCTGCAAGGTTTCCAGGAAGAAGACTCAGGTACTCAAATAGCAGATAGAATACCTGGCGGGGCGGGGGGCGGGGGGGGCGGGGCGCATCTTAACCCCAGGACAATGATATGTCTGTGTTGCATTGGAAAAGAATTTTGGCATGGGATGTCATTGGAATAAACTCAAAGCTAACACCCTTTGGAGACTGGTCTTCAATTTTTGGCACTGACAGTGTATCTAAAAAATATTACTAACCTTATAGTTTTGATAAAGAAAGATCTGAACCATAACTTAGACTAGGTGAACTCAAAAGAAAAGGGAAAATGGCCTTGATGTGTTTTTCACCAAGATAATAGTACCAGCTGGCATGGGTACAAAGTCCCTGTAAAGAAACTTGCAACTTTCTTTTTGCAACTGCTTTTGAAATGTAGCCATCAGGTTTACAGGGAAAAAAATGGGGAGCAAAGAAACACTTTCTAAATTGCAAACTGCTGCTTTAACTCTTGGTTTTCTTTTAAGCAGGATGGCAAGAAATAAAAATGTACACAAGTCTTACACAGAAAATTAAAAAAAAAATACTATGACACATCAATTTCGGGAGTAAAATTAAGAGATTCCTATCCATGTTTATATTTATGTCTATGTATGTGTCATAAATCAAATGGCATTGCCATATTTAATTTGTATCTAATTGGTTCATAGAAGGAAACTTCATAATTTATTGCTGAAATTAAAATTTGATAACAAACTAAATAAGAACTAGGTTAAATTCATTGGTTTTGCCTACACAGATGTGTTTCATGCCACCTGAGGAAATTACATTGTGAAAAAACATGTTGTTCTGTAAGTACTCTGAGTTGCAAATTTTTTACTTGTCTCTTAATCTCCTTTTAAGCATCTCATAAGCTAAATAATAATAGGAAAATAAATGCACATAGTAATCAGGCAGGAAGGAGAAGAGTAGAAGGAGAACTAGGAAAGTAGAAGAGTAGAATGGCTGTTTCTGAACAAGAAGGACAATAAAGGACATGGATTTTTCTTTTTACTAGGAAAGTATTAGAGGCAGTAATTTTACCTTCAAGTGAAAGGCTGTTCAAGAATGAATTAAAGGTAAAATTAAATTTAAATGTATTTCATCACATAGTAGGAAGGTTTATGCATGTGAAAAGAAATGTTTGTGGGAGGGGTATTTTGAATGAAATTTTAGTGTGGTCACACTGAATAAGAATAGGACAAATGTTTATTTTATTTTGCTTTGTTTTACATATGGTAAATTGTTCAAATGACAGTAACCAAGTGGAGCACTTGCTTGCAGCAATGTAGCACTGAAGAAGCAAATGCCTTGTTGTGATCCAATGACGGGAAGAAACCCCTGAAGGGAACAGAGCCCTGTGGCTTCACAAAAAAAAAAATGAGACATTCCAGTCAACAAGTACAGCAATGGACCAACAATTATCACATCAATTGGTGAATCTGTCTTACAACCCAACAGGGACTGGCATAATCAAAAGATACAACTTTCGGCTGAAAGACAAACCCATCATTTGTGGGGTGGACTGTCCATTCACATGACTGAAATTTTTAAACAAGTACCCATGCCCTGGGGTCACTCCACCAGTGAATCTCTGAACCCAACCTTGGGTAAACACCAAATGACTGCAGATGCCCAGAAACAACCAAATCTTGTAACTGGATATCAGGTCCCTAAATAATGTGCTCTTGTCAGCCCCCACAGTTGCATCCCTTGGGTAAAGTATGCTTACCTGGTTTTGCAGAGTTCAGGTTGGATTTAAATAATATCCAATATCCCTTGGTGGCCTCTTTGGTGAGATACTTTGTGTGGAACAGTTGGGAGTGGCTCACTGCTCTACAGGTAGAACTATATAAGCATGCACTTCATTGCATTGAGCAGGAGGATGACACCTTTGTAGGCTGCTACATCCTGGGCCATTTAGGCCACAGCATGAGTAAGGTAACAACAAATGATACCTGGGGTTGGCCATACATCCTCAGGTGGGTACTGACCAGTCTGCTGGCAATATTATTCCCTGACAATCTTCTCCCTTCAAATGGGTAGCATATACAATCAACATGCAATAACTGCATTGGCTAACCATACTGCTTTTACCCTAAACCAGAGCATGCATTCAGTGATACTCCCTGACCAAAAGGTAAAAGTTATGTTACAGAATAAAATGGCACTAATCATGTTTGCAGCAACTCAAAAAGGAAATGTACAATGATTGGTCCCAAATGCTGTACCTATATTTCTAATGCCTGCCACAATGTTTCTCTTGCCACACAAGTTAAAAGTAATGAAATGCCTGATTTCCACTTTGGGGAACTCCTTTTCTACTTACTGGTCCTCCCTCTCTCCCTGTTGGAGACACATGTTCCTGGGTTTAGTCGCTGTTTGTTGATTTTGATCTGCAACTTGCTCTACTGCTGTAGCATATAGATGCAATATATAAATGTCTTAATAACACAGGTCCCTATTGAAAGAATGATCTACAAACACTGATGGCATCGTTAATGTTGGTGTCAACTGTAAGATAGGGTGAGAACATGACCCATGGCCAAACTTCAAAGTGACCTCCACACCTGGCCAATGCTGAGCACGAACTTAAGGGTAACAGATGGATTTTCTGTAATTACTGCATAACAATCACCACCATTTCATCCACTCCATAACATCATTCCCCTCTGGTAACTATTCAAACTATTGTTTGTTTTTTGTATCATGTGTTTTTGTTTTGTTCATTTTCTTTGCTTTGTTATAGCCAACATATATGTAAAGTCATATGGTATTCATCTTTCTCCATTTAACACATATCCCTTTATATTGCCATTTTTTAATCTTCCTTAACAAATATTTACATAACTCAAATGTGTTGACTAACCTCCATCTGTTCTCCAGAAGCTTATTATTCTCTGAGATTCAGATATATGAGATTAGATTTCTTTGTTTTTAGATTCCACATACAAGTGAAACCTTGTGGTATTTATCGTTATCTCTAATTTACCTAGCATAATTCCCTGAAGGCATATCCATGTCATAGCTAATGGCAAAACTTCACTCTATCTTATGAATTACGTTCCATTTTATATAACATACATTACTTTTTAATCCTTTCATCAGTACATAGACACATTTCCATATCTGTTTTATTGAAAATAAAGCTGCAATGAAGATGGAGGTACATTTGTATTTTTGAATTACTATTTTAATTTTCTTAAATATTCAGAAATAGAATTACTGTAAAATATGGAATATCTTTTCATAATTTTTTGAGGAACCTGCATACTGTTTTCCAGAGTGTTTGAACTAATTTATGTTTTTACAAACACAAAGTTTCCTTTTTATCTGCATACTCACACTAATTTCTTGTCATTTTGATAATGGTCATTTTAATAGATTTTTTTTTAAACAGAAAGGGTTAAAGGTGCAGGCAGGAATGACGTTGATTAGGCAGGCAGGGAGAGGAGGAAGAAGCACTTTTATTTATTTTATTTAGCTGTTCATTTGGCAGTTCCCTCCAACCCCAACCTTGAATGTGAACCCAGTCCCAGGACTATACCTGGCCAGAAGTTGTGGACCCAACATTTATCCTACCGGGGTGTCAAAATGATATATTATTATGGTGTTAATTTGCATTTCCATATGATTAACGCTATTGAGCATTTCAACATATAACTGTAGGCCACGTGCATCTCTTCTTGGAAAGATTGTTGTTCAGATTGCCCTTTTTTAAGAATATTTTGGTTTGTGTGAGGTTTTGTATATATTTTTGTATAAACATGTTATCAGATATATGATTTGCAAACATTTTTTCCCCTTCCATAATTACGTTTTTTGGTTTTGTTGATTTCCTTTGCTGTGAAGAAGCTTTTCAGTTCAATATAGTCTCACTTATTTATTTTTTGATTTTGAAATAAGATACAAAAGGTTATTTCTAAGACCAATGTCAAGTTGTTTAGCAACTATGTTTTTTTCTAGGAGTTTTATGTTTGGAGGGCTTATGGTTAGTCTTTCTTAAAATTACTTTTATTGAAGGAATATTGTGTCATAACTTTATATATATGTATATATAATGTGTGTCATTGTAAATCTATATCTTCAATATAATAACAAGCTTGCCATTCAGTTCTTCTATTAGGTCTTTAATCCATTTTGAGTTAATTTTTGTATATGATGGCAGAGAGTAGTCCAGTTTTAATTTTTTGCATATCGCTGTGTAGTTTTCATGGCACTATTTATTGAAGAAATTGTTCTTTTCCCTTGGTATATTCTTGACTGCTTTGTCAAATTAAATCAACATTGGTTTTTGTTTTTCTGGGATCTCTGTCCTATACCACTGTTGTGTCTGTTTTAATGCAGTATCATATTGTTTTGATAGGTATAACTTTGCAATACAGTTTGAAATCAGTGAGTTAACTTCAGCTTTGTAATTTCTTAAGATGCTTTGTCTATTTAGGTCTTTTGTGATTACATATTAAAAAGATTATTAAAAAGATAAAAAACATTAAAAAGATTCCTGTGTAAAATGTTATTGGCATTTTGACAAGCTTTGCATCGACTTTGTATAGATAATTTTGGGAAATATGGACATTGTTTTAAATTATTCAAATTCATAGATATGAAATAACTTTCCATTTCTTTATTTACTCCCGATTTCTTTCATCAGTGTACAGTATATAGCTTTGAAAGTACAGATCTTTCACTTCCTTGGTTATATTTGTCACTAGTTTTAAAAAATAGTTGTAAACGAAAATTGTTTTCTTAATTTCTATTTTGATAGTTAAGTATTAATATATAGAAATATTAGTTTTAATGTGCTGGCTTTGTAGCCTTTACTTAATCCACTTATCAGTTCAATCATTTTTGTTGAATTCTGCATTTTTTTATGTACCACTATAAAGTTCTCTTAATGATGACAGTTTCATGTATTGACTTCCAATTTGGATGCATTTATTTTCCTTGATTGATTATTCTGACTAGGACTTTCAATATTATGTTGAATAAATGTTGCAGAGTAGGCAATCTAGCAGCTATTATTTAAAAAGCTTTCAGCTTTTCACTTTGGAATACGTGAGCTATGTGCTTGTCATGGATGGCTTTTATATGTTAAGCTAAATCCTCTCTATACCTTTTTGAGAACTTTTAAAATCATAAATGGATGTTGAATATTTTCAAATACTTGTCTGCTCCAATTGAGATACTTATGTGATTTTCATCTTTTATATTGTTAATGTGGTATATTGCATTTGTTATGCATATTTTGAACTAATTTTGTATCATTGTAATAAATCCCATTTGATTGCGTTATATGATCCATTTAATGCATTTTTTAATCTGATTTGCTTATATTTTGTTGAAGATTTATACACCTATGTCAATTAGGGGTTTTGGTCACAGTTTTCTAGGGTTATCTTTTTCAAATCAAGACAATGGTGGTACAATGAAATGAGCTTTGAAGTGTTTCTTCTATATTTATTTTGGGGGAAGTTTGAGAAGGGTTGAGAAGGAAGGATTGATACATACATATGTATGTATGCATGAACATATACACACATATGTACACATTATTTGTGCATACTTATATACACATATATACATAATATTTTTTTGAAGAAACATTGCATCGTAAGATTATATAGGTTTATGGCATACATAGACATAGATCAGCAACTCTATAGAATACGTTAGTTTATTACTAAGAGTCCAATTCTGTTCATCAAATAACTGGTCACTTTTACCAAATTTGCCCAACACCCTTTCCCTTTCTTTCTGGTAGCTATTATTTGGATTCTATGAACTAAAATCCTAATTGATCCTGGATATTCAATTTTCTTGGATGCTATTTTAAATAACTTGGGTTTTTTTAATATGCATTTCTGGAAATAGTTTTTGAATTCTGATTTTGTACTTTTTAAATTGCTGAATTAATTGCAAAAGTTATTTGCCATTAGCCAAATAAAGAAGATTCTTAAATTTACATGTTTTATTAAACTAAATGTTCTTCATCACTAGAAAATCTTTTTATACTAAAAAGTATTTCAATACATAGTGGAATTCTACTTGCTAGTATTTTGAGGATTTTTGTATCATTATTCATCAGATGTATTGGTCTGTAATGTTCTTTTAAGGAAATATCTTGTCCGGTTTTGGAATTAGGGTAATGTTGACATAATAAATATTTATAAGTCTGTATTCATCTTTAATTTTATTTAAAAATTTGAGAAGATTAGTATAACTATTCTTTAAAGTTTGGTGGACCTATCTGGTCCTGGATCATTATTTTGGAGGGAGTGGGAGGGATATTTTTTTATTATTCTTTCAATTTCTGTGTTAGTGATCAGTCTTCTCAGATTTGCTATTGCTTCCTAATGTAATTTTGGAATGCTTTATGTTTCTAAGATTTTTGTCCATTTCTCCTTGGTTATCCAATTTGTTACCATACAGGTATTCATAATATTCTCTTGTGATGCTTTGCATTTGTGAGATACCTGTTGTAGATTATCTTTCATTTCAGTTATTTTTTGACAAGTCTGACTAAAAGTTAGTCTATTTTGTTTATCTGTTCAAATGACCAACTCCTGATTTCATGAATTCACTTTTACAGCTTTAACTCATGTTTATGAAGAACATAGTAAATGTTCTCATGATATAGAAAATGAAAACAAATAGTTGCACAATTAAATCAGTTGAAGCCCCTTTGTTTCAAAGTTATACTTTTCTCATTCTCTGAAAATTAAAATTATTTTCTATTTAGCTATTTAATAACACATACAATTTTTCCAAGTTAAATTTTACATTTTGCTCAGTTATTCCAGAAAGAACTAAAAGGGCTTTATGTCTGCAGAGGTGTGTGTGTGTGTGTGTGTGTGTGTGTGTGTGTGTGTGTGTGTGTGCAAGAGAGTTTGCCATTACTAGAAACTATTTTGTTACATAAAATTTAGAATTGTTCAACAACAAAAAGCATCCTAAACAGAAAAAATGATAGGAAACATGAAAGACCAAGTAACAAATGATTGCAAAATATTACATTTTCTTATATTTAAATATGAAAAAGCTAACACTATGATTATTGAATTTATGTCTAAACTATTAGTTTGGGACTAGATTGGTACAAATATTTTGTAACTTGAATGAGATGTTGCTTTTAAAACCAGTAAAAATGTATACAGAGAAATTTAAGTTACTGCCACAGACTTGTACTAATGGACTTAGAATTCAGAGGGTCTTTTTATAATAATGTATTCAACAAGGTTGGACAGCATTTATCTCTAGGCATCATTATATTTCAAACTTAGATGACATTTTAAGGAAAATAACCATTTTATTTGTTTATATTTTTAGTTTTTCTAGTCATTAATTTAAATCAAAACTTATTGTGTATAATTTTAAAGAATCAGATATGGTAAAATATTGTATTCATGAAATTATACTAGCTATCTATATTGAAAAGATACTACTACAGGATATTCTATACTAGAAAGATCAATAGTGCATCAATTTATTTATGAGACAACAAAGAAATTCTTGACCCTGGTTGAGGGTCTCAAGCTCTGCAGCATGAACTCAGTAGAGTCCTAAGCCTTGGCAGCAGGACCATCCTCCTCCTTGGGTGGGTGGGGGGTCTGATGCTCCAGGGGCTCCCACGATACCTGGGCCTCCATGGGCTGTGGATGCAGCAGTAGGAGAAGGGTCTGGCATCTCTCTGTCCTGGTTGTTGTCCCTCCACAGCCCCTCACTTTCTTTGGATGAACAGGGCTTCTGGCTATTTGTCCTAAGTACTCCTCTGGGGAAGGACCTGATATAGATAGTAGGAGTTGCTTCCATTCTCTCCAGCACACTGTCCTTGTTTTCCAGAGATTTTTCAGGTGACTGAACACATCCTCCATGGAGTTCCTGCTTCTACCATGGTGAGAAGTTTCTTCATATCTAAGCCCTGCTCCTCCGCAGACAGCTGTTCCTGCTGTAGGTACAGGTACTATCATATAACTAGGCAAAGTTTGGAGCCTAGTCTTCAGCTGCTGCAGCTCACATTTCAGCTTTAAATTTCATGTGTCAGAGATACTTCCTCAGTCTGGAGACAAGAGATATGTCCTGTGAACTCTGCCACCCCTTGCTTCTCTTCCACACTTTTTGGGCTCATCTTTGACCTTCTTCTTCAGGATGTACAGGGGGCACATGGACATCGACCTCTGCAGGGATGGCCTGAAGACCCATTCTGACCAAGAGAAGGTTTTTTTTTTACCTGCACTGTCTTCCTCCATATCCTATGGCCACTGCTGCTGCATCATCCTCCTCCTTAGTCTAGGATGCTAGACTAGCCTAACCTATAAGGTGAGACTATCCTGTTCTAGTGTGGTGAAGGAGGCTAGCCTATCCTATCTTAGCCTAGGAGTCTGGCTTATCAGACACCATTCCCTCCAAACCTTTCCTAGAATGTTCACTGTACCTGAAATGACCACCTACGCATATTGATGTTCATGGATGACAACACAATGAAGGACTGGAAGCCCCACAAGGTGTCTGATTCCTGGTGTAGTCCAGAGTGCTCTGAGGGATGACTGGCTCATGTTGGTGTTCATGATCATTAAGCACAGGGTCTGTAAATTGGAGGGACTGGACTCCTCCCTATATGTTGTATGGGTGTCATTGGCCTGTGCTCACCATATATTGTCCACAGACCTCATCATGGCCAGCTCAGAGCAGAGCAGGATGTCCCTGCAAGATTCTGGCAGACCAAGAACTTGTCCCAAGTTATTGGAGACAGAGCCCCCTACTGGTGCTCCAGGATCCACTGCTGTGAAGCCACAGAAACAGATAACGGGCCCTCCATCCTTTGTTGGGCTCACAGCTCTTTCAGTGGTCAAAATTAGCTACTAAGAATCCTGCTGAGAGTTCTGCTTCTAAGGTAAACAGGTGCCTGGCAACCAGGAAGCGCAGTTGGGCTGAGGTAGGGGAGGCAGTCATGGTCTAGAGAAGAGACCCCACTGTGATGTGGATGATCAGGTTGGACAAACTGACTTCATCTTGTGCTGAGACTCCATCTTTTTGAATGTGAACTTTTTGTTGGAATTTAAAAATGTATTGAAGGAATACTGAATTATGGCATAATACGATTTTAAAATATATATCATCATAGGTTGACAAAGCAATATCTGCAAGTGACATACTACATTCACTATAACAATATAATTATATTCACTATATAACTGGCCCCGTTTATCCAGATTGCTGCCACCTTTCCCTTCCAGTTACCGCTAACTTGGTCCTTTAGACTAAAATTTTAATTTTATTTGACTTGTTTCATTTGAACAGGAGTGAAATCATGCATTTGACTTGGTGCTTCTGATTTATTTCACTAAGCATAATAATTCCTTTTAGACTTACTTGCCCATTTTGTTCCAAATGGCAAGATTTCATCATATCTGTCTATCATCTATCTATAACTTGCAGCAATCCACTGTATGTGTGTATATACTCATTTTGTAGTCATTATTTACCCATCTTGTGACTATTAAAAATCATGCTACAATAAACATAAAGGATTGTATATTTTTTCAAATTATTCAAATTAGTGTTTAAGGGCAAATACCCAGAAGTGGTATACATAGCTCATATGGAGTTTCCATTTTCAATTTTATTTGGAATATTCACACTATTTCCCATGATAGTCCTACCAATACATACTCTCACCAACAAGCAATGCATAAGATGTCCTTTTTTCTGGATTCTTAATACCACTTATTGTTTCTAGTCTTTTGGATAATAGCTACACTCACAAATATGAGAAGATAGCTCACTGGTGTTTTTTTTTATTGTTGTTATACCTATTTTAAACTGAAAGCAAGGTAATCTGAAATTCATTTTAATAGTCTTCATTGTTACTCCCCCTTGCCCCTGCCACACACGAATTTTAGATTTTTGGAGTCATATTGCTTCTAGTTGGGGTTTCATTCATTGCAGAGAAATCATTTTAGCATTTCTTGCAAAGTTGATTTAGTCATGATGAATTCCTTTAACTTGTGTTTTTCTGGAAAGCTCTATCACTCCTTTAATTTTAAGTGATAGCCTAGCAGGGTAGAGTATTTTTGTTTGGAAGTCCTTTTCCCCCAACACTTTGGATATATCATTAAACTTCTGGTCTGTAAAATTTCTGTTGAGAAATCTGCAGACAATCTTACCTTTGTATGTGACTTTTTTTTTTCTGGTTGCTTTCAAGATTCTCTCTTTATCTTGATTTTTTGTCATTTTCAATTACAGTGTATATTGGTGTATGTCTGGGCTTATTTTGTTTGGAACTCTTTAAGCTTCCTGGATATGGATATCTGTTTTCTTCCCTAGGTTAGGGAAGTTCTCAGATATGTGTTACTTCTTTTAATAAAAATTCTGTTCTTTTTCTCTTCTGGAATCCCTATAATGCAGATGTTGTTCCTTTGGATGTTATCCTGTAAGTCTTCTATGCTATCTTTATTTCTTTTAATATCTTTTTGTCTATGCTGATCTACGTGGGTATTTTTCTATTGCCTTATCTTCTAGCTCACTGATTTGACTGGAAGTTTCTTCCACTCTATTGGGACTCTCTATTGTGTATTTAGTGCAGCCATAGTGCTCTTAAGTTCTAAATTCTGTTTGGAACTTTGTTATATTATCTCTGTTTTTGTTGTAGATCTTATTTTATCATCCACTGTTTTCTAAATTTCATTAAGAACCATCAAGACCATTGCTTTACAACCTTCAGTTTATGTAATCCTGTTGCTTTAGGATTTTGCTCTGAGTTTTGTGTTGCTCCATTATCTGCAATAAATTCCTTTTTTTTCTTTGTTACACTATGTTTATTTCTATGGATTTGGTTGAAAAACTCTTTTTTTCCCCTAGGTTTTATGTTACTGTCTCTTTGGTTAGGATTTCAGGGTGCAGAGTATAACCTTGGAGTATGTCCAACTGCCAGGTGTTGGGATTTTAGGTTGTAGGAAAGAAGTCAGATCAACGGCAGTCCCAGCTGGGAGGGGCAAGAGCTTTTTCTCAGACAACTGAAGTCTCCATTGTGAACTCCTTGAGAGAGCTGCCAGAACTCTGCTGAAAGCTCCGCAAACCAAGCTTTGAAGGAAAGTATTTAGCTGTCTGTGCTGGGGTTGTAGGTTCTGGTTGCTTGCTGCCTACCCTGATAGCCTTTGAGTACCTGAACCAGGAGAACAAATTCTACCATTGCATGTAGCAAGCACAGCTGATGGTGGAGAGGGAAGATATTTTCACCTCTGACTACATTCCAGTATGGCATCCCTCAATGCAGACATTGACTCCTATATGGCATCCAGCAGTGCCAGAGCCACACAGATAATGAGAGTCTGGTAAGACACCCAGCATTTTCTTTCTTCACGAGAAGACTATCACTCTTATTCCTACAAGATATTTTTGTTTTAACAAATTCTTCAGTGAGGTCTATGCGTATTTCATCTATTGGCTCCTAGTGTTCTCTGTCCTGAGACCTCTACTCCCCAGAGTCCAACTGTTTCCAAAGTATGGTCCTTTTGTTTTCCATACCAGGATGTGTGTGTTCCTCTCCAGGGTGCCGTACTAGGTTCTAGGCTACAGATATGGATTCAGCACTTGAGTCCCTGGGAAGAGGTTCTATGTCACTGGTGTCCTTCCAGACACTGAAACAAGGCTAAGGACATCATGTCTTGGCATTTCTTACCACTTCCAAGGTTTCTATATCATTTTTCTTTGTAGAGATGTTGGACCCAAGTTCTCAGTTCTTTTAAGACACTCTTTGGTTTGTTTCGAGATGCAATTTCGTTGTCTGTAGAGAAGAAGTGAGCTCAACATCTTAGTAGTTTGCCATCTTGGGTGTGTGTCTTCATTAATACTTTGAATTGTCATTTTGATCTCTATTTTTATTTCTGTTCTAAATTTTATATTTCCTTCTTTTTTTGGATTTATTTGCCTTCTTTTTCTTATTCCATTAATTCTAGACAGGTTTTTATTAGTGATTCTTCATGTAACCGAGGTAGTCCTATGCTGCCATAGATTTTTATTTTAGTGCTGCCTCTGTGGCATCCTATTGGTTCTGGCAAGTCTTGTATTCATTTTTGATTGACTACAGGTTTATTTTGATTTCACTTTAGATTTCTTCTTTTTTTTTTTTTTTTTCAGGAGAGGTGCAGGCAGGAAAGAAGGCAAGTAGGCAGGCAGGCAGGAAGAGAGAGGAGGAAACATTTATTTACTTTCTTTAGTTGCTCATCTTAATTGCTCCTCCCATCCCTGGGACACACCAAGTTCCTTGAGATATATAAGAAATGCTTTCAGCTAGAGGTATATGACCAAACCCTGCTACTCAACCAGAGTATACCTCACTTTACATTTCTTTGGTGATCCAACAGATATTCAGTAACATGCTGTTTATTTTCCACATCTTTTCAGTTTCTCTTCTATTCATTTTTGATTAATTTCTAGTTTCATGCTATCTGAAAATATGCTTGATATGATTTCAACAATTATAAATTTATTGAGACTGGTTTTGTGCCCAAATAGAGGACTTGTTGTTGAGAATGTTCTACTGTCCATAAAAAAATGTATAGTCTATGGCCTTTAAGTTAAACGTAATATATAATTTTAAGTTAATGTTTTACTGTGTATCTTAAAGTGAATCTCTTAAAGTAAAGAAGTAAATACTGAAATTTCTTTTTTCAGTTAAAAAATGTTCATGAAGCCACTCTGCCTTTGGTTAGTACAGGGTGATTATTGACATATGAGGTACATATGTTACCAATATTTTGACTATGCTTTCTTGATTTGTCTATTTATTACTCTGCTTGTTTTTAATAAAGCTTCCATTTTTGATTTAGATAAAAGAATATCTATCTTAAAAATGTCTCATGCTAACAAAAAATTCAACTATTCATTGAAAGAATCATATATCATGATCTGATGGTATTTATTCCATGGATATAAGAAGGGTTCAGTGTATGCAAATCAATAAATGTGATATATACCACATCAAACAAGGACAAAAAATCATATTATCCAAATATATGCATGAAAATATTTGATAATTTTAGCACTATTTTATGTATGAAAGCCCTCCAAAATGGATAGAAATAGAAAGTGTGTCAACATAATAAAGCCTACATTTGATAAACTTTCAGTTTATTAGCATATTCAATGGTGAAAAACTAAAAGGGTTTCCCCTAATACAGAAAAAAACACAAAAATATCTGGTTTTGTCACTATTATATGATAAGTAATACTTGGAAGTCATGAAGAATATAATTAGACAAGAAAAGGATATTTACACAAATTGGAAAGAAATAAATGAATCTGTCACAGTAAGTAGATAACATGATAGTGTATATAATGGAACCCAACAACTTTAGTAAAAAGTTATTAAAAATAACAATGCAGTAGAGTGATAGGTTACATAAGTAATATATAACAATCTATATTATTTCTGTACACAAATAATAAACTCATAGAAAGATAACTTATAAAAACAATCATACAATTGCATCAAAAGAATATTAGACTAAATATAGTCAAAGAAGTAAAAGATCTGTACTCAGAAAACCACAGGATATTGTTAAAAAATAGAAAGGTACAAAGAAATGGAAAAATATTGCTTGCTCATGAATTGGAAGAATTAACATTGCTAAAATAGCCACATCACATAAAACAACATACATATTTACTGCAATATTCATCAAAATCTCAAAGACATCGATCAGAGAAATAGGTAAATCATAAAATCTATTTGGAACTACAAATGACTTCAAATGTAAAAAATAAAATAAAAAAAGAACAACAAGGGAGGTGTATAACTATCTGATTTCAAAGTATAATATAAAGCATTAGTAACCAAATAAATATGGTATTGGAATAAAAACAAATACACAATTAATGGAACAGAATTGAATGTCCAAAAATAAATTTACAGATATATGGACAACTAATTTATGACAAATCAGCTAAGAGTATACAATGGAGCAAAGGTAGTCTCTTTAACAACTATTGGGAAAATTGGATAGCCACATGTGAAAGAATAAAACAAGACCACTATCCTATACCATAAATAAAAATTATTAAAAATGTATTAGATTTGCAAGTAAAGCCTAAAACTATAAAATATACGATAGAAAACATTTGAACTCCTCTTGACAATAGCTAAAGAGGTTTTATTTTTGGAATTGACTCCTCTGTTAAAAGATATAAAAGTAAAAGTCAACAATTAGGAATGCATCAAATAAAAATTCTGCACAACAAAAGACACTATTATTAAAGTGAAAAGATATACTATTGAATGGGAGAATATATTTGCACATCATGTATCTGAAAAGTGGAAAATGATAGGCTCACCATGTTTCCTTGAGACAAATATGACATACTGGGATGGCAAAAATGGGGTGGGTTTATGAGATAGTAACTAAGGGGAGGGGAGAAAGTGGAGCAATTGAGCAGACTAGAGCAACCAGCAACAAGTAAGTACTATCTATTTTCACAGAGTAATAATGTGTGGTCCTGAGTGATTTCATACAAATGACGAGGACTAGTAGAAGAGATTTTGTCATCTTAGGTGAAAACCAAATTTGGATCCCCTATAAGTCTGGTTTTAAATATTCTCTCTAAAACACATGCTGCTTTAACCAATTGAGTGCAGATGCCCAAAAGCTCCTATGGCACCAAAGATAAACCCCATAGTACTTACCTACAACTTGACCACCTGAGGTGTTCTGCTCTCTTTGCAGAAACAGGCCCTTGGTGGGGTGGAGGTCAGGAATCTTTTTCCTGCTTGATTCCTGTTTCCTCACATGGGCAGGAATAGCAGTAGTAGCTGTGGTCACCACAGTAGCACCAACAAGGGCTGTCTTTAATATGGGGCAAAAGGGCAATTGAATTGTCCTGGGCCCAGTCTGTTGAGAGGTTCCAAAAGCAGTTGTCCTCCATCCCATGTTAAAGATGGTTCTGTTTTATTAAAAACACGACAAAATTGACATTTATATTCATATGATGGGACAGTTGGGGAATATGAAAAAAATGGCACTGTTCCATTTAAAATAATATGCTTGGTCAGCCTAGTTAGTAACCAAAATATAGAAAGAACACATAAAACTCAGCACCAAAAACTATACAATTCACATTAATAATCAGTAGTAGATCTGAATAGACATTTATACAAAGAAGACGTAAAGATGCGCAACACATGAAAATATGCTCCATATCTCTTTACATTAAAAAGTACAAATCAAAACAACTATTAAATATCATATTACACTTATGAATAAGACTTATGCTGGAAGTAAGTTTATGCAACTACTATGGAATAAATATGAAGAATCTCAAAAAACAGTGAATGGGAATTCCATATAATCCCATTATTTTATTTCTGAGTATTTACCTGAGAAACAACAACTTTAAAGACGTGTATGTACCACTATGTTTATTATAGAATTATTCCCAAAAGCCAAGAGCTAGAAACAACCTAAGTTCCGATTGCAGATGGATGGATACAGGAGATGTGGTGTATATACACAATGAAATATTACTCGGTATAAAAAGATGAGATCCTGTCATTTGCAACAAAATGAATGAATCTAGAGTGAATAGTTTAGTGAGAAAAGACTGAGGGAGAAAGAAAAGAAAAATAAGTGAATTGACTCAACTGTGGTATATAAAGAGACCAAAAAATAAAACACATGAAATGAAAATATGCTTCTAATATAAAGAATCAGATTAGTAGTTACCAGAAAGGAATTGGAGGAGCTGGGCAAATTGGGCAAAAACAGTCAATTACATGATGTACATAGAACTGGACAGTGAGTGGTAAAAACTATGCATTATATACATATGTTGATTTATGATGGTGCATGCACACCTTATATCTATATAATGTTATGATGCAAAGTTACTTCAATAATGTTTTTAATGTGAAGAAATAAAATATTTTATCTGATAATAGCTACTCCAGTCTTAAGTTTAATGTTTATATCATATGCAATTTTAAATTTATTTTTAGCTTATGTTGTGATTATTTAAAGTGTACTCTTTTCTTATAACACATAGCTGCATCTTTTTCAAAATAATTCTGAAATTCTCTGCTTTTTAATGTGCTTGCTTGGTCCACTAACATTAAATGAAATTATTATATAATTTGAATCGTCTGCGTTTTTATTATTTGTTTTCTATTTATCAGTTTTCTTTTTAGTTCTAATATCACTCATTTGCCTTTTTATTACATGATTGTTTTTTATTTTAATTTTAATTTCTCTTCACCCACTATTTTTGTGATTATTTCTTGATATACAGTATATATTCTGAAACTTCGATAGTATGCTTATCTTACTATGGTGTCACTTCATATGGAATTTAGATATTTGAACTCCAGATTCCTACTCCTCCTATTTTGTGTTGTCATATATATGTATTATGTACATATATATCTTTTAATACAAACTTTATTTGCAGTTTTTACTTTTTGTAATGATGCTTTAAAATAAATTATAAGGATATAAAATTATTATTTTACATTTATACAGATATGCATCAATACTGAGAAATTTCATTCTTTATTGTGGGACAGGGTTCTGTATAGTATAATTTTCTTTCATTCAGAAAAGCTTTTACCTTTCACTTTAGAACAGGTTTAGTGATAACAAATTCTTTCAAAAACTCTATAGTTAGGGCTTATTTTTAAAGGTTATGTTTTCTGGAATTGCTCTGGTTTGATCATTTTATTTTTTTCAGTACTTGGTTTCTAGTGAGATTGAACTATTGATTGGATTGTGGTCCTCTATGTGTAATGTATTGTTTTTCCAAGACACGATTTTCAGTTTTGGATTTAAAAAGTTGTTTATTATATCCCACAATGTGAGCTTCTTTCTGTTTATTCTACCTGGAGTTGATTTTTGTTTGTTTCTTTTGTTTTTTAATTCTACCTGTAAATTTCTGTTGTTCTTAACTTTTGAGACATTAACAGAAATAGTTTATTTCACTAATTTTCTTCCAATTCTCTCTTTACTTTTCTGAAAAGTCAATTGCATTTACATTATATAACAACTGAGAATTTTCATTGCTTAAATATTTCATCTCTGGTTTTCAGATTGGATAATTTCTGGTGATCTGTCATTTAGTTTACATTTTCTCCTTTCGTTATCTTCATTCAGCTATTAAATTAATCCAATGATTCTTTTTAATTTATTTTGTTTTTCATTTATAACCTGCATTTGGTTATTACATATTAATAGAAAATATTTCTCAGTTGATATTTCATTTTCTTAGTTTTTTCATCTCTCTGGTATTGTGGATTACCTTTTTGGCCTTCTGCACATAAAGTTGTGGGGATTTGGTGTTACATTCTTTCTCTAACAAGTGTTTGCTGTTAGATGTCAATTAAGTATCTTGGCTCATATTTAATATCAAACTGTTTTTCTGCAGCTGCTCCAGTCTTAGTTAAGGTCTTTTGCTTTTATGTCAGCCTTTAGAGTCTGTTTTTCATATGCTTACTTGAAGATGCAGTCAGGGATTTGAATAAGTAGAATATTGATCCCTGTTCTGGCTCTTTCTCTTTCAGGATTCTTTACTCTTTTCAGTGGTCACAGCATCTCACTTTAAATGCTTTGTTCCCCATTTTATCTCTGGTGCCCTGCTAGTGGCATATCCTACACTCTTTAGCCCTGGGCTTTAAATGACAAGTATTAGGAACTTGCTTCATTCATTTTTCCTCCTTTCCTTCTTAGAGTATGCAGTCTCCAGGAGAGTTTATCTAAATCTCTCTTCTTTAGTGCCTGCAGGTAGCTGTTTTGGTATTGTTTCTAGAATTATTTTTGTCTGTTTCTGTAGGAGTATAATCCAACAAGTTCTTACTTAATTGATATTAGAAATACTACTACATATTTTAAAGTATCAGATAACATAATTATAAATGGTTTGAGGCTGTATATCTTTTAAATTCCAATTGCAAATTTCATCTTAATTT
This sequence comes from Solenodon paradoxus, assembly GCA_004363575.1. Taxonomy (NCBI): domain Eukaryota; kingdom Metazoa; phylum Chordata; class Mammalia; order Eulipotyphla; family Solenodontidae; genus Solenodon; species Solenodon paradoxus. The sequence goes on along the minus strand of RJWH01000517.1, from coordinate 533,658 downwards.
TTTCATTATTTCATTTATTACACTCCTAAAAATTATATTTGCTATCAATTGATATCCATATAGAAAATCATTTCACTCTGATAGCTTTAATTTTTGGCAAGCAATTTTCTTAAAAATTGTTATTTCTTTTATATACACTGCTGTATGTTTTTTAGGGTATTGAATTGATATCTTAGTGTGTATATTTTTTACCATACCTTCTACTAGAGTCTAGTGCCCTTTACAATAATTTTGTTAACTCCTTGCAGCCCTTATTCCGTCCCAGTTCCCATCCTCCTGGTAACCACAGTCTTATGTCCTGTGAATTTTGTTGAGATTTATCTGTTAATTAGTTGGTTTCTTATATTTCACATGTGAGTGAAACCATCCTTTACATCCTTTTTTCTTTATGGCTTGTTTTACTTAGAATAATCACCTCTAGTTCCACCTTGATTGTTGCAAAGTGTGTGATTTAATCTATTTTGACATAGAATTCCACTGAGTATATATAACACATGACACGCAACATCTATGCTGAGATTCTTATTATAATTTGCTTTTTAATGCTAGTACATTTTTCACGGTAAATTCTTAAGTTTAATTCAGTATCAATTTAATTTTTTATTCTGTAAGTCATTTTGAGATAGTTATATATTATTTTCTATTTAATAAAGTTTTAAGAAATTTTCCAGTTAAGAAAACTACATGGTAGTGAAATGGTTATTGGTTTGATTTCAAAGAAGCATGGCTGTAATGGTAAATCCCTTGTAATATTAGATGATATGATATGCATTTTCATGAATTAACACAGAAGGTAAAGAAAATGTGACTAAGGAATTACACTAAAAATAGATGAGAAAACTGAGTGCTAGAAAGGCTAAATTATCTATCAAAGATTCCATTTCTATTAAGCATTATCATAAGTACTTGAGAACAGGCCTTAGATTGTAGGGTCTTATTTATAATTAATATATTGTCTTTAATATTGTTTTATTTTAAGTTGAAACAATGAGTATGTCTTCTTTTACTCTATAGCCTATTTAATATCTTTGGCAATATTAAAGAAATATTAATGTAACTCAACACATTATAAAAACTGAATCTGTCCTTTATATCTGAGATTCTGACACCTTGTAATTATACAGTATTAATATATAATCATATATACCTAAAATCTATGAAATGTTATAATGCAGATACGTGAATAAAAATTGATTATAAACAATCTTTTAAAATAGAATTCTGATTTATAATTTTAGATTGAGGCACATAATATGGTAACTTAGATTGACTCACCTCCCTACAGATTGACAATGGCTAAAGTACTATTAGTATGTTCTACTATAATTTTTTTTGTCTTAGATGAAAGATTTTTCTAAATCTCTCAGGAAAAAAAAGTAAAGAAGTAGACTATAAGAGGATAATAGATGGCATGTCTGTTGTGAAGTATAGTTGGCATAGCAGCAGAATGGCAAAAAATTGCTACAACTAGCTTCTTCCTTCACCTAACCTCTACTTGAAGGTGCTATGTAGCCTCTGGCTAAGCGATTGGTCTCAAGATTTTTTGTACCCCTTACTGCGACTAAGGCAGGGAAATTGAATTAAATTTACATGATTAGACAGAGAATCTTCAATGATGTGGACAATGAATATGTTCCTTCTAGCAATAAACAGACAATGGTAAGACTGAAGACATTGTTTTGCATGAGAAATTCAGGATAGAATTAACAGTGCCTTCATGGATACAAGTTCAATATGTATATGATGAAACTTAAACTATCCTTTCCAATGTTGTGCTCCTAGTGACACGTTTTTAGATTATATTGCTGTCAATTTTCTTTTCCCAATGAGTAAGTTTTCTGGAGCATATACGGCCAATGAAATTTATGCAGGTCATGGAAAATAGAAGTGTTAGTGCTTTCTGACCCATTCTCCTTTCAGTCCAGCTTATCCACTCATTGTACGTATATATCTCAGTCTCCCAGGTCACAACTGTTCAGCTAGATAGTTCTGAGAACCTCTTCATGTTTAGCGAAAAGGGAGACTTTCATAGGTGCCTTTTCTTATGTGTCCTATCCTTATCACCGGTAACCTCCATCAAACCCAGAACAAAATTTGTGGCCCTGTGCTATAGCATAAGGACAGATGCCTCTCCAATTGAGATTTTTAAAAAATTGCACAATCTACATTCTCAGAAAAAATTATTTTGGATAAATGTAAATATTTCAATTAAAACCTATGTTCTTACTATTTATAACACAAGTGAGCTTGAAGAAAATTTTGCTGAAGATGTTTGTAGAGTCTCTGATCAGTGTATAATGTAATGTCCTGGAAAATATTATTGCCAGTAAATGTGAAGTAATTCATAACAGATATGATGTTACACAAAAATGAGGTACGTATTTCAAACAGCAGAAATTATTTTATGTTTGTGCCAGATGTTTCTTTTTCCATCCAAGGTGTACACTCATATAAAGAGTAAAATTATAAACACAATTGATTGATATAGAAATATCAGGATAGACATACAATTTTGTAGGTTGACACAATTAAAATATCTGGGAGAAGACTGAATTTTCTATTAAATTAATATTAACCCTAACTCCCATCTTTTTCAGTGAGCCACACAGATGATTGTTTTGGGAGGAATACTATATTTTCTTCTCTGTTGTTTACCTCAGACACAATTTATATCATTCTATCTGATTTCTTTCAACCTGGAAAATAATGCCACACACAAAATGACTTAATCATAACTGCTTTCCAATCTATGTCATGATTTTCATTAGAATAATAATTTACATAAACTATCTTCTTTTCCAAGCACGTTAACAATTTGACTTCTTTTCCTTTGAAATTTTAATAATACAAATTCTCCCAGGTCACCTTGTCTTGTAGTCCACCAGTGTACGCCTGGAACTTCTGTACTCTATCGACGTGATTGATTGCCACTGTCATTCGCTGTTCCTATTCCGGCACTTTACAATGATTATATATTAGAAAAATAATGACAAATTAAATTTTACATTGGATGCTATATATTTCCTTTACAAAGTGCTTAGCAAACATATATAAAAGAAAAATATTAAGTTGAATGAATAATTAATTCTTCCATGTACCACTCATTAATTCTTTATTCTTATGCAAGTCTCTAATTATATCAATTATTTGTGTAATAACATTTTTGTCTTCCTCAAACAATGTGAAGAATTTGCATATACTCTGGGAAAAATATGGAGATATTGAAGGTCTTGCACAAAATGACATGACTTAGTTTCCATTTTTACAATTGTCACATTGGCTATTGAGAATAAGCTCTGTTAAGACAGAATGATGTCACTGAAGAAAATAATAACAGATAAATAGGAAGAAAAGGCCAAAACCTTAGACAGTAGAGGCAAAAGCATTTGTGTAGGAAGTGATTATAGAGTCTGAAAGGAACCAATATTCTTTGGATTGCTCCATGTTTTTGACCTGAGTAACAATAGGATGAGGTCGTCATACCCTGAGAAGGAAAGAATGCGCAGAATAAATTTGGAGATAGAAAAATTCAGGTAGGGCATATTAAATTTGTGACCTTCATTAGACACCAAAAAGAAAAAAAATTCTGTTTTTTTATAACCACAGTTTAACTTTATTTCCAAAGAGTTCCATTGAGAATGTCTTCTCATTAACTTGTAAATAAGATCAAGGTTTACGATTTTAGGTCAAGAATAAATGAATGAATCCCTGGTTATCCTATGATTTTTGAAGACTTCGAAATTTCCTTAATCAAGTTCTGGACAGTATTAGGCGATCACAGGTATTTGAGTTTACTCCATTTTTAACAAACTTCACCTAATTAGCACCAGGTTAGAAAGAGCCTTAATCAGTTTTCTAGGATATATTTATAAAAATGTACCTACTAATAAAAGTAAATATATACACAAGATTATCTATATATGTATGTGTATTAATATATGAAGTTAGATGAAAATGGTATCTGATATGGTATTTAAATAGGTCTGGTATTTAAAATGATATGGTAAAATAATGTATAAAATCCTCAAATCAGATGTTATTTTATTGTTAAAACGTTATATATGCTAAATTTAGCTTATTTTATATGCTAACATAATACCAAAACATACATAATATCCAATTCTGAGGGAAAAGAAAAAGAAAAATTTTCTCAAATACTAGTAATGAATATATATATGTAAAATATACTTATATAATCACATATTTGACTCACTGATTCAATACTCAATGACTCTTGAAAGGTATATAAGCCAAGATGCTTAATAAAATATTATTGAAAAATTAGTTATCAACTTACATGGTAAAAGAGTTTCTTATGTTTTGATTACCTGCATATTGCAGAAATATTATGAAGATATTTATGATTGTATTTTTGATTACTTCAATAGTATAGCTATAGGAATTTTTGCAATATAATTAAACACAAAATAGAATTGCTGAATGATCTATTTTGCAAATAAATGGAGAAATATTTACAATACATATATAAATGCATGTGAATTTATTTTATAATGTTAAGGTAACAGATCTGTGTGTTGTGTATGTGTGTGCGACAGTAGAGAAGAAGGAAATAACATGTCACTAGTATGTCACTAATTACGTCCCTATTTATGATTACAGGTGTCACTTATTATGGTTACATTTGGTATATCATAACATGAAGATAAATAATTATTTTATTGTTTATACTTCTCTCTGATTTGCAATGACTATATAAGAATTTAATAACAGGGAATGAAAGTAAACTTAGCTTTTTAAAGGTATGAATAGAACTCTCCAAATAACATATAGCAGACTAGTCTTTAGAAGGTGTTACAAATAATTTGATATCTAAACCTGCCAAATGGAAACAGATATCCTGATTAGGCTTTAGCTATTCCCATTAATTCTGTATAATAAATTCAAGAAGTCTTATGTTCTGGCAGCTCATTATCCACCCTCCTCCAATATTATAACTTTAATCTACTATTCTTTAGCAGGTATTTTGAGACATAATCTGGCTCAAATAGTGAGACAGTATATAAATAAATGCATTGTTGCTAAGGTAAGGCTATAACAAAGGAATAAACAAAATATAAAAATTTAATTTATGTTTTTTGATGGCATGTTTCATAATTCTTTCCAGTTCTATAAAGAGAGCAATACTCAAAAGTGTCAGTGAAAATTGCTTTTTTCCCAGATCACATATGAATATATATTTTAGCATACTAAATATAAATTCAAACAGAAGAACACTGGTATGAAAAATGAACACAAATTAGTACATGCATTACCTACTCTTTACAATGATGGAAGAGTAGAAGGTAATAACATGTCACTAATATGTCACTAACTATGTTCTTATTATGGCTACATGTGTCACTTACTATGTCTTTTTGGCAAGTGACACTTTGGTTTTGTTTTATAATTTGTACCCTTGTGGGTTTCTGTAGTGTTTTTTGTTGTTTTGTTTGTTTCTTTGTCAGAGAGTAGAGGATGACTGCTGGGTGGGGAAGAGGTATATGGGTTGGGTTAGCGGTAGCTGTTCATATGGTCTTGCAGGGGTGGCAGAGCCCATTCCTGCTGGTAACCCACAGGTCAGCCCTTTACTGCAAGACTTCAGAAGTTGACCCAGCCGTCCACAGGGTGGATCACTGGAGCTATTCTCTACTGGAATCAGGTCCCAAGGACTGGAGGAAGTTCGAGTGCTGTTCTTTCTAATGTGCTGCTTATATTTCCAACCTGTGTCAGGGCTGAGGTACTAAGCTAAACCTCTTCTTTTTGGTCTTCTCTTAAGTCAAGCACCTGTGTCACTAACAATCTTTCTCCTTCCCTTGAGACACCACCGCCTGAAGCTGCTGTCGGGTAAGTTAGCACGCTGACTCTGCCGTCTGTGCCTGCTGCTGCCTCAGCTGCTGGCGCAGCTGTAGAAGCTACTGCTGTGCGAGTCTCTTGGCACTCGTCTTCTTATTCCCTGGCGTCTGTACATCTTCCCTGAATCCTCCCAATGCAATTTCTGCTTTTCCTGAGATGCTGGAGTACCAGGAAGTTCCACGCTAATATTGCCTCTGGAAATGTCCAAATGCTTTCCTCAGTTACTAATCAGGAAAGGATCTCAGTCACCATCTTCCGTCTTCAATCTTGTACGTAATCACTTTCAGTGCATTTCCATCAATATTTGTTTCAAACCTTAATTAGGTAAATGCTTCACTTTTATGATGTTTATCATCGTTATCAATTCTTGACTTCTTTTGCTTTTTTACCCCCGATTATATGGGAAGCCTTTACAAAAATATGTTGCCTAGTATCTTAATTATAACAAATGGTATCTATTTAAAGTTTAAGAGGAATACTTTTAGTTATTATTCCCCTATATATGTTTTAGATCATTATGAAAGATATCAATGATATAATTCAAAGCATACCAAATAGCTTTGGTAGATTGTGGAAGCAGTGTTGCAAGATCACAAACATATTATATACTTTGGATAAAATGACAAAATATTAAATATGTGTTTACATGATGATATATTCCCAAAGGTTAACAGAGAATCAAGTAAGTTGAAACAATTTTTCACAAGTGTTATTATTTTAAGGTATTGTTTTCAATATCCAAAGATCTAGACTAAGGACAACATCAAAATGAGGATTTTAGCTATAAATCTATAAATCAATTTAATTACTAATGATGCCAGTAGGTTTTTCCCTCTTAATGACCAATTATTTGATTAAAATAACCTCAGCACATTCAGAAAAAAAGTATTTTACAAGTAAAATGATACTTAGAGTAAATCTACTATCAGTTTAGTGTTATTAATTCAGGAATTCATTTTCCTCTTCGGTGACCACTAAGGCAAACTAGGCTTTTCTGAGTACTGTTTTGAAACAACAGAATCTGAATCAATCCTTTGCTCTAACAAAGCTATACACCTAGTCAGTGTCAGAACTCCTTGAGACCCATCAGTCACTTAGCCAACTTTTTTTTGATTGTTTTCCTTTGTTTTTATTTGTTTTTATTCCCCCTCTTGGCAATGTATTATACATTGTTTCTACATTGCCTATGCCATCACTGGGGAGCCACTGTCTGTTTGGTTTACCCAGTGTGTGATACATGGTGAGAATTTTTTTTTAATTACTGGGTAAACAAATTTAAAAAAATGGAAAAAATAAATAAATCAAAGATACATTTTTTTGTCAGACTTTTTTCTATAGAACAATTACAGTTAACATCAAAATTCAGGGTATAGTATAGAGATTTCCCTTCTAATTCTGACCCTCACACATGCATGGCTTCCCCCCATGATCAACACTGCCCACTGGATATATTAGTTCTGACTGATGACTCTACATTGACATATCAGTATTATCTAATGTCTATAGTTGATATTACAGTTCACTCTTAGTATTTTTAACTTTATGGATTTAAAAAAATTCAATGCAAATAGTGGAATATATAAAATTAATATTACTTAGCAATAAAAGAGAGTGAACTACTGCTGCTCTAAGCAACGTGGATGGGTATAAAAACATTGTGTTGCTCAATAGAAGCCAGACATAAAGGAGAGCAAACTTTATACATATATGTATATATAATGTGTGTTGTGTGTATATGTTTATATACATATATACATGTATATTACCTATCTATAGCAAAAAACCTATTGTGAAAAATCTACAGAAAACAATGTCAAAAGGAATTGGTCAGAAGATTGGGAGTTAACTAAAAGTTATGCTGATGGAAGTATTTCATGTATTCACCAATTGTTTTATATTGCTCCTTATATGTAAAATACATTAAACTATATATATATGTGGATAAAGAAGATATATACACAGTGAAATATTACTCAGCTATAAAAAAGATGAAATCTTGCAATTTGCAGTAACATGGGTAGATCTAGAACATAGTAGTCTTAGTAAAATAAATCATATGGAGAAAACCAAACAGCATATGATTTCATTAATATATGAGAAACAAAATAAATAAATGAACCAAATTTTAAGAAAGTAAACTTTTAGTCTATAATAACAGTAAGTGGTTACCGAAGGGAAGGTGGAAATGGGACAAACAGATTGGGTAAAATATAAATATGTCAGTTATATGTTGAAGGATAGAATTATTAATGTTGAACCTAGTAGAATAAATAAAAGTGTTTATTTAAAATCATGCACACCTTACAGTTACATTTATAATGTAATACTTAATTTAAAAATTTAAGTAAAAAATAAAAAATAAGTATATACTAAAAAGTTAAAAAATATAGCTATTCAAGAAAAAATATATTTTCAGTATTGTGATATTTTATTTTCTATATTTCTTGCTTTATGTAACTTTATTCAGTGTTGTATTTCATCCTCTACCTCCCTGCCATATTTATCTCTTGACCTCATAATGATTTCTCAAAATCTTGATACCTCTATATGCTCTTTCCTGTCATCTTTTCATGAAGAGAAGCTTCTTCCTAACAATTTTCCTTCAACTTTTAATTATATGATTTTTTTTTTTTTTTTTTTTTAGGAAAGAAGCTGATAGGGGTGAAGGCAAGTAGACAGTCAGGCAGGCAGGAAGGAGAGAGCATTTATTTTATTACTTTTATTTCGCTGTTCAATCGCTGGGATTTATGGGGGTTTATGTAGGGGATTTATGGGATTTATGTAGACTGTGCTCCTTTGGAAGTAGATGACTTAACCGCTACTCTACTACTCTGATAATTAGGGCATGCCTAATTATGTACTTCTTAATAAACTACTATTCTATAGACATTGGAGAGTCTTAGGTAATCATTTTGTAAACTATTAGTTTATGGTGATAAGTAAAAGAATTTATGGAAAAAGACAAGTGCCATATGACTTCACTAATATGTGGTACAAAAAGAAAACTAAACAAAATGAACTAAATAAAACAAAAAAATCTTCTAGATTATAAGGCCAGTGGTTACTAGAAGATAAGGGGTAAGGATAAGTAAATTGGGTAAAAGGGGTCAATTGTATTGTGAGTGATGGAATTAGACTTTAAGTGGTGACCTTGATTTTTATATAAAGATGTGAGTTATAGATGTATACCTAAAACCTATGTAGTATTATAAACCAATATTATTACAATTAAAAAAACACTATATATTTACTTTGCAGCCAGAAAACACATTCATGTAAAACCAGTGTTTTAACAATATCTTATATAAACAAATATCTTATATATGAAACTAGTTTCAATTAATCAGGTGCTTAATTACTATATTTTAAAAATACATATTTTAAATTGCAACTCATCTTTCTTTTTCTAACAAATCAATTTGCCCACTGGCCATTTTAAAGGAAGAAACAAATTAAAAATGTTTGGGGGAAAACACTATCAAAGCAACAATTGTTTTGGCAGATAATTTTTTCGATGTTTTATATAGAGTTTTCTTAAGAGGGGGAATATATCATGTACACATATACATATATATATATATATATGTATATGTGTGTGTATTAATTTCAGTCACAGATCATGTGTAGTCAATTGCCCTAATTAGTCACTCTGTGCAATGATTTCCACCATAAGGGGGTCTGCTAACACTGTTTTACTTCAAAGGCAGTTGTTAAAGCATTTCATTATTTTTCTCATCTACCAAGTTTGTATTTATATTCTACACAGTCATAGTATACTTACTATATACCAAAGCCCTCACATAAACCTATAATACTCTTTGAAATAACCTGCTCTAACCCACCAGTGCTCTCCCACTCATTTATAACCATAAGGAACTCTTTGTCACCTCCTTATGCTGCTCTTAGGCACCAGTCAGGTACTCCTGTCAGGAATATTCACTTTCTATTTTCTCTGCTTTGACAGCTTTTCTACCTAATGTTTTCAAAGTTTTACCTTATTTAGGTCTTTATTCAGAAGTTACCTCAATGAGGCCTTCCTGTAGTTCATTTTAATAATTTCAACAAACCATCCAACTACCTTTTACTACTTTTTGTTTTTAATAGCTCTTACTACTGTCAGCATGCTATTTCATGTATTCATTCAATTATTTATAATTACTAGTTTTTCCCAATAAACACAATTCCTATGAGTAAGGCATTGTTCTTATTTTATTGACAACTTGATTTCCAATGCTCTGTACATATCCTGACACATGGTAAATGTTTAACATTTACTGCATGAAAAATCCTTCAATATAAACCTTGCCAATGTGAAAAGGGATGTTTGAAATAAGTATAAGGTTGCCAGATAAAATATAGAGCAACCAGTTAAATTGAAATTTCATTTAAAAAAGAGATACCATATGTCCCAATTATTATTGCACAGGATATATTTATAGGTGTCCACTATGCCTGTATCTTTGTGCTTTGTCAATCAGTTTGTACTTCACACAAAAAATTCAAACATTTTGCATTATAGAGGTGAGATGTTTTTGTATGTTTTACAATCAACAGGACCATTTGATTGCAAGTTCTGTTATATTGGGTCACACAATATGTGTTACCATGGTCACAAGATGTTTATTATCTTTTTACGATAACTATTAAGATTACAAGATATGACATCATAAGTTTCACTAGCTCAAGGGCCAGTATCTTTCATTAATAAGTTTTCACTTGACTAGTTAACATCACAACACCGGACATTGGACTGGTGGGCAACATGTCATAAGCTCACTGAGAAGGTGCTCTCCATGCCTCAGAGCTCTGATCTAACTAGCTAACTACGCTAACACTAGTGAATAAATTGTATGACTATACATTTCAGCAAAAACAAAAAGTATGTTACAAAATTTATTCAGAGAATTGTTTTTGCAAAAAAATGGACACATATTTGTGGAAAACCAATAATCTTTAGCAAGTCAGATAATGAACTTGTAAACCTTACCAACTTAAAAATCTACTGGTTTTGTCTGATCAAATTATTTTGGCTCATTTTACAATGAAAAGTGATTACTGATTACTACTCTCGGTCAATGGTGGGGAATGTATTAAATTATATGATATTCAATTACATTGTAAATACATAAAACATATTTAAGTGAATTTCAAAATTTATTTTTATCAAATTGTTTGGAAGAAATGTTATATTGGTCATAAAGTAACTGAAAATACTTCTTAATTTACAAATCATATTTCTGTAAACTCGATGAAATTTTCTTTCACAGTGTGTAGCATAAAGCAAAAACAGTAATGTCTATACAATGACACAAAATTGCATAGACCTTATAAGTTGAAAGTGGAACTTTGAAGGAATATGCTTCTGGGTGCTATTTTGATTTAATTTTTAAATGTACTCTACTTGTAGTCAAATGGAAAAACACATTAGAAATGCATTTTCATCTATCTGGACTTTTTTTCTATTCCTGAATTGAAGCCCCAAAGCAAAAATATTTGTAAGACACAATAAGTTAAGTAGTTTTATACTTTCAATCTTACCAACTGTTTGACTCTATGTGTAAAGGTAAGTTGTTTTATTCTTCTAAACTAATTTACCATGTTTGAACATTCTCAGAGTATCCTAAGGCTAATTTTTGAATTTATGATGACTTGGAATATATCTGTTGGTCCTTTTCTTACTAGGAGCCCCATATCTAGACTTTGCACTTTAAATGCCCAAAACACCTCAATGTTATATTTTTATAGTATATGCTAAAATTTTGTTGTATCATATATTACTTGAAATATATATGATCAATGAATAGTGGAAGGGTGATCAATTAATAGTGGAAGGGAGAATTAACATTTAAAAGAGCATATAACAATCAAATTAGGTGCAATATTATATTAAATGTTCTGTAATCTGTTGTCTAAATTTATTGCATGAGGTCCTGCCAATGAGCAAATTGCATGAAGATAACTTTCAACAGCAATAACCACAAGTAGTATATGTTACAAAATTTATAAAGAGAATTATTGTTGTTAATAAATTGGGAGCAAGTTTGTGAAATATAAATAATCTTTGGTAATAATCATCTAATTATTTGTGTAAATTTTAACTAGAAAAAACTGATAGTTTTGTCTGATCAAATTATTTTGGGTCATTTCACAATGAAAATTAATACTGATACAAAATTTTAAAATATAGGAAACACAATATGAAACCAAATTATGACCAGTTAGTTATAAAGTCACATACAATGTGTGCTTATATCTATAAAATATATAATTTGTTTAAGTAGTCGATCCTTATAAAGTAAAAAGTTTGCCAACATAAAGCTTGAAAATTCTTGTTGTGCAGTAAATTATTGAATCCAAATTCTTAATTATTCCTAATCTTCATATTCTGTGAATTAGAGCTATACAGTTTATAGCTTTTATTATAAAGCAGCAGTTTTCAAATTATATACTTGGTAACTTATTTTTGATCGCCTGAAATTAAAATTTCAAAATGATCTGAAGGAGATCTAAATAACAGCTGTTTTTTCTTTGCTTCTTTCTTAAAATTTGCTTAGACTCACTCTTATTGCTGGCCAAAAAATCCCCCAAAACGAATTCCTGTAATCAAAAGTCAAGGCATCTGTAAATGACAACAAATCAACTGTCCATGGGTGCACTTCAACCAGGCTCTCTTCTTCGCAGATCCTGTTTCTACATATCCTTGGGCCTTCCAAGATCCTTTCCCAGCCCTCTTTCTTCTCTAAACTGCCCCAGGAAACTCTTTTCTGCATCCCTTCAGGCTATTCCCATTCCTTGTCCTTTAAAAATTATCTCACACCACTTACGGATGGGATGGTTATTTTTGGACATTAGTTCATTCCAAAGCCCCAAGTTATTGATAACTTGTAAAGAGCAACAACAAAAAAAATCTTCTTACTCTCAATATCAAATCCTGTCCATGTTTGGTAGTCAGTGATGGGTGGAAAGAACCCTGGAACTTTCACATACACTATTACATTAGCTTCTAAACTAATCATAAATATGGGACAAATGAAACTAAAAAATATCAACATACAATGTTAAATTTATCAATATAGCACATGGTCTTATTATTCATTGAGTTCTAAAAGCATTGTCAGGTAATTCAACCATGGTTAAATTAGAAAATAAGCTAGTAAAATTAAGGAAAACAATACATTACAAACTGAAGTGTCTTAGTGAGAAAAGATGACTTTGAATTTGTCCTTAATAAATGTCTAAATTTAAAAAGAACATGTTGGTATAGTGTGGTCTTTGTTTATTCTAATGCTATAATTTTATTCTGTATTTCCCATAGAGGTAATTATAGACCAGTTTAGTATTATTAGAAATTTATAATCCCTCAGTAATATTTTCTAATCTCTTGCCTTTTCTATCCCCAGATAACTGCTTCATAGCTCAGCAGAATTTTTAATCACTTTCCCACAATAACGAAACAATTTGAACACACAAGATAATGTTGCCTGTAGAGGAAAAACCTGAAGTCACAAATGACAAAAACATAATGTGAATCCTTTGTGCTTCATCCATCCTTCTTAGTCTAGCTTCACAATAGCTACTACTCTTATTTCAGCTTTTATTTTTAAAGGGGCACTCAACCTTAAAAATCATAGTGTATTCCATTATTTATTTCCTTAGACAACCAAAAGCATATATTCAACATGTGCATTTTACTGAATAATTTAAGAAGGTGAGATAGGAGAATATAAAGGGATGAAAGATGCTTCAGTGGTTGGTATCTGATGAATACTAAGTAACCTAAAAGTATGGAAATACCTTATGGACTCTACATTTATAAATGTTGTATGTTTTATGTAAGTATATATATATATGTGCATATATTTATGCCTATATATACATATATAATTTATCATACTGCATACACTGTATGTTTAATGAGTCATTTAGTTGGTTAGTTGGGATAAAATTAATACCATCATTCTGAAAATTGTCATGAGATACTTTCTGTGACTTGTTCTGCAAAATATTCTAAGACATTATTCAAATATCTAATTTGTAACAAAAATGTGAGAACAGAAATGTTTATCACAACCTCATTTAATAAAAACATGCAACAATGTGTAAGAACATGGGTAAATCCAATGACTTTATTGTGAGAAAAATAATATAAATAATAAATATTTTTTAATTTATAGGAAGAAGATGAAAAAGCAAGACTAATCCATTGTAACAGAAGTGAGAATAATAGTTATTATATCTGGGGAGGGGAATTAACAGTGATTTGGCATGAACAAACTTCTAAAAGCTGGAATTGCTATAAATCTTGATTTGTTTGGTAGTTGCCCAAATGTTTGCAAATGTAAAAATTCACTCTAATAACACATATGATACATGCATTTGCTACTTTTCACACTAGGCAACACATTGAAACAAAATAAACTTCCGTGGAAGTTTTTAAGTATGTGGCATATATGAATGTGCTAGTCACAGAAACGTATATACTATATAATTAAATTTAAATGAAGTATCTAAAGTTTGACTAAACTCATAGAGGCAAAGAACAGAATCATGTTTGCTGGGGTTGACTGGAAAGGTAAATATGGGGCTTCTAATAAATGGTATAAAATTTCATTTATAAAAATGAATATGTTCTAAAGGTCTGCTGTACAATATTGCCTATAGATAATATAGTTTATTATACTCAAATATTTATTGAGAAGACAGATCACATGCAAACTGTTCTTACTACAATAAAATAAAAATGTTCATTTTATGTACTGACATTGATTCTTAATTTGACTTTTCATGAATAATTTTACTGATATAACATTGCATTTTATTGACAACAATTTTTAAGTTCCAGGTAGTATTATATATCAACATCTGTATATATTACAATGTGATCAGAAAATTTATACTTGACTAGGATCATTTCTTGTCAGTAATTTCTTAATTTTCTAATATTATACTACCACTAAAATACAAGTTGATAAAGTATGCTTAATGCATGGTTTATTCTATAAATTGTATACTTTTCTTTAAAAACAAGATGAATGCTAAATACCACAGTGAACTGGATCACTTATATAAAAAAAGTAAGTAATGTTACCTGGAATTAAAATATTTAAATTGTCTTCATTCTGATAGGTCCCTAGACACTGGGTGAAACCCCCCAAACACAACAAGGATTGAAAGTAATTAAATCTTCTATAAACAATATATTAACATTTTAAGAAAGTGGGCCATATATAGTGTGGGGGATAAAAAGGCAGCAGAATATATAATGGAAAGCAAATTTTGTATCATACAGTACAAATATGTAAAACGGCTCACGTAAGTGTTTGAAAGAATTTACTATTATTCTAAAAGATCAGTGAGCCTCTATTGAAGCTTATCAGGATCACAGCATTCAAAGAGTATCAGTTCAATGTCAATTATTTTCTCTCACAATCCTTTCCATCTTTCTTAACTTTCTTTTCTTTTTCTCTTTTTCCTCTACCTCTTTCCCATATCCCTCTCCCACTCTCTCCCTTTTTTTTAGATTTTTAAATCTTTGTCAAAGGAATAGTAGCATTTAACTGTTTCTGCCTCAACAAAATATATATCCAAGTGAGACAAATCTAATAAAAATATACTAATATGAAATATTATGTTCGTTATATGTCAGCTCTCTTTGGTTCGTAGTGTACTTTGAGTTCAAACATATTGATGAACCTACATGCTGACTTTTATTCTATATTTTTTCAATTTAAAAATCTAAAATACCTTATCAGAAATGTAAAAATCTTTATTTTAAAACATTTGTTTTATCATTTATGTTTTAGCAAAGTTTAAGCAATTACAAACATAACTTTCAGAACCTTTCTAGAACATCTAATTTAAATACCCATGAGTATATTTATAAACTGACCTCATTCAAAGAATTGTGAATTGGTGTGTGTGTGTGTGTGTGTGTGTGTGTGGTCAAACATATATGTGAATATATGTTTGATAACATTGTGTACATATAATAGAGACATAACACTAAATCATTTTTCAAGATTACATTAGAAAATGTGCAAGCAGAGGGAAAAGGGGAATAAGATTCTTTTTTTATAAAATAATTTGTATGTGTGTTTTTTTTTAATTAATTTTATTGAAGGAACATTGCACCATAACATTATATAAGTTTAAGGTGTGCATCATTATAAATGAATATCTGTATATAATAAATTAAGTTCAATATCATCATTTCAGTTTTTTCTTTTTTATAAAATTGATCCCCTATGTCCAATTTGCCTTTTCTCCATCTTGTTCTCCTTCCTTTTACTAATTTGCTTTTATTGACTGAGTCTACTTTTGTCTGATTTATTAATTAACTTTTAAAAAGAAACACATTATATATTCAACTATAAATTTAATAACAAAAAATACAAATGTCTATACTCATTTACTTTAATAAATATAATTTAAGAAATATTCCAATTAAAATTATATATCAATAGGATTAAATGTTTACATATCTCCATTCTTCATGGTTTTAATTTCACTCCAAACTTTAAAAAAAATCTACACTTAAATGTATATAATTTTTTCTCAATTAATCACAAATTATTCCTCTCTGAACAACTGCAGGGATTAAACCATTTTACCACAATCACCTGATAGTTGGTCTCTTGTGGATGCCCCACTGGGATCAGAACCCAAAGATAATGGAGGACAATGCTACAGGCAAAAGTGTCTCTCTAACACTTCCCTTCATGGAAGAAGTCATTTGCCACTCCCTGGTCCTCCACCCTTACCCTAATCCAGTGCTATCTTTTGTTCCTTTTCTTAGAAAAATATAAAAAGGGAAGTTTTTATCTTTACTTTCAGAGTAAATCAGAGGCATTTCTTCTTGCCAGGTGAAGACACTTTCCTCTCTACCTGATTCTCCAGGCCTCATACAGGATAGATCTTTGGTCTGCCCAAGCTACCTTAGATGTACTGCCATGTAATTTCCCCTACATAGGTCATTAAATTTTTTTTTAATTAATCATATCTAGTGTTAGTTTTCTCCTTCATTCAACTTGTGAAGAACCTCAGAGAAATGAGGATACTTTTCCTCTGACTTCCACAAAGCAAAATCTGTTTTATTTACAGCTCATGTGGTCAGAATGAAACCTGTCTTCTTAATCACCACTTCTCAAAGCATTACCCAAGGCCTTACATATATCAATCATTAATGATTTGTTAAACTAACTAATAAAAAACCTAATATAAGAAGATTTGATTTCAAATGAACAGATAATTGAATGTTAATAAATTTATAATTTCTGATATGTATAATAAAATTTACATAATATATCAATTATTTTTTTAGTAACATATCTATAATTATGAAACAAAAAGTCTAGTATTTTGTATATTGCATGTGATTAATAAAGATGCCTGGAGCGACTGTGTGTGTATCAAATATCTCCAGGAAAACACTCTACAAAGTAATGATGATTATTAATGAGGAAGGAATTTATAAAATAGAATAACCCTCAGAAACATGTGAACACATTTATTTCCTATCCAGAAATTTTAGTGTTGATGTGATTGAAGTTTTGATGCCAGTTAGTCGAAAGATGAAAAAAATTATCAAGTACAGAATATGTTAGCACAATGCATTCATCTCAAGTACATAAAGTAACATTGTTCTATTGAAGTTCTATAATTTGTGATGTTTTGTGAGTATAATCATTTGTAAAATCCTGAAACTCATCTCCCTGAACCCCATCATCTTTTGAGGTTTAGATTGGAAGCAGAATGTTTCAAAGGAGTCCTTGATAGTTGTATTAATCAGGGTTCTCCAGGGAAATAGAACAATCTCTAGGAAGAGATGAACTGTGAAAAACTGACTAACTACATTTATGAAGGATGACTTTACAACCTAGGTGGTGGGCTGGCAAGCTGGAGATACAGAAAGAGTGATCTTATAATTTGAATGCTACATAGGCAGGGAGAGTTGATGTTTCTGATTAAGTCTAAAGGTAGTCTGCAGGGGAATTAATTTTTATTTGAGGGGAAGGATTGATTCTTTTGCTTTATCCTGTTCTTCGCATAAACTAGAAACGGCCCATTCACATTATGGATGGCAATCAGCTTTACTCTACCAAATAAAAATACCTATTTAAAAACACCTTCACAGAAATGCCCAGCATAATCTTTGAGTAAATATCTGGACACACTATGGTCTAGTCAAGTTGACAAATAAATTAGCCATCAGCTCATCATAATGGGAAAATATGACAAGCTGTACATTTTACTTTAAGATATTGTCAAAACTGAAGAAACAAAATAGTAAGTACTAAGACAACGGGTTCAGATGACAAAGCCCATATTCCATATCTTCTGAACATAATTTTAGGGATATTTATAAATGTTCAGGAAATTGTTAGTGAAATAATTAGTGGAATAAACCACAAAGTTATTGCCAAAATATAAGCAGAAAAATCCATGTGATATAATCCAATATCCTTTCATAATGGAAATATACAATAAACGAGGAATGCAAGACTTCACCCACATTCTGATAAGGAACATCTGTAAAATGGTCACACCCAGCATTGAACTTAATGGTTTAAGACCAACAGCTTTCCTCTTATGATCATGATTGGACAGTTCTTGCCAACACTATTTAACATTACTTTGGCATATAAAGCTAAAGAAATTAGGCAAGAAATAAATTAACTAAAATAAATTAGGCAAGAAGTAAATAAATGTATAGGCAAGAAGTAAATAAATGTATAGCTGATGGCTTGACTAGAGATCAAACAGCTCAAAAATGTTTTTATCAGGTATCCTTGAACAAAGTTTCAGTTTGGAAAATTATAAGTATCTTAATCTGTTTGGGCAGACATAACAAAACAACAACTAAAACAAAAACAAAAACACAAACTTATAAAAGGATATCTTATAAACACAGAAATTTCTCACAGTGTAAAATGCTGTAAGTCTGAAATGACATTGTCAGCTTGATTGAATGACAACCCTCTTACAGGTCATAGGCATTTTTGCATCCTCATGTGTGGAAGAGGATCAAGGGAGTTACCTTGGGTCTCTTTCTTAAAAGCACTCTTCCTATTCATGAAGACTCTGCCTTAATGACCTAATCGCTTCCCAAAGAACTCACCACTTAATACAATTTTGGAGATTAGGTTTCAACATATAAATTTTGGAGGTTCACTTTGCCCAAAAGACAGCCTAGACTTCTGACATATCTGGAAAAATATTTCACATAATTATCACAATAAGCATATAAAAATCATTGCTAATCAATTTTTATATTATGAATATTCATGTTTAATAAGTATAAACATGAATAGAATATTCCTATATATTAAAGACTTTCCTTTAAATTAGCTTACTTAGATAAAAACATGTTTTTCATAATGTAATAAGCATTTATAGTTAATTTAAAATAGCTTTAATATGAACCTTAATATTTAGTTTTTTAAAAGTCAGGCTAAATAAACTATATCCTGCAAGTACTGATAGAGCAATAATACAGATAAATATTTCCAAGGAAATACTTTACTGCATGATCTGACTCGTAATATGTAAGTAGTTAAAAATCTCCTTATAAATGTGCCAATTCACTGAAAATCAACAGATGGGAGGCATGAATATGAATGGAGAAAATTCACAAATTGAAAGAATTTGAAAAGAAAACTAGGGTTAAATTTGAAACTTAATATATCTCAAAATAAGTGAAGAAAGACAGAAGGGAAAAATAAAACATTCTGAGTAATTATTCTATAAGAATTAAAACTCAGTTAAATTTCCCTAGTTTTTTTATCCAACTTCATGTCATAAGAATAATCAATGCATAATGTTAAAAAATTTAAAAACCCTCAATTTGAATAAAATTTGAATTTACTGCATTTATATATATATAGGAGAAAAATCATTTTTTATAGTTAAATAGCTGTGGTTATATATTTGCTGATATTTTTAAAATAAATTAGATTGGTCAGAATAAATGTAATTATTGGTATAATCTCCATTTTTCATAACATAAAAAACACTGCCTGTCTTCCACAAGGGTGATACCTCTGATGTTCATCACAATTTTATCTAATTTTTATAAAAAGTGCTGTATATTGTCTTCTATTTTGAAATCTAAGTATAATTTATAAGGCAAATTTAAGATAATGGAAAATCAATTTTGTTTACTAGAATTCTAATTTATGCCATTAACTGAGATCTATCTTAATGTATAATAGTGTTTTACTTACCTTATGAAACGTATTATTAATAAATTTGACATAAATGCAATAGATGCTATTATATGAAACTATTTCTTTGAAAGTGAGAGCGTATTTTCACATAACAGGCATTTTTCTGAATTACTGAAGTAGCATTGGTTATAAAACATTATATAAGTCTCAAGTGTACAGCATTGTAGTTTGACATCTATATGTATTACATTATGATCCCACCAAAGTCTAGCTTCTTTTCACAATTATATAATTGCTGCATATATACATACATACACACATATATACATACAATTTGCTACTTGCTGCACACATAAAATTTGTTCACCTTAAACCCCTTCCATTTTGGTGACTGTCGTCTGATAATCGAAGTTTCTATTTGTTTTCTTTCAATTATTCACTTTTTCTTAATTGTTTTAAGTTTCAGGTGTAAAGTTATGTATTTTGGCATCTGTATGTATTATTTTATGATCATTACCAAAAGTCTAGCTCTCATTCAACACCATACATCTGACCCCATTTTTCCATTTTCCCTGCCACTCATCCAGTTCTCCTCTAACACTCACCATTCTGTTGTGAGAATCGAAACCTTTGTTTCTTCACTGTTAATTTTACACATATGAATATGTGAAGGTCTACACTATTTGTCTTTCTCCATCTGCCTTATTTTATGTAACATAATCTCTTCAAGTTCCATCCATGTTGCCTCAAATTGGGAGAGTTTTTTAGTTGAATAGTACTATTGTGTATCTATTAACACATATTATTTATCCACTCATTAGAGGATGGCACTTATGTTGTCCCCATATCTTGGCTATTGTGTACTATACGTACAATGTATATGTAATATATATGCATATACATATACATAACACACACAAATTAGTGTTTTCACGTTTTTGAGTAAATAACTACAAATGAAATTTCAGTTTTTGAGAAATTGTTTATGACAGTGGCTGAACAATTTACATTTCCACCAAGAGTGTATGGTGGTTCCTTTGCTCCACATTCTCACCAACACTTGTTGCTTCTTGTCTTTTTGATGAGAGTCATTCTATCTCTGTGTTTTTGATTTGCATTTCCCTAATAAATGATGATGAACATGTATCTATTGATCATCTCTATGTCTTCTTTGGTGGTGTATCTATTTATAATGTCTTTCCATTTGTTTCTTTTTAAATTTTTGTTGAAGTAATATTTCATTATAATCTTGTATAGGTTTTAGTTGTGTAGCATGCTAAATCACCATCTGTATATAATACATTATATTCTCTACTGAAAGTCCCATTCTATCCTTCAACATACAATTCAATACTTTTAGTCAATTTACCCATCTTCTCTCTCCATGGTTGCTGCTAATTCAATTTTAGAGTCTAAATGTTTATATTTGTTTTTTTAGCTCTTTCATTTGCTTGCTTTATTTGCATACTGCACGTGAGTGAGATCAGAAAGTGTTTATCCTTCTCTGATTTATTTCACTATGTGTAATATCCTCTAGATTCACACATGTTGTGGGAAATGATAGGATCTCATAGTTTTTAGAGTTGTATAGTATTCCATTGTATTTATATTTCACAACTTTTTCCAGTCATCTGTTGATGGAGACTTGTCTCTAACCCTCAGCTATTGTAAATAATGCTGCAGTAGATATGGATACATATATATATATATATATATATATATAATTCAAATTACTGTAGGATAACTGGATCATGTGGAATTTCTAGAGGAATAACCATATTGTTTTCCATAATGACCGCACCAAAATTATTCCAAGCAGGAGTGTTCAAGCGTTCTTGGCTCTCCATATTCTCTTCAAAACTTGTTCTAGTCTTTTGGATAATAATCATTACACAAGACTGAGATACCTCACTTTCATTTTGATTTGCATTTCCCTAATAATAAGAGATGATGAGTATGTTTTTCAACTGTTTGTCTTACTTGGAGAAGTGTCTGTTCAGATGATCTGCTCATTTAAAAATCTGTTTATTTGTTTTTTTTTTTCACTTTCATGCGTTCTAATATATTTTGGATTTTAAACTCTTGCTAAATGTGTGATTTGCAAGTTTCTTCTTCCATTCAAGAGGATGCCTTTTCATTTTAATTATAGTTTGTTTGCTTTGTAAAACTTTAAAAGTAATTATTTTTTTTCACACTTGTATCTTTGACATTAGAGTCAAATCCTCAAAGACATCTCTTAGACCCTTAGTCCAATGTCAAGAAGCATATTGTCTACGCATTTTTTCTATGCATTTTATGATTTCAGGCTGTATATTCAAGTTTTTAATCTATTTTGTATCAATGTTTGTGTACATTGTTAAAATTCTAGTTTCATTCTTTTACTGTGGCTTTACAGTTTTCCCCGTACTACTGAAGAGTCTTTATTCCGTGTAGTCTCTAGCCTCTGTCCATTTTTTAATCAGATTTTGTTGTTGCTGGTTGAGTTGTACAAGTTGTTTATAACTTTTGAATATTAATCTCTTTCAAGAAAAATGATTTGCATATATTTTCTCCCATTAAGTAACCTCCTTTTCATTTTGATTTTGGTGTCTTATGCTGTGCATAAACTTCTTAGTTTGATAGTCCCATTTGTTAATTTTTGCATCTGTTTCCTTGTCGTGAGATGAATCCACAAAGACATTGCTAAGGGCAATAAAGAACATATTGCCTATGTTTCTTTTTGTATGTTATGGTTTCAGCACTTAATCAAAACTTTAATGCATTTTGAATTAATTTTCATGTGTGGTGCAAAAGAATGAAACAAATATTTACAACATATATGACATGTATGTGTTATATATGGTATATACATGCTATATATGTGTTATATATAATAACATAACATATATAATTGGTCTCAGTTTTAATATAGAAACCTAGAAGTACAATTAATTTTATTTATTTATTTTATATTGCAGAATTACTGATTCTTTTTACTAGTTCTAATATGATATTAGATATATTGAGTTTTCTATGTATACCATACTTTTATCTGTAAATAAAGACTTTTTATTTCTTTCTTGCAAATTTTAATGTCCTTATTTTCAGCAATATAATGTTAAGTAGGTGATATAAAGGCAGAGAACTTGATCTTGATATTGATATTTGAGGGAGGGGAAGGTGCAATCAGTTGTTGACCATTACAATGCAACTTTGCGTTCTGATTATAAAATCCCCTTTCATCAAGTATTATCTTTTTTATATGTTGATAATTTTGATCTGATACCAGCTTGAAATGAGGTTTAAAGAAATAAGAAATATTAGCTCATCATGTCTATAATTATAACACCCTACTCAAGTTTTGGTATGACTTTTTGGCATCTTTGCAAAATATAAATAATTATTTTTAAGTACTTGATGATGATGACATTATAGCTGCCAATTTATCATCTTTAAATATCTGGGAAAGCTCAGAATAATAAAGGTAGAAAATATCAAGAATGATTTGACTCACTGTAGTTTCTTCATTAATAGGACACTTTCATTAAGAATTTAGAATGTTTGAAGCATATTTAAGGCACCGTGGAAATTGAGGCTATTTTGCTGTAAGAATTTTGAGGAAAGATGAATCTATGCTATCTCCTTTAATATCACATTTTATTGTTTAATAACCTTTATTGTCATTTCAGTGAACAACATATTTTTGAACTCCTGATAACTAGACTGCTCCAAAAATATTCAATTGAATATATCTAAGTTTAAGAAAAACAAAAATCATTTCATTTACTCATTTCATAGGGAAGGGTGCTCTGACATCTTGAGAATAGAAATGTTAATGTGAAGAATGTTTTTCTATAATGTTCATAATAGACAGACTGTCATGTTCAGGTTGTTTTGAATGCTTTAGATCATACATTTATTCATCTTATATGTATTTTGTCTCATTTAGAAGTAGAGATGCATCAACACTATAATGCAAAGAAATATAATTTTATCATTATTAACTTAGGATGTTTAACTATCCTGCTGCTAAAGACTATATTCTTTTTAAGAATTGTTGTTAGAAATTACATAGAATATATTTTAAAAAAAACTTTATGTAGACATTTTAGATAACAATATTGTTATATTTGAAGAAAGAATTAACCAGGGCAATGGATGAATGAATATATAGCTACATGTCTTTTTCTGTCTAATATGAATTAAGATAAGGGTGTTTGTATATAATAAATATAAAATAGAGCATAATTCATTTATTTAAAAATTCACACTATTGACACAAAGCAGATTTTACATAAAAAATAAGGGAAAAGGAAAGACCTTGAGAACGCCATTGTGCAGTCACTTTGTGTCACAATAAATTGTAAAGGATCTATAGTAACAAAATTAGCCTCCTGAACCCGAGTTGCCTCAGGATATAATTCTCTGTACACATTAAATGATAGTATTGTTTTAACACTGAGTCCGTTAAATTAAGAAAAGTAAACTAAATATTTTCCCATGTATTTAATGTAACTCTTGATATTTAAAAATGTAATTACAAAAGATTTTGACAAAGCATTTTTCTCTTAAACTAAATATATATAACTGAAAGGTATGTTATCATTCCATCGCTCTTCAGAGCAGCACCCTCTAATCTTCAGTAGCAATACACAGCACAAACCAAGACCTTCCTGACCATGGACCTTAGACCAAGAAAATTATGAAAATGTCCTACAACAGGCAAATCTTAAGTCTCTAGAGGGTCTTGTCTTCCCAATTCTTGCATCTTAGTAAAGAGCTGGGTCAGCTGTCTCATTATGACTCAGAAATAAAGAGATAAGTAAGCATCACCAAGGGACAAAGTCTCACAGATCTTGAGCATATCCTCATCAAATATAAAATAAAACATACTGGGGAAAATATGTAACCCTAAAAGCTGATAGAGCTAGATCATCTTTAAAAATAACAAAATGAAAAAGTGTTCTAGGTCTCAAAGACAACATGGGGTAAAAATTTTCATTGATACACTTTTTTGTGGCTATTTTCACCATTGTAAAAGATGAGACAGAGATTTTAAAATCTATTTCATTAAGTGCAAGCCATACTCACAAAATTAGATAATTTTCAGATTATTATAAGAAACTTGTAGTGAGAAAATAAATATTCACTTATTGTAATGGTTTGATTACAATGTAGAAAAATATAGCTTGATTACAATGCAGTGATTGTTTCTTTACTGATCCACATAGATTGGGAGTAGCAGTAAAAAGGTTAGTATGTGAAATAAAGATAATTTAATGGGTGGCTCTTTGTTGCTCAAGGGAGGTTACCGACTTGATTAAATCTTAGGATTCAGTCAGCCTTGTCTGGAGAGGAAATTTTTACTAATTCTACCTTATTTAAATAATTGGCTAGAGATGAGAGGTAAGCATATAAAAAAGAAAGTTTCTGTCACATTAGTTTTCTTACTTTTATATCTTCTTTTGTTATACCTGTAGTTTCCCAGGGTAGTTGTTATATATTTAGCAAAAAGAAAAATGAAAATTTAGCCAGTCACTTTTTACTCTTAATTTCATTCTTCTTTAACCTGCACAGCCCAATCTTCTGAAGGAGAGTAAGCATGTGTAATAGATAACAACAAAGCTATTTAAATAGCTTCCTTGAATCTATCAAAGAGAAAGGCAAATTGCTTCTATCTTGCTCATTTTAATTCTGATAAATAAATTTTGTAGGAAACACCTACTGTCAGAGATTTTAAAATATAGCATAATGTTAAATATTCCATATACACTAATTTAGTCCAATATTCATATTCATGACAGGATCCACAAAGGATGTTGCATAGTTTTCATCCAATGAACTGTGTTCTTAAAAACAATTTTCTGTGATCAGCATTGTGTAAGTTACTGAGGACAGGTCATTGAAGCAAACATGCTTCTCAGGTGGCGAACATGCTCTACTCACTGGACTGCTCACTTTCCAAGACTTTATTAGAGTCAATGTTCAATTGTTCTTAACTTTTTTTAGGAATCTAATATTAAACAAGCCTCAGAGAAGAGTAATATTTAGCTAGCAGAGACCACACATATGAAAAGGACAAAGATATTAGAACAGTTTTCTATAATTCAATGATGGCTGGACAAAAGATCATAGGGATTATCCTTTCAAAACATATTATAGATAGGTTTCAACATCTCAGAGATTCAACAGAAGGAAGAGGAAAGTTGATGTATCTCTGAAGTGCACTTAATGTGTATGAAAAAATAAATATTAGGACACTGATATTATGATATTTAGGTCACCTGCCTGAGTTGGTGGAATGGCTGGCACAAGTAAAAGTAGGGTAGATGCCAGAGACAGGACATGGGAACTTTTCAATTATATTCTTTTCTTTCCTTTACACTTTCCCAGACAGAGCATTTCAAGCCTCCTAAGCACCAAAATCAAAGACAACAATAAAACAAAGAAATTCCAACTCAGAAAATACAACATTTCATCAGACAGAACAAAAGTCAGACTTGAATGGGAAACAAAAAATAAGGTGAAGACATACAGGTATGTCACCAATGGGTCCCTTCTCATCCCTTTCTTTTTCAGTCAGGAAAAGTGCCTACAACCACAGAAAGCAAGATTTGCAGAAATAGCACTGCACTGAGTAGTATTGCAGAGATTCCTTGATAAGCAGAAAGGTCTGATTACGTGAAACAAGTGAGTTTTCAGCCCAGAAGGTAACACCAGACTTTTCGTTTGAGGATATACCTGTCTCACCTTCAAGATATTAAGTTATCAAAAGGAAAAATGGAGCATGGGTTTTCATTGGAAACCAAAGTAAAAATGATTAATAAGGTAAATGATTCTTCCAAGGGAATATGGACATATATAAAAAATAAATACCAGGGAATGCAAACACCTTAAAGCAAGGCATCATAAATTAAAAAGAAAAAAAATAAATCCATCAAAAAAATGTAAAAATAAGCATTATACATATTTTCAAAGAGAAAAGAGCATGACTATAATAGGAAGCAAGATCTGACTAGGAAATGTAATTTATCTATATACTTTTAAAATTATATTAATAGAAGATGAAATAGATCATTTGGATTGCCAGAATTAATTTATTGATCAGGTAGATGCAGTTAAGGAACACTGAAAAATAAAGAAATAAATTATAAAGGAAAATGTGAGATACATAGATATTAGAAGAAGAAATGGATGTAAATTTCTATACCAAAGAAGGTAAATACATAAATTCAGAGGAAGACATATTTGAAAAAGTAAGAACTGATGATAACAGATTAAAGAAAATGATTTGGTTTACAAGTAAATTAATGTGTTATTACAAAACAATTCCTGTACTTAGGATTCTCTAAAAATGCACTTTAATATTTTTAAATATTTATCATGGTCACCTTGAAAAGATAAGATGTATAAAAAAGTTGGTATGCAATTCATACACTCTGACAATTCTATCTCAAGCTTCTGTGTCAGCTTTTTTCCCTTAGCTTTCTTTGATAGAACACAGTTAGGAAGTATGGGAGAGGAGAAAAATGCACCTGGAGGCAACAAACCTCATTCAATGATAAGGTTGTTGCCTGTGAAGAAACACTCAACCTTTCTTCTGAAGGATAAGTAATTCTGCAAGGTAGATCTCAGGGTCTATGCTGAATCAAGTCTCCTTGTATCTAGCAATGACTTCAGTAATGCACACATTATTGACATTTCCTCATTTCCTGCCCCAGTTTCCTCACCAACTCTCTAGTGCTTCCTGGAATTACCTCTCAGATATGTACCTTGCCCCCAAGCTTTTGTGTCAAGACATGGTTTCCCATGGATACCTGTTAAGACATCATCATTTTTTCAGGACCTCAACCGTATCTCTTATGATACTTTCTGAATTACCTACTCCTCGACTTTCGGCTTTTGTCAATTAAAAAAAAATTCTGTTTTCAAGAGATTCTGATTATCACTTAGTTTTCCAGAGTATACATGCAATCTTAGATTGATTTCCCCCTGAAATGTTTCTGATTTTTTGTTTAATAACTCAATAAATGGTATCACTGTTCACCCACTCAAAGCAACACTATTTGGAGCTAATCACCTCTTGCTCTACCTCATTGCCCTTAAACATCTACTAAGCCCTGGCCTTTTCCTTCATCAATATTGCCATTTCTGTAGAATATTGCATTTGTCCTAGGAAAGATTCTTGAGTATGAATTGTGTGTGTGTGTGTGGCCATATAGTGTTTAAAAAGAGTTGTAAATTTAGTATTAATACATTATTGCATTTACATTTTCAGTTTTGGTTTATTTTTTAAGGTAAGTGTAGACGTGAATGGAGGTAATAGAGAATAAGGAAGAGAGGATGAAGAGGCATTTATTCTATTTTTATTTGATTGTTCATTTTAGTTTTCTTTCACAGCTCTGAGGTGCAGACTTGATAGCTAAGCCACTAGGGAGTGACTTCAGTTTTGATTT
Source organism: Solenodon paradoxus (assembly GCA_004363575.1). Classification (NCBI taxonomy): domain Eukaryota; kingdom Metazoa; phylum Chordata; class Mammalia; order Eulipotyphla; family Solenodontidae; genus Solenodon; species Solenodon paradoxus. The sequence goes on along the minus strand of RJWH01000517.1, from coordinate 505,205 downwards.
TTAAAATAGCATGTTTCTTTTATAACAATTTAGTTGTTATTACCCAAACTCATGATGTGCTTTCTTTTATTTTTTAATGAGTTTTATTATTTCTTTTGTTATATTGCTATACGCATTTTAGTTTATTGAGATCAAACCTAGTTTGTGTGTATTCACACCACAACAGAACCAAAGTTTTAGGTGCTTTTACCATGCTTTTTCATTCAGTAGCATGTTATTTTCTATAATGTATATCCTATAATGTATGCAAAATAATACATTTCATTAATACTTGTTTTTATTCTGTGGCACTAGAATATGAATTCCTCTCTATTCTGTTTGTATTTTTAAAACCCATTATTTCACATCACACATAATGGAAAATTAATAAAAGTTTTTAATATATTAAACTATACATCACAAAGTAGTTATCATTTATTCTAAAATTGACTTAAAATAAAAATAAAATTTATCGCCACAACATAGCAATTAATAAATTGCGCATCAAATTTCAGAAACTTTTTTCTTTTAAAATTAATAATCTAAATTGTATTATCAGTTAATGTATTGCAGGTAATTTTATAAAGAATAAAAATCACTGGTAATATAAATTATAAGAAGGCACTTAAATTCTACATTACATCTCTTTAAAATAAGCAATATCTTTTTTTCCCTATAAATTAATGGGAGTTTACTTTTTGTCTGGAGACACAACCACTGAAGAGTTAGAGGAAGTGACAACTAAAATAGGACAGAAGACATGAATAATGGGTCCTGCAAGTGAGCACCATGAGTCTGGCATGAAAATTACAATTTTTGCAGGATAGAAAAATCAACACGTGTACCTTATGTAGTGCAAACCAGTCCCTGATGACACATGCATTTATTTATTTCTCTTGAGGAGGTGCCTGTGCATCTTGGAAGAAGAGGAAGACTGTGGTAGAAACTGAAAAGAAAAATGAAATAGATCATTGGAAGATTCCTTTTGACATAATTTTTAATCTGTAAATTATTGAAATTAATAAGGTGACGTTTCCTAAAAAATTCACTCTCACTCCTCAGTTCACACTAGTGAGATGAGATCTTATACTTTACATGAGGCTAATCATTAACTAAGCTTTGCTTATTTAAAGCATCAAGAGACCTTATGTAAATTAAACAGCATTTCAACATATCTATGCTTGACCTTGTTGACCTCCTACATTAATGATAAAGAGACATGCATTTTAGCCCTGATCTATATTTGATGACAAATGTTGTCTTCATGTATTAGAAATACAAGAAAAAGTCAAATTCCCTAATGACTTTACAGAGAGTTTTAGAGGGTCACCAAGAAACCCATTCTTGAAGAATAAAGGCAGAGAATTTAATGTGCAGATAAATAACAGTTGTGTAAGTGAACCTGTGATGAAAGACATATTTTTCCATGAGGATGAATATGAATGAATAATTAAGAGGAAGAAAGGAGTAGCACCAAAGAAATGAGCCTACATTAATTTGACTTGTCCTACTCTTTCTGCCACACAGTACAAAATATTTTTGTAACTCATTCCTATCTGATTGGTAATAGTCATACTCTATGCACCTTCGTAAATGTCTCCACTGCCAGCTTACCCACAAGTACATTGAGGCTTACTTTTGCTGGTATTCCCTGCAACATGTCTCTCTAACTGAAGTGGGTACACATCCCTTTAACTATGAAGGTCTAATAACCCCCAGAGACAAGGGTACAATCATTTCCTCAAAGTTACCGTGACCCTTCCCATGAATTCTCCACAATTGCCCACTTGTCACTTTTGGGAACATCTGATACTACAGTGTACTATTCAGCTTTATTATATCTGCTTGGAAGATAGTTTTATGTTATTGCTGGTCTTTCTTAATATCAAAGCCCCACATTCTTCATGTACTCCTAATCATAGAATCTAAGGGACAAATTTGATTATCTGTCCCTTTACCAAGATTTTTTTTTCCATTTTAAGGATTAAATCTTTTGATACTATTTTTGCTGTTTTATTTATGACGATATATATTTTATAACCTGTCTATTCTAGACTTCAGTGAATACGGAGATCTATGAGGGCACTATGTTAAATATGTAACTTTTTCAATAATATTTAAATTTATATAATGAGTATATAAGTGCAAAACTACTTGAGGAAATACAGGTGAAGAAAAGAAAAATAGTTTTTAGCTTAGTATGATGAAGGACAATTTATAAAATAGCAGAACAAAAAACAAAACAAAGAAATAAACATATACTTTGGAGAGTGATGCTTAATTTTAATCACACAAGAATAAATAGAATAAGGTAAAAAATTTTCCGAAATGGTGTTTAAGTCTATTCATCTTGACTGGATGATAATATTACAAATGATAAAATGGTAGACAGAATTTGGGAAATGACTTATTTATCAACGACATTACTTAAAGAACAACTGAGCTGCAATAAAATATATAAAAATGAACTTAATGATATAATTAATACTTCTTAGAAAAACAGAACCTCTATGCACACCATGGCATTATCTGAGTACTATGAGGTGGAGGAGAGTATCTTTCTTCAAGGACAAATTCCATATATTGAGATTTCCTTCTACCAGTATACATTATAAATTAATATTGATTGTAAATAGTGGTGGACAAGTATGATTTATATAGGGAGCATAATTCCAGGAATTGTGCTTAATGTTACTCTCTTAAATGAAATCACAGGTGTTTTGAAGCTATTTTTTTCTTAAAGTAATTGTCTTTCCAGTAGAACAAGTTAAATTATTTATGTACTTCTTGCATTTATCAGTTATTCTTATGGGCTAAAACTTTTTCACATTTTATAGCATAATTATGAACATGTCTTTATACTATCTCATACATAATTTGTATGTGAATGGAAAAAGTAAATCAGATTTAGACGTTTTCTAAAATGCATGTTTAGTTTTGCAATTTCTAAATGCAGCAACAAATCAAAAGACATGGGGAAAAATTGTCTTAATCTCCTCTAACATTTTGATCAGAAAATTTAATAGTACTCAAATAAGCACCCCATCATATTGCTTTAAAATGCTCATAATTTATATAGATATCTTTGGTTTAGGGATAATCAATGAAGGAATAATTCTTTCTCATAAAATGTTATTCATTAATAATGCTACTTGTTAGGATACAGAAAATGATGTTCATATTAAATTTACATTAATACAGTATTTCATATAAGAATAATTCCAGACTATTTGCTTCAATAATATTAGTAGATATAGAATTATGATCACCTTTAAAAAATGTGCCATTATGTAGAATTTATGAAGGTCGAGGACGCTTCAACAACCTCTCAGTCATCTCCCTGTTTTTAAGTCCTTCTACTTCTTTATAGTTTCCAATGCCAATGGCTCTTCTGAAAAGCTTTTACCTTGTTGGCCCCATATTAAAAACATTTTAAATATCATAACATTTTCATATTGTGATTATTTCTTGTGAAATTTCATCCTCCAGTCCCTCTACCATCACTGGCCTCACTTTTTTTTTTCCACCACCATGACAATCACCTTTAGTCTTTATTTCTTTTGCAAAAAAAAAGAACCCCTCCAATTTGTAACTTTCCTTAAAATATTTGTAGGCTTACTACTTCAAAATAAACGAATTTCTTATTCTGTTTCTATACCACTTTAAATACATCATGTAAATATATTTAACAATTTAATATTATGAATTATTACTTTTTCAGGTGCTTATTTCTCTGATTTTAAGGTAAAAAAAGTAATGACTACATTTGATTACCAGTTTTATCAACAATATTTAGCACATTGTCCCTGCAAAATAAGTGCTAACCAATGTTCAAATAGAGAAAGGAAATGAACTGAATATAACATGGAAGAGGGTACCTATTTAATCACGATCTATTTCCGTATAGACATAAACCTATTTTGCTTTCTCTCTTGCCTACATCAAATCTAAATGTGACTCTGAAGTGATTCAAATTTCCTCTTTCAGAATCAGATAATATTACAAATTATTTAATGATTTCAGACCTTTATTTTAAGTTTTAAGGTAGAATTCAATTTCTAGCTAAGAAAATAATTATAAATCAATTCAGAATGTCTGAAACAATTTTATTCCTTCTGTTTAAAAACCTTAACAACTGTACACTCTAATTTATAACATTCTTTAGAATTTAAATATAACAATGGTCATTGAGAATGATTTGAAATATTCACAAAGAATACATAATTTTACAAGATTCCTTAGTGAGCAGAATCATGAGTTAGAAATTGGTGAAAAGGTTTTGGAGTTAGAAAGTTTCTATTAATTTACTGTATTATAGTTACTGATTCATTGAGGAATCACCATTTGATAGATATATTTTAGTCAAAGGTGCACCTTCTATCTGAGTGACTATGTCTCATTAGTTTAATTCTTTCCATATGATATTATTAGAATAATCTGTACTCCTCTGGTAATATATTTACAACATAGGTATGAAAGTCCAGAAAGTAATATTTAGTACTGTCAAAATAGAATACAAGTACCCAGGCTTGCAACCTGGTAGAGGGAGGCTGACAATTAAAAATCAACTAAATAAATTACTCCTCTCTTCCTTCTTCTTTAAAATAACAAATGGTAAATAACCAGCTTTTGCAATGAATATAAAGTATAGTAGAAAAAATAATACTATATCTGCTTTAAATAACATATCATACAATCATTAGATGATTTCAAGTAAAATTACATAACTGGAGATATTTGGGTTTTTGTTTTTCTAACATCTGTTGACTCTTCTAAAGTTAACAGAATATTTCTGATCAGAAAGAAATAAATCCATATTCCCATTTGAACAAATAATCTGTAGTAAATTACCCCTCCTGATAGAACAATTAATTAGGTTTATGCAAACATGCACTTAGCTGTAATCAGGTAAAAAAACTGATGACCTTTGACATATTGATGTCCTCAGGGAAAAAGTTAATTCTTGACTTCGAGAATTAAATTTATTCAAACCTTTAAATATAGCAAAATACTTTTTTACGATAATGATATTTACAAGTACCTGTTACAAAAAAGACATTTCAAAGGTATGATTTATCTTCACCATTCTTAATCACTTGGAAAGAAAAAAAATATTTTATTTTATTGCAAGCAAATAAAAATTATCTACAGAAGCTATTAGTTATTTATCTGGATATACTGAATTTGCTTGGTGTTTGAGATAATATAGTAATTATAGTAATTAAAATAAATTAACATTTATACATTATTGAAATGAAATCTATTCTCCATTTAATATGCAAATACAACTTGCTAAAAGCAGTTGAACTCACCATATATTTTTTATTTACATGCAATAACTATTAAATGACATTTTAGTGTTTATTAATTCTTAATTTTGATTATTTCATTATGAGACTAAAGAGCTAATTTGTACAAAGTTAGGTTTTCATTATATTAGTCCTGGTAAAAATAAATTAAAAATTCATTTTTCCATTATATCTTTTTCTGGTAATATTAACTGCAAATTCCAAACACTTTATCATATTTAAGTAGATGGGGCATCTTGTCTGACAAAATGAATAGTTGCACTTTGGAATTCTTTCACCCTTGAAGGGATATTCAGAATAACATCCTTGACTACTCAAGGGATAGACAACATAACCATTAATACAAAAAGTCCTTTAGGATATACTATACTGATCATTTTTCTTACATTCCAGTGAAAGTAGTTCCCAATAAAGAGGAAATATCAGCATAGAACAGAAATGAGAATGAGAACACAAGGACAGGGATGAAGAAACTGTAAAGAAGTGATACCATAAAACTACAAAGCAAGTAAAGGTGCATGTTTGACAATGAAAAAAAACGTCTCTAGTACTATGTGGTCAGTGTAATGTGTTAATAGAGTGCTAGAGTGCAAACTTAGAATGATGTACCCCACAGGTTATGCCTGCATCTATCATTATATCTAGTGATGTGATCTTCTGAGGATTATTTTCAGGAATATATCTACTATTATGAATATTTCCTATCATGTTTCAAAATATTTAAAAATTTCAAAGTTGGACAATAATACCAAAAACTTACAATTATGAACAAAAATCCATTTCGGTGTAAAATTTGACACAGTTACTAAAATCATTGCATCCTATATTCCTCTTAGTTCAGGACTTTTAAGTCCTGTACTTTATTCTGAGGAAAAATAGCATTGAAACATAAAATTAAAAAGCAAAAGATCAACTTTTTCAGCCAGAAAAAATAATTTTTTAAGTTTTAGATTATTTATTATCAATTTTAAATTCTGTTAAAATTAATTTTCCACCAAAAACTGAAATAGATATCCTGAGCATTAATGCACAAATTAAGAGGATAGATTTAAAGTGCAAAATACATCTGAAACCTAGAAAACATAAATTAAAAAATATTAATGTTAAATTCAAAATTAAAAACAGGTCAATCTTCTTGTTATGCCTCTGTCAAGGAAAATATACAAATGATTTAAAAAGTAGTCTGCATAATAATTTATATAATATGCAAGAAGTATTTATTTTGAATAATAATAGACTATATATGTTGAATATTCCATGCTAGGTACTATATTATGATTTATGTTTAACTAATTTAATCCCGTAAGTATTTTGTGAGGTAAGCACCTTTTTTCATCCACTTTACATATGCAAAGATGTTGAATAATTAGAAACATACAGTAATAAGTGGAGCCAGAGCAAAGGTGAAAAGTGGAATGTGACTGCTATGAATTGTCACTTGACCCCTGCTTTATTATTATTTTATTTTTAATTAATTTTATTGAAGTTACATTGCATAACATTATATAGGGTTAATACGTGTGTGATTGTCATCATCAATATATAATGTATTTTGCTTAAACACTTTCCTCCAGTAGCCATTAATTTAGTTTTAAAGTCTAAAAACTTATTTTTGTTTATTTAGTTCATTTATTTTTCACTTTATGTACCACATATACGTAAAATCATATTGTGCTTCTTTTTCCCATCTGCCACATTTCCCTGAAGTTTTTCTTAAACTTGTCCACACAAAGATTCTGGCAATTTATCTGTTAAGTGTGGGTTTTGTTGCTCTATCCAATGGAGTTTTCTGATCATGGGATCTCCTGCTCCAGGAAATTAATATTATTTGTATGCTTCTGGCTGTCTCTCCAATTATGGGGTAGCACTTCATCTTGTTAGCATAAATATCTGATAAATCTAAGAAGAGTCATTGATTTCCAATTTGTTCAGTGCTGTCCTTATTATAAGAATGGGAACCATACTCCTTTTGTGCAAGTAGAAATTGGAAGTATAAGGGTTTTATTTACTGATTCATTATTGTTTTGTTTTAAAAACATGTTCATGATTATCACTTACTAGTATCCAAGCATGGCAAAATGAATGGTCAAGTCAACAATATGCAGTTTTCTCCCAAGTGCTTGGAAAATACTCAATTTAAAAAAAAACAAACAATAAAACATAACACTCATGGAAGTGTAGTGTTCTCATTTTAAATTCACTATATCCCTTTGTATTTGATGAAAGAAACTAAGTACCAATATTATCTTTGTATCAACTTAGGTCAAGAACTCTTTTGAGTCAGTGATTGAAAGACTTTTTTAATTTTCTGTTTAAAATGTTTTCTCTGAACAAATAGTCAATTGATAGAAAATTGCCTAGAGAATATAAGGTCTGTAAAAAAAAAAACAAAAAACAACCTTGGATAATGTATCATCATCATTGCTTTCCAATGAGTGGAGAACTTAGTAAATTTATCATCAAGTTGACTTCTCATTCTGTGGAGACTAATTTTAAAAGATGGGATATATAAATGGGTTCCATTCCTCCAGTTTACAGGAAGGGGCCTTTAAAATACTCTCACAGTCTTACTACGTAATAATCCTCAGCTAGAAGATGAGAGCCATACTAATTCAATATGAAATCTTTGCCCATGAGAGTTGCTGAAGGAACTCATCACATTCTTCACAGTACTCTTCTGCTTCATTAATTGCAAACCTGTTTCTGATTCTGCTGTCTGTGGCTGTCTCCAGAGGATAACTGAAATGACAAGCTTCCTCTTATCAGTTCATTGGAATGTTACAGCAGTTTTTCAGGGAAATTGAAAGCCATGAAGCTACCAGTGAAAGGGAAATATGCTAATCTCTATTGTTTTGTGTGTCCACTGAGAAAGAAATGAGAAACTGGAATATTTTATCACATAATAATTTCAAATAAAGCTTTTTTTGTTTTTTCCTTATATGCCCATAAAAGCATGAAAATGAAATAATCTATAAATATAAAATGGTAGAACACAATTCTATGGGACGTAATCTATTAAATAATTATAGCTTCAAACATTCATTGCACTTTATAGTTTGTTTTTTTTTTTTTTTTGGAAATATATGCCATTTAATCTAATTTCCAATATATCTTACTGATATAACAGAGAAAGTTTTGGTTAAAGTTTTCAACTTTATAGATTAGTAAGTAAAGTTATATCTCTGTAGGTAATTCAAAGTTTATATATAATAGAATATCTGAGCAACCCCAAAATTATATTCTGTTGTTCTTGAAACATCAGTTTGAATAGATGCAAGAAAAGCATGATGATGTTTTCCTACAAAAAGGGTATTACATGCCTGAATGATGATCACAATACTAAATAAACTGGTCATTTTATATACCTGATTCTACACCCTCAAAATATTTTAAACCTGACAAACCTCGACAAAATACTGTGCTAATTACTCCAATATTTAAAATCTGTGTTTGTGTTTGGAAGTTTTATTTTGTATTTATTCTGTTTGATTAATTATATTACAGTATATTCTACATAAATGAGTTGCACTGGAAGTGGTTGCCAGTCTGGTGCTTAGAAATTGGAGTTACATTTCCGATCCAGGTCAAACTATAAAAGTACATAGGTTCTGAAATCAGCAAATGCAATCCAAATATTTAGGCTTTAAATATAAGATCTAAAGGTTATTTTCATAGAATTTCTTCTTTAGAGGAATATGTTATAATTAGAACTGTATAAAGATCACTTCAACTATAGCAGAAATACTATCTCCTTCATGCCCATCTTACGAGGTCAGAAGAGCAGGTTTCAAATTATAGCTGAGAAGGCAAAATTTTTTAGGACCAGTTATACGAAACAATAACATCCACACAATTTAAGGACTCTAAATGGGTAGTGAAACAGACTTTTTGGTAGGAAAAGAGGTCACAAATGTGAATGGATCTGGACAAAAACAGAAGACACTGAAATACTGGGATTTTGCCAAGAGGTCACTGCCACATGTATTGTGTCCCTGCACTTCTTAGTTCTTTCTTCCTTTTCTGAAATTCAATAGCAGAAGGGAGCGCCTGTTAAATGTGTTTCCTCTACTGGGTTCTTAGGTGCTACTTCTCTGTTTATTTAGCAATGCATCATCTTATGTCAGCATTGGCTTAGATTGATTAGCTTAGGGTTAACATGTTAAGACTTAACATCATACCATATTCACAAAACAAAATTTTCTTTCTAATGTTCGTTTATTTACATTTGAATATATTGTGGCTACCATAATTGCTTTTAATCATCTGATGCTTATGATTTTTTTCATACTAATACTTTTTAAGGGATTTGTTTTCATTATGCAAGTTCAATGAGGAACAATCTGAAAGGCACAAAGAATTTTTCAATATATAATGTCAAGATTTATTTAAGTCAATAATGAAATGAAAAGAATTTCTCCTTCCTCATCATACACCCTAAAATAAATAAACAGTAAATTTTTGGAAGAAAAAAAGTATAATAAGGAAAAGTTGAACTCAACTAATATTCATAATGATAGTAATGATACTATGGTTATTTCTTATTTTCAACACATGGCAGGTTCTATGCTAAAGTTAGCATTTCTATTTCATTTTTTTCTTCAAAATCACCCTAAGATGAATGCTATTTTTCTCTATTAAATTCATAACAGATCTGAGGTTACGGCTGTTATTGTATTTTTTCATGGCCACATATCAAAATCAGTATTTAAACCAAGAGATTCAGAGTACAGTTTATTACTACATTGCATTGACTGAGTTCCACTTTCAATCATATCATTTTTCTAGTTACCTATTTTTCTACTTATCTATTTTGTCTACTTCCCCTGTTGTATGCCTGCATGTCGTCTTTCATAATTTAATATTTATTGAATATCTACATTTGACAAGTACTCTGGAAATTACCAATGTGCTTCATTCATCAGAGGTAGAGTACTATAATTTCCTAGTGCTATAAACCGAGTTTTGGAAAGATAATAGTGGCAAATCAGTAAATCAAGATACTGCTAGTGAAGTGCATAATTTTGATATGTCTGCAATTTTGTTCTAAAAATTTTGATTGTTCAAAACTATATATAATCCTTGTGTACGTATATGTACATACAACACATAAGTATATATATATATATACATGTATATATATGGATATATGTGGATATATATGGATATATATGGATATATATGTTTGTGTGTATATACATTTAAATAGTTTCTGTGAGTGAAGGATCTAAGAATAGATTCCTTAAATGGTTCTGCTCAGGGTTTCTCAGAAGGTTGAAGTAAGAATTTGTCTCAGGCACCATTCATTCTAAACTTTATTGGCGCTGGAGGCTCTGCTTTCAAGGCAAGTCAGGGCTTGTTTTTGAGCAGAGTTTTCTGTACCTCACTCCTTTGACATTCCATAGAGACCTGAGAATCCTCACAATATGGCAGCTGACTTCATCTGGAGTGAGAAATCCAGGAAAGGAAAAGCCCCACACTATGCTCAGGAGCCATTTCCACAAGTAGACTACTGGTAAAACAGATCATCTGCATTCACTGTGAGAGGAAGCTACACAATCTTGTGTATATATTCCAGAAAACTGAAATAATTGAGTCATTGTGAAGGGTGACTATTAATGATGACCTCAATCTTTCAGTGAAATGTAAACAGGAATATTGAGACTAATGACTTAGAAAAGGCAATAGAATGAAAATAATGAGTAACGGCTAATATAGCAGTATTTCATTCATTGAATCAAAATAATTTAAGGAAAGTTTAGTTCAAGGAGAATGAGTATCAAGCTATGATGGAAAAGATGATTGTGAATTTTGCAAATTTTTTGGTTTGGGTTTCTGGGGAAATCACACAGCAACGACAAATAAAACTCTAATAGTCCAAGAGCTTATGTGGTAGGAAAGTTTTCTAATCAAATAAACATTTATGACTATTCAATGAATCATCAAATATTTGTTTGCTAAATGTTATCCAAGAAAATTGGGCTAACCGATGGATATATAGAATTGAATGAAAGGAATATAGTATTTACTTGATAAAGCTAAAAGGAAGATAGTTATCACATCTATTCTCTATCATCTGTTTTAGGAAAAAGCCGTCATGATGCAATGTCCTTTTTAAGATACAGCCCAATTTGTCTACTTTCTATAATAGAACTCTCAAAATCTTTGTCTATGTGCCTTTATTCTTTTTCTAACCTCAAAAATTTCTTTAATTTATTTGTGAAATCTCTATTTCTACCAACTTGTCTAAACATTTTCTTATCAAGTGACTATCAGCTTTGTTCTTACCAAGCAGATTATCTTTCTCTGTCTCTTGGTAACACTGACACACTTCTAGAAACTCTTGTTTATTCTTTTATTCATTCTCAGTACACTTTGCTGATGGCTCTTATGCTTCACTGGTTTCTACCTTTCAACCCCATTATCTTCTCAACCTAACTTCCAAATGACCAATCTCTCCAGTTTTATAGTTAGTCATCTTTTTATCTCTATGTTCTCTCAAGCAACCTTATCAGAGACTTTGAAAACAAGTTCTTTATTCATAAAATAAAAATAGTTAAATATTTCCCCATGTTATACAGTTGTATATGTAATTTCTTACTAGTTTTGTCCTTATAAACATCTAATAATCATCTCACAATCAAATAAAAACACTTACTCTAACACCTACCACATCTTGGCCTTACTTTAGTTTTCACTACCTCAGCATATGACAGTATCATATATTGATATCAAACAACAGACTCATGATTGCTGACATCATTCACAAGGCAGAAATAACATCAGAAAGCCTTATCATCAATACCTCAAAAGTATTTCCTAAACTTGACCATTTCTTTTTACCTCCTACCACATTAATCAAGTCTGTACTACTAAAATGCCAATCATTGATTTCTCTACTTCTAAATATATTCTCTTGCAAAACAAATCATATCATTTTACAGCTAAAATACTCCCGTTCCTTCCAATCATTGTTCAAATAATATTAACTCCTTACTAGGGTTTAACGAGTTCTGTTAATCTGACCCCAACATGTCTCTCTAGCCTTATATCATTTCTCTACTTCCTTATTGTTGGTTCAAAGCATCAAACTATTTGCACCATTTTTAGCAGGAAAAGCTTTCTTCAAATTTATGTCCATTACACTTGCTTCCCCAATATATACATGAGATGGCACATAGTAATTCAAGTTTTATATCAATAACGATTTACAAAAAGGACATCTCTAAATCGTCCCATCTAAAATATGCATCTGTTCATTCCTTCACATCCAATCATACTTCATGTTTATTTTTATTTATAATACATCAGTATGGAAATATTGATGTATTTTTCATTTATTACTGACTTAATTATGTTCTACATTATCCAGATTAGCATGTATGATCCATAATGACCATGGTCTCTCTATTTTGTTCACAATACAGAGGTGTACCTAGTATATTACAAAATTTTAATGAATATTCATTGAATGACTTAAACGTTACTTTAAATTATTCTCTTCAAATTATCAGAACATTTTTAAAAATAAAAAAATAGATCTTTTGTTTTTTGTACCTCATTTTTTTAAGAAGTGCAAAACTAAGCATATTAATAATATAAATAATAAAATAATACAATATACATTAGTCTAATAGAACAGTTGCTTTTAAGAAATAATTTTAAACCTCAAACATTATATATTCAATGATTTGCAATTTATTGCAGACCATAATAAAAAATTAACATATATTAATAGAAAGCATGATTACCGAATGGAATGTCAGCTTTGTAATCAGAAAGGCGACCTTTTAATAACAATTCTCATTTATTCTGTGTATGACTTTAATATTTTACTTACTATCTCTAATAATTTATACAACTATAAAGTAAGTATAATTATAATTACAGTTGTCAAATTCATAGGTTTTCATTTTATATTAAATGAGATAATGCATGCACGACACTTAGCAGTATAACTGAGTACTCAAAATATAAATTTTAGCATGATTACTAATGTTTTGAAAGCTTTAAAACTTCTCAGAAATTCACAATGAAGGAAAGCCTATATTTTAATTATGATCATCAACTAGTTTATATAAAGTATGCTGCAAATAAGGTGGACATCCTTCAGGGAAAATGCAGAAAAAGTTGCAACAAACTGAAATATTGCTTTTATTTTGAAGGGAATTCTATAGGTTTTTATGGTCCAGTAATAAAATGTTACTGTACAAATGCTGCAGAGAATAGTTGCTATCAATAATCAAATGATTAAAATGGAAATTCTAAAGTTAGATATGCCTGACTTACACAGACTAACTCTACTACAGAAATGTTGGATGAAAATTGATCCATGAGAAATTAAAGGTAATATACTTAACAAAAATCAGAGCACAATGAACAATTATTTGTGATTTATCAAAATGCTTTTAAACATTATAATGACAAATTGTTTACTCTCTTCATAATGAATATATTCAATATCTCAAATCTCAGAATTCTCATTATAAAATGATAAAAATAATCCTATCTCATATAGCCAATGTTAAAATTCTAAAGCTACAGTATTTCATACGTTATTGATTAGGTTAATCATATATTAAACTTTACATGTTGTTTTCATTATGAATTCAATATTCTAAATACTCAACCACTGAATAGTATACTTATTCTTTAAATTTCAAATGTTAGTGAAGGCTGATATGACATTTTTGTTGGTGCATTAAGTTATTTTAGACATCAATACAAAGCTCTAATAAAGGACAAAAACACAATAAATAAAGTACAGCTAAAGTGATATGCAATCAACAGCTATAGACTTTTTTCCTCAGAAATGAAAACCTATAATTAAAATGCATAATTCTGGATGGTAGAGAAAAACGATATTGGAGTTTGGGTAAGTTCTACACTTTGCCAGGTGGATAATAAACCTTTTTCCATAAAGGAAAATAGGCAAAGTCAATTCAATTGCAAATACCTTTTAAACACTTTCAAAATGTGTTAAAAGATGAAACATTCTATGTAACAATGTAATAAGGTGAGATTAGTAATAAGAAAACATATAGCACATTCAGGCACACAGAATATAGAAAAGACCCAGAGTATAATTCTTTACAGAAATTAATTGTTGAACTAGGATTATAAATACATTAAAAGCAGGGATGAACATGGTTTCAGAAAATACTACAGGCTAAAATTAGTCATATTTTGACTTCATGTTAGGGGAAAATGTTTAAAAATATAGTATCTATATAATATCAACATATATATTGTATTTATAGTTGAAATGATTATCTTTGTATGAAAAAGTTCTAACTCACTTAGTTTTTAAATTAAAACTGATTTTATTACACATATACTTTATTATCAAGAAAAAATAATTTTGAGGTCTTAAATTTTTAAGAACTTTAGTGCTTAGAACAAAGTTACTATTTCTTTCTGATCAAAAGGGCCATATAAAATTAATCAAAAATTAAAATAAATATATTGGTTCTCTGTGCTAATATACATGTCCCTTTTTGATAACTAAATCATTTTCATCACAATGAAATTGAAAAGCAAATACAGATAGATAGATAGATATTCTTCTTTATAAAACTCTAATCTCCACCAGTGAGATTTCCATACATCAATTCACACCCTTCTCCCACCACAAGTGCTTTCATATTGCATTCTGCGCGCACAGGAACAGCCATTATGTTTCCATATCATCTATTCTTCATACCACAGGATGTGGATTTAGGATCAACAGCTCTGAAGAAACTGGTGTCCTATTATCTCATCTAATTTTCTGGTTATCTATTGTTTAACAAACTACCTTAAAATTAACTCCTTTAAGAAACATTTTGCTATATGTCATTTGATTTTGTGGAATGACCTTGGAAACTAGCTGCCAATTTCTCTGTCTTGTGAAGAGTTGTTTGCGGACACTCTGTGGTAACACACCTGGTGTCTGGGTATGCCTGAAAAATAAAAGCTCACTTCATAAACCTGTCATGCTAAGAGGGAAATACAAAGGCTGGTATCAGCTAGGCTCTTTTCCTCTAAATAGACCAGAACATCTCCACACAGTTTTCCCAAGTAGGATAGTAAGACTTACGAAACAATTTAAGACTCCAAGGGAACAAGGTTGAAGTTGCTAGTCCATTTTAGGTCTGAATGAACATCTTGCCAACTTTTTTTCACATCTTTGGCTGAAACAATTATAGTTCTGATCCATTTCAAGGTCGGGGAAATAGTACCGCCTTTTGATGTCTGAGTATCTAAAAATCTGCAATCATCTTTAACAGACTACAGGTATCTACACCCATTCCAGTAGCATTCCCATGACCCTACAAGTACCTCTTTAGAAAAGCCCATGTGCAGATATCTCAACACTGAAAAACAATATAAAGAAATTTAACTTTTAAAATCTATACATGGTATGGATGCAAATAGCTTCAATTTAAAAAATGGTATCTGTATACTTGAAGGGTCACTTGAATAACTTGTTTCCTGTTTCTTTATAAATCAAATAAATAATTTTGATCCTAAAAAATAAAATATTTCTACATTGTTCTCTCAGCTTTCATCATCCAAGTTTTAAAAAAATATTTAAGTATAACCTCATAAACTATACTTACTACATATAATCAGTCAGAAATGTAGGTATTTTATAATAAAGTAAGTGCTACATTTTTCATAATTAAAACTTAATAACAACTATCAATTTTGTACTACTTACTTAAATAGGACTACATTAGAAAGACAAATTACATTTGGTTCTGATCATAAAAAACCTTTAACTATATTTGAGGAACAGAAAATAAAATGAAAGGAAAAAGGAATAAAAGAGAGATGAAGAAAAGGAAGGAGAGGGGAAGAGAGGCAAGGAGGGAAGGAAGGCATGAAGGAGAGAAGTTGTGAAGGGAGGAAGGAGAGAAGACAACAAAATAAGGCAGCAATGCTGCAATACCTAGAATAACATTGAAATCTGTCAGATAATCAATTCAGGGATATCTCCAGGTGTTAGAGTAGATAACAAAGGCTTAAAAGAAAATTAAAATCTGAGCTAACATTAATGAGTATGAGAGATTTAAATGGCTGTGTAAATGGGTATGTAGGAGGATGTGGAAGGAACACAGATGGAGGTGCAGTTCATCCAAGAGGGGCAAACTTGCTGAACCCAGGAGTTCAAATATTAAGTAGCAATTGCAAGTCAAGAGAGATGCATGAATAGTAACAATGGATTTATCTCACTAAGTAATAAAATACAAGATACAGTGGAGAGAAAATAGTATTTTGTGGAGATTCATAGCAAAAAAGTAGGAAGGAGGAATAATTACAGATTTTCTTTAAGAGTTATATGATATAAATTGTATTTTAGATCTATTACTCTGACCATACCTCTAGTTAGTAGTAATGTATTGGACACTGGAACATTTGATGAGAGTTGGTCTCATGTTAATTATTCTTGCCACCAAAAATGAAACAAAACAAAAAGCAAACCCAAATAGCCATCATTTTAAAGAAAAATAGAAATATTGAAAATAGCTTCAAAGAGAAATTTTAAGGTAAAGAGTCTTTTTAAAGAGGGCTGTTTAATCTCAATATGCAATTGTAGCACAATTTGAAGGAAAGATCATCAGTATTGGGAAGCTACCTTAAGCTGGAATAAAAGGCACTTTTTTTTTTGAACTTTTGATTGTCTTATTTTAAGCAAAAAATTGGACAAATACTGAAAATACTGTCTTCATGTAAAGTGTACAACTTGATTTAAATTTTCATTAACTATTCTAATAAGTAATGTTTCATTAGAATAATAAAATTAAACAAAATAATAATCATTTCTTAGGAAGGAAGGACTTTAATTAATTAGTTGATTAATCAATTAATTTAGGTTATTTCCTCTGATCCTGGTTCTTGAACCCGGGTCACTGGGCATGGTCACCTCAGCTGCAGGCTTAGCACTTAAGCCACCAGGGCATGCTGCATTTTCTTTCCAAGATAATGGAGTAGGTTTTTTTAAGCACCTACAATTGAGGAAGTCAGTAAAAAGGAAAATAAAGATTTGAATTCATTTAATGAAAGTTGAAAATTAAATTTTTCCAGATATATACTAACAACTTTCTTTTCAATTTTTGATTAGCTTAATATTTTATTAAATTAACATGTAATTGACTTTGTTCTCCTTATTAACCTGCATAAAATATCAAAAAGGAAATAATCGCAATTAAAATGAAATTATTTGATTTATCCTATTGTAACTTCATCATTTTCAATTTTATAGACTTACATGGAACAATCTATAAAATACTTACATAAGAGAGCAACAATGAACTTTGAGTTACAACATGTTAATAATCTCATTCTTAGGGGAAATAGTATGTGATTATTTTCTACTATTTTGGGTGATTGCTATAGCATAATTTACAACCAAATTCATTTACTCATTGTCCCATGGAAAGTAGTATTCTTTCTATTTCATTTTATTTTATTTTTGATGAGAGCTTAACTCTGCTTGCCTCACACTGAGCTGTATAATTCCTGTTGCAATTTGAAAATCCTTTCACAATAAGGTAGAACTTTTCTATGCATAGGCTGGGAAAACTAGTCTGAGCTCAGGGTAAGATTTAAAACTGTAGATTTGGAAAAGAAGATATTGAAGAAAAGATAGTAGTGTGAATTATGATTGCTTTCTGTTCAGTATTTAGTTCAATGCAATAGCAATTTTGCTCATTACTAAATGTATAAAAGAGGTTGTAACAGTAATCAGTATAGTTACCAGGCACATTAGGAATAAACTTAATAGCTAATGAAATAATTTAACTTAAAATTTAATTTTCACTTCTTTCAAGAATTAAATTATATGGAAACAATATTAATGACAAATCTTGTGATATTTTTCATATACTGTCAATTCACTCACTTTTGTATAGACTAGCAAATCTTATTGATCCTTATTTCCCTTCCCTAATTTATAAAGTCAGGCTTCCTTTCTGACTCGTGGAAATTTATCTGTATTTTTTTTCTTATCAGAAAAGTAAGTCAAAACATCTTTTGCCTTTGCTTCCTATTCCATCAAGTACATTTTCCTCTCTCAGAGCAATTACTTATATACTACAGTATTGTGCCTCACTTCTTTCTATAATGAGAGTGCAATCCTCATGGCACAACTCACTAGACTTGACCACTTCCTTCCCAGTCACTAATGTGAGTAGGAGAATATCAGTCTTAGGTATTATCAGCTACACTTAGGAACTTTCCATGTAGAGTACATTAATTAATAGTTTATGAAATATTTCTACTGAAAATTTAAAACAAATTCCTAAGTTATAGTAAACTTTTGTAATCATATTGAAATTATTATCAGGTATAATTTTGCTGGTCAAATATTTATCTTCTCTGAATATGTCATTAAACCTCCAGATACCAGTCTTTAGAAATCCTGTTCTAGTTATATACTATCATTCCAATGAAATTTTGATTCAAAACATTTTAATGACATATTAATTGAAAGTCAATTCACACAAATATAATAATGTTCTGAATACAGGGTACCATGACACAATAGGAATATGGTGTTTGTAGTCTATAGGTAAAGCAAAATATGGATAGATACTGTAAAGTGAAAGTGTTGCTTGCTTGACTTTGTTGAACATACATGAAACTATTAGTCAATTGTTTATCACACAGAGGACTTCATCTATATAGCACAGAGCAAGATGAAACTCATCTTATGTCTGAATACTGATGTGTGTTCATCTCATCTCAAAATTAGCCACAGTCTGGAACACAAAGTGAGGACAGGTGCAATCACAATTTTTTAAAGCAAACAGGGCACCAGAGGCAGGGTCTAGGATGTAAAAGCAAGCAAGAAGTCACCAATGAAAATACCCTGGACATCATTTCCTTCTTTCAGTAGAAGCAGAAACACAGAAATGTAGATAATGACTTTTGATGAAAAAAACCTTTATTTAACAATAATTATTAATTCATAACCTGATACTATTTTATTTCCATGAGGAAGCCAAAGAACATATTAGCCAGAACATTACCTATTGAATTGATAATATCAATAATATGCTTACCTACTGGGGAATTTCAAAGGTTGTCACTGTTCATAATTTGAAATCTGCCTACTGTATCTACCGTTTAATTTTGGCTCTCGTGCCATAGTAATGGAATGAAATACATTTATTTCCAAAATGTAAACTTTCAAAGAAAAGAAGAAATGGGATTACAAGTAATGGACAAAACAAAAACTGATATAAACAATTATTACAATTTTACTTCCTTTTTCTTTCAATAGATTGCAATTTGTTTTAATTAGATATAAAGTAGGCAAATTATTATTCTGACATTATATACAAAATAGAATTTGAAGTAAAAATAAAATAAAATAAATATTAAATTACATAGTTGTGTCTTTTTTTCAGATGTCTCCCAATAGCAAACACGTACAAAAAAAAACTAGAGATTGATATTATGGCACATTAAATGGGGTTTTTAGAAGGTAAAGGATTTTATTAGCTAAATAAGTGAGGAACAATATGTGAGATCATGATTGTTATCATTTATCTTTAAACAAAAAGACATTTGTACTTTGATTAGCTTCATAACCATGAGCAAAATAATTTTGGCAGGTTGCCACACTGAATATGATGATAGAATGTTGAGAAATACATTTCAAGTCTGCATTTAAATTAGAGCATTGCAGATGGAAACCTTACTACTTACTTTTATTATTGTATTACTTTGATAAAAAGTAGAAGTGAGTCAAAATCTGAATTTCCACTATTGGTTACAGATATATAAGGGGGAACATTAGTTTTATTTTTAAGTATTTAAAGTATTACAAGGCAAATAAGAATGTTCTTAAGCTTCAGTCTCTTAAATATTGAAAAAAAAGGCATTTGAGAGAATTGGTAGAGAACTCTATTTTGTCTCTCTGTAACTTTTTATTAAAGTAATACAAAAATAAAGTTAAATAATGAGTTCCCCATTATTACCTGCATATAGTATAATATCATTTTTCTATACTATATAATAACATTCAAGGAAATTAGGTTGTGCATGTAATATTGTACAGTTCCATTAGAAAATAAAACTGGGTCATTCAGTTTTTTTTTTCCCACTTATTGAGAAATAATTGCCATACAACCCTGTGTGCTTGTTGTGGGTTTGTGTGTGTGTGTGTGTGTGTGTGTGTGTGTGTTCTGTTTGTGTGTTTTCTTACTTTTAAATCTCTCATGCTTAGAAAATATTGAAAACAAGAAGTAATTTGATGTGTTGATTAAAAGAATGAATGACTGAATGATGAATGAATGAATGAGTGCTATTCAAAGCAATTTAGTCCTCACATAGTTACATATCAAATGTTCAATTTATGCATACAGAATAAGTGGGTGATCTTTAAAATATCTTCCAATATAATGTCCTATAGTTTTATATTCTTCTATGTTATAGCATGAAATAAATACTAAAAAGAAGATATTACTGAGTAAAGAATATGTATCGATATTATATGAAAGATGATTAATTTCAGTTATTTGCATTTGGAAAATGACATATTGACAGTTTTAAAATTCTATAGAAAATTGATAAAATTAGCTTATGGTGAGTTGACTAAGACTTTTAACAAAAACAAGAAATTCAAACACAATATATTTTACTAACACAGAAAAGCAGATGTTACTAATAGGAAATTATGAACAAAGAAATCATTGGTAAGAATTGTGCAAATTAATATAAAAGAAGTAAAGGAAAATATAATTTTATATCTTTTTTTTTTCACTAGATAACAATCTCTTCAACATCCACAGTTTACCAGATAAACCAAGACCCATTATGCTACAATTTATACAAAACATTAATTTTCACTTTTCTTTCACTCGAGTAGGAGGAAATTTGCATTAAAATGTACAGTAAGATTGATAACTGTAAATTTTCTTTGTTTAACTTTCTCCTATGTAACTTTTGGTAATTTAGGTTTATAGAGGTTGTTCTGACACAGTAGCAATTCTTGTTTTCCAAACACATTTTTTTCTATTTCCTTTTACAAAGTTGCTACCTTCCATTATTTATCTAAGCATTTGCAGTCATTCATTCAATCAAATTTTACTGAATAAAAATAAAATACCATAACTATACCAGGATTTGAGAATAAAAGATAATTAAAGAATGGTTTCTGAGTTTAAAAATGTCTGGAATACAGAAAGCAAGTATAATAGAAGGCTGTTATGCTGCACTGGATGTTACCAAAATACAGAACCAGAGACCAGAATAAAGACATCTAATTAGAAAACCTCAAAAACATTATTTTTAGAAAAGAACTATTTGAGAAGGTAAGGAATAGAGTAGGAATGAATAAATGATGTCTCTGGAAAATAGAGCATTTAGGAAGAGGCTCAAAAACCCTTGGTCCTTTTTTTTTTTCCCCAGAACCACTTCCACATATGACAGGCGTAAAATGAGACTGAAAGTGGGAAAGGTAAAATGAAGGTTTCTGCTCTAGAATTTAACCTTAATTCTTAAGAACATGAGGAGTCACTCCAGGGGTCAACAGAATAGTGTGACAACATATATGTTTTAAAGGAATAAAGATTTGACTAACCCTTAAAATATATTAAATGGAAGAAAGATCAAATTCCTAGCAAATAGGTAAGAAAGAAAAACTGAGAGACAGAGATAAAGGAAGAAGGTGGAAATCATCAGGGTAAGAAAAAGCACAATGAAGAGACTGAACAACGTTTAGATTATGGTATCAACATCACATGAGCATATATTGGGTATGAAGACAGAAAAATGAAAGGAAATTCAAATGTATTAGTCTGCAACAAAGCAATTTAGTTGAGAATGGGACCATTCAGTAATATAAAGAATTTAAAAAGAGCATGTTTGCAGTTATGCTAAGGGTGAGAAGCTAAATATTTTGAGTTCAATATGAGATTGTTAAATTGCAGGTGAGTGATGATTAGTGAGCATTTGACTATAATTTTCTAAAAACTTTCAGAGAATCTTGGAATGCTTATAAAATGTGAATGTCATCAAGGCTTAATTGTTTAACAGGAATGAGTTAATCTAAAGAGGGATACTTTAATGAAGAGACAAGTGGGAGCGGGGAAGAAAAGAAGGTAAAAACAAAGTAAATATCAAATGGGTGGCAGGCAAAATAATATAAAGGTGGAACATTGGATTATCAAAGGTGGCGAATAATTGGAAAAAATCTGTTTAATATTCACAATTTAAGAAGGCAGAGTGCAAAAATATTGTGAAGAGAAGTAGAGGGAGAGAGTAAAGGAGGAATGAAAGAGGAAAAGGAAGAGGAGGAAGAGGAAGAGGACAAGGGAGAAAGAGGAAGAGGGAACAACATGGCTATGGGTCCAGAAAATTTGATTTGCACAGAAAAAAAAGAGAGTTTTCCTGGGGTCTCAATTCGTTAGAATATATGCTTATATATATGCCTATGTGCATGTATATGTGTGTGTTCATGCGTATAAGGAAAATGGAGATCTGTTAAAAATGAGCTTGATATGAGAATGAAAAATTGACTGCATGGAACAGTTTGCTGACCAGGACTCCCAGAAAAGCTTGAGAGATGGTAGTGAATGACAGATGAAACTGAAAATAAGTATTGGGGATTATTTGAACAACTGCATATTTTCTACCACTGATGGTCAGGGATTTGGTGTTGGGGAAAGAAAGCAGAAGTTGGATTTAGAGAGGTGAATGGTTTCAATTTGGAAACACAGATGGAGATTAGAGTGAACATGCATATATTGGGGCTGACTGAATCAGGAATGAATTCTTTCACTGGGGAAAACAAGAAAAAACACATTAGTCACCTCATAGTACAGAATAAATTTACAATGAGGAAAATCATTTCAGATATTTAAAGAAGTATCAACTTACAACTTCTTCTAAATTGCATTGGACAGAAAGATTATCAAATATTGTTCAAAATTTATCTGGCACTTATCATTTCATTACTCTGAATTTGTACTTCAAATTTTTATTCACTTTTTTTCTCAAAATTATCATGGTTTGCAGACTATTTTTATTGAATACAATAATCCATTTTCCTATGATTCCATTTTCATATCCTTCAGTGATAAATTCAAAATCATCATGTATAGAATACCTGGGCAGTTATTAATGTTATCAGTACAGATCTTTGTGTGGACTTTATCATCACAACGTTTTATCTAAACCCAATGAGAGATTTCCTTTCCTTTGATGTTAAATTCTACCTGTGTATTGCACTTATATTTTACTGATCTATAAGGATCTTATTTCATTATGTGTTAGTAACTTCTAAACAGAGCCTTTTATATGCTGAAGAACTGCTTCTACCTTATAAGATAATCATTTTTTTCTCTTTAAAAAGATTTCACTCCAAATTCAATTGCAGTAAGAGTTTCATCTGTAGTCATTTCCCAATATTTTTATATTATACACCATACTGTCTCAATGTGTTTCATAGCAATGTTTTGTCCTTTCTCTGTTCACTCTGTAGAAACCAAGTGTAGTGTTACAGTCTATTTTCCACACATTAACAATGAAGTGAAGTGTACTTGAGTAAAAATGCTTTCTAGAGCAGGTTTTAACCAGGTTTCTTCATGAGGCCAGTGTAAATAAGTGTTTTTTGTGACACACATAAGTGCTTACAAGTTGGAATTGATGACTGCAGTAAGTTTAAATTTCTCAGTCTCCCATTGTAAATATTTACCCCCATTTTTTTCTACAGCCCTGAATATCATTTAAGTGTTAAAAGTGGACATTATCTATAGCTGTAATTACACTATTTTCTGTTAGGTTGTTAAAGTTTCCTAAAATCATTATAGAAAAATTACTTTTTTGATACATAAACATTTTAATATGGTAAGCCTTAATGACTAGTGATAACTTATCAAACTTTGTCCTAGGCAAAGGTTGGAGACTGGAAAGGAGCATAGCAAGGCAGTGACATCAAGGATTGAATCTTTTGCAGCTGCCTAACATAACCAAGTTTTTGGCTTTGAGAAGGCTCTTCAGTTCTTTGGTTCCCCTTCCTCTAACTGAAGGATTAATGAACTATATAACATGTAGATTCAAAATACTTATTGTTCTAAGCTTGTATAATGTAAAACTTTCTCAGTTTTCAAGCTGAAAACATGTTCAAATGATAAAGAACAATGATATGAGTTGGACCTTTCTATTTGATTTTGCATATAGAACATAGATACTACATGGTCCTAGAAGACAAAAGGAAAATTTCACCTTGCACATTATCTTTTTACCTAACATTCAAAATAGATTAAGTCAGACCTTCTAGAAAGCACACATCACAATTGGTGATAAGAAGTGAATTGTCTACAAAATTTAAAAATTTGACTAAATATGTATATAGTTATATAGTAATTTATATAGTTATAAATCAATATACAATATGAGTCACTTAACACATATATCACCAACAGCTTCTAAAACAATAATAATATAAACCAGAAGGAGAAATGGAGGCATCTTATGATTTCACTCATATTTGGTATATAGAGAAACCAAGCAAATAAATGAACTTTATCAATCAAAGGAAAATAGTCTTTAATCTATTAAAACAAATTATTAGTTATAAGATGGGAAGCGGGAGGGAGTCAGCGAATTATATTGTAAAAGAAAGACTGGATTCATGATGGAAAACTTAATCTAGTATATATAGATATTTACTTACAGTTATATGTACATTATACCATTATAATGTTATGATGCAGTGCTACCTCGATAAAATCAATTAAAAGTAAAATGATAATAAAGTGACAATTCTTAGCAGACACATTTCACTTTTCACCTTTGCTCTTTTAATTTGATTCCATTAAGAGGATATGCTCTATTTTAGGGAATCTACATGATGGAAAAAAAGAATAAAACATACATCATGGTAAAAGAATAAAATGTGCAAGACAGAAAATTTACTCATCAGAAATATGTTCCCAGATAATTTCTCTATAAAGAAACTTGTTTCATTGGCATCTTATTCAGAAGTTATTACAAAATAAACCAAAATGGGAAATGCTCCAGAAAAATTAAATTTAAAAAAATTAGATTTTATATTTATGAAAAAGTATTCTTTTGAAATACATTATTTAAATGTCATATACTTCTACACTTAGAAATATGTCTAAACTTTTGTCAAGCTATAGCTTTCCAAGAAAGTTTGTGATTAATATCTCAATATTTTAAAAAATCCATCTTTTAAAAATCATAGGAAACTAGTAATCCTATGTTTTGGATATTATGCAAATTTCTATGCTTTCATTTTTTTTTCCAGTACCAGTAAGCATCAATTTTTTTTGTATGATTACAAAATTAAAATTTCACTTTCTGAAACACTTAGAGTATGCATTTCCTTCACAGCAGCAAGGAAACAAGACAGTAAGGAAAATCATTGCTCAAGACCTAAGTCAAATCATTCAAATGACCAGAGTGAGAGAATAAATTCTGCCATTTTCCAGTTTGGAGTCAAATTTATTTCTTTTTCTGTACAGCAATTGTCACTGGTTATAAAAGTGGACTACATGGGTTCCACAAACATTATTTCTGTACTTATGCAGGGAATATGTAATCTTTCCAATTCAAAAAGTTCACAGATTTTAAGATTAAATAGGATTATAGTTATTTATGAAAGTAGACTTTATTTTTTGTCTTTTTTCCCCCAGTTTCTCTACACTGCTCCACCTCATACTAAAGATGTGAACTGTGATGTTTCTGACTTCTCATAAAGTTCATAATGCTGCTGGTGAACTCTTACTAAGTTAGACTCTTATCTACCAACACAAGTAGCATCAGCGAAGCCCCACCACCACTGAAGATGCAGGAAAGCTTTAAAGCAACTCTTATTGCTTAAGTTTGCAAACGACTTAATTATCTGTCTGTTTCTTGCTTAAATTATATAAATTTAAACAAAATTGTGTTTATTCATCCTTTATCTGTTTTCAATGATAACTTTTTCAAAACACTGCATTTGCCAGATTATCTGACATATAGTCTTCATTAATCTTTACCTCTCATCTTCTATTTCTATTCTTTAATATTCTTGTACAAAGCACAAAGAAGATAATTGACATCATGATGAATGACTTGCCTCTATTAAGTATCACAAGAATAACGGATAAAGTAAGTAGTCACTACACCATTTTTTAGTCATTGATTTTCTCTTGTGCTCTAGCTCTTAAAGATCTTTCTGTATTTTCACTTAAATCAGTGTTGTTGTTTTTTTAAATATTAGGGACAAAATAATTCCTCCGAAAATGCACCTATGTGCTGATAATAACATGCAGAGCAAATTCAAAAGATATTAACATGAGAGATGATATTTCTATTCCTATTATAAAATAAATGGCAGTCACAAGAATCAGATATATTCCACTAAAATGCGAAACGATAAGACAGAAATGTAGGTGAGTATATTAAAACAAACAAAAAAAAACTTTGAATTGTAAAACAGGGAATATGTATATTATATACAATTGCTAGTTTATTTTCTCTAATACATAAAACTGCTATGTTCTTACCTTAAACTTTTACCACATAAAAAAAGTCCACTTATTTTCCATTATAGATCTTTAGCATATGTTGCCCTTCTGAATATTATCCATTTCCTATTCACCTAAAATTTTGTACAAGTTTCACTCCATTTTTCATGATTCAATTAAATATAATCTCAACAGAAAAGTTTACTCGGCCACCAGTCTAGATACTGGTCTTTATTATTTATTATGTTGTTATACTACATGTTTTCAAAATATTTGTGAAATACAACATCATTCCTGTCTCTCTAAATATAAATAATTTACCTATTTAACTGTTTATACTAGGTTACTACATATTATATTGTAGACTTTGTCAGAGCTGTTTTGCTCTTTGATAACATAATCAATATATAGGACATAATCTAGTTTTCTCGTAAGTTCTGAAAAACATTCATTAATTGATTAAACAAAAAAGTGAATCTAATTTTAAATGGTTACTATATTATTCAACAGAGAGGTGAAATATTTCCCTTTCATTTATAGGAAGTTGCATATTTTACTCATAAAACCACCATTTTTTAATACACTTGGCCAACTATAATTGGTCAATTATAGAATTGCTCACCAAGAATATTTGAAAACAGAATATCTTCAGCGAACTTCTCTTTGTAAATTGCCCCTAATCTGTCCAGTATAATTTTCTTGGACTTAGTTCATTACGTTCATGCCTCATGAAGAGAACTACAGGAGGTGAAAATAAAATATATTTCACTTTGGCATGTATACATTTAATGAATAAAACTCAGATCTATACAAGTCATCTCAGTTTCATACAAATTAGATGAAGAAACTGTTTCATTGAGCTATGTTTTATAAACAAATCTGTGACATTACTGAGGTGATTATATTTTTCCACAGTAGGTTTATATTGTGCTATTTTTCAATTATAAAACTTTTGTTATTGAAAAAGATTCAAATTTAGTTGACTAAAAGATTACTTACTCTGATATGTTATTTTTCATTGTGTGCTACTGGTGAAATATCAGAATTTACATCATTTTCTCAGCATTATAAATTAAATTATTTTTATAGCAATTAATTGTAAAATAATTGGGAAAATATTTTAATGCTGGAGAATAACAGTCATTCTAAAGAGTAATAATAATCTTATAACAGAGAACATTCAAAAGTTTATGAATATATTATATTTAGTCTTTTCTATATTTCTAAATATATTTTATATTCTAAATTATTTTACTGTATTCTAAATTATTTCATCATACTATTTTCATATGTTATCCAACTGTTCATGCATATATTGCTTTTTCAAAATGAATCATAGCTCGAATTGATTTAAAATAAATGGCATATTTACCAGAAAGTATATTTTCTTCTGAAAACACACTTGATGAAAATTTGAATTTACCTTATTTATAAAAAGTTATGCTATATGTTTTGAATAAAATAATTCATATGCCTGTTAAAAAATAAAATTCAAATCCACACACTACAGTATTAATTAAAATTAAAATTAGTCAGACCCACTTCTTGTAGAAGTCTTCTGATTTAACATACAATAGCTTGCATTTTAATTCCTGTATGTTTTGAAGAAATTTGAAAAATCATTTTTTGTCCTTGATTATTTCTATTTAATTATCTTTTCTAAAATTTGATGAATTCTGCCATTGAATGTTTATTTCTTACTTGTTTCACTCTTTTGTTACTAAATTATTTTGCTTTTTTCATACATTAATCTTTCAATTTAAAAAATACATATTTAAGTCTCCATCCTATTATACCTTATATCTTAATGAAGGCACACACCCTGTGAAGAATGAAAAAAAAATTACTATCACCTAACTTACATATTCAAATTATTTCCAAATCTACCTTTCAATTTAAGACACTTAGATTAATATTCCATTCATAAAGCTTATTTAGTTTGTCCTGTGCTAAAAATTAAAACGTTATTGTCAGTTTGATTCTAATATTGAAAAAAAATAAAAAGCATTTATTGTATATTTACCTTTTGTTTTTAATATTTGCTACTAATATAATCCTGGTTTCAAAATTAAAATTTCTATCTCAAATTCTGCAGAAATTTCTCCTTTTTAATGTAGCATGCACTATTTTTATTAAGTGTGTCACTGCATATTTTGTCACTATTATTCATGTGCTTTTATATTTTTTAAATTTATGCAAACTTCTTGTTCATGTAATATTTAAAAATCTGCTGTTTGTGTTTAGGAAAAGGGATTTTATGTTCATTCTGCAAATCATTTAGTCAACATATTTATTGAAATGACTCATTGTTTCTGAATTCTTATATTTGGTTATTGCTACTAATAAATATGTACTCACAGACATTACTTTTATTTGATGATTATTATCCTACTCTGTCTTTCCTTATATTTTCAAGTTCATTTCTCTATCCTTTTAATATTGATCATATATATTTTTTAAAGAAAGGTGTAGACAGGAATAAAGTGAGTATGTAGGTAGATAGGAAGAGAGAGGAGGAAGAAACACTTTTATTTTATATTTATATAGTTGTTTACATTGGTTGCTCCCTGCCAGCCCAGGATTCGAACCCAGGGGTATGTGGCTTCTCCTTCAGAGACAATTGACCTAAGCTGCTACACCAGAACACAACAGCCCGCTTACCCACACACACATCCTCTATCTATTTTTTATAAAATACTTTTGGTCTCTGATAGCACTAGTCTTTTAACTGAACCTGAAATCAACAACTTCACCAAAAAGCTTTTTACTGAAAAATTATATGTAGGTATACTTGCTGCTGATTCTAGTTACTCTCTGTGAATTGATCTAGGGATGTATATGTAAATTCTCTCTCGCTCTCTCTCTCTCTCTCTCTCTCTCTCTCTCTCTCTCTCTCTATACACATATATACACACGTAGAAATATATTTGTGGTGTGTAATATGTAATCTGTCATCTATTTCTATATGTCTGTACTGATACTACTGATACTATTCCAGTCCAGAAGCCTGGGTTCATTCTAGTTTTCCCTATTTTGTGCTGTCCTACTATAAAAATAGTTTTAGATTTTGTTTTAGATTTTAATAGTTCAGATATGTTAAGTAATATTTAAAGGTGAAATACATTTACCAACTAGACTAATGTGTTTAGATACATTTTCCTAAATATTTACCTTTATAATATCTAATCAAAGCACTGTTTTCCAAAGTTATTTAGAACTCTTTTCTTTTTTCCTCATCTTCTTCAGTATGATTGTGATTCAACTGTAGTTCAGTTAATTCTTCATATTCCATCTATTTCACAATCCTATTTTTAAATATGTATGCATGTATATATCCATGATGATATAATCACAAATGTTTTGAAAATAGAATTGTATATTCACATTCATCACTATACATTCATTTGGTACTGTTTAATCCCTCCAAAATATATTCTCTATATATTTAACTTCTCCCTCCCAAACAGTAATTGCACAACTACTTTCTATATTTGTAACTTTGCATTTTCCAAAATATTATATTAATGGAATTATGAAATGTGTAGTATTTGGGGTCTAACTTCAGTTACTTAGCCAAATACATTGAATAATTGAGCTACATCTATTCATAAGGATATACCAGGATTTGTTTATTCATTCGCAGGTTGAAAGATATTTGTTTCCAATTTTCGGTTATTAGGTATAAGCTGCTTTAAATATTTATATAGAATTCTGTGTATATATGTTTTAATGAGCATAATTTCCATCTGTCTTGGTGGGCTATGCAGTAGGTAGCATCATATTCAACTTTATAAAATATTACCAGAATGAATTTTTCATAAGTTTGTCCTATCTTCATCTTCTTTTTGACACATCTTCAGATATTTTCCCCATATTCTTTGTCGGGTTCTTACTGGTGAGTTTTGAGATGCCTTCATACATTCTGGAGACAATTTCTGAATTGAAAATTGGTTTATATTTTCTTTGATTTTACTTCTTGTTTTTTCATTCACTTAGCAGTGTCATTTGCTGAATAATAATATTTTTTAATTTTAGTAGTTTATCTTTTTTCTCTTATTAGTGCTCTTAGAGTCACATCTAATATCTGCATAAATCACTGTCAAAATTTTTCTTTGATTTCTTAAAAAACATTTTTAGATGTTCTAAAGTTCTACATTTTTCATTTAGAAAAATGAACATTTTGCATTAAGATGTCATGAGACAGGAGGCTGAGAACTGTGACTGCAGGTGGGACTCGCAGTTGACCCACTCTCTGCTTGTCCTCTGTGACATTTACTTCATAACGCTAATGTTAACCACTTTCACACAGGCATTGGAACTAGCAGGTTTGTCAGTCAAAGCCGGCTTACAATCTACTGTGCTTCCCTCAGACAGCTTAATGTTGACCTACACAACTGTCCATCAACATAGTCCCTTTCCCTTCCTCTATTTCTTCATGGTTAGCTCTGCCCCACTGATCAACAAGGATGGCCAGCAGAATCGAGTACTGACAGTGCCTGAACTCACTCACCACACACTTGACACTAAGAACAGCTACCTGGATGGCAGCCATGCACAGAGGCCACATGTCCCTACAAGAGGTGGGCGAGCAAATGCTAACATTCAAAGCAACTATGATGTAGAGGAGGTCCCTAACAATTGAAAACAGGTGTCTGTGATGTGTGTCCTGGGGGCTAATAACATCCACCACCTTTCTCGGCAACAGCAAAACTTAGAATAAATCCTCTAAAACTTAAATTAGAGGGTGGGAATTTGTAGCTAAGGATAAGAAGACTGCCTCGGTAGGTGGCCACGAAGCTGAGCTGCTCTCAGCATTCCGCACGAGACCTGGTCATGGCAGCCCAGCGACAAAGTGGCTCCAGCAAGGCCTGGTCAACAAGTGGAGCCACATGAGCAAAAATATGACGATAGCTCCCAGCGTTCTGAATGACCAGCAGCCTGGAGGATGTACTATAGCGTCTACTCCAGCTGGTTTGGGAAAAGCCAGGCTGAGAAAGTGGGCAAAAAGAAGATTGAGCTCAGGAAGACGTTTCTGACTAAAGGGACCCTAAGTCCTAGCAGGTGAGTGAAGGCAGCGTCTCCAGCACAGCAACTCCAAACAGACTGTGCATTTGAATCTACAGAGGTTCACCAAAGGCTCTCCTGGCAGGTCAACCCTTCAAGCCCTACAACATTTCAATCCACTCTTTTCCTCTTCAGAGGCCACCGGTAACCCTTGCTTAAGTTTTGCAGCTAGTTCTATCAGATCTTCCAGGAGATGTCCATGGAGATGCTCAGAGACAATTTCGTCAAGAGATTCTTCCGGAACTTTGATGAGCTTTTCCAACCCCAGGAGCAACTGGCCCGCAACATACCACCAGCTTGACACCTTCATCCTCCGAGAGTCCGTTGAGCCCCTGAAGCTCCCAGCTGACTGCTCCCAAAGGAACAATCGGTGGCACTCCGAGACGGAGCACTATGGTTCAGCAGGCTGTGCTCGCAGCAGGAAGCTGATTGCGAGAGGCCAGACCTGCTGCGCATGCTCACTACCTAACCACACCACACAACCCTCCGCCAAGGCATAGCGGGCCTTCACTGCTTCAAAAACTTTGACTGTGCTTGTCCCTGAACAGGACTCTGGAAACGCTAGCTCTGGCCAAGTTTCACCAGAGAAAGAACGTTGTGGCAGGCTACACAAAGGTCACCTTTACCAGAGAAAGTGCTTCACCAAGCTGGTGAGGCGCTTGCCCCTCCTGCTCTTCAAGCTGGTTTACAAGCCTGGCAAGGATCCCAGCTTTGGAGTGTTCACCAAAAGCTAGAAGCGGGTGGGGGTCCGAAACTCTGTACTTTTCTGCCCAGAAAGGCGGCTACCCTTGGGGCTCTCAGAGAAACTGTCAGGTGTTGCTTGAAGCCTCTCTTGGAGCACCATTTTGAAAGCTGATGGGCCACAGGTGAACTGGCAGATGAAGACTGTTCCCTGTGCCACCTGGACAAAGAACGGGAATTCAGGTATAGATGGCAATTTTGTATTTTTATTTTATAAAATAAATCTTGTGAAGAATAGATGGTATCTGTGTGTGTGTGTGTGTGTGTGTGTGTGTGTGTGTGTATATATATATCCGTCTATCATCAATCATCTGGTTAGCTAGCTGTTTTTCATCTGTGACTCTCATTATTCAAATTATTGAAAATTCCATGTTAATAAAATATGCTACCTTTACTGGCTTTGTTGACTTTGTCCCTCCTTCTTCCATCCCCCTTTACCTGTGACCTATGTAGAAAGAGGGGTTATTTTATAACCTTGTTAAAAAGTCAGTTGACTAAATTTACGGAAGTATCTCTATTCTGTTGGCCTGTAGATATATCCTTTCACCAAAACACCCTATACTGACTATTTTAGTTTTCAAGTAAAATTCCAAACTATATGATTTTTCGGATTTGTTTCAGTTGCAAAATCATTTTTGTCTACTCAATTTTTTGTCTCTCCATGTTTTAAAGTAAACTTGTAGATATCCTCAGAAATTCTAAAGGAATTCTAATTAAGATTTCACTGAATCTGTAGATCAAATTGGATTCATTTATTTAACAATATTGAGTTTTCCAGTCCAAGAAAATACTTTCTTCATTTATTTGCTTATTTTCATCTGGGGGTTTTAGTTTTCAGCATAAGGTTCTTGGACATGAAATGTTAGTTTTTTACCTAATTTCAGTAATTTTATGTGTGATATGCTAGATGATATCTAATTTTTAAATTTCAGTTGTTTATTGTTGGTAGAAATTAAATTGATATTTTATATTAATTTTGTCTTCTAAACTTTATAAACTGACTTGTTAATTCTAGAAAAAATTCTGAGTTGTTTCTTGTCATCTGTGAATATAAAACATCTTATTTCCACATTTATGTTCTGTATGCTTTAAATTTGTTTTGTTGGATCATTGTGCTGCTACCATATTCAACACAATGCTCAGTATGAGAGGAGAGTGTTCTTGCCTTGTTGCTGATCTTAGGGGCCTTCACTATCAAGTGTGATGTTAACAGATTAATATAGATACCCTTGTCAGGTGGAGATATTATTTTATACTAAATTTACTGCAATTTTATTATAAACTGATTTTGATTTGTGTTTCAATTGTTTTCTCTGCATTTATCAATAGGATCTTGAACTTTTTCTTGGTAAGTCTGTTAATATGATAAATAACATCAATTAATATATAGATGTTGAGCCTACCTTGAATTATTGGAATTTTGTTGTAATGCATTACCCTTGTTATTTATTATTTGATACCATTTGTTAGTATTTTTATGGGTGACATTTGAGTTTATGCTCTTGAGAAGTATTAATCTGTACATTTGCTTTCTTAAAATATCTTGGTTTGATATTGGTAGTAGAGCAATGATGGGTTCATAAAAATAACTGGGAAATGATTCCACCTCTTTTTATCTAGAGCAGGATAAGAAATTTAAATATGTAATACAAGTAACCAGTGAAATAATTTGAGTTTGGGATTTTTATATTGAAAATTTTAATATTATTCATTTTCTTAAAAATTCATAGGACTATCCAGATTGTCTTTCTTTTGAGTAAGATTTTATAGTTTGTGTTTTTCTAAGAATTATGACAATTTCTTATAAAAATGTTGAGTTTATTATTTCACTATGGCCACT
Organism: Solenodon paradoxus; assembly: GCA_004363575.1. Lineage (NCBI taxonomy): Eukaryota > Metazoa > Chordata > Mammalia > Eulipotyphla > Solenodontidae > Solenodon > Solenodon paradoxus. The sequence continues at coordinate 470,805 of RJWH01000517.1, read as the reverse complement.
GTTATGAAAACACAGGTAGGGTTTCCAATAATATCCTCCTCTTCCTTCTTTTTGTTTGTAATTTAGTCTTTACTTTGTCAGTCTTTTTAGACATTTATTAGTTATGCAAAAACAGTCATAAACAAGTTTTTAAATTCTTATTTAAATTTTTTTTCTGTATCTAACATCATTCATTTGTTCTTTATTTTTTTCTCCTTTATTTCTGAATTACGATTTGACATCTCTTTTACTAATTTCTTATCATTAAAATATAGTTTATTAATTTGAGATATTTCTTCTTTTCCAATATCAGGATTTATTGCTATAACTTTCATTTTAACTACCACTTTTAATACATCTCAAAAATTTTGATATGTTAAATTTTTGTTTTTATTCAGTTCAATATATTTTTTCTCTTGAGCATTTTGACTACAGCTTATTTAGAAGGAATTTATTTAATTTGAAAATTTTGTGAATTTTCCATATATTTTGATTGACTTATTGTTCCTAAACCTAAACAATTTGTAGAGGTGTATTATGACCCAGAATAAAGTCACTTTTGAAAGGAAAGTTTATTAAGATTTTGTTAAGTGTTCTATAAAAGTCAATTAAAATATTATTCTGATCTATTTTATATATTTTTTTTTGGCAATTGCTCTGTCAGTTAACTAGAATGAATATTATATTCTTTAAAAATAATTGCACTTTTTGTTTCTTTCCTTTAGCTTTTATTATAATAATTTCTTCTTGGATATTTAACCACTTTAATTGTAGCATGATCTTATTTACCCATGATAATAATATTCTTTGAACAGAAGACAACTTTTTATAATATTAATGGAATAATCATATTTTACTTTATAGTAAAGAATTATCTTTATTTGGTTAGTGTTTGCTTGGTATGTCATCTTCCTTTTTCTCTTAATACATGTCTTTATACTTAAAGTGGGATTCTTATAGACATGATATATATATAGCTCTTGAATTTTCATTCAGTATGGTAATAATTGCTTCACTGATTTGTGATCTGAGCTGGAATTGAGGTTTATTGCTAATATGGCTACTCTCAAGGCACCACACTCTTCACATATCTATAATGTTAACTTGTATCAAGGGCTGACTGACTTTTTCAGAGCACTGCCAGCTTGGCTTTAAGTTTTTTGGTATTTGGGTTTGTTTTTGTTGTTGTCCTTTTGACAAATCTTATTCCATTTTTTTTTCAATGAAGTAATGTTAATTTGCATACTAATGTCTATTTAGGTGTACTGGTTCATTATTTGTCAAATATATAACTTGCTATGCCCACCACCAAATCATCAGCAGTCTGTCATTACTCTCCATTGAATCCCCATCACTGCTTGTCCCTACCACTTACACAGTTCCCTGTTGGTAATTTCAGTTCTGTTGTCCAATGTCCAACGGGTCGGTTTTTGTTTTGTCTGTTAATTTACATTATTTCTTAATCATCTGATATTTTCCTTTCTCCTTCTGACTTATTTCACTTGACATAAAGCACTCTAGCTCCATTCATGTTGTCACAAATGTCAGGATTACATCTTTCAGGGATATGTAGTATTCCATTGTGTGTATATACCACGTCTTCTTTTTCCATTCATCTGTTGATGGGCACTAAGGTAGATTCCAATTCTTAGCTATTATAATTAAATGCTGCAATAAGCGAGGGGGTACATATATCTCTGTAAGTTAAAGTTTTGTGGGGTTTTTTTGGTAAATTCCAAGAAGTGGCATGATGAATAATATAGAATTTCCTTCTCAATTTTTTGTTGAATCTCTATACTGCTTTCCATAACGGTACCAATATACACTCTGACCAACAGTGTGAAAGAGTTCTGTTTTCTCCACATCCTCTCAATATTTGTTGTTTCCAGTCTTTTTATAATTGCCATTCTCACAGATGATTCATTGTTTTGATTGCATTTCTCTAATAACAAGAGAGGAGGAATAGCTTTTCAACACCTGTTGGCCATCTGTATGTCTTATTTTGAGAAATGTCATCAGATTATCTGCCCCTTTTTGACTAGGCTGTTTTTCTTTTGTGAGATTTAGAGTTCTTTATATATTTTGGATATTAACCCCTAGTTATATATGATATGCAGTTATCTTCTTCCCATGCACCTTGGTGAAATAGCTATTAGATATGTTGCTTCTGGCCAAGAGTGCAATTCACATATATCCCCAGGATCTGGGTTCTATTCTCCCTTCCTGCCTGTCTGCCTGCTCACCTTAATTTCAACCTACGCCTGTCCTTTAAAACACACACATGCACGCGCACACACACACACACACACACACACTCTCACTCTCACAAAAAAACCTGTGTGTGTGTGTGTGTGTGTGTGTGTGTGTGTGTGTGTGTTCTCGAATTCAGTAGGAAGTCGTTTTTTTGCATGGGGTGAATGGGGTGACTATTTGTTTTGCTGTACAGAAACTTTTTAGTTTGATGTAATCCCATTTGATTATTTTTGTTTCTGTTACTACTGTATTTGAGCTCCCAAAGACTTCTTAAGACTAATGCCATGGAATGTATTGCCTATGTTTTTTTCTCTCTGCATTTTGTGGTTTCCAGTCTCCATCCAAGTCTCTACTTCATTTTGAATTAATTTTTGTGTACTGTGTTAAAGAGGGATCTAGTGTCATTCTTTTGCATATAACTGTTCACTTTTCCCAGTACCCTTTGTTGAAAAAACTTTCCTTTCTCCTTGTCTCTTGGTTTTATATCTTCCCTTTTTGCTGTGCCTCAGAAAATATTTGTGTGTTCTTCTCTTAGCCTCTCCCAGCAGTTTTCTCCTGTTACATTCCGTTCAACACTTGGTAATGGAAGGACCTTCAGGCCCTTGAACATTCTTTGTTATTCTTATTAAACCCCAGTTTTAGGCGATTTCTGGGTTCCTGTGGGCAGTGTTTTCTGTTTTTGTTTTTCCTTTGTCCCATCTGTATTTGTAGGCTAGTGCCTATTTCTGCGACTCATTCAGAATTTTTTATTTTTTTCCTGTTGTTTCCTGCCTCAGTTCTACTGAGTTTTAAAACTAAAGACTACTGTGGTTTTGTCTTTTCCTCACAGATTAAGAGAAATATAAGAGAGGAAGCACTGAAATGCTAGGTGGAGTTTCTTGCTACACACATAGCTTCTGTTTCCCTCTCCCTAGTCTGAACAGTATTTGATGTTTTCTTAAGAGTTTAATTTTTTTGTGAGGGTTTGGTGGGTTTTGTTCAAAAAGAACATATAAGAAAATGTGCATTTCCCCAAGTTCCGTGATTCTTTAAGAACTTTACTGCCCAACCCACAACACTTGGTTTAAACCAACTCAGTAACTATTCTGGCTGAATTCTTTCAGTTTTCTGATATATCTTCCTGAGATAAATATGTGATCTCCCCTTTTCTCGTCTCTCCATAGACTTAGGGCCAGTTATTCTGTACAACATCTGCTTTCCTATAGGTTTGAAATGTATCATTAATTTGAAAGTTAATTTGACTCTTTAAATTATAAAGATGAGAGTGACATTTTTAAAGCTGTCTATCACAAAGCAGATACTAGAGGTCTTATGTAAAATATTTCTAATTTCTAGAAATTCTTTTCTTTGTTTTTCCCTTTGTATAGAATTCTTTTGTTTGAAGAATATGCTATCTTGTCTAATCTAAGAATATTGATAAGAATTTTAAATATTATATTTCCATAATAATTTCTCCTTTCTCCATTTCTGTATGTTCTGTATGTTCATCTTTTACTTTCTACCTTGTTTTATTTTTCTTTATGGCTAATTTTTAAGCTTCGTTTTGTATTTATGAATTGAGGTTAGGATCACTAATTAGTGATTGTACTCATCTCCTAGTCTATTTCATCAGTAGTCTTCTTCTTGGGATGTGCATGGAAATCCTTTGTTCATATTTCAGAAAAGGTTTTTTTACTTAGGTACATGATTGCAGAGGTTGCAATAAACTGTCACTTCATCTGATCTTTGTACTTAGAACCCTCATCTATTTCCTACTTAGTATTCACTATTTGAAAGACATGAAACTTTGCTTGTAATGTAAAATGCCAATCCATCAATCATTTCATAGGATATAATCTTTTGTATCTACTAACCCTAAATACAGTTGAATTCATTGACCAGAATGAACTCCATACCTGTTGTAGATACTCTCAGTGCCTATTTTGTTCTGCGATTTTCTCCAGTTTGTATTATTTGTTTTCTCAATTCTATTTATTTTATATTATCTAGATATTTATTTAAAAAAAAAAATCTTTGTTCTTACTCAGGTGTGGTTTGGTGAATGTTTGTGGTCCCCTCCTTATCTCAAGACATATGTTTCAATCAAACCCTCAGTATAGTGCTATTAAGAATTGAGATCTTGGGAAAGTGATTAGGTAACCAGGACTTGACCCTTGAAAATAGGATTGATGTTTTTATAAAAGCTGTCTAGAGAGGTCCCCTATCCCTTCAGCTATTTGAAGTGGCAAAAAAAAAAAAAAAAGTTATTTTATGTATCAGGTCTTTATTAGATACTGAATTTGATGGCATCATGATGCTGGACCCCCCAGACTCCAGAATTTTGAGAAATAAATGTCTGTTATTTATAAGCCATACACTCTATGGTATTTCTAGTACAGTAGCCTGAAAAGACACAGAGGTAGTTGTTTTACAGTATTCTCTGTTTTTCTGGATTTACCCTCCATTCCTTTAGTCACTATTTGCTATAATTTCAGTGGAATTTTAGGAAGGAAACAACTTTCAGTACAATTTTTCAAACCACCATCCTTTACAAAAATTTCTTATTGAACTCTTAAAGCTGCTAGTTCTTTAAAAAAGGCAATAAAATTATTTTAATAGGAAAAATTGTGACATATTTTAATACCTGGTATTCTGGTTACAACTTAAAAATAAATTTATAAAGCAATTTATACTACATGTCTTTTCAAGAAAAAAATTAACTTGCTAAAAATATAGGGCAGTCATTGAAGATGTTGTATAGTATTATGTAGAGAGAAAAATGGCCTCTATTTTAAACTTCCTCTAAGGAGTCTCTTGTAATGAACTTTTATGGAACCTTTTACCTTACTGCAGAATTTTATAAGCAGCTGATCTTTACATCTTTTCTGTAAGAGTACTTTGCCACAGAAGGGATAAATAGCATCCTCAAGATATAGTCTGTGTAAAATGGAACTCAAATAAAACTCTTAAGAATCTAAGAGTTTAATAAGGGCTGTCACCCTAGTCAAATAAAGAATGTAAACAAAAGAAGTAGCAAAAACAATGAGTAAATTATTACAGTTTTAAAGTTTTGTCTTTAAAGATATTGGAAGCTGAAGATACCAATGCAGAATGACAATCCAGTATTTCAAATGATATTTGTCCTTGACAGTTAAACAATATTAGAATATAACAGTATCTTTTTTCATTCTATTTGTAATAGACAAAAGTCTTTTTTTTTTTAATTTGTTTTAGTAGCAAGTAGTGTAACTCAGAGTGTATTTTTTACCTAGGCATTTCTTGGCAGCCATTTTAAGAAATCTTTGTTCTGTATTTTAGAAGATTCAGTCTTTTCAGAAGAGGGTTTAGTTGGACTAAAGTTTAAGAAAAGGGATAGGATTGTTTTTGCATTACCTGATGTAGTACTCATTTCTTCTCTATTAACTTAAAATTTTTTATTCCCATTATGAGGGAAATTCAATATATGCAAATTTTATAGCTGCATTACCCAACTTAGATGGTAAGGTGCATCAAAAGTCAAAAGAAAAAGGAAAAGATGGAAAAAAGAGGAGGGAGAGAAAAAAAATCATGATAATCAAGAGAGCGATGCATTTAATTTATTAATCAGCAAACAGTCATTTAGTACTTTATAATAGACATGAAAACATTCATAAAATGAGAGAAGAGGCCATATTATAAATAATTAGTAAATATGCTAAAATAAATGTTTTCTCTCCCCTGCTGGTTCTGTGGGGTGAAAACAGTTCTCATGTACTAAACTGTAGAAGACTCAGTGTACTTTCCTCTTGGACACCCCATGAACTCTTGATAGACCTTGAGAGGCTCCAATACTGATGGACAAAGTAGAGGTGAACTTTCCTAGGGCTTTATCAGCATCTTGTGAACTAGAACAGGTTTAAATGTTTCCTTCTGGAGGGTACATAAAATCTCAAAAGAGATTCAGAAAATTTGAAAACTTTGAAAGACTGATCACTGAGTTCAGTAAAATATAAAGGCAACAACTATTTGGAAAGGAAAAAGAAGCCCTGGAAATTATCTTTGGGGTCTTAAACTTTAAAAAAAAAAAAAAGTCTACCTAAACCTTAAATTTCTAAGTGTTTTTTCATGAGAGAACTATTAGAGCCAATTGCTTATAGGACTTGCATTTTCATACATCTCTTTCAATGGCAAGCTCACAGATTCAAACCCAGTGTGGCTACCTAATTTTATACATTTACTCTTCTTAAGAATGACTTTATCAGAGAAGGAAATCTAGACTTCTAGTGTCACCTCTCAATTTCTAGTGTATGACTTTTATCTCCCTTCTATTTTGCTCTTAGTTCATCTAAGGATGTATTACACAGTGGATGACCCCCAAGTATTCCACATAGTGTGTGTTTATGGTAAACATGTGAGGAAACAAAATACTATTCATGAAGATAGAAATTTGTTTCTTCAAAGTGGTAATAACTAGTAATTGTGCATGTCTGAAAAATCAGTTAAACTTTTTCTGAGAGAACAGTGTTAGAGACACAATACAAATAGAAATAAAATATAGTAGTCTCACATCATCACATCTAGTTCTGACAGTCTTTGAACTGATCCTTTATGCTTGTTATATCAAAGTATCCTAGGACCTAAGATGTTTCCTATAATTTGTAAACTAAGGGCCTTTAAACCAGAGTGAAACCACATCAATTTTCACCACTTCATTTCTTTCCCCCCCATTTAACTCAGGTAAACAGAGATCCTTAATAATATTTTCCAAATCAGTGAATGGTTGAATGGGTGGGCAAGTTAACAGTAAAACAGCTGTCATCAACTGGGTTATATAACATTACATAGATAGTAACTTACCTTTTCTGAAATATGCATTGTTTTTCATCTCTAGAATATAGTGTACAATTAGCTTTTCATTGGCCATTCTATTTTATCTTTGTCTAAGGAGCTAAATCAAGCAGAAAGCTTCATTTGAAGTCAAAAATTGAGCACACAAAAATGTAACATATTTTACACTTAATGAAGAACTGCAGAAATTTCCATTCTGGAACTTTGGTCAAATTGCCTAATTCTCAAATGACTGTGTTTTGCCTACTTAACTTTTCTATTCAGTGACTATTACTTTTAGTGTTTTTTCTTCATCTTTTAACTACCATTTAAAATTATTTTGCACTTTCATGTGCAACTACCTAAGGGTGAAATGCGTCAGCTATTTTTGTGGTGATTGGAGTGGTCCCTGAAGAAATGCATTTAAATTTGCAAAGTACTTTTATTCCTTTTGAGACTTAAATTACTGCTTAGCGATTGAAGCATTCTGCAAATACCATTGCTGCTGTAAAATAGCATATTGAGAAAGACTATGGATTTGTCTAAAATTACTGCTTTTGTTGTGAAACTGTTTTTTTCTACTTTGCACTAAAATTATTCCCTCTGTAGTAAATTAGATTTTTTTAAGTAATTTACTCTTTCTGCATTCCAAATGTAAACTATTCAAACAAGTAAAATATATTTATTATCACAGCAGTCCTTTTCAAAATTTCAGTTTCCTTTTCAGTAGATTCCACTTGAAAAATCCATTTGTACACAATGGAAAAAAATGATCTTTTAATAATTAACTAATGAATTCAAAATGAGCAGCAATAATTTAATGACATGTCAAATTCTCTATACTCAACTCATTCAAGTATTTGCTTTCAGTTAGTTTCTTATTTGGAAATGGTTCCACACTATTCCTATCTTGTTTGTGATAGTCAAAATGGTCTCTCTAATGAATTCAATCAATTGCTTTAATTCAGCTAATATAAAGCTATTATGAAGCTATTATGAACAGTTTATGGCCTCAAGGTTTGGAGCCTAGAAGGGGAAAACAAACACAGCCAATGTGACATGGAAAAAAGTATTATGATAAAAGTTCTGTGTAATTGTTAAGAGATGCTGCAGGCATGCTCGGTGGCTTAGCAAAGTCCTCCGATGCAGTTGTGTACATCCCAAGGACCCAGGTTCATGACCTGTGTCCAGAAGAACCACATTGAACAATTAATTAAAATAAATAAAATGCTGTTTCCTCCTCTCTTCTTGCCTGCCTGCCTGCTTGCCTTCAATCTTGATTGAATGCACCTTTCCTTAAAAAAAATAAATTCAAAGTAGTATTTATTACTTCTTTTGTTCACAATGCTATATTAATTGTAGGATATTGAAATTGATTTCTATCTGTATTTTACACCACAGCCAGAGTTCCAGTGTTCTTTATTACCACCTTTTGCCTCCTGATACCCTGTTTAATTATAAATTTGCCTTTCTGATATTATTATTGAAGTTTCTGATTTCCTTTCATCACTGTATAACCTGATATATTTTTCCATAGACCTTGACTTTCAATCTGTGTTTATTTTTGGATCTGATATGAATTTTTTGTAGGTATAATATTAACAGGGTCCTGTTTTTTAATCCATCTTTACATACTGTCTTTCGATTGGTGAATGATGATTGAAATGTAGGACTTTATTGCTATCATTCGAGCCTTGATTTGCTGTTGTTTTTCTGTGCCTTTTGCTTCATGTCCTGTTTCTTAAGTTTGCCTTTTCCTTTGTGTCATTTTCAGTATTTATTTTGTCAGTTATACCTACTTCCTGATTATGTATCTTTTTAGAATTGGGCTTCGTGCTTGTCCCATGGGTTGTCTCTAATTGTACTGCTCTATGATAATCTTTTAGAAGCTGATGTCATCTCATTTATATTATATTATTTATATATTTGTATAGGTTACATGTTTTTCTTCCCCCTTTTAGTGTTTTTTTGTTATTGTTGTTTTTGATTTCTCCTGTTTGTCTCATCTGTGCTTCTGCATTTGTTTTCCTGTTTGTAACTATTCTTGAGACTGGTGGGTCTTTGTTTTTGTATTCCTTTCTATAGAGCCCCTTTCAAGATATCTTCAAAGGCAGATTTGGTGATAGAAAAATCCATTGACTTTTGTTCTTCATCGAATACATTTATTTCTCTATCATATTAGAATAATAATTTGGCAGGGTAGAGTGTTCTTGACTGTAATTTTTGTCTTGTAGTATTTTGAAAATGTCATTCCATTCTCTCCTTGCCTGTAGGATTTCTGCTGAATAATCTGATGAAGCATGATGGTGTGCCTTTGTAGGTTCTGTTTTTGTTTTTGTTTATTTCTAGTAGCTTTGCATAAGTTTTCTTTGTTGTTGACTTTTACTAGTTCTATTATGATATGTGTGTTTGAGGTAGGTCTGTTTACATTTAGAAATTTCGGTGTTCTCTTTGTTTCTTGGTATCTGTGGTTACTTTTTGTAACAGATGTGGGAAATTGTCTATTATTTCTTTAAGTAAGTTTTCTGCTCCTTTCTCCCTTTCGTCTCCTTCCAGGTCACCCATTATCCTTATGTTTGTTTTCCTTATAGTATCTGGTATTTCTTCTAGGACTTCATTTTTCCTCTCTCTTACTGCCCTTTCCTCTTCTGTGATATAACCTCTGTTATCTTGTCTGCAATTTCTGATATTTGTTCCTCTGCATGGTAGAGTCTTCTTATGGAGGATCCCATGTTTGTCTTTAATTCCTTGATTGTATTGTTCATCTCTTGCATTTCTACTAGGACTTTCTTCACAGACTTAATCTCCTTGGTGACATAATATCTTTGATTTTTGACTTTTCTGAGGTCTTCTAATTGCCTTGGATAGTTGTGTGCCTCATGCATCTTATTCAGTTTTTTGTAACTATCATTTTTAACTATCTGTTAGGTTGTCCCAACCCATATCAATGGAGTTGTTCTCTAGTGAGTTCCTGGCTCTTTTTTTTTTTTTGGGGGGGGGTGACTTAGATTTTGGCATGCCTTCTTTTCTGCCTCAATATAGCATTGTGATTTTCTTTTTCTTTTACTTTAGATTTCTTCCGTGATGATGTGGCAGATGCCAGCCCCTTGGTTTCAGTGGAGTTGGGGCTGATTTTATTCTCTAAGACACCTTCTTATAGTGAGCCACTAATGCAGTTTCAGGTAGTACTTGTAGGTTTCTCAGCTCTCCAACATGGGCAGCCCAGGTACAAGCTGGGAGTGCAGCTCTTGGGTAGCCCTATTATGTATTTTAGCATCTCTAGGTATGGATCTTCGTTGAGGTACCTTGGATGTCCTTAAGTCCTTAGGCAAGCAGGAGCTTGTTCTTAACAGTGGCTGGGTAAGGTGGTGGTGACTTACCAGCAGATGGAGAGACCTACAGAGCACTGGTTGCAACCACAGTGGTATGGGCCAAGGGTCAAGAATCAAAAGCCTAGCATGTGCTGTTTCCAGGCCATAATGTTTCAGGAGAAAGGATTTGGGATACCTAAAGACAGGTGAATACTGTGAACTGGGCAGGTACAGATCCGGGTCTCTGAACAGCAAGGCCAGTAATCCAGGTTCCCTCGGGATAGAGACCTAGGTTCCTTGAAGGCCGGAAAATGCTATCTTAAATTTGCAAAGTACTTTTTATTTTGACACTATACATATGTATATATATATATGTATGTGTGTGTATGTATATATGTGTGTATATAATTTATATAGCATCTTACATAATATTTATAATGCATCTATGTATACTTTTAAAAAAGGAAAAACTTAGTGAAGATTCAACCAAAATAATTTTCTGAAAAAAATTTGTTTTGTCAGTTAACTATACTTGCTAATTTATGTGTTCTTTTCTCTGGAGTTAGTTGCTGTTGATTAATAGTTGCCATTTTCTATTTCATAAATGGCTCTATAAGTAAATTAATATTTGTTTCAGTGTCCTTTTTATCTTTCAAATTTGTTGTAGTATCTATGAGAAAAGGAATTGTTCCATATTTATGGTTATTTATATTAAAGAACTGTGATATAATCTATTTCCAATTTTATTTATTAAAAAGTGATTATTGATGTGTGGTAGAAAAAGTAAATAACTCACTCGAGCAATACAGAAATTTGTCAATTGAGAATATGAATTAGTGATGTAAATGTATCTTTAACACAAATTGCATGTTTGTGATTTCGTAGAAAAAATGTAATTGTATGATGGCAGACATAAAACTAAAACGATTAAAATTTTTTTTGTCATACGTTAACATATTTTACATGTATTTTAATAAATGTCACAAGTGCTATGCAATACTGAATTTGATTTATATATAATTAACTAATTAATCAAAACAATCAATGACCAAGAAATTAAAATATAATCACAGCTGTATGGTAAATTAAAATTTGAATATTTTCATTTACTATATGCTTTAATAAAACACTTTGTCTTTTAAGAATTTAAGGTATTTTAAATCTGGGCAGCTTCCAAATGCCTATCCTGCAGTAAATGTTCTTTATGTGCCTCTCTTTTTCTCCTAATCTCTTAATGATCCTAACAATGGTGCTGAGTTCCAGGTATAAATTGTCTTCTACCTAAACTCTACCTTTTTCATTAATTATTTCTCATTGCTTTGAAATAATATTTTAGTATATTCTTTGAGTCTTCTTTCTGCTTACTTCACACAACATATTATTCTATTTCTTTATGAAACATTTTTTTAGTCAACCTGTTCTTGCATCACTGCTCCATTAGGATTTCTCAAAATTGTATATAGCTATTATGTGAAGACTTTTCTACTTGCTCTCTTCCAATAGCATTTGTTTCCTTCTGGTTCAGACATTTTAGCCTAGGTAATACTGTAGGAACTAATAACTCTGAATCTCAGTGTTGGCAGAATGAAAGATTTTTTTTTTTTTCAGGGGAAAAATATTCACTGTTAACTATAGAGAGAGATTTGCCCAGCCTGCTCACTCAGGAGCTCCTATCTCTAATACTGCCATGATCACAGTAGCTGTTGATATGGGGAAGTGGTGGGAGACTAGAGAATCAAACACTGATTTTCACAGTTTCTACTCAGCAGTTTGTATGTACTCACTTAGCTGCCATATTATTTAATCAAGTCACATGTTAACATTAAACTTGAAATAAGACAAGGAAGTACAATCTTACTTTGTGTCCAGAGGAAGAAATATTTTGTGAAAAATATTTAGCTAATGAAAGCAAAATTAAACCTCAGATCTTTTTTTACCTATATACTAAGTTATTTTCATTGTATATAACTGAATGATGACATTATTTACAATTTATAGTATTGATTTTTACATCTTATATTTCAGGGTCATTGAGTCTCACAAGTTAATTCATTAACTTGATGAAGTTCAGAATGACAGATTCAGATTTGAAACTCCACATTGTTACATACAAAATCTATTGAGCTGACTTTACCTTACACTAGAAAAAGTATTATTAAATTTTTAATTGTATTTTATTATCTGCTGATATTTTCTAAACTGAATGTTTCAAACTGTATCTCTCTTTAAAGAGAGAATTATATAAATTTATAATTTTCATCAATATTATCATATTGTCTTGCCTGTCTTTATCTTTAAGATATCTTGCACTGATAACTTACACTGCAATGGAAACAAGTTGCTTTTGTATCTTATCTACTATAAATAATGATGCAATGTACATGAAGTATAGATAATTTATTAGTTACTGTATGTTTCTTTTGGTTAAATATCCAGAAGTGGAATTACTATATATTATAACAGTTCTGTGTTTAATTTTTGAGGATTATTTATTGTTTTCCATGTTGATTACTCCAATTTATATTTAAACAAAGAGTGCACAAGGATTCTGTTTTCTTTAAATCCTCCCTGCAGCTTGTTATTTCTTGTCTTTTGGAAATAGCTATTCTGACCTGAGATGATGCCTAGTTTTGACTTTAATTTGCATTTACCTGATAATTAGTAAGGCTGGGTACCTTTTTATGTATCTGTTGGTCATCTGTATATCTTTGGAAAAATGTCTATTCGGAACCTCTGCCTGTTTTTAATTTTTTTCTGCTATTGAATGTATGGCTTCATTATATATTCTGCTTTTTAATCCCTTGTCAGATGTGATTTACAAATATTTTCTCGTATTCAATAGGTTGCCTTTTCATTTTGTTAGTGGTTCTCTTTTCTGTGTAGCAGTTTTTTGGTAGTAATTTAAATCCCATTTGTTTATTTTGTTTTTGTTCACTTTGCCTTTGGTGCCAAATCCAAAAAAATCACCACCAAGACAGATTTCATGAAGGTAATTGTTTGTTCATAAGTTGCATTTATTTAAGCCTTTCTCAAAAAGAATGTATTATGAAAAGAGTAAAAGACAAGTGGTGGGAGAAAATATTTGTAAAAGACATACCTGATAAGATTTTATTAACCAAAACATATATAAAATAATCTTAAAGGTCAAAGATAAGAAAATTAATTACCTGATAAAATAAGTAGAACAAAAATCTTAACATACCTTACTGAAGAAGATATCTAGATGCCAAATAAACTTATGAAAAAGATACTACATCATATGTTATTAGACAAATGAAAATTAATACAACAATGAGATACTATTATATACCTAGTAGAATACCTAAAATCTGGAACATTGACAACACTTTGATGACAAAGATGTAAAACTACAAGAGCTCTCATTCTTTGCTGCTGGTATGTGAAGTGGTACAGTGACTTTGGAAGATAGGGTGGCAGTTTCTTATAAAACTGAAGATGTTACCATATAATTTAACAGTTGCTCTCCTTGATATTTACCCAAAGAAGATGAACACTTGTGTTCATACAAAAACTTGCACAGATATGTTTATGGCAGCTTTCTTCATAATTAACCAAAACTTGGAAGCTACCAAAATGCCTTCAGTAGGTGAAAAGATAAACTTTAGTAATCCAGAAAATGAAGTAGTATTCAGTTTATCAAAGCATGAAAAGAAATGAATGATATTTAAATGTGTACGACTAAGTGAAAGAAACCAAAATAATAAAGGCTGTCTACTATATGATTCAGTTATGTGACTTTCTGGAAAAAGACAAATCTGGCAGGGGAAGATAAACAGGAATAACACAGAGAATTTTTTAGGGACGTGAATATACTCTGTATGATGTTATAATGACAGATAATTGTCACTATAAATTTATTCAGACCCAAAGACTATGGAAGACTAAGAGTAAATTCTGAGGTACACTGTGAACTTTGGGTGATTATGATGTGTGAAAGTGGGTTCATTCTTGATAAAAAAAAAAATGTACCATTGAGGAAGTAAATAAGGGAGAGGCTACATACATCTGGGGGAGAGAGTACACGGGAAATCTTGGTACTTCCTTTTGTTTTGTTGCAAACCTAAAACTGCTCTAAAAAATTAAGTTTTTGAATGAAAATTAATAAAACATGAAATGAATACCAGTGTTTATCAGAAATTAGGGTACAAGGAATGATGAATAGGTGGAGGGGATTTTTAGAGAAGTGAAAATATGCTATATCTTGAATGGTGGATATGTCATTAGGAATATTTTCAAGCCCATAGAATGTGGAATACCAAGAACAACCCCAAATTTAGACTGTAGACTTTAGTAATAAAGTTGTGTTAATGTATGTTCATCAGTGTAGGCACCATACATACCCTCTGGTGGAGAATGCTGATAGTGGTAGGGAATATGCTTGTATTAGATTGACAGTCTGTGGGAAATTTCTGTACATTCTATTGAATGTTGCTGTGAGCCTACACCTACTCTAAGAATAATTTCTATTAGCAAGAAAAAAATAATATAAATACAAAGGGCTAATTAAACAGATATTACCTGTATTTAATATAAATGACTGTGCCATATTTCTCTTGCGATAGGGTAGGCTGTTTTTACTCTTCCTATTTTTTTCCAATAATGCTTCTTAAAACTACTTAGCAAATTTAGGACACTGCCTTTCTTTTATATAAACCTGAATTAAATCAAACAGAATTTATTTTGACTTGTATGCTCTTTTCTGATCAAGCTCACAGTTTATTGTGTCCTGGCATCAGTCCAGTGTGATGACTTAAAGCTAAATAATCTCTCAACAAACTCATTTGAGAATGGTATACTTAGGATTTTACTTGATAATAGCAGGTTAGACTTGGAGGAATTACTTTCCATCCCTTTGAAAATGTTTATCTTAAGGCTTGTTTTTGTAGACTGGCTGATTGTTAATGATGTTCTTTGTGTCTATTCATTATGTGCTATTCATGTTTAAATGTACATTGTTTTCACCCACTGTGAAGCATATTGGATGTTTTCATAAGCTAAACCACTATTTCCCAGTGAAATTTGTTTTGAAGCAAAGAAATAATTTGAACTCTTGAAAATGAATCTGTATTCCAAATAAGTTACAGTTTTAATAAAGAATTTGAGATAGTCTTGTTCAAATTGGCTACTCCTTTCTAATGATACTTGTGTGTTCTGATGCCCTCTTATTTCCTAAAAAAGGAGTCATAATATTCAATGTATGGATTTAGTTCCTACCTACACCAATATTAGACATAGATACAATCAAATCATCCTTTTCTAGCATCTTATAGCTAGTGTCTTTATTGTTACCACAAAGATCATCAAATATTGAAGAAATAGCATATATATTTATTATAATAAATATCTTTTTCTTCATTCTTTTTTTCAGTATGTTTCCAAATTAGAGGACTTTCTTGCCTCTTACATTGAGAATATACTACCATACATGGATAACATTATATGTTCTTTATGTTAGACTTGCAACAATCATATAGGCAAATATCTAGAAATTTTTCTCCTTACATTTTTATAATCTGAAAAAATAGCAATAAATGATTTTGCAAGTTTTGTGTAAACCAAAATTATTTTACTCTGTTATCCTCAATCCATAAATACGTAAATCACCCTTTTTAGCTGTTTAGGTTAAAAAGTGTAGAGGATAATTAGTAGCTATGATATTTTGTTTTAAAAATCTCTGTAGTTGAATAAGATTTGCCAAAGCTTACATTTGTACTATTTAAATGTGCAGATTGTTTTAAAGCACTTAATTTATTTGCCACTCTCTGCCGTAAAAATAAAGTAGATGGATTCATCAAAGAATTTGTTATATTTATAAGGTTGACACTGAACAAAATTTTTGCATTTTTCTTAATATATAAAATTTATTTTGAATTTCTATATTTAGCTTTCAGAATATATAGATCTATTGACACTAAGTTTTGCAAACAGCAAAAGTAATATTTATATAAGGTTTACTTATAGTCAGTGTTTTAATAAGTTATTGAAAGATTCCATAGTATCATTATATAGGCTTTATACAGCATTTGCCTTAAGAAATATAGTAACTTTTAGGTAGAAAGACTAATAATATGCCTTATTTTCAAAAACTTTTCAGCCATTGTTCTGTCACATAAGACTTTTAACTGGCTTGCTGTTAGTTCTTTTTAGACCATTCTTTATTGGACAATAATGAGTATAATTAATAGAAACATCAAGGCCTTACACCTATTTTTATTTAAAATCTGTGCAAAGTGCCAAATATACCATCTGTTTTTAAAGAGAAAATGTAAGAATCACACTATATAGCACATTGCTTTCCTTTTTGACACCAAAACTATATTTAAATTTTCATCACTTTTAAAAATTGCAATGATATTAGGTAAAAAATTAGCCCAAATATTGAGTGCCTCTGTATTCATTATTTTCTTTTTATATTTAACCTTACAAATAATTGAGTTCAAAAGTATTAGCTTAAAATATAAATTGTAGTTCATAGCTAGTAGGCAAAATTTGACAAATGCAGAGAGAAGGAACACTTTATTATTGCAGAAATTTCCAAAGTTGTAATTTTCAATCTTTATGCTTAAAGTTCACTTTTAAATGCTAAAAACTGGACATCATATTTGAAGTCATTAAATTTTTCAAAGCATCTCTGTAAAAACAAGTAATGACTAAAACACAATTGCTGCTAGAGTGTAGCTTGGTCTCACAGTGTCTATAAATAGTCTAGTTATTACAGTATTCAGAGTGCAGTATTTGTTCACAGAGTCACTTTTAGAACATGTGACATAACCTCTCTGGCACATAGTTATCCTCATTTATATGTGACTGAATAGTCTCTTCAAATCCCTTTTGGGGATAAATTATTCTCAGAAGCTAATTTGATGTCTGTTTACTTCCAGTGTACTTCTGACATTTCCTTTATAAACAAATATTCATGATTTTCTTGAAAAAGAAAATTTCTTATTTGGAATTTCTTGAAAGAAATGAAGGCACCTTTATGTTTCCAAGTTGTATCAAAAGACATGTGCATACTGTTATGGAACTAAATTTTAACTCCATAAAAATTATGTTGAAGTTACTAACCCTGGCACTATACATATGACATTGGGAAATAAGGCTTTTGCTTATGCAATCAACTTATGATGACATCAGTAGAGTGGGACCTAATCCAGTGTATCTTTATAAGAAGGAGAAATCTAAGCAGAGACAGACATGTAAACATTCATGAATTGATGACAGAGACAGAAATTAGAATCATACCTAGATCAGAAGCAATAAAGATTTCAGGGAAGAGATCTAGGAAGAGGCGATATAAGATTCCTTTTCTAAAACCCTCAGAGGAAACATAACCCTGTCCACAGCTTTATTTTGGTCATCTTGTCATAGGATAAACCGAGCAGGCACTCTTTTGGAAGATTTTAGGCAGATTTATTATGCGCAGGCTCAGCAGGGTTCCTTCCCACACAAAGACTGAGCATAGGCTTCTGGTTAGGGTATACTTATATAGGTTAGAGCAAGTACAGGAAAAGAGGGATGCAAATTAGGGGAGGGGGTTTTAAGCATGGAAAGTTCTTTGTCTGCTGGCAACATTCCAGCAAGCTCAAGTCACAGGATGTTTTTATGGCTTTGTTTCATGGCTGCTGGAAGCGGAGCAAGGCTTTTTCCCCCCCACAATCTATCTTCCAGAATGTTGAGGGAATTTATACACATAAACATATATATGTATATATATATATATATATATATACATATATGTGTGTGTGTGTGTGTGTGTGTATATATATTTTTAAGCCTTCCAAGTTGTGGTACTTTGTTACATCAGCTTTCTCCTAGAAAAGGAATAGACTGACTTATTGTTAATTTTGGACTTCAAAAAAGACATAGAGGAAAGAAATAGAAACTAGAAACACAGCCATTTCCTGTGTTCACAAAAGGACAGTATATATTTTCATGTGAATCTTTGAGAAGGAATATTATCCACTAGTGTATTCATTGAAATAGTTTCCCTTGGCTGATATAACAAATTATCATAAATGCAGTAGCTTGAAATAATAGTGTTTTTTTTTTCTTTTAGGAGTTCTGGGGGTCAGAAGTTCAAAATCAAGATATCAGCAGACATATTCCCTCTAGAGTCTCTTCCAGCTTGTGGTAACGTCCACATTATTTGACATAACACATACATACTTTAAATGTCTTCCTCCATGATTGCACTACTTCTTCCCCTTATATCTATAAAATAATCTCAGACTCATTTGTACTTGTTATTATATTTTGGATAATACAGTATAAACCTTCCTCTTAAATATTTAATATTTTATCATAGTTTATCTTTTTCATGTAAATTAACATTCACAAACTAGAGATTAAAACATGAACCTTTTTCTGAGATAACTATTCACCCCACAAGCATATAATTCTTTGTGTATCCTTGCTTCTGATCCGTTAATGTTACTGTGAAACATGTACCATCTTGCTTTATTTCATTTTTATCTACAATTTACTATTGATGTGACTGAAAAGTGAACATTTATCAAAATGTAATATCTATGTAACTTTCTATTGGATACTTTGTGCATTATCTAAAATGATGAGGAAGTATGTTTAAAATCAGTTTTAATATTTACTTTTTTTACTCATTAAAATTTCAGTGTTTATCTTAGAGATCATTATTGGTGTTACATTTTTTATGAATTTTGCAAATATATAGTGATATATAGCCATCGTAATTGTATCATATCGAATAATTTTGCTGCCCTAAAAATCCTCTGTGAAGTACCCGTTCATTCATCCCTCCCTTTCCCCTAACTACAGGTGCCTAATTATATTTTTTTGTGTGTACTTTTGAATTTTCTAGAATGTCATATAGTTGGAATCATGTATCCTTTTTCAGACTGACTTCTTTCCCTTAGTAATATGAATTTGAATTTTGTTCATTTCGTCTTATGATGTCATAATTAATTTATTTTAGTGATGAATAATATCCCATGTCTGGATATGCAACACAGTTCATTTATCCATTTATCTGTTGAAGGACATCTTGGTTGCCTCTAAGTTTTGTCAATTATGAATAAAGTTACTTTAACATCTAGGTGGAGGTATTTGTTATCTTAGGTTTTCAATTTCTTTAGGCAAATTCCAAGTGATATGAATGCAAGATTGTATGTTAATATTTGCAAAAAACTGCCAAATTTACATATAAAGTGACTATACCATTTGGCATTCCCACCAGCATTGAAGGAAAGAGTTCCTCTTGCTCCATATCTATGGTAAGTATTAAGTGTTGTAAGTGTTCTGGATTTTGACAGTCTAATGGAGGCACATGTTTTTTTAATATTTGTTTAATTTTCATTGTCATGATGTCATATGATCTTTACATATGCTTATTTGTCATCGGTATGTCTTCTTTGGTGAAATGTCTGTGTATTTTTGTCCATTTTTTAGTTAGCGTGTTAATTTTGCTATTGAGTTTTAGGAATTATATGTATAATTTAGATAAAAATCGTCAGTCCTCCAACTTTGTATTTAAATACTATGCTTGCTATTTTGCTTTATTTTGCTTACATATAAACTTTTGAATCATTTTGTTTATGTCTAAGAAATGAGTTGCTGGGTTTTTAGTGGGATTGCATTGAATCTCTACATCAATTTGGGAAGAACTGTCATCTTAACAATATTGAGTCTTTTTCTCTATGAAAATGGATTATGGTTTTATTTAAATCTTCTTTGATTACTTTCAATAGGGATTTGTAGTTTTTGTCATATATACATATTCTGTTAAATTTATACCTAATTATTTCATTTTTGAAGGTGATAATGTAAATGGTACTACTTTTGGCTTTTAATTCCACATATCCATTCCTGGTATAAAGATGAGGGTGTTTTTTGTATATTAACTTTGTGTATTAGAAGCTTGCTCTAATTTTTTATTACTGACAAGAGTTTTTTTGTCATTTATGTGGATTTTCTAGCTAAACAATAATATCATCTCTTATAATGACTGTTTTTTTTCTCTTCCAACTAACTTTTATTTCCTTTTTCTTTTGTCTTATTATATAAGCTTTGATTTCCAGTTAGATCTTGAAAAAAGGAGTCACTGTAACATTATTGTCTTTTGTCTTAACCTAAATGGAATGTTTCAAGTTTCTCACTATTAAGTATGATGTCTGTAGGTTTTATTTTTTTGAGATACTCATTATTAAGTTGTGAAAGTACCTCTTTATTTCTAGTTTACTGATAGGCATTATGACAAAAGTAATTGTGGCAAATATTTTTCTTCATCAACTGATACCATCATATAATTTCTCTTTCTAGCTGGCTGATGTGATAGATTACATTAAATGGTTTTCCAGTATTGAAGCAGACTATGTCAAATAAATTCACTTGGTCATGGTGTATAATTATTTTTCTGCATGGTTGGATTCAATTTACTAATGTTTTGTGATCTTAGCATTCATGTTCATAAGAGATATTGATCTATAGTTGTATTTTCTTATTATTTTTTCTGTTTTGGTGTTAGGATTAATACCGACCTCATAGAATTAGCTAGGAGCATTTCCCTCTGTTACTCTTTTCTTAATCATAGAGAATTGGTTTAATTTCTTCCTTAACTGTTTGGTATAATTCTCTAGTGTGCCTATTGCTTTCTTTTTTGGAAAGTTATTAATTGGTAATTACTTTTTTAATAGTTATAAACCTATTCAGATATTCAAATTATGTTTTTTTTTTCAGTTTTGGCACTCTGTCAAGGAATTGGTTCATATTATCTATAGTATCAAATAAGTGAGCATTGAGTGTTTCTTCATATTATCCTTTAACTTTCCATGAGAACCTTATATTTCTAACATAAGTAATTTGTGTCCTCTCTTTTTTTTTTTTATTGGTTTTCTTTATTGATTTCCTGAAACTAATTTTTAAACAAAGTACTTCTTGCTTGAACGATCAGAATAATTATGTAATTAACTGTATTTATAGTAAGTAATTTTAAAGTATAATCATATATCCACAATTACTTCTAAGAGTGATTATGTTGGTTTTAATTTTAAATCGTATTAAATAATATTCCAGTGATACTTTTGATAAGAGCATATTCCATTTTTCATAATAAAACAAATATTTTTTTAAAGAGGAAATAAGGCAGAAGGTAGGAAAGAAAAGAGCAATAAATACTCTAGTTATTGATCATTTTAGCTGTTCCTCCCACCCCTGACCATGATCCTGTGTCCTAGGACTATATGTGAACTGTGCCCCAGATGTGGGCTTAACACAGGAGCTACCAGGGAATACCAGTAAAACTTTATGTATATCATATCCATTTCTACTTTTCATGAATAAGTCAAAATTTATAGATTATTTTTAAGGAATTTTATATTGGAATCATTTGACTGTTGTATTAATGACACATGTCTCTATTTTTAAAAAATCATTCTAGTTCCTTCCATTTTATTGTAAATGGCAAGATATCATCTTTTTTGTTTAAATAAATGAATAGTATTCCAGTCAGAAGGAGAACCCATATCAGATGATTTCTTCTATATGTGGAATATTAGGGAACAAAGCAAATGAACAGATAAAACAAAAGTAAAGTAAATCAATAGCCTGTGACAGCAAAACTGGGGTTGACAGATGAGGAGAGAGTAGAATGTGGGAACAGTGTGGAGGGTGGTACAATACATTGTTGGTTTATAACTATTTTTTTTTTAATAAATCTTAAAAGAACTAGGAAAACTCAATTTTTCTTTTTTGTTATTTCAATGTTTCCCTCTAGTTTGATTTCTCTGGTTTTCCACCATTCATTGTGAATTAAAGGGTAAGATAACAGTTGTTAATATTCAAGATAGAAGTCATACATTCAATGGAGTCTGTGGAACTAGTTGAGTAATATATATCAATATTTTTTGATAATGTAGAAAAGAAGGGTGAAGATTTTAAAGGCCTTAGTTACTAATGAAGGAGAGGCATATTATGTAAAGAGGAGGTAACTTGCTGAAAGTTACTCAAAAACAGCAGAGTTTCAGGAGGTTACCTAAGTCTTAAAGAGACCTACACATTTAAATATTTATTTGGTTTGACTGGGACCTGTCATGGCACTCAAGGAGGTAGTCCTCCTAGCCTGCTAATATATTTATGATAGTATAATAAGTCAAAGTTCACTAAAGGTTGAGAATTCATTCCAGAATATACTTGAGTCTCCTTCAGGGTTGCCTGCACAGGATTGCTTAGGGGATGACTGCAAGAAGACAAATGGATTCCTTTCACTGTTGCAGGTTTAGGATGATAAAAGTCATCTGGCAGGAGCCCCAGCTATTCCTTATAAATTAATCTCTCTTGCATTTGTTCTGAGGAGACTTCTATAACCCTCTGTCCTCCTTTTCTTTACACTTCTGGTCATCCTAGTCTCAATTTAGCATCTGAGTGTTCATTTAAAAATGCAATTCAAATTATGTCACTTGACATTTGACAAAACCTCAAAGTTGTGCCTCAGTTCCCTTAAATAAAAGTCACATTTCCTACCATGACCAGTAAGAGCCTATATGAAGTATTCTCTGCTGCATGGTGGATCCCCTAGAAACAGATTCTGATGCAGATTTTTGTGTGCAGGTTATTTAAGAATTAGTGTTTGGATCCATTTCTGTCAGAAGGTGAATATGGAAGCAAGTTTGATCAGAGGGGAAGTCAACTGGAGTGACTAAACCAGCAACCAGCAACAGTTTCAAAGGATCTTACTGTTTAAATTTGAGCTGATTTGACCCTTTAGAGCAGTCCTAAGGTGGACTTGAAAAACTATGGGTTTTATGATTTGTAAATTACCATTCATTCTGACCTTGGCAAAGTGTCTCTCTGCAGCTGAGATGTTTCCTCAAGGAACAGCTAGCTAAATCCTGGAGCAACAAGATCCTGACAATGTCCACCCTAATTGCATCCAACTGTCTATGACCTTATCTGGTAATTTCCCCCTTCACTCATTCTGTTCCAGCTACACTCAACTCCCACCAATTAGTCTCTCTAATTGCTGGTTCCTTCTGCCTCAAATGTTCTGTCAACACATTTCATTAATTTCAAGTTTTTGCTAAAATGTCACATTCTCAATGAAATTTACCCATATCACTTCATTTTTATAAGATCTAATATACATATACAGCATTTATAATTCCATTGCTTTTTTTTGTATTACCTTTGTTATTTTCTAGGATACATGCACATTATTTATTTATTTATTATGTTTATTGCTTGCTTCATGTCTCACCCTATTAAATGTAAATTTAGTGAGACAGCACTTTTATCTCTTTTATTTCCTGATCCATCAAAATAGCTCACTTATTACGTAGATATTTTTTATTTGTATATTTTCATTTTATAGAAACTTAACTATAAAATGAATGCTGTTGATTCTAAATCTAATAATCTGTTTTTTTAGAATAGAATTTCACAGTTAACCTGTCTTCAATATTAAGGGAAACTTCCTCATACAGACTCTGAATCTAGATTAAAGAGAGAATTGGAATCTCAGATGGAAGTAGTGAGGTTCATTTGGTGCTGTCAAATATGATTTTAGATATTCTGGTTTAGAAAAAAGTATTAGTTTTCTTGTTCCTATGTGAAATATATTTTTTCTCCTATATTTATTTTCACTTATTGAAATACCGCTCAGATCCAGAAATAGGTCAATTTTAAATGTTCCTCCTATTAAACTTCAACAAAATGTGATTTCATGCATTTTACAATGTTTCATAGTATTTTTGGTTACCTTTTACAAATGTGAAGAGGCTCACAAAATCACTATAGGTTTTTTAAAGTTGGTGTTTTAATTGTTTTTAATATCCAACAAAACTGCATAATTTGAATCATACTAAACGATGATTAACTTTTTACTTGGCTTGTTAAAATTAAGAGTCCAAGTTGTACTATTAGACAGCTATTATTAGCATATATCATACATATGTATAAAATAAACATACATAGCATTTATGTGCAATAGGGAGCTCCCTGTTGAGACTTAAAATCTTGGTAGTAGCTTAGAGAACATGATTTGCAATGAAAAAAAATACCTTCAGTTCTCACTTTTCTCCCTTAGACACTTCTTTTTTCTTTTCCTCTTCCAAATTTTCCTGTTAATATTTATTTGAATATTCTGAATATTTAAATTTAGTTTAAGTTAGTGTTTTTCTTACCTATAAAGTCTTTCCAAGTCATATTTGATTTTAATACTAATACTGAAATTAAATATTGCTGTTATACTAAAAACAGATAATAAAATTAAAATATTATCATTTTAGGTATTTCTGTATAAGATCTCATAATAGTTTAAAACATTTTCCTTATTGGTTGCTCATTTTACTTTTCTGTGCAGATTAAAGGTAATAAAATCATTTGGAAGGAATGAAGAAATAAATGTTGCTCTCCTTTACATATGCTAATAAAAAACAATAACCTAAAATACAGTTACTATAAGAGAAGAAAAAATTGTAGTTTTTCAGAATTTGATTTCTATTATTATTGATATTTTTATTAAATGTAAATATTATTCTTATAGCTTGTGATTTGGAAATGGAAATATTAATATCAACCTCAGAGTAACAAAGAGAACATAAATTATGAATAGATACATGACAGATTGATCAATCATGGACTGAACTAGTAATTAACACATGATTGATATTATATTTATTTTTATTATTGAATATAACAATAATAGAACCACTGCTACTACTACTACTTCAACTGTTGGTAATAGTGATAATAGTAGTAGTAGTGACATCATGGAAAACTACCAGAATAAATTGGATTAAACTTATATTTATGTTAATAATTTAATATTAGTAAATTGATATTTTATCTTCACAACGTTTAAAATATATATTTCTCCACAAAGTGATAACTTAATTTTAATAGCTTCTGATAATCTGTCACTTCCCTTCACCAATCCAATTGTTCTGAATTTTCTAATAGAACATTTTCTTCAGAATGAGGTATACAGAAGAGTCTGTTTATATCATAGGTATGTATGTGTTAAATGAAGTAGAAAAGAAAGTTAACTTTTCAAACTAGCATTATTAAAAAAGGCTATAGAAGCAAAAATTGCACCAAAATTGTCAAGGAGATTTTATTCAATACTACTGAAATAGGGAAGAGAGTTCAGAACTCAGCTCAACTCTGCTGAAATACACAGAAGGATTTTAATGGTGGGTGTAAGGAGAATGTGGACTTCCTGAGTTTTCTAACTGGTTCTAAAAATAGAGAAAGTTAGCATCCTTGTATATTTGTGATGAGAAATGGTTTTATAATGAAGAGCATGTTGCTCGTTGATCTCAGACCCCCACCCTCACTTAGAAACTGGGAGATTTAGGGTACTATCTTCATTGATGTTTGCATCTAAAGAGATGACTCCTAGATTCCGGAAAATGTTATTTCTGGTCAATAAAAGGGAGAGGTGATTTGATCAATGTGTAGCTCCTCCTTTTACCCTTCTCTTATGCTCCTACCTGTTGTCTCTTGTACAGGGATGTACTTCAGTCTCACCTCAGTGCTCTAGGACATTTATAATGGGATATTTTCTATTGATAGTTGTTTCTTGGTCTTCTTGTGAGGGGTGCTGAAGTCAAGAATGACCTGTTGCTATCTTGATGTCATTTTTAGAAGAGAAATAAAATTAACAAACCTAGATTTGCAAGGCGAGCTCAGTTTAAAACTTTGTTTTTAAATTTTTGTTTTGATAACATGCTTGCATCTAAAGATAACATTTTGAACTAAAAGGTGAATATGGCTTTGAGTGGTTTATATCTCCTTTCACTGGAGAAACTCATCTACTGGCATATATTTCACTAGGTTCAAATGAACTCAAACTTGTGGCATGTAAATGAGTCTTACATGGCATTTTCTGACTTATAGGTCATCTAGTCATGGGGATATTATCTTTCTGATTCAAGTAAAACTTTAGCATATGAAAGTACTCAGAAAACTTGTGTGTACCTCATAACTTCTGTCAAATAGAATTTGTGATAGCTAAAACATAGAAGCAGAAAATTTAAATCCTATTAACTTTTGAAATAAGGATAGATATCAAATTAAAGAAAAAATACTATTTTTTCCAAATACTCTCATGTGTTCCCATGAAGGAATTTTATCATATATGTATTTCTGCAGCAGAAAAGAAACTTCACCAACATAAGGAACATAGCCTGATACTCTTGTTCTGGACATTAGATACAAGAAGAGCTATTTCTAAAGAGAAATGGTGAACTTAAAAGTTTTCCCTTGAATGGTTGAATATATTAACTTCCTTTTAGAAGTTTTTTAATTTGCCTTAATGTTTAAGGAAATAAAACATTATACAAAATGTATATCACTTAAATAAATATTGTTTTTATATGGTCAAATGAGAATTTATTCTCTCTTTACCTTATTGCTTTCTGATCTAATTAGATGGGTTTACATAGAATCATGAGCCAATACTGTAATCCAGTTTGACTTGATTGCTTATCTTTCTAATGAGAAAAAAAGCATATATTAAGAATAAGATTGAGTTTTTTTAAAATATTACTCAATTCATTAAAACTATATCAAAGTGGAAAAATAATGGAAGGGTGTTCTGATTAGTCATTTTACATTCATATCATCCTGTAAATGCCAGGGTTTATAGAAAGTAATGGATGAAATTTGAATATCTGCAATTTAAAATTTCTGTAAGACTTTCATGACTTAGAAAAATATCTAGAGTAAAGGAAATAATGAGATAAATTATGCATACATATTCACTATCTTTTTTTTCACATATACAGTCACCTTACATGTGACTTTTCATGTAAAAGATAGTTGGTAGGCCAACTAAATAGTCATATAAAACATATTGGTCTGTTATACATGCAGAAAAATCAATGTCAGGTAGATTCTAGAATAAATTGTGAAAGAACGCTAAAGCCTCTAGAAGATAGCATGATGATTTCTTCATGAACTTGATAAAGCAAATTTTCTTAAATGAGACATCTTAAAAGCATTTGCTATAAAGACAAATATTGATAAACTGAAATTCATTAAAATTAAGGAAAGTTTTTTAATTATTAAAAGTTTCATGAAAAGTCAAGTCACAGGGGAATAAATCTGCTATGCATTTATCTTAAAAAGGAATTATATATATAACAAAAAATGTGAAGACAAGAAAATCATTTTTAAAAAATGACCAAAATATTTGAAAAGTCACTATTTCTGAAACTTAAAGTTTCAGAAACCCGTAAAATTTCTGAAGCCTGCAAAGTTCATTATAGCCCATCTCAAAACAGTAAATTTAGTAGATAATAACTAACCAGACTAATAAATCCAGTGACTTACAACTTTTATTGAATGGAACCACCGAAGATACTGTCAGGACAACTAAGTAGTAGTGATGAAATGAGACATTCTGAGATACGTTTTGTTTAAATTCTTGTTTTATTTCAACAAGTTAATTAGTGATCTTCATTTAAGATGACTGATTACTAGGAATGATGTAGCCTTTTTATATGAAATCAAGTATTTTGTGTGAGTTGATTATCTTTGAGGAGATTATCTGCACAGTTGTTCATTACATAGCTTAGGCGTGTGGTTAAAAACAAAGACATTTAGTAAAGTAATTTAATATCAAAATTATGAATTTTATTCATTAAACATTTATGGAAATATCTTTCCTATCAAGTAAAATTACTAGATTCTGTCCAGTAAAGCAATCTCAAATAGTGTGATACAGTAATTTAGCAATAGACTTATTTAATTATATTGCCATCCACTCATATATGAGGTAAAGTATAACTTGTGAAATTACTGAGGAAATTGCTAGCTAGCAAACGGAAAATACAATAGTCTATAAATACTAATAATGAAAAATTAAACCTGTTTAAAAGTAAGGATGGCACACAGATATCTGCCCTTAATTTTTCAAAATGAATAAAAAACCCATCTGACTTAAAAATTTGGATCATGTGCTCAGAAGAACTAAGTGAAATGAAAGAGCTCTTCAAAAAGTTTTTTTTAATGCATCTAAATGGTCTATTTTATTGCTTGTTTTTCTAAAATAAGAGAAAAATTCTCCATTGGGAGGCTTATATATTAAAAAAAGGGCAGGGCAAAGAGGGCAGAGTGGTAAAGGAAAATCATCTTCCTTGCAATCCAGTAAAAGTTAAGTTAATACAGTTTTACACATCCTCCTTAAATGTTTCACATTAATCAGGGAACATTTTGATTTAGCATATTAAAAATATTCTGTTTTTATAGGTTCAAAATGAAGATTTTAGAACCATTCAGTGTTTTACATGTTCTTAGTTGTGTACAATTGGTAAACCAAAGTTTCCTTTTCTTTAAAATATTTGATATCTATGTTCTACCCCTGTCAATGGGATGTAATGTAAGAATACTTGTAAATTGTTTTGAACTGCATGTAAAGTATCAAACTATCAAACTCCAAAGTGCTGTTTGTATATATATTTTTCTTTAAATCTTCCTTTAATTGACTACCAAAGGCAGAAAACACATCCTAGTAAAAGAATAATAGCCTCTGTATGCTGAAAAGATAAATGTTTACAGGACAAAATTAATTACACCAAATGGTAATTATACAAGATAAATGTATGCAGCGAAGAGTTTTCAAGAAATAGGTCCTTGTGCATTTCTGTTTCCCATGTTTATTAGTCTATTAAATAACTTTATGTCACAGTAAAATTCCTTTTATTAGCCTAAAGGAGAATAGAGAGTTTTAGCAATTGGTTATAAATTGATTCAGTTTCAAAACTGTTGCTGTTAATGAAATTATGCAAAATTAGCTATAAAACGAACATACCACTCAAAAATAAATTAAAAAGAAAAGACTCATCAACTGATAGCAAGTTAGTGATCACTATTAACCTCCAAAGAAGACAAAGTATAACACCCAAGGGGGTATGATTACTGCTCTGCAATATAAATGTTCCTTTCATTTTCTCTTTATGAGGAATTTTCAAGATTAAATAACTTAACAGAATGCATTCAACAAATATTAAATGTTTCTTTGTAGATGAAAATCATGATTAGATATAGCGCTTTAACTCTCAGTATGTGTAACAAGATATTAGTCTAACCAAAACCTTTAAAAATTTTAGTCATATATTTTCTTAATGACATTTATTTGCTAAACGTAAGTACATACAGTGAAGACATTTTCATTGATCTTGCCCTTGTGTCTTAAGTTTCAGGATATTGGAAGTGTTATGATTTTGATACTAATCATAGTGTATAGCTAAACTCACATGTCAACAATTCATTGTTCTTCACTGAAGTACTATTTGCTTTATGACTCAAGGTGAAATAGAAAAAGGACTTTGACATTGAGGATAATGTATTTGATTTGCATGTCTTCTTTTAAGATATCACAGAGTGCATTTCTGAAAGAATAAATGAAATAAAAGGCTGGACTAGTCAAAAATAATATTGAAGATTCTTTATATACTGATCAAAATGTAATATAGGATGAGAAAATAGACAGACTTAACCAATAAATAAATTGGACAAATTTTATTTCCTGAAAATTAAATTGATGAAGGGTAAATAAAATATAAGTTTAATATTTGCCTTTTATTATCTAAGGCCAATATTAGTGTAAACTGGTTGGTTGCCTCAGAGAATAATGATAGAAGATAATGCCCCCTCCTTCATATTGCTACTACTGGTAATATTATTGTGTCTCATTTGCACTATTGCAAGTGTCCTTACTGATCATATCCAAACCAAGTCTCATTATAAATCATGTTTTCTTTTCCCATTGCTTACAGGAGTAAGCGTCATTCCTCAGTCCAATAAGTGGTTCATATAAATGGATTGTATATGTATATCTGCCCCTCTAAGTACAACCCTTGCTGCATATTACCACCCTCCTCCATGCCTATTACAAGTAATGTCTCAGTCATAAACATATATTCATAACTTTTGAATTTGTTGTTGTATGGCCTGGTGATTCTTGATGATACCCACCTCCCTGTTGTCACATGAAACACCTCTCAAATTTTGATATTTAACTCCAGGATAAATATTGAATTTGCTTTTTGTGAACACACTCATAGAACTGAACATTCCCTCTTTAGACTTTTCATTTTACTGTCTAAATAGTCATCATAATATTAATTACATTGTTAATTTGAAGCTTTCATATGTAAATTTCTGAAAGGTAGAATTGCACTTTATTTACATTTCTTCCCAGAATATATGACATATGCTAGGTATTTAAAAAAGACAGTGAATGAATGAGACAGAGCTAATATCAGAGAAATAAGAGAGAAAGGACATTTTCCTGAATGAGGAAATAGGAAAGGAGCTAATTTGCCCCTAATGTTTACTCAAGAAAGAAATGTAAAAGAAATTTTTAGATCTCTATCTCTATGGTTTAGGATGGCTTACTATAATTGATTCCAAAAGAAATCTAGGACTTCAGTCCCATAATAAATTCAGTGTATTTGATTATATCTTGCTTCTCATTACCACCTTTGGACATCTGAAAGCAAGTATAGTATATATGCGTGAGAATTCTAAAAATATCTTTCACATTCCCACAGGCAAATTATTGTCAAGACTCATATGACTTAATGGCTACACTACAGACTAGTCATTGTTTCCAGTCCCTTCTTTACCTCAAGACATTTTGGACAGTTATTCTCAAATTCATTTCTCCTAGGCCTTTATTCGTTTTATTATTCCACTGTTGGTCATGCCATATTTTTAATGACTTGTGACATATACTACCTTTCTCCAAAATCACTGTTTGCTTGTCTTTTCCCCACAATATATAAATTAAAGCATTAGAATCAGAAATCATGATTTAAGAGGTTGCAGCCAGGGTCCATAATTATATATTTAAATTAAAATAAGTGATTTTTATGAATATATATGATATAGAAAGATATTTAAAGTCTATAATACAAAGATAGCAAGGTTCTCTACTATCTAGTCTCAAACTAGCTTTCCAACATTTCTGATTTGTCTCACAAAATATTTACTTTAATGAGGGAAAATTTAAGATACCAGTTATTTTAAAATCATCATATTCTTTAAGGCCCTTGTCCAACTTTTCATTATATATTGGTTACTGAAAAACTTGTGAAAGAGATCATTGCATAGTATAAAGATAATTTTAGAAAATTAGACGCATCCTAATTTGAATCTATATCAGTCTTTTCAACCTTTGTCTTAACTTTGGAATTCCTAGTTTCGTTACTTTTTACCAGTACAGATAGAATAAATTAATGTGAGTGAAACATCTGGTGAAGGATATAAGTTTTAGATGAATATTCATTACTTTTCTTATCATTTCACTATACATATTTACAAACTAAGTTGATGTTTTATATATTATCTTCGACTTTGTAATATCTTTTAAAAAGAATTAAAAATCACAGTACTATTATTTAATACTCCTCCAGTTATACACTTCTGAATTCTAGTAGTATTTTTCCTAGAACACTAGAAAATGATGTTTACGTCTATCTACATGAACATCAGCTATACATACCTAAATCTGGAATCTAATAAACTGTACATGTGGTAAATACTCTCTCTCTCTCTCTCTCTCTCTCTCTCTCTCTATATATATATATATATTATTGTGCATTTGACCTGGAGACAAGTAACTAAACCTTTGTCCCACAGTGACAAATGATCACATTTTAAGAGGAAAGAAAAAGAGGAGAGTTTCTTTATCATGTATGATTTTATCTCAGCAAAATTTTTATATTTGGAAGATGACATCTTTCTCAGTTCATTTTTAGAGTTCATTGCTAACCTAGCAAAGAAAATTGATGCAGGACAAAGGGCTTGCATTTATTTAGGTAATAAGTGTCTCATAAGTGACTTAATAATTTGACAAATGTCTTTCGAAGCAGTGCTGGTACTAGTCAACATAGAAGTAGATTGTGTATTAATATCTTATGGGACACATTGAGATGATTATGTACTTGCCTTTGACATGATTGTGATAGTACAGTGACATGGAGGTGTTATATTTTATTTTCTTTTACCATTACCTCTATGATTGCTTACTGTAGGTCAATAGTGAACTGATGTGTTGATTGTTGGAAAGCAGAATTTAATAAAAAGACAGCTAGCATTTCCACTTTCTGATACTTAGGTATCAGAATATAAACCAAAGAAGCAGGAATTTAACTTTTTTTACTTGAACTGTGTAAGAATAAAAATGTCTGTGACTATACTCTTAATTCTCATTTCTTAAAGTCAAACTCAAATCTGCTTCTGAAATATATCTTACCAGTAGTCTCTGTGATAAATAATTGTTTAGATATATGGACATTCCTGTTTTGCAAAGAGAATTTAGTTTTTTGTATTTATATGTGTATATGTTCATATATATACATACTCACATGCATGTACATGCACACACATTCTTGTTTTACTTGAGACTTTAGATTTTTTTCTCTTGATCTTAATTCTGACACGGATATTTCAAGGAAAATTAACCTTAATTGTTAAAAATAAAAGCAAACAATTTCTGGTTCATGTATACTTTTATTTTCTTGAATTTTTGAACCTTTAAAGGCTTATGTTCTATGGAAATTTTATAATAGAATCTGGTATAATTGGACCAATTGACAATTGAATTATGCATTTTAAATATGTGGCAAGACTTTTATCAGAGAAGCTTGTATTTAATAATGATTTATGTGGAGGCAAAAATGTTGAAAATGGTGCTGTTGGCCTTTGGCTCTCTATTACAAGTGTAATATATACTAATGGCTCAGTAAGTGTTTGTCTCTTTCAGAGATGAATCTGAGCAGAAATCTCATTTAAAATGGGAACAAGGGCATAGAAAGCTATTTTGAAAGTAGATTTGTTGAGAAATAAGCTTGTCAGCTGTTCTCCCATCAGCCCTTCAGAATGAAATTTCCATTGTATCTGTTATATAGGCTACCTACACATGGTTTTTGCTTTTCAAGTACCAATGTTTCATCCCTTGGAAGCCAGAAAGTGGGAAAATTGATTTTATTAGTGTAACAGACTATTTTGTTGTAGATAAGCATAAATCAACCTGTGACTAGACATTAGTTTAGAAGTTAAAAGAGATAATGTTGATAATTTTCAAAACAAATCATGTTTTTCTAGAGCTTTATTCCACATTTTTCTTTAAGACTATGATGCTGTTAAACTGCATAAAATACATAACTGCAGAGAGAAGAATAAAGATTTTCCAATATGGTTTGACTAATCATTTTCGCTAAAGGATTTCTAAAAGAAAATACTCTTATATAATTTTAGATTAACTATCCTTGGTTATTTCATGACATATTCATGTAGAAAAACAACACGTAATTTCTATTTATTTTTGAAAAATTCTTTAGCATTAATTTTTGCATATTAAAGGAGAACTGAGATTTTCTTACTGCTTTTTTAAGAGTATTCACATAAATTAATGAGCCAATAATATTTTCCCTGTGTTACTCAGACTACTCCAAAGAAACAAAAATATATATAAATGTATATCTATATACTACCATGAAGTCTATATGTGTATATATAATATATATTTCTTTTTATTCTATTCAGACCTTTAATACATTAGATAATGCCCTTCCACATTGGAGAGCTCAATCTGCTTTACTTTTTCCATTGACTCAAACACTCATCTAATGCAAAAACACTTTCACGGACATTCCAAGAAATTTTAAAGTAAATATTTGGGTAGTCTTTGATTCAGTTAGTTTCACACATAAAGTTAGTCATCACACTCTATTTAAATGTTGCATTTCTTGTACAGATTAGATGAAATAATTAATATGAAATACTTTATTCAAATATTAAAATATTCTATATTAAATTGCTATTTTATAATAATCAGTGCTAATAACCATAATACTATAATTTTAGTTTTATAAAATCAAATAGAAATTATATTATCAGAGCAAATAAATAAGAAAATTATATATAAAGGAGAAAAATAATGATATATATTCAAGGAGATACATGTTATCAAAATATTTATTTTCTGTGAAAATTTAAGAGCCCAAAGGTGTAGCATATTTTTTCCTATACTTCCTCTGTACATGGATAATATAGTTATGCCTCGCATATTTCAGCATTCCAATTAGGTTATGAATTACCTGATGGTATACTCAGATCTGGTATCATTTGTTTTTATACTCTCTGTATATTACAGAATAATGATGTGCTATTGGCACTCAGTGAATATTTGTTAAATAAGTTCTCTTGGTTACCAGTAGGGCACAAAACAATTCCCAGTGAGCCTTTGTGCCAATTAGAAGAAAGCTTTCTGCAAAGATAGTTAAGTGAGGTGCTGCTGTCTTCAGAAATAATGTAGTGTTGCCATAGTTTATAGAGTAAAAATAATCTGGATTTTACACTTCTTCATGAAGCATCTTTTTGCAGAATGGTGCCAAACACAAAACTCAGATCCTGGTCGTCATTACTTTGTTTCATTAGCTCAAGTACCATCTAGTTGTATTGCAATGTAGGTACCATTAAGTAGGCCATGGGAAAATAGTCAACTTGTCTCTTTTTGACTAATTATCGATCTAAGTAATCACATAATAAATTCAGTATAAATTGTAACCCTCTGATTTATTTAGGCTTATTCTAGTTGCTTAGTTATTGTAAACATGCAAATTCATTTAAAATTACCAAATTAAACCAGTTGTTTAAGGAATCTGCCTAAATTCATTGCCATTACCAGAAATAAAACAAAAAATTTCCCTGTAAACTTAAATGAAGTTGCCATACACAAAATGGTCATCATCCTGAACACTTTGTTCAAGTAAAAGGCAATTAATTATATACTACTGTTTTGAACTGAAATGAGTAATTTTTATCTATTAACATATCTGTTAATTACTAAGTGGAAGCAATTTTTAGAACATGCTACTTAGAAAAGAAGAAGATAATAATTTTAGTTCAAAAATAAAATGACTTCATTGGCAAATTTAGGAAATAATGTAGAGATTTGTAAAGAAAAATACTTACATAGAGAGTTAGAGCTAGAACAGATAAGAATTAAGTTAATGTAAAGGCTATTTTGTATTCTATCTACTTTGTAGTTAGAATACCTAGAAAACTGCTGGAGTTTGAAGTTAGAGAGTTTTCAGTAATGGCTAAATAACAGATGAATCATTACCAGTTGCTTAGGTGCCAGAGTCTTCAGCCAATGATAATGTCATTGTGATAAAAATTACATGAAAATGAAGAAAATAATGTTTACAAGCAATGATTCCTTCCTGGTCTGTCTAATGGCAGCACTCCTGATGGAAATTATCAAGCTTTGTGCAACAAAGGATGAAATGCAAAACTGGGCACTCAAGAGATTTTGAGGGTAAAATGCATCTCTGTTGCTTTTTCTGATGTTTTATTCACATTCAGTGCCAATAAGTCAGTAATTTGCATACCCATATGGTCTCCCAGAACGAAGTAATTTGAGAATTTGAATTTAAATATGGCAAAGTGGTAAAAAGCATGTTTTTGAGATTTTGCTATAGCAATGTAAAAACTGAAAATTCGTATGGGATAGATCCATAAATTCCCAAAATTTAGGATAGAATTCAACTTACAATAATGTTATTTTTCATAAATAAAGTAGATACACTGGTAATCACTTAGCATGTGAATTCATATAGACTGTAACAATCAATTAAACTCAGAAGACCATAAATAGCAGTTCATTCTAAGGCTGCATCAATAGTCTAATGATTCTTCTGCTGAATAGCTGAGACACAACCTGGTGGAGTGTCCCATACAACATTGAGAGTACTATTATTAGTCTGTGATTGAAGCCATTAGAGTGCCCATGGAAGTTGAGAAATGCCACTTCTGAAATTATTACGTCTCTGGAGAGAAAAAAAAAAACAAAAAAAACTATACTGTTAGAATCTTTACAATTCCACACAATGGCATTATTATATGACTTAAAACAGTTGCAGCTTATTTGAATAGAACATTAAGTTAACATTGACCTGCAGTAGAATTCATATGAAAGTATGTGACATCCACATTAATTCCAAATGAATTCATTATCACTAGTGCTATTACAATGAATATAAATGAGTTAACAATGATATACACAAAAAATGTTCCTGTTAAAATGTAATAAGGGATACAAATACTATTATATAGTGTCCATACCATTTTTGTTATTACAACAATTTTGTGCATAACTAAATTCTGATAGCAGTGTTTCAATAATGTTTAGCACAAAGAAAGGACTGATAATTTTTTGTCTTCTTTAAGCCCTGCTTTAATTTAATAATGTGAAAACTCCCTTCATTCTGCATAGCACAACTTTTTTGAACATTTTAAACTAGTGAAAACTTCCATTTATTTTGGCGTTAGCGCATATTCTGTCAGCAGGTATTCATCCTCTAGCTACGTGGTCTGGCAGCAGATATGGCAGATTAATGGGCGCTGCCATGTTTACTCTGTCATTCCTTGAAGTACTGCCATTTCTGCAGCACCCCTGCAGTGCAATACCATTTCACTATCAAGTTTGTGTTGCCTCGACTACTGCTTCCAAGAACTACATTCAGTATGTGTACCTGTACATGTTAAAGAGCAGCATGGACAAAAACACCAGTGTCCCAGATGACTGTGCCTACTAAAAAAAACAAACAAATAAACAAATAAAAAAACAAAACAAACAGAAAACAGGGAATTAAAATGCTCTTATGTTCTACATTTATCTCTTTCCTGAAAGCTTACGATACCAATACCATTTCTTTATCCATTAAGGAAATATTCATTGAAATCCATTATGTGTCTGACCACACTAAATGCTGGGATATACTATTTGATAAGTTCAGGTCCTTCCTCACTCATGGAACTTATGACAAAGGGTGGGGTTTGATGACCCCTTAACTATCTTGCCTCAGCCTGAATATCACCCTTTATTATAAGTAAGGGACTGCATGAATTCTGTACTATCTTCATTTCTTTCCACATAGCTTTATTGATTTATGATTTGCATACTATCAACACTTTTGTATTTATATAAATTCATACAAAGTCATTGTTACTTAAGAGGAGTTATAAATGTGTTTCTAAGAGGAATGTGTCAGTGTTAATATTTTCAATCTTATGGCAGTTAATTTTTATATTTTCATATTGCTATTCAAGAGAGATTTTTTTATTGTTGCTTATTGTGTTTGCTTCTAAGATAGTCTTAATACTTAAGCAACTTAAGATTGAAATGAAACATCACTTAGCTCAGTTTCATTATCATTCATTAAGATTAAAAAATTTATGTTAGAGAGATGAATGCATGAAAGTCTAAGTCCCCAAAGATACCTTATGTCCAACACTTACACTAACTGAAAAAAAAATGTTTTTTTTAGTTGTCACACTAATGTTAATCATTTACTATGAATGGAAATGATATGTTACTGTCTCAGGTTTGACATTTTTAAACAATGCCTTATTTTACTTATTCATCTAGTGCTAGACTGAAAGTTCATATCACAAAAAAATAATAATCATCATCAATTATCTTCCAGAGAGAAAAAAATCTAAGTTCGTTTGTTCAATTTCCCTTTTGTCTCTATGCTATATAAAGTAATTGTTCACACTCCAAAGTAATTGTCAATACTTGTGATCTAAATCTTTGTTGGTCTTATTTTTGTTTTTGGAACTTTTCTCTAGAAGTATCTGGTTTCTCAAATGTTTCTTATATTTTACAGTTGGAATCATTAATAAATGTTACATGGATGGATAGATGGAAAGAAAGACTCAAGGGGCAGCAAACAAGCAAAAATGATTATGCTGTTTAAGTCATTTTTTTAGCTATCATTAGCAAGCTGAAATAATTATGTAAAATATGTAAAGGGACAATTGCAAAATGTGTTTTATGAAGTTTAAATTAATATGTCTCTTCAGTTTCTTTTGTTTTCCTACAAAACAGATCATGATGATAATTAATATGCTGATCCAATATAGTGTTGTGTATGAAGTATACTGCTAACATTGTAGTAAGGTTCATGGCAATTGCTTTTATGTTATGTTAAGGACATTGAAGTCAGGTTTTCCCTAACAAGGGCAAGAAAAGCCACCATATTGTGAAAATAGTACACAGGAGAATTTTCCAAATACCCAAGAGGGCTTCTTAGATATTTTTTAAAATATTTTATCTCAAAAAGAAAAAACAAAAACAAAAACAGATACTATATATTATTTACATCACCATTGAATCTTTAAAATGGAAATAACTCTTTAATCAATTCCAGATTCTTAATGTATCTATAAAATAAGCAGGAAAAGAAGGCAAATTTAAAAATCATTCTGGTGAAGTGGAAATGACATTAAAGCTTTGTTTAAAATCTTTTACTAAACTGCGTCTTATAGTATTTTTGAAAATATTTTTCCCTTATAACTCTAAAATTGAATACTAGGTCATCTCTAAAGACATATTTATGGGTAATATAGTAATAATTATATAAGGTATACTATATAACATACACATATATGGTTCTAAACTTTTTGTCTTGTTATACTTTTTGACTTAAATAACATGTTATACGCAGATATGGTTGTCTTTAAGTGAAAAAAGAATGCTTTGCTCAAAGCCAGAGTCACCTAAAATTACCTACGTAGAGGTGATTTCAACATCAGGTTTCAGTTCATGAAATACGTTAGTTTCATACTGATCAATAAAGTAATCTAGTAAATTTAGTAAAGTAATCTAGAGGTTTAGAGGCTTCATGATCATAAGGGAAGATATTAAATAGCTCATCGTTTTACACATCTGATAGACCTGTAATAAAACTATGTTTCTGTGATTCCCCTCCTCAAAAGATAGGGACTTGTTATGACTTTTATAGGATGAGGTACTTACTGAAGAAGAAAGGGAAGCTTGATGAATCTAAAAACATTAAAAAGGGAAAGGAGGAATTGAAACTTAGAATGCTTGTCTTTTCCAACTAGACAGAAAGAATAGATTTCAGTTTCTAACAGGAGAAAGCTAAAAGCATGAATGGCATAGGTCATTTTTCATGAAGAATTAGACATGGAGTGCAGAGTTCTTTACAGTTTACTGTAGGAAGTGCTGGTACCAATGTCAGATCAATGTGATACTTCAAGTATCTTGTGACAAAAACCTATGAAGGAAGAAAAAAGCTAACACGATTTCTATTTGTTGAAGAAACAGGAACTATGTAAATAGAAGAATGATATATGACAATGTTTAAAATTTTTAAATATGAGAGGATTAAAAGAATAAAACCTTAAAGTTACAATTATAATGGGAAACAAATTGTGCTTTTATCTTATTAAAAATTACTTTATTTTGAATAGAATAGAATATGTGATAAATGAAAATATTTATATGACTAATATTAAAACATCCAATATAAAGACAGAAAAGATTCAAATCCTTTTACCAAATCAACTAAGACATATTTACTAAGCTCCTTTTCTATCATCATTCCATTCTTTGGTTGACTGACCAGTACAAACAAAAAACTTGAATCATAGTATTTAACTATTGCACTATATACAAACATGTATTGGTTTACTGGGGAAATAAAAATTTAAATCCACACCATATTTTAGATGCTGATATCCTGGAAAAATTCACAATTTGAGATGTGTCCATGACAAGAGTTAACATGCGCTTTAGAGATAATGCATTCAGTCTCCCTTTAGCCCATGGAAAATGTAGACATTCATTATAACCTGCAGTATCTTCATTTAATTGGCTCATAATATTCCAAGTTGCCCTAATCTCACTTCATAGCATATAAGTTAGTGTTATTTAAATGCATAAAGCAGTGCTCACAGAACTCCATTAATATTACTGGTGGATGTTTTATGAAGAGAGATTTGCATTCAAACGTTTAAGAAATACTTTTAGTATATAATAAAATATCAAAAGTTTGTTAAATACATAATTTTACCTAGGAATTTTATTATATATGATCATTTATAATATAGACTATGTGCAAAGGTAGTTTTATTAGAAGATGTTTAGGTTTCAACTTTAACATGAAAAAATGCCCATCTTGCACAGAAATATTCCTATCAGTTGTACCTTCCAAGTTCTCATCTCTTCAGTCCCTTATCAATCATAGCTTGATCAGTTCGTACCTCCTACCAGTTTCTGAAGCATCTTAATAGGTGAAAAAATTCCAATCAACAACCTTAAAATCCTTGCTCTCAGTAGGCCTTTGATGAAATGGTTATTTGTGACTTGGGATCCTAAAATGAGTCATGATTTCTAGTCTCCTGCATTGTTTCACTATTTTTCACTTCCAAACAGGATGGAAGCAGAGTGCTTTGGAGTAAGGACACTTATGTATTCTGTTGTCTGAGGTCAAAACCTCTTTTAGTAATAGCCTTTTATCATGATCTTGCCTCCTAAATTTCAGCTGTTTTTTTTTCCCCTCTACACTGAACCCCATGTTAAAGGGCTACATGTCCTACATTGTTCTAAATGGTCTTTTGTGGATTAATCTAAACACAGCTGGAGTTAGTTACCTCTAACCAGGATGCCCTCAACTCAACTATTGTGTCTTTTAATTCTGCACAGTGATGTGGAATTCAGGCTGAAATATGACTGAATTAGCCTGGCTAGGATAACGCTATAGTTCAACTAGAAAATGTGCCACTGGTGTCACCTCTGTTGTGGATCTCCCTGTGTGTCAGCTACTTTCTGACATCCTCCATGATACAGAGAGGAAACACTGTCTAACCACTGAGCCATAAAATGATAATGTCAAGCTACCAAGTAAATTTAATATCTTTAGATATTATTACCCAAACAAAATGTATAGTTATAATATTTGATCTATAATGTTTCCATAATTAACTCTTATAATATTAATAGGACAAGTATAATTTATTGACAAAATGAAATAAAACTCCTGCTTTATAGAGGGTAAATAAACAAAACTCAATTCATATATGTAGTTATACCTTTCACTTCCTTAGAATTTAGTTATGCAAATTATCGATACATACATCATTAAATATGGTCTCTTCTACTAATCCTATCTGATGTTAATTTGTTTGTTTAGTCCTTGAAGAATCTCAAAAGGATGGGAAAATTTTCCCAGTGCTTTGGCATCATCCACCCTCAACTCATGTTATTTTACTTTAATTGCAACTAAATGCTCATAATTGACCCTCTAGGTTTGTGATATTTTTGTCTTATATTTTATTTATCTTTATGTTTACAACTTTGTATAATATTTGTATATATTATTATAATGCAGTCAATCTATCATCAGTTACATATTTTAATACTAAGAAAAAATGACTTTATATTTACCCAGATATTTGCCATTTCCAGCGTGCTATATTCCTTTGTATTGATCTATATTTACATCTGGTATCATTGACATCTGGTAACATTTCCTTACATCTGGAAGATTTGCTTTAATTTTTTTTGTAAGATAGCTCTACTAATGATAAATTATTTCAGTTTTTATATTTTTTAATAAGT
Organism: Solenodon paradoxus; assembly: GCA_004363575.1. Classification (NCBI taxonomy): domain Eukaryota; kingdom Metazoa; phylum Chordata; class Mammalia; order Eulipotyphla; family Solenodontidae; genus Solenodon; species Solenodon paradoxus. The sequence continues at coordinate 429,042 of RJWH01000517.1, read as the reverse complement.
CTTGGTTTTGTTTTTCTTTGAAACTTTTTTCTAGTTACAGAATTCTAGATTGACAGAATATTTTTTCTTTATCTTAAAGATGTCTCTACACTCTTGATTTATTTCTAATAAGAAGTACAGTGTTATTCCTATCTATGTTTCTCTGTTTTTAATTCTCCAGATGCTTTGAAGATGATCCTCTCACCACTGATTTTAAGCCGTTTGACCAAGATGTGGCTTGGTGCAGTTTTCTTTATGATTGTTATGTTTCTGATTAATTGAGTTTTTGGATCTATTGGGTTTATTTCTTCAAATATTTTTTCTTGTAATTGCTTCTCCTTGTTGAAAAGATCCAGTCATGCGCATAATAGGCATTTGAAGTTGTTTCATAATTCACTACTGCTATGTTCATTTTTAAGTGTCTTTTTAAAGTGTCTTTTCTCTCTGATTTTTCAGTTTAATCTTTTTTCCCTGAATAGTCTAAATTAAATAATTCCACATTAAAATAGTGAATTTTCATTGAGAACATTATATTTATAAATTTAAAAGTTTGTTTATTTCCATAACCTACTCAAGCTTAGAAAATGCATATAGCAATAACATTTTTATACCATTGTCTAAAAAAATAAATTCCCATTTTTATCAACTGTTATCATATTACATCATCACTGGATTCTCTGCTTTGTGAATATTCATTATTTCTTTTACTGAAATTAAGAAGTTCAAGACATTCTTTAAATATTTTTTCTAAATCAATATTTAATGTATTTTCAGTATCTAATGACACAAATATTAGAACTTTTGATGCTGAAAGACCTGAGGGTCTTTTCATTTTTAAATATTTTTTCTTTATTCAGAATGACTAATTAATATTGATATATTTTTCTGTTTCAATAAATGTTTCTTCCGTTCTTTCCATTCTGTTATTCAGGTCATTCACTGAATTTTTTTGTTTCAGACATTATATTTCTTAGTATTAACAGTTTTATGTTTTCTTATTATGTTTCCTAACTCTCTGCTAAGAACTTCTTTTTTATATATTTTGAGCATATTGGCTTTTACTTCATGGGATAAAATAATAATAGTTGCTCTATATCTTAGAAATTTCTAAGCATCTATGTTATCATAGAATTGGCATCTATGTCTTTGTCCTGAAGAATTTTTCACATTTTTTGGTTTTATAAAGTAATTTTGAATTATATACTGAGCATTTTTAATAATATATTGTATATACTCTGGAGCCTACAAAAGCCTGCAAGGGAATTTTGAGTCTTCTTTAAGCAGGAAATAAAATTGGTTTAGCTCATGTAACAAGATGGTCTTAATTTTGAAATTTCATTTCCATTGCCAGTTTAGTTATCAAAGCCTTGACGTACTACTTTGGGTCTATCCAAAATTTGTGCCACAGGGTATATGATCAGGATTTTTTTAGTCATACATAGTTCTCTTATTAAAGTCTTTGCTATGGTGTTATTACAGTCATACCACATTGTATTGTGTTTTTGCTTTAATGGCTTTTGCAGATACTGTAATTATTATTATTATTATTTTTTCACAAATTGAAGGTTTGTAGTAACTGCAGTGAGTATGTCTGTCTCACCATTCTTCCAATAGCATGTGCTCACTTTGTGTCTTTGTGTCACATTTTGGTAATTCTTATAATATTTGAAACTTTATTTTTATTACATCTATTGTGGTGATCTGTGATCAGCGATGTTATTGTTGCTGTCATAATTGCTTTTGGATGCCAGGAAATATACCCCTATCAGATGACAAACTAAATAATCACCTCCCCACTCCAGTCTTTCTCCCTCTCTTTAAAGAGGGTCTTTCTATTCCCTAAGATATAACAATATTGAAATGAAGTCAATCAGTAACTACAAAATGGCATCTAAGTGTTCAAATGAAAGGAAGTATTGTATGCCTTTCTATTGAAATGAAAATCTAGAAATGATTAAGCTTGTGTGGAAAGCATGTTGAAATCTGAAATTGCCCAAAAGCAAGACCTCTTCTGCCAAACTATTAGCCAAGTTCTGAATGCAAATTTAAAGTTCTGAAGGAAATTTAAAATGTTACTCCAATAAACAAAGTAATGATATAGAAGCAAACCTGCCTTATTTTGCTGATAAGGAGAAAGTTTCAGTGGTCTATAGATATCAAACCAGCCACAATATTCCATTAAACCAAAGTCTCATCTGGAGCCTGGTTCTAATACTTGCCAATTCTGTGAAGGCTGAGGTGAGAAAGCAGCATAAGAAAAATTCGAAGTTAGCAGTGATTAGTTCATAAAGTTTAAGGAATGAAACTGTCTCCATAATGTAAAAATATAAGGTGAAACAGCAAGTGTGGATGAAGAAGCTGCAGCAAGTTATCCAGTGGATCTAGCTAAGAACAGTGATGAAGACAGCTACACTTAACAACAATTTTAACTAGACAAATGAATCTTCTTCTGGAAGAAGATGTCATCAAGACTTTCATAGCTGGAAAAAAGAGAAATAAGCAGCTGACTTCAAATCCTCAAAGAATAGACTCTCAGGGACTAATGGAGCTGATGAGTAAAAGTAATGTTCATTTACCATTCCACAAATTCTAGGGCCCATAAGAATTATGTTAAATCTTTGTTTGTGATCTACAAATGGAAAAAAATAAACCCTGGATCTATTTACATGATATGTGTTTGCAGCATGGTTTGCTGTATATCTTAAACCTACAGGGAAAAAAAAAAGTTTTCTTTTGATACGTCTCCTCTCCCTTCTACCTCTCTTTAAAAAAAAAGTTTTCTTTCAAATTATTACTAACTTTGACAATGCATCTAATCCAAAAACTCTGATGATACCTAAGGAGATTAATTCTCTTTTTATGCCTTCTAACATATCATCTAACACATGATCAAGGAGTCATTCCAAATTTCAAGGAATCATATTATTATTTAAAAAATGCATTTGGTAAGCTATAGGTGCCATAGATAGTTATTCTTCTGATGGATCCAAGCAAAGTAAATTGAAACCCTTCTGGAAATGATTGACCATTCTAGATGCCACTGAAAGTATTCATGATGCATGGGACGTCAAATTATTAATATTAACAGGAGTTTGGAAGAAGATGATTCCAAAACTCATGGATGAGTTTGAGGCTTTCAAAACTTCAGTGGAGAATATGACTGCAAAGTAGTTGAAAGAGCAAGAGAATTGGAATTATTGTGAAGATGAGAATGAATCAGTACAATTTCATGTTAAAACTATATGGATAAGAATTGCTTTTAGGAATTAATAAAGAAAGTAGTTTCTTGAATAGAATATACTTTTGAAGAAGTGAACATTGCTAAAAAGACAGCAAGGAATTTTGGAATATTATGTTGACTTAGTTGTAATGCAATAGTGACAGAGTTTGAGAGAACTGACTTCAACTTGATATAATGGCCTACTGTGAGTAAAATGCTATAAATAGTATGACATGCTACAAATAAATTTTTTATGAGAGGAAGTGTCCGTCAATGTGGTAATTCGACTCATCTTATTTTAAGAAATGTCGGCTTCTGTTTCCAAAATAGTAGACTGCTAAGATTTCTAGTTCACCTGATCTACAATGAAACAAGACTATACACATTCAATAACTATAGTCTTTACAAAGAATGGGAATCAGCCTATCCACAAAGAGAAAGTATACAAATTTTCATAAGCAGTAGAAGTTGAAAAGTCTTAGTGTCATACCATTCCATACCAAGACCCTGGGGTCAATAGAGAGGGACCAGAGATAAGGACACCCTCCTCAGTGCTGTAGGGACTTTCCTACAGAGAGTGCCCCAGACCTCAGAACTGACCCACCAGCCCAAACACAATGATGTGGAAGATCAGTGGAGCTTTTCTTTAGAAAACAGTGAGATATAAGAGAGCAAGGAGTGGCCCATCTGTAACTGGCAAACCTCTGGTGCCAGGAAGTACTGGAGTTTATGCTTGCAGTAGTTGCTTCAGGGTCTTCTTTAATAGTGGTTGCCTGCTGAGCAAGACAACAAAGGGACTGCAGTCACTGTGTTGATAGCTAAATGGTTTACTGCCGGGAGAATTCAGTTCTTCAGTGGCCTGTAGGAGACTACAGAAAAACTCCAGGGAAACTGCAGCTTCACAGTCACCACTTGGGGCTGCTGCTAAACAACTTTTCATATCTGCCTGCTATTTGATGAGCTCCCATCCTTAACTCACAGGGTTTGTAAATTACTCCCTATTAGTACTAAGAATAGCTAAAAGACTGAGAGGATTACAGGGAGGTGAGTGTTCTTTGCTGCAACTGAATTCCAAGGACCCTAGGAGATTCCCAACACTCTTTGACTGGAATTCTTTGCTGGGACTGACTTGTTTGGGCCTGGTCCCCAACCTACTGGAGCTCTTGTTCTTTGAACCATGCTTAATGTGCTGGAGATTTTGGATAAATCTTTGTATTCCATGCCCAAACCTGTAGGCTGCATTCCTGGATATTAGCTATGCAGCTCCATCAATTGCAGCTGGTACACAGTCCACACAAAAGACAGACAAGCATTCCAAATCAGCACCTCAGGCCTATACTCTGCAGCTTGAAACCTTGATTTAAGCCCATTAATTCAGTGTAGTGAAGGAAGTCATTTAACACAACATAAAAATACACACAAGGTACCAAGCAAAATGAAGAAAAAGAGAAATATATATGCAGTGATGGAACAAATAAAACCCCAGGGGCAAATATTAATGCAACAGAATTGAATAAACTACTGCTTCTTGAATTCTTTAAAACAACAACTTTAATGATACTGAAATCACAGAAAAATGGAGGAACAAAAAGAGAACTACAATAAAGATAAAGAAAATGTAAGGTAATTCCAAACAGAATTCATGGAGCTAAAAATACAATAGTTGAGCTAAATACCACAAGAGAGGGACTCAAAGTAGAGTGGAAAAAATCTCCAGTCAAATCGGAGAGCCAGAAGATAGGACAGTGGAATGCACCCACGCAGAGCAGCAAAGAGTAAAAATAATTAAATGAAATGAAGGTTGCACAGGAGACTTAGAGGATTAGGTCAAGAGGAACAACATATGAATCATAGGGTTCCCAGAAGAAGAAGAAGAGAGAGAGAAGGATCAGAAAATATTTTTGAAGAAATAATATCCGAGAATTTCCCTAACCCAAGGAAGGAAGCAGACCTGCAGACCCAGGAAGCTCAAATAATTCCAAACAAAAAAAACTCAAATAGACACACACAAGACACATTATTAAAAAGACAAAAAACAAAGATAAAGATTCTGAGCTCAGAAGAAATAACCAAAGGAAGTATTGAGAGATCCTGGCTGAAGTAGTAGCAAGAGCAGCAGGAAAGTAGTTTAAGCAGAAGAAAAAAAATTTGCAATTAAGATTCACCATGCAAATCACAGTATTTCATGTCTCCTGTTTATCTCATAAAGATGTTATGAAAACTAACACTAGCACAAATATTAACACAGACTGACCCAGTTTATGTAAAGATTTTGGTTTTAAAAGTTGATTTGACATTCAAAAAGAGCGAATCCCCATCCTCCCTATACTCTTCCATAAAGTTGAAGAGGAAGGAAAACTTCCAAGTATATTCTATGAGGCTAATGTTACCCTGATTCCAAAATTAGACAAAGTCAATACCAAAAAAGAAAACTGCAGATCAATATTACTGATGGATATAGATGCAAAAATTCTGGCAAATAGAATTCAACAGCATATTAAAACATTATGTATCATGATCAGTGGGCTTTGTTCCAGGTATGCAAGGATAGTTGAACATACACATATCAAGACACAACCACAACAAGCTGAAAATGAAAATCTGTGACAATATGATATATGCCTAGAAAAACCTAAAGACTGTGAAAAACTGCTTGAAACAAAAATTAATACGCCAAAGTGGCAGGATATCAAATCAGCATGCAAAAATCAGTAGCACTCCTATATACAAACAATGAAGTAGTAAATAGACATTAAAAAAGAAATTCCTTTTATAGTAACTACAAGAAAGATCAAATACCTGGAAATAAACTAAACAAAGGAAGTAAAAGACCTCTATAATGAAAATTGCTGAACCTTAGCAAAAGAAATAGAAGACACAAAGATACAAAAAAGTATTCCATGTTCATGGACTGGAAGAAGTGACAGTAAAAATGCACATTCTACCCAGAGAAATTTATAGGTTTAATGCAATTCCCATCAAAGGCAAAGGAAAATTCTTTAACGAAATGGGGCAAACAATGCTGAAGTTTATGTGGAATCACAAAAGGCCTCGAATAGCCAAAGCTATCTTAAGAGGCCAAAAGAACAGTGGGGGGAATCACACTGCCTGACTTCTAACTGTATTGCAGAGTGATTATTATCAAAACAGTTTGGCACTGGAACAACAACAGACACACTGATCAGAGCAATCACATTGAGAACCCAAAAATAAAACCACACGTATATGGACAGTTATTCTATGACAAAGGTGTCAAGAGCATCCAATGAAGGGAGGAAAGTCTATTTAACAAATGATTCTGGGAAAACTGCGATGACATCTACAAAAAAAAAAAAAAAAGAAAAAGGAGAAGAAGAAAAAGAATGAAAGAAACTAACTAATTCATTTCATCAACCTCAACCTCAAAGAGATCTTTGGGGAAGAAACAGTCATGGCAAAAGAGGCCAAAGTGAAGCTAAGCAATCGGGACTACATCAAACTGAAGAACCTCTGCACAGCAAAAGATTCCACCACGAAAACAAAGGACAACCAACCCCACGGAATTGGAGAAGATATTCACAGAGCATATATCACATGACCTTAATCTCCAAAATAAAGCACTGACACACCTGAACAATAAAAATGCAAAGGACCCACTCAAAAAAATGGATGAAAGAACTGAATAGACACCTATCTAAAGAAGACACACTGGTGGTCTATAGACACCTGAAAAAGTGTTTGTACATCACTCATCATTAGAGAAATATAAATAAAAATGAGATACTACCTCATACCAGTGAGAATGACCTATATCAGAATCACTGGAAATAGCAGATGTTGGAAGAGGTGTGGGAAAAAAGGAACACTATTGAACTTTTGGTAGGAATATAAATTGGTGCAGCCTCTTTGGAAAACAGTATGGAGATTCCTCAAACAAATAAAGATGGATATACCATTTGATTCAGTGTTTCCACTCTTGGGCATATACCCAGAGGATACAAAATCGCTAAGCAGAAAATTACATACACACACACACACACACACACACACACACACACACACACACACTCACTCCAGTATTCAGAGCAGCACAGTCAACAATAGCCAAGACATGGAAACTACCTGAATACCCAACAGCAAATGACTGAATTAAGAAACTGTTGTATATAACTCAATGGAATTCTATGCATCTACTAAAAAAATGAAATTGGCAATAATATGGGTGAAATGCTGTCTATAAAAGACGTACTCATGCTTACACTCTGTAAGAGGGAGAAAGGAAAAAAACTAACTTTTAAGATAAATTGTGCTTATAATTTCAACACTTGGTTAGTGAAAGTAAATTGAAAGGTATTTGGAATGTATAAAATTTGGCAAATTCAAAACACTTTAATATGATAAAAAAACTTATAGATGATAGATGACAACAAAATAGAATTTTGAAAGCTACAAAGAAAAATTAGTTAAATAAAGCCAGCTATAATAAGACTGTCTATGGATTTCTCAACAGAGATTTTACAGAACAAAATGGAATGGAATGATATATTCAAAATGTTGAAAGAAAGGCTTTTCAGTCTAAGATATTCTACCCTGGTAGAGCTGAAGGAGTTACAGAGTTTTACAGAAAAGAAGGTTAAAGGAATTCATCACAATTAACCCATCCTTAAAAGAACTGCTGGTGGAATTTCTATAAAATGCAAGAGAATCCCACTTAGAAGTAGCAAGTCATCAAAAATATAAAATGTTGGCAAGTTAGTAAAATGTGAGCTGCTAGTATGAGTGGAAACTACCTTGCTTTCAAGTTAAAAATGTTTGAAACAGAGAATCCTATATGCACACCACTGGGTAACCTCAAGACATGAATGTACAGAAAAATAAGAGAATAAAATAAAAAGGTAAACCAAATACAACACAAATCTTCTCAGAGCACATAAGAAGAGAAGAAAGATATGGTCTTCAACAATGCCGAGAAAATAATTAGCAAAATATAAATAAATAGTTAGATATTAATAATGACCCTTAATGTTAATAGATTAAACTCAACTATCAAAAGGTATACAGTTCCCGAACAGATTTTAAAAATAACCTCATTCTACTACATACAAGAAGCTGATCTAAGTTCTAAAGACAGCCTTATAATTAAAAGTTGTAAGACAATCCTAAAATAAAATGTTAACCTAGAGAAGGTAAAGATGGTGATACTTATAACCTTTATTAAAAAATTTCTTAAAAATTGAAAATAGAAATTATGTATGATTCCATTTCCCAGTTCTGGATATTTATCTAAAAATACAAAAACACTAATTTGCAGAGCTATATACACCCATATGTTTATTGCAGCATTATTTACAAGTCAGGAATTGAAAACTTTGTTTCCATTGACTGGTATGAATGATAAAGAAGATATGATGTGTATACACGATGAATACTACACATTTCTCAGAAAAGATGAAATCCTGACATTTGTCACAATATGGATGGAACTTGAAGGAATTATGCTAAGTGAAATAAGTCAGAAGGAGAAAGACAAATATAGATGATTTCACTCATGTGGAATATAAAGAAACTAACAGAGGAAACGAACAGACAAAAACAACCTTTGAACATTTACAGTAAAACTGAGATTACTAGTAGGGAAGAGGTTGTGGGTGGTGGTAGGGTCTAATGGGTAGTGGTGGAGTACTTTTGATAATTTGATGGTAGGCATAGTATATGTTATATAATTGGGGAATAATTGCACATTTTATATCATTTTGTAAATCAAAATTACTGTAAAATATTTGTTAATTAATTTTAAAAAATTGTCAGAGCCTCCCCAAACTTCAGCAACCACAATGACTAATTGATCAGAAGTCATTAACACTGAAGCAAGTTTCTCCATCAGCAAAAGATTACAACTTTCTGAAAATTCAGAGGATGATTAACATTATTTTTATCAATAAGGTTTTTTAATTGAGTTATTAACATATTTTTAGAAATAATGCTGTTATATACTTAATAGTAGAGTAATATTGTATAAACATAACTGTTCTATGCACTGGGAGACCAAAAAGTTGTGTGACTCATTTTATTGGAATATTTGCTTTCCTGAAATATGCCTGTATAAAGGAACCTGAAAAATAACCCCAACAGGTAGATTGGTCAGAAGAGGGAGTTTCTATGAGTTTAGTTTTTAGTGCCACACTCCTGTCTGTGTCTCCTACTGACAACTAAAATCTGTAGGGAAAAAAATGCCTACTAATAATAAATAATATAATATAAAATTTCCTTAAAATACATGTATGAGCTCTTGATATGATTAACTATGAATATGATGAAGCTATTGCCTAAAATCATTAACTAATGAAAGAAAATATGCTTTCCCCTTCTTCCATTACATTGTAGATTCAGGTCCTGGAACATCCTTTGGTGATTATTTAAAATTCAAATTCTATTGCAGGCATCAAAGGCATTAGGTAATAGTAACAGAGAGAAAATAGTATTTATGATCCACCCATTAGCTTTAATATTTTGAGGTTTTTGAAAATTTATCTACTAAGATGATTTTTGTAGGTCACAGATACTCAATGGAGATATTATTGTTGAAATGAGTTTTCTGATTTTAATCAAGTGTGATATGGCCAGCTCAGGTACTTAACTATTAGAAGTATAAATGTCACTATTGTTATAGATAAATAGAGTCGGCACATTAATCATACTTGACGGCCCACGAATGTCTTATTTTATGAGTTGTTGTTTAAAAAAAATCCTATCTGGAAGAAGGTTGCTTAACTTGAGTTATCAAAATGAAAAATTTTGATTTTTCTCAACTAAAGAATGAATTTTGTTGGTATATATGAATAATGTAGACAATATATATACTTGCTAAAGAACCTTTCAGCTTTTCTTAACTACTTTCTATAGAAGGTTCTGCAGTGATTTAATAAAGTTCCAACTATTTTCTGGTAATTAGAGAATCTCTAATTAGGAGTTAGGTTGGCAGAGGAGCGTTACATAACTAGAATTTTTAACCCAAATCCTCTATGACTACATAGTAGGAAATGTCTGTTCTTTGAGTGTATAGTTGGGATAAATATTTTAAAAATCTGAAGAAATACTGTGGGTTAAGAACTATTTATATTGTCATGTAAAGAACCAATGGTAAGCTCCTGGAAATTTTCCTCCTCAAGAGTAAAATAATAGATTGTATTAGAACAAACACTAGAAAAATACAGAAATACCTATTCTCCTCTAATGTTAGTATCCCTTTCGGTGAGAACAAAAAATACCAGGTGATTTTAGCCCATTTGCAAAGACTCTTCTAGATATGGCCCATTTTCTGAACCAAATGTATATTCTGGTATCTACTATGCAGAAAATCATCTGATAAGTGTCTTTTATTCTCCATCACAATTAGCAGGGTATACCATGACTTTCATCTGATAAAAACTTCACTTTATATTGACTATCTTGCATACTGGATTATATAAATGATCTGACGTATATCACAATGAAATCTCTCAGGAAAATTAGCCATCTTACTATCCTCATAACAAAATGCTAATTTTCTACATTAATGAAGTTAAATGAGTAGAATATTCTCAGAATACCAAACCTTGCTAAATTTCTGACTGCTCAAAAATTTTGCATGATATATTTAGAAATTGCTGAAGAGTTCAGGTGTCATTTTTAAAATAGAAAGGAAAAAAATCACAGGGGTTTCTATGAGTCGTATATATTATTTTCCACAATGTTTTAAAAAAGATAAGCTTAAGTTGAGAATCTGTAAAAATTATATTTGACAAGATACCCAGGACCTAGAAGTATTGTAATTGACTAGGAAATTTTGGAAAAGGTATGCGAAGTATAGACTTACTGTATTTTCCCAGAATCAGAAATTATTTGGTTTTCATGAAAATGCTCACCATAAGCCCACTACTAGAAAGACAATAATAGAATGGAAAAGATGACCTAGTTTGTGCAAGAGATTTGCCATACTCTAAAGTCATGAGTCAATGAAATCATGAAAAAATTATGACAGTGCTGATATTATGGAGGCTAGTCACAAGTTTAACAAAATACATTTTACCTAACAAAAACTAAATGTAATTACCATTACTGCAAATTGTCTAATTTCAAAACAAGGTTAATTCCTGATTACCTCATTAAGGTGTTTTATCTAGGTGACCATACAAATAACAGCTTATGCATCAGTAATCCTTTTCTTCATGGAAGGATGTTTGATTTTGACTCAAAGTGTAGATTTTAATTTGTGTTATTTGACTTTTAATACTGGTGCAAAAGTCAAGTGCTGTTAGAAAGTGAGTCATGATGTACTCTGGTGGACATCAGTAAGGTCAGTTGCTTCCAAAGAGTAAACCAGTACTCCCAGGTTTGAGTCCTGGGTCCAGTAGGAAACAACCAGTATGAAATACGATGCTTCTTCTCCCTTTCTCTTCCTGCCTGCCTGCCAACTTGCTTTCATTCCTGACTGCACCTTTCCTTTAAAAAAAAAAATCCTTTCCCTCTTTATGACAAAGTTTAAAAACGAACAAAAATAATATTTTAAAAGATGAATCATGTTTTCATGTGACATACAAAATAAACTTTTTTCCCCCTGTGAAACAGAGAATTGGGGAAGTAGTAAGCCAAGTAACCAGAAATAGGTCAAAATGCAGCTACCAAAATGGTGTTCAGATAGCTATCTTTTCTCTTATTGGGAAACTTCCTTACTATCTGGAAGATGTTTTTGTCACTTTTCAGACAACATTTAAAGAGATACAGCTCTTTATTTCTTCCTTGTTATCATGTAATAAAATGAATGAGTTTATTATTCAGTTGATCATAATATCTAGTGAAACTATCCTCTACAAATTGGTATAACATTAGGTCATATGAAACATCCTATGAGATCATTATACTTATCCTTGAAAGCCATATCTTTGTCATCGTTCCATTCTTGTTACCAAAGCTATCAGAAAAGGTTCTGAGATTCTGTCCTATTTTAAAGCTAACAAGTTAACCTGCTAGTTTTATAGGTGCTTCCAGAAGACAAATGATTGTATTATTCATTGCACAGTCACAGCATGAACTTCATTATATCTTATTAAGTTTCACTTACCCTCGTATCACATTGAAATTATCCATAAGGAACCAGAAGAGCATTTACATTGTGGGTGGTACTATAATAAGGGAACTCAAGCTTAGGGAACCAACATCTTTCATATTAGGCAATAAGTGTTGCTATCTTTTGTTCTATAAAGAGACACCATTTCTCTCTCCCGAAGGTATTCACTATATGTTGTTACAAAGATAGTCTGGAGCAAAGACACTCAGTGCGTTTGGTTTACACAGAAACCCATAGAGAATTGTTCTCTAACATATTGGAGGTGAGAACATGCACACACAAAGCAAAAGCAACTTTTCATGTTTAGAAGCTACTTGAGATAAGTTTCCTCAAACTAGAGGCATACTCTGTCTGGATACAGAAATATTTGTAATGTGCTGTACATATGTACTACTTCTAACTTAAATCAGCAGAGTGAGTTTACTTTTCATTTATTTTTTCCAAGATTATATTAATTGAATGAAATTATGTTCTATATAATTAAACTGTCAAGTTGTCTAAACAAATAAAATTAAATGCTATATTTTCAGGAATTTAACTTTGTTTTCAAAGTATAAGTAGATAAGTTAAATCAGGTATCAAAGATGCTCAGCCTTGTTTTCTATTTGTTTTGAAGGTGGTGATTAAGAGAGGGTAGATTGTAATGCTCTATTATTCAAAGTTGCATGTTTTATAAGCTCCAATATTCCCCATATGACTTAAAGAATAGTGTCTTTAAAAAAAAAAGTGTGTTACTAGGTTTTTCTGTTTTCTATCCTCATGAGAATGAGCTTCTTGCTGTGAATTCAGTTGACATAAAAGTGGTATGTGGGACACTTGCAAACACATTACATATATTGCAAAATACCAGTTTCATAGTTGGAATTAAATGTTTTTTAATGGTAATGGAATATATACATGATGGCTATCATTTTGGAAGGAAAATATAAATTTTCAGCAAGAAGACAAAAGAATATAGTTCTTTATAAATTTATTTTGTTAGCACAAAATAAACTGAGAATTTTAATTATTTTCAGATGAAGTATACTGCACAACAAACCAATGTTGTTAACATCCTTTTCATTGTTTAATACATATGAAGCATGTAGCGGTATCCTGAAGCATCCTTTAACTTTCATTCATTTGGCTTGATTTACTCTTATCCAATACCCCAATATTTTTTCTGGAGTATTTAAAATATTTTCATCATTTAGTAATAGTGCATTTTAATTTTTTCAAGCTATTACATTAAAAACTAAACATTTTGAGATGTCATTTAAGTAATATATAATAATTGTGTTTCAATGGGAATGTCAGGTATAAAACTTCATCTTTCTAGAATTCAAAAACAAATAAGAGTCAAGATAACAGATAGGTGAAGATGGAAATGTACGATTTAAAGATAAAGTAGATTTTTGAATAGAGTTTTACATGCATGGCCAATAAGGTCTTTACTTATACAGAGGTTCTTATTACTCACCAGAACTGTGGAAAAGTTGCAGAATTTTCTACAGGTAGGAAAGAGAGCCATTCTTCTTACTGTATTGTGGAGAACTAACTAGGTTGTGCTCTCTTTTGTGGACAACAAACCTGACAAAATAAGAAGTACAAAAGTTACCGAGTAGGTTAACATCATCAGTTCCTTATTCCAAATCTATTCTCAGGGAGGAGTGAATGATATTGGATGGAACTCTGGATCTTTCATAAACGTTGAAGGAAAGGAGGCTCGTCTAACAGTAAGATTCTTGTCAATTCCATCTAAGTGAAGAAAACTAGATAATAGATCAAAAGATATGTATGAACACATCAGTTTTGTAACTAGCTTTGTGGCTTTGCCAAGTCATAATTCTTTATGTTGCTGTTCACTGTAAAACATATAAAAACACACACCCTACTAATTACAACACATCTTACAGATTTATTAATAAAATGAGGTTCCATTCAAAAAATAACTTACAAAATAATAGTATTTTAGCTTCTTGTTTATGTATATTTGGGGATCTCACTATCTAAGCTACTAATATCACATAGAAATAAACTGGGAAGAGAGCATGGCTGAGTGAATTGTTTGTGATTCAAATTAAGTAAAGGTGCGGGCTCATTTGAGGAAATATGTGAGATCTTAGTAACGTTTTTCATTTGTTTCCTGATATGTTGTTTTCATTGGTGTATAATTTGACCTTAATAAAATTAAGTGTAACGTATCTGTTTACTGTAATTGTAATCATTATAGAAATGAGATTCTATTCTGCTATTAAGAAATAAAAATAAAGGAAATCCTTATAGCATGGATGAACCCTGAACCTTGAAAACACTGTGCTAAGTTAAATAAATCAGGTAGAGACAGAGAAATACTGCATGATCTCATTTATATGAAGAATATAAGGAAAATCGAACTAATAGTAAAAGAGTATATTGGGTTGCCAGAGGCAGTGGGTGGGGGTGCTGGAGAACTGGGTAAAGGTGGCCAAAAATACAAATGCTCAGTTATATTAGTAAGTTTTGTGATGCAGTATACAACATGATGATGATAGTTACCAATATGATGTGTATTTGAAAGTTATTATGATAGTAGATCTTAAGTTCTTGCTATAATTAAAATAGACATAGTAACTAACCTTTTTATGAGAAATTGTTTACCTTTTCTAGCTTGTATTATTGTAGATAAGGAATCTTCTCTGTTCTCCATCTACTCAGGTATATAAGAAGTTTCTCTTAGGTAGAATAGGAACAAATAACTTACATTTTCCTTCTTTTCTTATTTATTCTTTAAGGAGAAAGGAAATGTTACTAATCTAAAAGACGAGTGCTGTTGGCTTGTTTTGATTTAGGTTTTCCCTCAAGCTTGACAAGGATTTGAGAATAAGGAGGATAATTGAGAGAATAAAGTTTATATTAATGAGCTGATGGCAGCTGCAGTGAATTGAGTAGTCAGCCTGTGGTAGAATCTCCAAAGAATCTTATGGAATGCATTTCACAAATTGTCCTACTAGAGAACAGAAATGATGGCCTCTGTCCTTTTGAGTTTGTTCCCAGAGGATTATGCTCCACAGTTCTAAAATGGGCCTTAGTGTAGTCCTAGAACAGCAAAGCACCTTTTGATGTTGAATTTTGGTTACAAAGATGAGCTGTCAGCCAATCTGCAATGTTGAAATCAATGCCCCAGAGCACTATAAACTGTTTGCTAAAGGGCCTCATTTTACAAGGGATATTAGTAACCATTCTACTGGATGTCAAGGACAGTTTTCCTTGCTTTCTCTCTATTCCATATTTTTTTCTTGTGCTTCAGATGTAACTTTAATTTAGGGTTGGTGTTGGGAGGGGCATGGGGGACTGCACTGGAGGTTGATATGAATGGCAGCTCTGCAACACAGTGTAGGTAGAGTTATCAGGAAATGACTAGTCATTAATAACGATGATATTTTGGATCCATTTGTACATTTCCTGTATAGGTCAAAATCCATAGGAGAGAAAGTTTTAGATTTACCTCCCCAAACATCCAAAATTTTTTTTTCCTGCAAAGCAGTGTCAGACTACTGCATCTAAAAATGATTTCATCTAATAATTTTATAATTTTCAAGACTTATCTAATTTGAACTTTAGTTTCCTCATTAATAAAATGTGGATAAATTCTAAAATATAATAATATTAAATACATATAATTTATTCACATATGCATATATATGAATTAAGTTTAGGATAAAAATTTAAAAATGGCTTGCAAAAGATAGAATGTTATCACCAATATAAATATTAAGCAAATAAGTAGACCAGGGCAGCTATGGCAGTTTTCATCCTTAATGTTTTCTCATATTCCTTTCTCTTGTTCTTGAATTATACTGGGTTTCCTTTTGAGATTTGCTTTATAGAATAATATGATTCCTCCATTTTGATTCATCATAAATTTACTGCCTGCAACAGCTACAGGAAGAGACAAAGTAGGAGAAATGACTTGGGATATAAAAAAAGACTCACACAATATATCTCTCTTCAACACATTGCTCAAAATTTCATGTTAACCATGTATTAGCTATAAATGAGGCTGGGAAATATAGTTCTTACCTTGAGGAACAAACAGGAAAAAAAAAAAAACTATGAAGAACAGCACAGCTCTTATCACAAGGAACATTTCAATGTAGCTTATTTTGCTAGTCATTATTCATTCATTTCATCATCATCATCAATGATTAAGTGGTTTTGTTCATGCAATTCTGTCAGCATATGTATCAATGTCTGGTTTCTTTTGTAGTTTCAGTATTCTTTCAGATCTTGTTCCCATTTACATTACTACTCAGATAGTGGACAGCACTATACCTGGAATGAGGTCATTGATTTAATTTCTCTTGTTATCTGTTATACACTGCTGTCAAAGAAAAATGCAAAAAGAAAGTATTATAAGTAGTTAATGCATTTAACCGCATTTTGTTTTCCTTTTATAATGATCTATTTGTATATATATTTATATATAATATGTACATATACATAATCCTGTGTTGTAGTTATTTTTTAATTAATGTTAGTTAATAGATAAGATATTGAAATATTCTTCTAACTTTCTGTATACAAAATTTCTATCAACTCTTTTAAGCTAGGATATTTTCTAAAAACACATATTAATATTCTGGCCAGATTAACTGCTACGTAGATATTACCACTACTGTAGAGAGTAGATTAATAATTATCAATTTATAAATTTTCATTTTTATGAGAAATAGTCTATTATAACTTTAAATCCTTAAAATATTCTCTGAAGTTTCTGATCCGGTTTTAGAAATTAGTGCCCAGTTCTTCAATTCTGAAGGGTAATTTAATTTATAATGAGAGCAATTACCCACATATCTAAAATTTCAACTCTAGATAACCAGCATTAGTATATTAGACCCTCTTAAGCTCTAAAATTTGAAAAGAGATGGTTGGATATAGTTTAAACATTTGATATTAACGTTTAAATGACATGGTGTCAGTAAAATATCTTTAAGTAATATTTTTAGTTGCCTTTGACCATTTTATTTTATTCTCTCCAGTTTTGTATCTTATTAATACAGAGAAAATAATCAAAAAGGATTGGAAAAGACTTGAATTGATTTTCTTTCAGCATTAAGCAATGTTTTTAGCAGGCTAATAATTTTATATATACTGTGATTATTTGTTTCAGCTGAGAACTGGTCCTTTGTGTATGCATTAGAAAAAAAAAAATCCAAGAAATCAGAATGTGTTGAGAAGGATAGAGTTCCATAGAGTGCTTCTAAAACCAGAACTTTATAAAGCTAAAAAACCCAAAACAAAACAAAACAAAAACAACTTGAGCTTTATATGTACATGAGCTTTCCAGGTAGCCACTAAAGAGATGCTTCCAGATTGTTGCATATATACAAATGCATAATGTTACCACCCTCATTTACTCTTTTACAACTGTTCTTTAAGTGAAGTTTATCTTCATAAATATGTGAATTGCTAGCTAGACACGTTAGGAGCAACTGCTTAGAGTACCACAAACTCTGCAAACCCCAGAGGCAGATTGGTTTTTGAAATCTGGAGCAATCTTGAAAGAACAGCATCAAAATCTTATTCCCTTGATTACAACAAATAATATTATAGCTATTGATTTCCTTCTATACACCAGACATTATATTGAGTTGTCTGTACAACTAGGTCTAAATTCAATGTTTATGCCACGTTTAGTCTCTTTTTCCCCTTTTCAGTCAGAAGCTGAAGAGTTGAATCTCTTTACATATTACCTCTTCATCTCTCTGCCCGTTAGTACCTCGCCCTCCACGGATTTCCATTGGATTTCCAATCCAAGTACAAAGCAGGAACAGTTTTTTTTAAAGTTATGTGAACATTCTGGTTACCAAATTACATGGAGAAAATTTTGGTGCTTTACTGGTACTCTCTGATTCATATACTGTTGATCCTTTGTATTTAAATTCTCTCTGACTTGATTTTTCTATATAAGATCTGGAATCTTCTTGTCCTTTTAATGCATTAATCTTCTTCCTGTTTGACTCTTAATCTTCTGTTAAATGAATATTTGTGTTTCCAGGAATTTCTATTCTATGACCATGATCATCCTTGCATCTATACTCATAATTTTTAATTATTTTAATATATTTATCATTCTAAATATATGATCTCAGATGACACTTATCCCTTGAGTTTTAGGATTAAATAACTGTGATCTATTTCAAAATTTAATTTGTTGGTTAAATATAAAAATATTGATAGTACCAGAATTGGTAGATGAGGATGAACTGTTACTCTAATAATCTGCTTGTGGGAATGTAATATCCTATAAACTTTGGAAAACTTTTTGGCAGTTTATTATAAATTATAAAATACTAATCAAATGGACTTGCAACTACTATCTT
This sequence comes from Solenodon paradoxus, assembly GCA_004363575.1. Taxonomy (NCBI): domain Eukaryota; kingdom Metazoa; phylum Chordata; class Mammalia; order Eulipotyphla; family Solenodontidae; genus Solenodon; species Solenodon paradoxus. Next base: position 410,411 of record RJWH01000517.1, on the reverse strand, counting down.
AAATATTTACCCAAAACATAAGTCCACATGACGATTTACATGTAAATATAGAAAACTATACTTTTAATTCCCAAACTGGAAACACCTCATATATCAGCAAAAAAAATTAAAAAGCAAATTGTAGTATAGAAAAGGACAAAGCAATAAAGGAAAACTTGGAAAATAATGAAACAGTACTTTAATACCTAGTATAGAGAAGAAGCATGCTAAATACAGTTACCCAGGATGTTTTATCTAATGTATCTATAAAGAATATGTACCAATATTTAAGAATCCATAATATTTCAAATAAAAATGGAATAGTTTTAACATCATGACATGCAATGAACTAAAAAAAAAAGAAAATCAATAACGTGCAGACTACTTAGCCTAACTGGTTAAAATGAACCTGGTCAGCAGAAGGATATGCTGCTTTATTTTGGGGGTAAACAGTGTGGCATAAAACAGTGTAACCTTGAAAAATCAATTGAGGAAGGATGATTCCTTTAATAAATAGTACTGATTAATAAAAGGATGTCATCTGGAAAACAATTAGATTATCTATCTAGTTCTAAAAACTAAAGATGAAACATCAAAATTTTAGCAACTTAAAGGAATGAACATACAGCACAATTATTTCTGACCCATTATAAGGAAGATTTTATTAACCAAGGATGAATTGCATAAATAAGAAAGAAAAATGTTGATTTAAAAGTCCAAGATCAAAATTTAGTAATAAAAACTTAGGAAAAATGTTTTGCAATGGAGTCCTCTGCAAAATTTGTTTACATTAAGGTATTAAAAATAAACAAAACTCCCACAGTTCACTAAGTAAACAAAAAGAACTTAATGAAGTATGAATGAAATACAAGCAATTTGAAGAAGCAGAGCCATAATGTCTAATAACTATATGTATATCTGTATCTAATAGTAAAATTGTATAAATTTTATACTTTTATAAATATATATGAAATACATATAATATATTCAAACTCTAACAACTTGATTCCTAATTAATGTAAGAAAAACTTAACCAGTAAGTTTTCATTTCACATATATCAGATTGGCAAATATGTAAATCTCATTAATATTAACTATAAATGAAGATATAAGGGAAGGGGATATCTCATACACTGTTCATAAAAGTCAAATTGGATTAACCACTTAGGAAATAATATTTAGACAAGGTAAATATATGTATTTTGTTTTACTTAGTCCTTCTAATCCTGATGTTAGAGCAATTCCCATACGTGTATATTGGAGGCAAGTGCATATCTTTTATTGCAATATTGTCTTTCAATAAAGTAATAAATTCTCTTATAGTCTTATAGTAATAATCAAATAATTAACAAGAATGAGTTATAGGTATAAAGATGGTAAATCTCAAAATTAATGCTGAAAGTAGTAAGTTACAAAAGAATGTGTATATTGTGATAGCAATTATGTGATTTTTATAAATACAGAATGATACTATATATTTTAGAGGTCAATGAAATACATAATGATGCAGAGAGTAAATAAATACCTTCAAGATAATAAATTATCAGAGAAGAAAAGAATGAGATAAGGCCGGTGCTTTGACAAGTTTTGTAATATTTTATTTTTTGTTTTTGACTACTATAAGGAACATATGATTCAATATTAGTATTTTTGAATTACTGAGTGTATATTTACACTAATATTTACATATGAATATTAAACTGAATACTAGGTATATGAGGCTGTATTATTTAAAAGTAATGAAAGTATTAAAATTTTAAAAAATAATAATTTATCAATTTAGGAAGTTCCTGAGTTAAAAGACATCTAGACTATCTCCTGTTTTTGTATTTATAAAATTCACATAGCTACCATCATTGAAATACTGCATATTAAGTATTTAGAATTTTTATTTATCACATTTTTTAAACTTCTTTAGAGGGGAAATTTATGCTTAATTATCTCCTTTGCTTAATACATATGATATTAGATTTCTATATAGATATTTCTCCCATGGAACCCATATGACCAGAAATGTTTTTTAACTCATAGATTAATTGGTTCCATTACAGTAGTGCCCTGTCTTATATAATACCATGTGTGTGTGTGTGTGTGTGTGTGTGTATATATATGTATATATATATATATATATATATACATATATATTTTAGTTTTTGGAGAAAACTTTGTAGTGTCAATTTAAGTATTTACTCATATATATTTATCATTATGAATTTATAGAAGAGATGAAGCACATTTTAATTATTTTCTTGGGAAGTATAGAAGAATATTTGTAAGACAAATGTAATCACATTTAATCAAATTTTTAAAATTTAAGTTAAAGTTGAGAAAATGTAATTTATTTTGAATCAAATAATTCAGACTTCTGCAAATATTTCAAAACTGCTTGTTATATTTTATAATGTAAGTATTTTATAAATATTAACAGCCTCGTGACAACCCTAAGAGATAGGTAATAAGACTATCTCCCTTTTAAATATGGTAGTAGACATGCTGCTTCTTGCTTTTCTATGTTTTAATTACTGAGGAAGTGCTACTTTTAACATCTGTATGAATTAGTTAGAATCTGAAATTGAATATATGATTTGAGGTAACCTTTTTGGTCTCCTTATAGATATACTTAGACTTGTTATAATATGTTAAGTACCAAGATAAGCATTGTAATTATCAGTGCTAACATGTTTAAACAAGCAACTCACTGACCCACTGCAAAGGTCTCCAATCACAGGACCATTTTCCTTTTTTTCTAAAGAAAGAGACACACTCAATAAAAGAAAATTCTAAATAGAATAGCACAGGTCAACAGTGGGCTCCATCTTGCTGAAGCTGAAATAACTAACAACTAATACTTCTAACTAACTAATAACTGAAAACTCTTATTAAAGCCTTCATTAACTGTGTTCAACACTGAAGGCATGCCATCTTTCCTTAGGTCTGTTCAGAGATAACAACAATAACCTTTCCCCCAAGCTATAGTCTTAATGATTTCTACTTCTTGAGCAGGTATCAACTCAGTGATGATGATCTAGATTTTTGCAGATATAGCAGTAGCCTAGTACTTCAGTTTGCAGTTGTAGCAGATATCTTGGTGGAAGCCTCATTTTCTATTACTGCAATATTGGCAATCCTAATTTGTCATTTTGATCCATTTAATAAGCTCTCAATTGACTGCCCAGTCTGTGTGAATTACTGGTATAGATGCTTTGGAAAATAAAAAATTCACACTGCTCTCAATATTCCACAATCTAGGAAACTTATTTGACCACATTCCTTGCATCAGATGGGATGTATCCGTTCCAAGTTACGCAAAGTTTTTCAATGCATAATTAGTAAATAACTGAGTCTGTGAATTATGTCAGTAGTCCATCCAAATAATTTCTCTATTACAATATATATATTATTTCTATTTACTTTATTTCTATTCTAATTGACTTCTGAATAAGTGTGTCCAGTAATTCTTTTGTAGCTAAAGTTTCTTAAGTAGAGTGTTTAATGCTCAAGAAATGCACTTCAATTACATTTCAAATACTTGATCAATAAATATAGATGTCAGGGAATAAATGTGAAGAGTAAGAGGATGTGAGGATGAAGGTAAAGTTTTTGTAATGTAAAAAGAGATATACACCATAATGCAATGAATTGCACATTTCAGAATATCTCTAGGAATATATTTCCTAATACAAACTTGGCAATTTTTAATAATTTTCTTAATCAGTTCTTATACATAAAAATACTATGTGTGGGTGAAGTAAACAACATAAATTTATTTCTAGCCACTTTGGAGTCTGGGAGGTCCAAAATCTAGGTACCAGCATCATCAATTTTGGTAAAATATGTCATCCTCACTTGCTGTACTCGCATACAGTAGAGAAAGAACTTTTTCTTACTTTTTGACATTTCTTCCTCTTTTCATAAGGTTCTAACTCTATTAGTTTAAAGCCCGGTGTTATGACCTATTAAACCTTTATAGGACCTCACAGGCTCTCTCTCCAAATAGAAGTCACAATGGGGATTATGACTTCAAAACAGGAAATTTAGGAGAACAAAAATCAATCAATAGCAATAAGTAAAAGGTTATTAATAGCAATGAGGACTCATTGGTCCTCCAAACTAAACAACAGATTACTGGGGGAAAAATGTTAGTTGATTATATATTATAAGTGACTTTGGTTTTAGTGGCTAGCTGTATTTTTAGGAAACATCAAAAGCAGAAATTCAAAAAACAGGTTGTGTCTTTTGGAATAATTTACACAGATAGTATATTTCTGTGAGATTGGCATAAAATCTGAATTTGGGACAGTCACCATCCTTTAAATGAACTACCAAAGTGAATTACAGTATATTACAAGCCATCAGTATCTCTGAATTTAGAATTGCTTTAAGATGTTACTACCAAGGAATGTAATTGAAAAACTTGAGCTATGGATTATTAAAGGGAATTACTAGATTTATCAGAATAGCAGATAAATGTCTGGGGAAATAGTGTTCAATACAGACTTTCAAAGACAGCAATAGAACACTAGTAGGAATTGGAACAGATCTAAAATCTAAAAAAAAAATTGATAAACTTAAAAAATAGTAAATTTACTCCTGATAAGTCTATCCTCTTGTCAGAAATTTAGTTTAAGCATCTTCCCTAATAGTCAAGAACTTGGATTAGACGTTCAAAATATCAAATTTATAAAAATATTTAGAACAACGACAACAAAAAGAAATAAAAGAATAATATATTTTCAATCTAAGAGTCAGTAATATGGCTATGAAGTATTGACACTAGATAATTTCTGAATCTGTTAAAGATGGGTAATACATTTTAGTGCATTCAGACAATGAAATTAAATCAACTATAGCTATTGAGTAATGTACAGAAAAGTATGTACACAAGAGTAAAATCAGATTTATTTCAAAATACCACTAAAGATAATGTTTTAAATTGAAGTTAATTCATCTTTAAGTATTAACTTACAGAGATTACCATTGATGATGAAGAAAGTATATAGTCCAAATTTAAAATGATCAAATATGTGGTAAATTATTTCATAAATTGTCTAGAAACTAGGATTGCCAGAGATAATATACATGCCTCCCAGTTAAGCTTGAATTTCAGATAAGTGGCCATTTTAGTATTAAGACTTTGTCATGCAAACTTGAGACTGATTTATACTTAAAAATATTTTTTGCTTATGTGAAATTCAAATTTAGCTTCATTTTTCTGTACTTTTATTTACTAAACCCAGCAGCTCTACTGTACAATTAGAGATGGAACTATAAATATACTGGTTGTCTTGCTTACACTAGGGACTAAATACGTTTGAGTAACAGAGTACTAGAAATAGCTTTTTATTTTTTTTGAATTAAAGCTCCACAATCTCAAGAAGGTATTTTAATCAGAAAAGAATGTACTAAACAAGTATGATTTGTAAACACAATTTAGGATTGTAATCTCTAAATGTCTTATGTGCCAATATTTTTGTTTATTCAATAAATAATAGTTTATCTTAAGAGAATATTTAATATAGGTAGTTTTTTCTTAGAATCATTCCTATTCTTTAGCAAAATAAAAATACAGTTAAAATATGTCATGGTGGATTAGAAAGGCAAGAACACAGTAAAGAGCTTCAGTGATTTCAGGTTTGAAGAATAGAGTTAGACTGTCAACAAGACTAGTTGCCCCAATTGCAATGAGATGATGTAGCTGGACATTTAAGAAAGCACAGTAATGGATTCAGGGTCACTCCAGAGATTGAAATGAGGAAAATCCTTATTGTCATTTTTATTTGGCCAGTTGGAGTAAGTTTTCAACTTGTGAAAAGTGGAGCACGGATCCTGGAAATTGAAATCCTTTACTAATGCACAGGCAAGTGCAGGGCAATCAATGGCAATATCAGATTGAAGCTCCTGCCTGTTAATCAATGTGACTTAAGCCTGATTCGGGGAAAAATTCTTTTGAGGACAAGAGTATCAACTCTGTACATTCCCCTACATTTCTGCTGAGGTGACAATTATTTCTTATCAGTGATGATATGGAACCTTTCCAAGTAAAGAATGTTCAAGAACAGCAGCTGCCAGTGACAGGAAGAGGGATGGGAGCTGAATGTAAGCCAATTCTGCTGCAACAAACATGCTGTCTCCAAATGCTAAGCAAGAGAGCAGTTATTATACATTCCCAGTTCCTAATGCTGGGTCAACAGCTTACTTTGTGAGACCTGCGTAAGTTGTTTATCATATCAGTTTTTTTTTCCTGTCAGATGAAATGAACTCTTCCATCTCTTACCAATTCTGATTATGCCATTGATAAGGATTCTTATAAACTAGAATATTTAACTGCCTTATATGAATTGCTTAAGCTTAAGAGCATTTACATACTGAGATTTCAATTCCTGAACATTATGTTTAAGGAAGGTAGTCTGAATATTTTTAAGTACCACATATAATTTTTACTTACTAAATTTTAGTCATTTGACTAGTTAATTGGATCCCTTCTCCAAATTTTAGAAGTTAAATATTTTTAAAGCATTAACCATATCTGATTTGGGAATGGAGTTGTTTTGTTTGTTTCCTTAATAGACTCATGCAACAAAGATGAAACTATTATATAAGGATTCCACATTATCCTCTTGCTGAAATCTTCAAGACAATACTCTGTGTTGAAATAAAAGTAATGACAAAAAAAAAAAAAACTCCTGTTAGAGTGGTTTTAAGTTCAGGTAGAGACATGAATCGTAACAGCTAAGTGAACTTGGGAAAGATATCTTGTCTTCTTGTGCAGTTGTTTAAATGTAAAAATAATAATTTACCACTCTTATAGGATTTTTAGAAATGTAACTTAAAATGATAACATAATGCAATCTCATAGTACTTGCTCAAAAAATAGTAGCAGCTGTTATTGGCATAACTACTGTTACCACAATTTTTTGTTGTTAAAAAAACCAAGAAGAGTCTATGTTGTCTTATAAGTAAGTTTTGCTTTTCTTCTTTATATTCACTGAACTTCCTAACACATGATATCTATAAAATCAGGTTTAGATAAAATGAAGAGAAAGGGAGAGCTTTCCACTTTATGAATATGCGTTAATCATTTATAAAACACACCGAAATGTAAAAGAGATAATATAAGATGTGGTTTTTTTTTAAGATGTATGGAGAAAGCAAAATTTTTGCTGGTTCTAATAAATATACCTAACAGATAATGTAGTGAATAAATTGATCATTTTGAATTGTAATATTATATCAAATATGATTTCTCTATGCAAGAAAATCCTGCATGTATTGGTATGCATATATGTATATACATATGTATGTATGTATATATACACATATGCATATATACATATGTGTGTGATATTAATGTGTAAAACCATGGAAATAAGGCTATATTAATAAACTTGCTATCTTGATTTTGATTCCTGAATTCAGTCTCAAAGAAGTTTTCCTCTAGCTAGGAGAAGACAATAACTAAACAGCCAATGTTAAAAAGTATCCAAAATAATGATTGTTAAAACTGAAGTGGCTTGTCCTATAAGACTTGACTGGTGTCCAATGTCTCTTGTACAGATTGCATGTTATGAAAATTTCTATTTTTAGAGTGATTTTTTGTAACTGTTATTAGTTCCAGGAGCTTTTGTTAAAAGTTAGAATATTAGCATAGAAATATTTGATAATCACTGAGAGTAAAGGAGATTTTGAGGAACAGATAACTTTTCATAATCAGTAAGATCTAGAACACATGAATTGAAAGGGGACATTGGGACTACTAAGCATACTCAGAAGATGAGGTATATTATAATGAGAATGAAAATAAGAAAGAATAGGAAAGTGTATGTTTAATTTGATTTATCAAAACTTAAAATGGCTCCAAGAAGTACTTACTTATAGGAAAAATGGAAATAATTTTGAGATCCCTTTACTTTAAAAAGCAAAAGGTAGCTAGAAACTTCTGATTAAAAAATATTTCTTCCTTTCCAATCTACATGCATATTGACACTTTCTCACACATACTGCATGGACTCTGATGACCTCTAGCACAATGTTGATTATACCCATGCATATATTTGCACCTACGTGATCTTAGATGATAGTTTTCAGTCACTTGTCATTACAGTAAGACCTTAAATACGCATTTTAAACACCCTGTCTATCATATTGAGGGAGTTTACTTCTATTACTAACTTCTGAGGGTTTTTTTAATCATAAATTCTATTGAATTTTATCTAATGTAATTTTCTACGTCTGTTAAGATGAATCAATTAAATTAAAGCTTTTTAAATTGTTTTGTCAGTTAATATGGTGAATTACACTTACTGATTTTTCAAATTTCAAATAAATCTGTGTTCTTGACCACATACAATAATCAAATAGGGTTTATTGTTATTTATCATTGATTCTAGTTTTGCCTCTATGTCCATGACAGTACTTATCTATAGTGTTTTTGCTAATTTTCCTTCATAATATCTTTGTATGGCTTTGTTATTAAGATAATTTTGACTTTATGAATAAGTGGAAAATGGTTTTTACCTGTTCTATTTTCTGGAAGATTTTATGAATAATTAGTATTGCTCTCTGTTATTTTAATACTTGGTAAAATTTATCAGTAAAGTTTGGGTCCCAGGTTTCCTCCAAAAATTTTTTAATTGCCAATTAAATCTCATTAGTATACATAGAGATATTCGTTATCTAATTTGGGATGAGTTCTATTGATTTTTAAGGACTATTTAAATTTTATCTAAATTATCAAATATAACTGCCTAAAATTGTTTTTTAATATTTAATTACTATAGGATCTGATCTATACATTGTCCACTCTTTTATTCATGATATTTGTAATTTATACATCATGCAATGATAAAATATAATATCGAAACTTGTGAAGATTGTTCTTAAAGAAAGCACTTAAAAATTCAAATGAAAAGGTTTTTCAAATATAACTCATCTTAAGATCAACTAGGAAAAATAATTCAAAGAAGGTGGGAGTAAATAATATGACTAGCAGCAGAAATAATAATAAAATAATGTAAGGAAAATTAACAGAAACAAAAGTTTCATTCTTTAAGGAATCTAATAAGATTAAACAACCCTAATAAAACTGATTAATAAGAGAAAACACAATTTCATTGAAAATAAGAACTCCACCTTGGAGCCTACAAATGTTTAAGGCTAATAAGTAGTAATTATGAAGAAATTCGTGCTAATTTTAGTTTTTGGTTTTTTTTTAAGGAAAGGTGCAGGCAGGAATGAAGTCAAGTAGGTTAAGCAGAAAGGAAGAGAGGAGGAAGAAGCATTTATTTATTTTTATTTAGTTGTTCACACTGGTTGCTTTTCTGCCAAACCCGGGATTTGAAGCCAGGAGTATGAGGCTTATTCCTTCAGAGGCTATGACCTAACTGCTGCTTCACCAGGACTTGCCTAATTTTAGTAAATTATAATCATATGAACTATATTCTTGACCACAAAAAAAATTAAATTCAAAGTTATTGAAAGGCAACTACAAATTGTCCATGTGCTTACATAAACTTGCAAAACACTTCTAAACTAAAAGAAAAAAAAATAAATTGCAAAATAATTTGAATTGAATAAAGCTAAAACAACACTTCAAGTTTGTTTTATGTAGTTAAAATAGGACTTAGGGAAAATGTAAAGCATTAAGCTTTTATATTAGAAAAATAAAGAAACCCAAATTGAAATTTTAATAGATATTCTTGCATAAACTGATAAAAATTCAATATTTGCATCTTTTTGGTGTCTCTGAAATACACTTTTTGCATATCAGTAATTAATATCAATATTAACATCTATCATGTCTTTTAAATTATTTCTCTCTGAATTTTTTTTTTTTTTTACTTTGCTTATCATTACCTTCTAGTATGCATGATTGTTTAAGGGACTTTGATTTTCTTGTACCAACTTTTCCCCATAATTTTCCACATTATGCTTACCACTTTCAAATATATTTTAATGATATTAATGAGTACCGTGGAGAGGGAGATGGGCTGAACCAGAAACATTTCCTTAGTACTCACAAGGATCCACTGAGTCTTCAGAGTTCTTCAGCACTGGCAGGGGAGCAACAGAGTTGGACCTTGCATTCAGGTAGAAAACTGATGAGAATGTTATGCAATACCAACTCTTCTTTTTGATCACTTAAGATTCATATTATCTCTGACCAACTACCTACTAAATAATATCTCAATTATGCATGTGTTGCCTTAATTAAAAAATCCTGTTATATTTTTATTATTTATTTTTTGCTAGATGTAAAAAAAGAATCCTTACATTTACAGCAGAGATTATTAAATTTCAAGAAAATAATAATTTATATCCAAATAAGTTTATTATAGCAAATCAAATAAAGTTCCTTAGAAACAATTTTCTCGTTAAAATTTAAAAAAAAAAAATTTGGTCTATGTATATGCATTTCCTTCATTCATCCTTATTGTAAAGGAAAAAAGATGAAAAATCAAAACCAAAAATAAACCTTTTTACAATTATTAGATTATTAGAATCCTCTGATCGAAACATGAAATTACTTGTAGGTAGACCTTTCATCTCCTGTTTTCTCCTCTTGTATCCTCTTATACCTCTATCTTTCTACTTTAAAAACTAATTTTAAGTTTTAATGAAACTTCTCTTAAACTTATTAGCCCCTCTGTTTATTTAAAAAATTCACACACACACACACAAACACATATATTAGAATTTTCTAGTAATTTACATAACTGAATGCAGATAATTGCACCATAAAAATACCTTAAGAAATAGTTAAGACAAGATATTTTTACATTATAATGAAACATAGGAGCTATAAAAAAAAAAGAGCAAAAAAATGCTGGATCTCATTTTGTGTATCCTCTATAAATCATTTTTTCCATAAAGTATGTCCTATTCATGAAATAAAACAAAGTTCCTTCTTACATATTCAAGTATTTTATGTATGCTGATACTTACATGGTTTGACTTTGTTTCTCTTTCATCTTAGTATATTTTTGTTAGATTAATATTTAAGTACAGTTATGTATTGATGATAAATATTATCCCAAGTGTTCCATTAAAAAAATTAGATGCAATTAACTCTTTGTTTATTGGTAGAACATTCATTCACAACTGAGAATGAATTTTAAATTACTTGTACAGAAATTGAGGTTGTTCATCAAATAATTCCATCTGGCAGGGATTCGTAGAAACCACTTCACACCATGACTCTTGAGGAGTTGACCATTTCTAACTGTGACATATCCTTTTATCTTAACTAGAAACCTCAGGAGGGAGTCTGTATTCATAATTGAAAACATAATTGAAAACAAAATATCACACAATGTCGTTCAGAAAGTCAAAGTTACAATTTGCACATTTATTTCATTCGAATAAATTTAACTATGTACCAAAAATATAGTTGTCAATTTAGTAATGTTTTAATAAGGCACGAACACTGCAACTATATATATATATATATATATATATATGCACATATATGTATAAATAAATTTCCTTTCACGATATAGTGGTTGACTTATTCATAAAAAATATTTATTTCAAAAACGATTTGATATTTTCTCTGAAATTTCTCTGAATGGTGACTCCAGTTATTTATATCTTTTCATGTGTATAGTGTAGTCATTCAGAACATTGTATCTAAACAGAATATATTTCTGTTGTTTAAATATTATCTCTACCATTTACTAAATGTATTATGTTGGACAAGAACATTAACGTCTTCTGGAATCTCAGTTGCCATATCTGCAGAATGGAGATAACAATATTAGCCATATCCTAAGACTTCTATGAAACAAATTAGAATATATATATGCTGACCATATTTCCTTGAGACAAAAACAGAACATTAATATGGCAAAAATGGGATGAGTTATGCACTGGTGACTAAGAGGAGGGGAGGATGTGGAACAATCTGAGCAGCAGCAGAGCAACTAGGCCAGCAACAAGTACTATTTAGCATGGTAAGGACATGTGGTCTGGTCAGACTTAAAACAAATGGCCAGGGCCAGTGCAAGGAATTTTGGCATCTTAGGCAAAAACCAAATTTGACACCTCTGTAAGCCCCACCCTAAATGTCCTATATAAAACACATGCCACTTTAACCATCCCAGTGGCAGAAATGCCCAATAATCCCCATAGTGCCAGAGGTAACTCCTATAGTGACAGCAATAACCACTACAGTACTTACCTGTGGTATTTTGCTCTCTGAAAAAACAAGTATGTGAGATGGGGGGTAACCCTTTCCCCTTGCAGCTTCTGTTTCCTCACAGGGTACAGGAGCAATAGTAGCAGTCATGGCCTACCACAGTCAGCAATGACAAGTTCTATCTTTAATTCATGGCAAAAGTTTCAGCTGCTTTTGGGCCCACTCAATTGACTGGGCCTGGGGCAACTCAAGTGCCCATTTGCTCCACATTAAAGACAACTCTAGTTTATTAAAAACAAGATGAAATTCATGTTTATATTAAAACAATGGGATGGTTGGGAAGTATGAAAAAACCTCACACTGCCCAATTTAAACCCATAGTATGGTTAGCATAAGTATATATGCTCAATATTTAAGAGTGTGGTATATACTGAGTGTCCCACAAGATGAAATCCTCATGCCATCCTCTCAGTGAGTGCTCTGCAAAATCACCATCTTATCCCTTTACTCAGACCACTTCTGATACAAAACCCATAGTTCAGATTCTCTAAAAACAGAAATGGAGTACATAGAGCAAATGTCTGTAATGGTTCAGTACCAATGAAATAAGAGCAAGATTAGACAAAGAGAGGCCAATAAAAGCCTTGAAAAGTCTGAAAGAGAATTTGAGAGCCTTTCAGAGCTGACCTGTGTCAAACAGAAATGTTCTGTCACCAAAGGCTATCTTCATTAAGTAAAGGGTAACCTCTTGAATGCTGTCTTTCTCTTGGTTGATACAAAGGACCTTGCTACTGTATATTTCCTTGAAGGGGGACTAAATACTAGTGCATTTCTATTTATGCCACATTCAAATCTAAAATCTTTTAAATATATATAGTTAAAAATATTAAAATCTCAAAAGTAAAAGAAACTGTCTCTTACTTCAGCATTCACGACACCATAGGGAAAACTAAAGTCAACTGTGTGTCTTTTGCCACTTACCAATTTCCATACGATTTGTTTATAGAATCCTATCTTGCCTTAGTTAATTTTGCTATTATACTTTAATTTTTGTGTTTTTTAATTACCTTTCCTCAGCCTCACCACCTTCTATCCTTTCAAATTGTTGACCATTATATATGTACATATATATATATATATACATACACATGCACACACACATGTATATATATAATTTTCTTCCCATGAAGATCTCTGCATATTTTTGCTAGTTTTCAAACAAACCTCTTGTACACTAATAAATTATACATCAGCATGATCCAAAAATTTCCAAATATTCGAATTGCTGCCATGCACATAACAAACAAGCCACATTCTTCATGCTTCTGCTCTAAGATTGGTACAGAGATATTTTCTAAGCATATTAATTTTCCATCCCTCTGAATCAAAAGTCCTATTTCTTTTCTTATTTATTTTGCAATTTAGTTTTTTCAACTTTCTAAGAAAGAGCAAAATAAAAGAAAAAATGTATTGTGTTTTAACATTTCTCTTTTTTTCTCTCACATGAATTGATATTTGGTTGGGTACATTTCTAAGTTTAAATTCATTTGCATTAAAGTTTTGGGACTATTCTACTGTTCACTCATAAACATTTTCTGTTGATGTGGTCTGAAGTCATTGTAGTCCCAAATTCTTTGATATGTGTTCTTTATTGCTTTATTTTTGATTACCAAAGCCCTTAGGATTTTATCTTTGATTTTAATATTATAAAATCCAAATATTATTTGCCTTGTATGATACACATTTTTTGATCTATGCTTCTGAACATTTTATGTGCCTTTTCTGTCTGATAAGCTATGCTGATCACTTCTCCAGTGTTTCTTGTGGTAGTCCATTGCCTTATGCATTGTCATTTATTTTTTTCTATTTCTTCTTCTTGAACCACCATCCCTCCCACATACATTAAATGGAAAAATTTTATTACTCTCACTCCTATTTTTTTTTGTCACTTTTCTTTTAATCATACTCTTGGAGAGATTTCCTAAGTTTAGCTCTAACTCTTTTCTTATTTTAATTTATTGAATGTCTACTATGTGTTTTTTTTCTGTCTACTGATGATTAAACAGTGATGCAACTACAACAATAAGTCCCTGCATTCATCTGAAGAATTGATTTTCTGATGAAAAATATTGAAAACTAATAAAATAATCTTATTTCTAATACTAATAATTAGATGGTACAATATGTTAGATCTTACAAAATTTTTCAATAATGTAGCAGTGAATGTGCTCACTAAACTGCTGCATTTTTAATACTAGCATCAATTTTAATTTTAAACGTATTAGGTTTGAATTTTGCTTTAGATAATATAGAGGGGGTATCTAGAATGCATACATAGTGTCCAGGGAATAGGAACTATACACATACACACTCATACACACATATACTCAGGATATAGATATTTGAAGACACAGACTAGATGAGATAACTGAGACAAACACAGAGAGGAAAGAGTTGGAATTACCGAATGATGTGAGATACTAAAATTCAAAAATATCTAAATAAATTTCAAAAATATCTAAAATTCAAAGAGGGAGAGACTTCATCAAGATTACAACTGAAAACTTTCTTTGCTTTGCTCACAGAAAGAACAGTTGTCCAGGAACAGGGCATCACTGAAAGAATCCTTTAGCACAGTGATGATACTGAAGCATTCCCTGAAACTCAAGAACAAACACAGAGTACACTAGAAGGGTCACAAATGAGATCCAAGCAGTGGTGTGTTGGAGGGAAAGTGGAGTGTGAGGCACAGAGGCAAAAATTTAGGGTGCACAAGCCTGTAGAAGGGAGAGTAGAGATGGTATAAGGGGCACAAGTCCCTGGCCCAGTTGAAGCCCAAAGCAGTAGAACTGAGGCGCTCCATAAGAGTTGGAACACAAGCAAAGAAGACAACATAGAAAGTGCTTTAGACTATACTCCCCCTTCCCAGCCCTTATGATCTGTACTGGTACCATGATGTCTACCAATAGCAGTTAAAACCCAGACTCTCAGATCTGGGACCCCAGAGAAGAAGGATAAGAGCTGAGCTGCACATGGAAACTAGACCTCACACAGCCCATCCACAACACCATAAAAACACCTTCTGTGTTCCTTACCTTTCTGACACAATATCAACCCTTCACTTGCTTCAGGCACTTAAGGAACCCAGAAGTAACATAAATGGAAGAGGAGGGGAGGGGAGGGGTGGAGGGGGGAGGGAAAGAGTAGGGATGCGGGAGGGAGAGGGGAAGGGACCATTGTACCATCTAATAGAAAAGTAATAGGTGAACATTTCAGTATTAAGTTGGTGAATCAGATTACTTTTTTTAATTGATGATGTTTAACATAATAAGTAGTCAGAAAAGTGTAACACCAGACAACTAGAGACCTCAAGATATTGGGCATCACAAGCAGGGAAGAACAACTCTCCAGAAACCAAACTAAAATCTTCTGCATGGCAAAAGAGAGTAGCATTAAAATGAAAAAAAATTCTACTGAATAGGAGTACACAATTGCACATTATATGTCTGATGGGGTTAATATCCAAAATAGATAAAGACCTCATAAAACTCAACAACAAAAAAAGTGATTAAAATACAAAGAATAATTGAATAGTCACTTTTCCAAAGAAGAGATACAGAGGGTCATTAGGTACATGAAAAGATGTTTCATCAGCTCTTATTATCAGGGGAATGCAAATCAAACCACAATGAGATATCACTTCACACCTGCAAGAAAAGATATTATCCAAAAGACAAACAACAAGTATTGGAGAAGATGTAGAGATAAGGGAACTCTCGCATACTCTTTTGTTTTGGGGAGTGTAAATTGTTGAAGTCATAATGAAAAGCGGTAAATATTCTTCAAAAAAAATAAAAATAGAAATTTAATATCATTTATCTAAATTCTGGGTATTTACTGGAAGAATACACAAATACTAATTTGGAGAAATATTTGTACCTCCATTTTAATTGCAGAATCATTCTTAACAGCCAAGAGTTGAGAGCTATATAAGTGCCCAGATGATTGGATGCTGAAGATTTGGTATTTACACACAATGGAATGCCACTTGTCTGTAAAAAAAAAACAAGGTGATTTCTTGCTATTTTTAGTAGCATGGCATTATATAGATGTTAATAGGCTTAATGAAATAAGTGAGACTGAAAAAATATCATATAATTTCACCCATATGGCGTTCATACAGAAAGTACAAGTGAAGGAACCTAAATAAAACAAAAATAAACTTTTAGACTATATTGGTGGCTACTAGTAGAAAAAGGGGAATAGAATGGGAAAAATTGGGTTAAAGGGATCAATTTAACAGTGAAATAACTGGAATTTTAGTTGTAAACTTAATATAGTGTATACAGAGGCTGATTTATATTGACACATACCTGAAACATTATAATGTAATGTTGCTTCAGTAAAATATAATAGTAAATAAATTTTAAAATGTCAAGCAAGAGATCACTTGCTTTTAATTTTAAAGAATATTTCCTATTGTTCAAGATGTTATAAAGTTTAAATTCCTAACTTAACAAGAAAAATAAAGCAACTATTATAAATGTTTTAAACCTATCAGAAAATTGATTCTTAACAAAACAGCCTTAATTTAAGGAAGCATCTGTAAAGTTAGACTCTCTATGAACACTGTTTATCCATGATTGTATGAGAGAGGAATATATGCTTGACAAAGATGTAGATAAGAAGTATTCAGCATAAACTTTCCATAAGTTGTTAAAAAAAACTGTATGTGGACTAATGTGGACGTGTTATAAGTTGAATTATGCCACTTCATAAATTCAGGTGTTGAAGGTCCTGCCTCTAAATACATCAGTGGGTAGCTTTATTTGAGGATACATTATTAAGAAGTGTTTAAATTAAAATAAAATCTTTACTATGGAATCTAATCCAATATGACTGATGTCCTATACAAAAAGATAATTCAGACACACGGAGACATGAGACAGATGCACTCAGACAACTATTTGAGTACACAGTGACAAGGTGACTATCTACTAGCCGAGGAAAGAGGTCTCAGAAAAAATCAACCCAGGTAATTTCTTGATCTCTGTCTTTGTAGTCTTCAGAAATATGAGAAAATCAATTTATGTTTGTTAAACCTCTCAGGCTGTAGTGTTTTCTTAAGACATCCCTAGTAAACTAGTAGAGACAATATGACATTTCTGGGAACTTCAGGCACAAAAAGGGGTGTACCCTCCAAGGTTGTCAATGGACTTCTAGTTCATACTTACAGGGGGCAAAAAATGGTGCTGTCATGGAAACCAGAGTCTCCTTCAGCGTGCAGACCAAGAAGAGGAGTGGATACTGCATAGGCTTCTCCCATACCTTCCCCAAAGGAAAACAACTTCTAAGGAATAAACTGATGAAGAGCCCTTACAACTAAAGAAAGGAAAGGGGAAGAATAGCAACCTTTGTATCTGTAGAAGGACTGGATGTAGTCATGTGCCTAGACAATTAGATTTGAGCAAGGGAAGAATATAACTGGGAAAGAAACATTTAAAAAAAGTGACAGTATTTGAAATTACTTATATGTGGCTTTCATCAGAATCATCTCTTGCATACTTTAAATTTATTAAATGTTTTTCTATTTATAGGTTAAAATAGATTTGAAATTTAACAAGCTCGAATTCAAATAACTAGCAAAGTTTGTGTATAAAACCCTTTCTGCCTGATTCTAAAGTTGTATATCTTTCTTTTATACCATTTTCCTTCTTGGCTTGCCTCTTCAATCACCTTTAATCTATTTCTATTACTGCAATTCATATACATCAGCAGATTCTTCACTATACAATATCCCCCTTCTACTCAGCTTACCTTTGCTACTCCTTCCCTTCTAGTAACCTCTAATTTGGTCCTAGAGTGAAAGGTCTATTTTTGTTTGATTTTTTTTTTTCCCTATATACTCTATGTGAGGAGAATCATGTAACATTTGACATTATCCTTCTGATGTGTGTCATCTGATTTATTTCATTAAGCACAATTTTGTCTACGTCACCCATTTTGCTCCAGTGACAGGATTTCATCTGTATCTTATTATATAGTATAGTATTCCATGATGTGTATATGGATACATATATATATATATATATATATATATACATATGTATATTTATCTTCTCATCTGTCAATGATCACTTAGATTGCTTCTAGTACTTAGCCATTTTAAATATCACTACAGTAAACATAAGTGTGCACATCTCTACAAATACATTGTTTTTTCACAGTAAATACCTTTAAGAGGACAAAAGAACCATATGAAATTTATGTTTTCAATTTTTTTGAATTAGCAGTGACACTTATTTACACACTCCCACTAATAGTGCATGATTGTTTTTTTTCCCCTGCATCTTCAATAGGTTTGTTGATTTTTGTCTTTTGGATAACGTTTTTCTCACAGGTGTGAAATGATATAGTATCATGTAACTTTACAACCTTTTTAAAATTAAAGGCAAAGTAATTGCAGATTCATTTTAGCAGTCCACATCATTACTCTCTTGCCCCCTACATTTTACATTTTTAATTTCTTTCAGATTCTAAGTAGAATTGCATTGATTTTATAGAAATTGCTAGTACTTAGTTCAAGGCAGTTTTAGTGATGATGAATAGCTTTAAATTTTGTTTTTTCTGGAAAGCTCTCTATGGCTCCTTCAATTCTAAGTGATAATCTGGAGGGTTAGAGTATTCTCAATTTCAACCTTTTTTTTTTTCAGCATTTTGAATATATCTTGCCACTGCCTTCTGGACTATAAAATTTCAACTGAGAAATTTGTAGACAATCTTATGTGGGTTTTCCTTGCATGTGACTCATTTTTCTCTAACTGCTTTTAGACTCTCTTTATCTTGATTTTTTTTTTTTTTTTTTTCCAAATCAGTTACAGTGTGTTGACTATATGTCTGTTTGGGTTTCTTTTGTTTGGATCTCTTTGGGCTTCCTGGATCTGGATGTCTGTTTAGGGAGCTTCCACATTATCATTTCTTCTATTAAAGTTTCTGTCCTGTTTTCTTTCTCTCTGTTCTGGAATCACTCTACTGCAAATCTTATTCCTCTTGTTGAATCCCATACGTTTCTTACACTATCTTCATTTCTTTTAATTCTATTTACTCTAGGTTGTTTTGCTGGGGTGTTTTCCATTTTCCTATCTTCTAGTACACTGGAAACTTCTTCCAGTTTACTGTGGAGCCCTTTTATTGTGTTTTTAGTTTTGTCATTGTGTTATTTAATTTTGGGAATTCTGTGTGAAACTTTCTCATTTCTTTTTTCTTTGTTAACCACTGTTTTCTTAATTTCAGTGAGAATCATCAAGATCTGTTTTGAAATTTTCTTGAAGTAGTTTATTTACTTGAACTGCATTAGGATTTTTCTGTGAGGCTTTGTTTTGATTCATATTTTGGGATAATTTTTTCATTTCTTTTTTTGGCACCAAATGGTTATGTTTATGAAATAGACTAAAAAATATTTCCCAATCTTGATGCAATGGTCTTGTATTAGGATTTTAGGTTCTTATAGGCCTGGGCTGAAACTTCAGCTACTATGGCCTTGAGGCTTTAGATTTTATGCTAATAGGTCAACAGAAGCTCCAGGCAAGGAAGGGGCAACTATTTTTCAGAGTGCTGGAGTCTTTCTTGTAATCCTCTCTGAGAAAGCTGAGACAGCATAACTGGAAGTCATGCAAATCTAGATTTATAGCAAACTGTAGCTATAAGAAACCAGCTACCTGTGCTAGGGTTAGAGGTTTTGGTTGCCTGCTGTTATTCTAGGTAATTGCAACCACGGTAACCACAAGAATCATAACCAGGAGAACAAACTGTGGTAAGGCCTGATGGCAGAAGGGAAGGGATTATGACCTCTGGTCCTATTTCAATTATGTCTCCACTCACTGCTGACTTTAATTCCAATACGGTGTCCATAAGTGCTAGCACCACACAGAAAAATAAGAGTTTGGAAGACAGCCAGCAGTGTCTCTGCTAATTGAAAGGTTAGTCCTTTCTTATTCTTCCTGATGAAGTTAATTGTTCAACAAAAGAAAATTCTTCAAATAGATCTGTGCACACTTCACCTATAGTCCCTCTAATTCTTACTATCTTGTGTTTTCCAAATGAAAGACCCTTTGTTTCCTACACCATGATGTCTGTGCTTACCTCTAAGGCAATTTCTAGAAGTTGGGGCACAAATGTGGAGTAAACCCTTTAGTCCCTGAGACAAGACTGTACCACTGGGGTTCCTCCCATTCTTGGGTCACATTTCTTCAGCAGTGATTCAGCAGTGTACATTTTTCAACTTTCCCTACCCTTTCTAATGTTTTCTTTTAAAAAAAATTGTTTTAGTATTTTATTGCAGAAACTTTGTTTTACAAATTAAAATAAATTCATATGTGTAGGTTCCCCATACGCTGTTTTCCCATTCCTCTGATATATGTCACACATGCTGCCTTCCAACAAATCACCATGTGTTATTCACCACTATCCAGTCAGCCCCACACCAGTTGTCCGGTCCCCCTGTAACATTCCCTATTGGTAACCTTAATTCTATTGCAAGTGTCAAAGGGTTGGTTTTGTTTTGTCTGTTCCATTATTTTGTCTATTCATATTTCACCTATGAGTGAGATCATTTGGTTTCTATTTTTCTTCTTTTTCTGTTTCACTTTCTAGATTCATCCATGATGAATCAAATATCAGAATTTCATCTCTTCTAGGACCTGTGTAGAATTCCCAGGTATGTATATATATATGCATATATAAAATCAGTTTCTTTTTTCATCTGGCATTGGGCACATAGGTAGCTCCCAGTTCTTAGCTATTTTGAATACGGCTGCAATAAACATAGGGGTGCATAAATCTCTGCAAATCAGTGTTATAGTATCTTTCAGATATACCCCCAGAAGTAGAGTGATGGGATATATGGGATTTCCATATTCAACTTTTTGAGCAATATCTATACTGTTTTTCCTAGGGGCAGCACCAATGTGCACTCCCACCAACAGTGTAAAAGTTTTCCCTTATCTCCACATCCTTACTAATCATTCAGCTGTAAGGTAATACCTAATTATTGTTTTGATTTGCATTTTCCTGATAGGAAGGAGTAGGAACATCTTTTCGTGTGTCTGTTGGCCATCTGTATGCGTTCTTCAGAAAATGTCTCTTCAATTCCTCTTCTAATTTTTGATTGGATTGCCTGTTCTTATGTTATTTAATTTTATGAGTTCTTTGTTTATTTTGAATATTAAGCCCTGGTCTGAAATATGGAACGTAAAGTAAATATCCTCTCCCAGTTAATAGGTTGGCTTTTGTTTTGGTGATGTTTACTTTTGCTGTGAAAAAGCTTTTTAGTTTGATGTAGTCCCAATTGTTTTTTGTTTTTTGTTTTTTTTTCCTTGATGATAGAATTTAGTCCCCAAAGACCAGGAAGACTGATGTCATGAAATGTCTTTGTCTTCCAAGAATTTTATGGTTTCCATGCTTATGTCCAATCCTCTAGTCCAATTGGATCTAATTTCTATGAATGGTGTTAGAGAGTGATCAAGCTTCATTCGTTTGCATGTGGCTGTCCAGTTATCCCAACACCATTCATTGAAGAAACTAACTTTTCTCCATCATATGCTGTTGGCTCCTTTGTTGTAGATTGACTGTATGTGTGTTGGTTTCTGGTGAGTCAGCTCTGTGCCGCTGATCTGTGCCTCTATTATTGTTCTAGTACAATAATGTTTTGATCACTATAGCTTTGTATTGTAGCTCATTATGTGGACTGTAATCCCTCTGGATTCATTTTCTCATAATTGCTTTGCTATTTGGGATCCTTTGTTATTCCATACAATCTTTTAATAATTTTGCTCTGTTTCCTTGAAATAAGCCCATGGAGTTTTAATAGGGATTACACTGAATCTACATTAGTTAGATAGCCATTTGAATAATGTTTATTCTTCCCAACCATGAACAGGGATTACTTTGCATCTCTTTGTATCCTCCTTTATTTTTTAAAGATGAATTTGTAGTTTTCATTGTACAGATCTTTTGCCTCCTTTGTTAAGTATATTCAAGATATATGATTCTTTTAAATTCTATTTTAAATGAGTTGTTTTTCTTGATTTCATTTTCTTCTAGCATATTATCAGTTGTGTATAAAATGCAATGGAATTTTGTGTATTGATTTTGTAGCTTGCAATTTTACTGTATTCATTGATTAGTTCTAGTGGCTTTTGAACAGAATTTTTAGGGTTTTCAATTCATGTAAGCATGTCATCTTCAAATACCTCTCCCTTTCCAGTTTGGTTATTTCTGATATTTTCTATCACCTTTCCTTGTGGACATGCTGGTCCTCTATTCCTCTGGTATTTTTCAAAGACAATAGTTTGTATCTAAATATGATTTTATTGGGTCTGTGGAGAGGAGATGAGCTCAAGATCCTTCTTGTGTGCCATCTTGTATGTGTCCTAGCAGTGTAATATTTATTATATTTGTGTTTATAGATCAGATTTGAGTGATTTTAATAATATACAAATTAATGAAATAATTTATATGTTACTTAGCACAAGGGCTTTGTATAAGAGTTCTCAATGTGCCACACCCTCATGAACTAGGGGTTTTGTCAACTGCCCCTGGCCAAAGTACAGTCCATATATATTCCAATAACCTGTGTTCACATTCTAGAGCCAGGGAAAACAACCAACATAAACAACTAAATAAAAATAAATTATTCTTGCTTCTCTCTGCCTGCTACCTGCCTTCATTCCTTTTTTGTTGTTCAATTTCTTCTAGCTGGATATCAAACCCTTACATAATATATTCCATATTAGTAGCTGAAATTTCTATTTCTGAGACAGATAAAATACATGAATAGCAACTTCATATCTTTACAACCAGACCATCTAACTGGAATTGGAAATGGAATTTAGTCTGAATTCCACAACTTGCGATATGATGACAAAAATGAAAGCTGCTAGTTTACATTTATATCAGCACACCTGATTTCCAGTGCTCTGTGGATAGATTTTCAAAATTTGTGTCTCTGAATTATAAACCATGTCTCCTCCACAGTCCACCCAATCCCCATATATTAACTTTGATAGCCTAGATCTCTGAATTAAAAATTTTACCTTCTTTTCTCAGTTATGAGTCTGTCTATTTTTTCATTTTTTCCTACGATCTCAAACTTTGCTACACTGGATCCTACTCTCTTCAACCATTTATGGGCCTATATCTTTATATATATCTATATATATCTATATGTATATATAGATATGTTTGAAGGTTAAATAACCTCATTAAATACCTGTTATATGCAACTAGTCTAAACTTGAGATTGGATATTAATTTGATCAACTTTTCAATTAAAGATTTCCTTCCCAGAAAAAAATATTCAGCTAGTTCAAATGATATTATCTTTTTCAATGATTGAAAAATGGAGTGTTAGATTATAAAAAGTAACTACTCTTGCATTAAATATTGTACCTTTCATATTACAGATATAGCTAGCCTTGAATTCCACAAAGTCTGTTAAAAACTGTGCTGATTGTAAAACTACAATATAGTAATAAGAATAATAATTTGATGATTTATAACCAGATGAAAGACTCTAACATATAAATTTTAAACAGGAATTCTGTTTTTCTCTATTTTCTTCTATTTCTGCAAGTTTTGTTCTCCCTTCACTTTTTTCCTTGCTTACTATTCTTTGGACCTCTTTTTGTTCTTTATTTTTGTCAATCCATTTTATTTTCTCGTGTTTCATCAATTGAGACCTCCCTATTGTCATTATAAATACTCCTTGGCAAGATGGGACTTATCAGCTCTCTGCTCTATTATTTTTTCTTAAAAAATTCAATGTACTCTCACATGAATATTCTGTCACAAATGAAACCTGGAAGGAAGGTAGTATGTATCATTTTCAGTGGACTTTTCTCTCATTCTCCTGGCTCTGGAACTCCCTAATGCTTCTTGTTTTCTTTCCCACAAATCAGTATAGCTAGTTTTGTAAAGAAGTATTCATCTGAGAAATCCTTGATCCTCTGAATTTTTCACTGTTGAATTAAATTAGGCAGCTGGAATGTCACTGCTGAAAATTGGTGGCTTATAAAAGGCAGATGCAAAATAACTGAAGGTAAAATCACAAATCATTTTTTACCTGTATTTCCTGCTTTCCCATTATAAGCAATTAATAAAATTGGGATTATTTCTGCTGGATTCAGCAGTTGTAATCAAATAAGTGTGGTATTTGAGTACCCAAACAACAAGAAGAAAAAAATGCTAATTTGTAGAGCTATATGCATTACCATGTTTGTTATTGCATTATTTGCAATTGCCAAGAAGAGGAAACAACCTAAATACTCTTCAGCTAATGAGTACAACCAATTCTAAATAAATGATCTTTTTTACTTAATTTCCATATTGGTTTCATGGAATTTGTGACTGTGTCTTTAAAACCATGCATTCTATAATAGAAGACTAAAGTTAATAATTGGAGCAATTAGCCAAAATATTTAAACTTCAAATTAAATTATGTTTTAACAAAATGAAAATATGTTATGTGCTGAATCATTATTATGATTGACTCTATACTATTTTTACCTATATTGTGAGAAATCTGGTCTAAATAATATATTGATGGTTATTTGACTCATTTCTTAAATGTAATTTTTTCATATACCTTGTGATTACACCTAGTTACTTGATTCTAACAGTATTCAAAACAAAGATCATATTAGATTCATTAAAAATCCACATCATTTATCTTAATGCAAATATTCCCAACTTATCAGTGAAATGTATGCAACAATTTAATTTTCTTTATGAAATTATGGACTTCATTTGACTCATTAATTTATCTAGAAATGTTCTCGTTTTTCTCCATTAATTATCATAGTATTTACTTTCAAACTATCTTTTCAAACTACTACAGGCTTCAAAGCTTTAATAAACATCCTTATCATTCTCTAAAATAGACTTCCTACACTCTAGGGAATATGATATCCTAAAACTCCTAATTCTCAGTTGAAATAGAACTCTAATTAAAAAAAAAAAAACCCCTATCTTTCAGCCTATTAACTAGGAGAGGTCTATGCTCTCATAGTACTTTTACTTTGTAGCATTTATCACAAATGCAATCAAGCATGAACTAGTATATTAAGTTCTTAATCTGTCTTCCTTACTGTATGCAAAGTTTTGCACCAATCAATCATTATGCTGTCTACTATAATATTCCCAGTTCTTAGCACTTACATGTCTCAATTCTGGCACATACATTTATTCATTGATTGACAAATATTTTATTGATTAATATCTGAATAAAAAGGCATAAAACAATGAAATAAGCATGAGACATTCAAGATTATAGTCTAATATGAAGCAAAAGACTTCAGATTCATAGATAAAACTTATAAGATAAAATACAAAAATATATATTTTGAATCTGGTACTCCAGTTTTACTTTGTGCTCAAGAAATCTTTGTAATATCTTTCACTATGAAACTCAGAAATATAGTCAAATTTTTTTTTATTTAAAATATTATTAAAGACATATTACATCATTACATTTTAGGTTTAAATTGTTCATCTTTGTAAATCAACATCTATAAACTTTTGATATTAAAGGGATATTAAATAAATAGACATGGACTTTTATTAAAATACTTTTAACTGTATGCTTAAATAAAAGTCAGTTTATCAAATTGTACACATTTATTATATGCTCATCAACAGCATGAGTTCATGTTTTTCCAAGCATTTTCTCGATCATGTTACATTTTTTATTCATAAGTACTTTTTAAAAGAATGATTCATTTTTCTGTTGTTTTTAAAGCTACAGAATATAGGGAAGTAAGAATATATTACTATACATCTATGATTAAAGGAAAGAAGATTGGTAGATCTGTAGTATAATAATACACTAGGGATGTTATGCAAGTATTCTCAAAACTTAATTGCTCATTAAATCCTTCTAACATGGATAATCTGAAAAGTATTCTAGTCTAAACTAGACTAAACTAGTGTTGGTGTGTGTGTGAATATACATATTTAACACAATTGGAAAGTCACAGTATATGTGAGAAATGGAAAATTTAATCTGCTGTTTATATATAATGAAGGCATTTTAATATAATTATTCATCATGTATCTTTGTCTTAGAAGAATGTTTTCAAAAACTTTATGGAGTTTCTATCACATAAGTTGAATCCTAATGTGTGTAATGGGGCATTTTAATATAACTATTCATCATGTATTATCTTTGTCTTAGAAGAATGTTTTCAAAAACTTTATGGAGTTTCTGTCACATAAGTTGAATCGTAATGGGTGTAATCGGGTTATCCTGTTTCATTTGTTATATACTTAGAGCATAAAAATTACACTATGACATGAAGTAGAGGCAATATTAAGGAAACTTGAATGAGACCAAGAATTGCATTTTATGTTAAATATTTTCAAAATCATTTTCTCTAAAATAAGGATTTTACTTGAAAATGAAAGATTTTTAGACAAAGAAGACAGGACAGTAATTCAGCAATGTAGAAAATTATTAAGAGGAATGTTTTACAGAAGATGATAGTAGGGGTATTATTGTTTTAGTCCAACAGTGCTACTAGATAATCAGAGACTCAGGCATGAGAAATATTTGAAAAGCACAATAGGATGAAATTTCCAACTGATATTTGGATAAACAAATAGAAGGAACTTATTTCTAGTCTTAGGTGCTTGAGTATATGAGTTCATTAAATTATTTATAAAATGAAGGCGATTTTTGTGTTGGAGTTAATTATGAATTCAAATTTGACTGTTAACAAGATTAATTTGATTCTTGATAATCCATGTGAAGATTCAAAGTGGGGTAAATAGAGAAGAATTAGTACATATCTAGACATCGGTTTAGAGAGTTTCAATGTTGGTTTTACATATATATCTTGAGAGTTCTATACACGGATAATTAAAGCATAAGCTACAAGTGAAATAATCAATATTGACAATGGCTAAGAAGAAAAGGAAAAAAAGAGAGAGACTCAAAAGCAGAGGAACAACATTTTAGAGCAAGAAAAGGAAAACACATTGAGCAGTACAGCTAGAAGACAATATTGTCAGAGTATGGTCTGATACAAAGTGAAAAGACTTTTTATTAGTTTGAGGAACTCCTCTGTAGTTATGGCCTCCCATGGTCTCTAAGATATGATGAGATGTTATTGTTTTCAATAGTTCTCAAGTCAGTCTTTATTTATTATCTGTATAAGTAATAACATAGAAACTGATTATAAAGATTTGCACAGGTACCCACCTTTCTTAGTTACCATCTTACCATCATATCTAATTAGTATAAAATATGAAAAATATAGCACTAGGCATGTCATTTCACCTATTATTGACAGACAGATATTTTAGAGGTAATTGGGAAATCAAAATCTAAGTACTAGAGACGTAAACATTCTAATAGTGGCGATAAATATATCTTTATATTTAATTCGTAATAATGAATGACATTTTCAAAGTCATATTTAAAAGCAATTTTTAAATATATTCACACAATCAAATAAGTATACTAAAAGTCAATTAAAAATGGCAAGAGATTATATCAACTAAATACCATTAGGATAAATATTAATCAGCTTCCCTTTGAGTCAAACTATCGTTGTAAAATTTTAAAAAATACAAATCAAAATTATGAATATGAAATTATATTTTAATCCTAATTTGTGTTTGGGCTATTAGAAATCATATTATTAAAAATAAACTCTGTGAGGTACATCTAATGCTTATTCAAATTATTTATATCTCAAAGATTCAATAAACATCCTAATTGAAATTTTTTCTGAAATGATTATGTAAATCAGCAAGCGAATGCAAAGATTTAAAAAAAAAAAGAATGAATAAGCACATACATACAAGCACATAGACACACTCCAATACATTTGAATGAAACAATCTAATCCTGAAAGTGCTAAAACAATATTTTAAATAGTATGCAGGGACTTTAGTTTTTAAGATTGCTTCAATAATTTGCATAATCATCTACAAATAAAATTTCTAATCCAGGTGATGTCTTTTTATCTTACTTTATTACTTTTGAAGAGAATAAGAAATAAAGTTTAATAACTTGGTGGCAATATTGCCATTGCCAATTCCATCTACTGATAGAAACTTAAAACCAAAATAAAAATCTTGCTCTTGCTCACCAACCCACATCAACAATGAGTCCCTTTTTTGTAATTCAAATGTGCCCTGTAAGAACTCACAGTAGTAATTTAATATTTTCATATTTGAAAAAATCAAAAAGTTAACATTTTCTTATATAAAAATTTGACTTCTAAATTATAAAATTAAAACATTATAAAAATTTGCTTATACTATTCATTTAATTCTTAAATGCCAATAGACTCATTCTACAATGTTGATAGTCAAACCAATTTACCTATATTTTACTATTCATTAATCTGGGTTAGATATTACAGTAATTTGAAAACTCATCCATGAATCTTCCAAAGAAGATACAACTCCTAAAAGCATAAACCTCAATGCAATTATAATTTAAAAGGATGAATTCTAAATATTACAACTTCTTTACATTTTTGGTGTTACATTTACTAAATATCTCTGAGCAAAAATTTTATCTATAGGTAAATATATTTTTACAGGCTACATTTTCTAAAGTGTAATTAATATTTGAAAAGGTTTGAACATTTTTAAGGCTGTAGAATATTTTTCCAAGGTTATACCCATTCACTCTCCTACCAGGAGATTTGGGTGATAGTTACATATTTAATATGACTTGATCCCAAGCATGTATATACCTTATATTTGAAGTACTTTATTTAACCCGATGGTAA
The DNA here is from genome assembly GCA_004363575.1 of Solenodon paradoxus. Taxonomy (NCBI): domain Eukaryota; kingdom Metazoa; phylum Chordata; class Mammalia; order Eulipotyphla; family Solenodontidae; genus Solenodon; species Solenodon paradoxus. The sequence goes on along the minus strand of RJWH01000517.1, from coordinate 381,497 downwards.
TGCACAGTAACAGTGACTAAATTTTTCCTGTTATAATTTCAAATTTTGTTCAGGCAAACTATGTTTTCTTATGACTTTATTGTGAACTATATACACAAGGTCACCTTATTATGTATTCAAAAGTTGAATCACAGGAATCACATAGTTTTATATAACTCTTCAAATGTCTATACAGCTTTATTTTTTATCAGAGTCTAATTGTGTATCAATTGACATAATGATATCTATATAATGACATAATGATATCTATATAGATGCTATACAAAAGAGGTTTTCTAATTTATACATTTTTTCTGGATGAATGATAAATTCCCATAAATAAAAATTCAAGTAAAAAATTAAAAAAGATAAAGAACTATGTAACACTATGTTGCAGTAATAAAGCAAGCTAAAATGTTAATGCTATAGGCAAAGTATAACTTGTATAGGCAAAGTATAACTTCCATTGCATTAAAAATGGATAAATAAAAGAAATTTATAGTCTCATACTATGGTATAATTATTTTATCAATTTAGAGTCTACAGAAAAATAGGACCAATACATACAGATATAGGTACAGCTAGAGATGGATACAGATATATACAGAGAGATTATGTATATATATGATATTGATATAGTTAAATGTATACATATATGTATAGATATAAACAGATTTTTTTTAATGAATGACTCATGTAATTATGCAGGCTGACAAGTATGGAATCCTTAGGGCATGCTAAAACACTGGAAACCCAAGTAGGGTCTTTAAGTTATAGTCTTGAAGCAAAATTCCTCCTAACCTGAGAAACCATAGGTTTTACTTTCCAGGCCTTAAACTGATTGGATGAGGCCAATTCACACTATCTGATTTTATATCAAACACTTCTATAAAATAACTTCATAGCAACATTTAGATTAGTTTTTGACTAAACAGTTGAATACCATTAATTATTTAAGTTGATAAGAAATTTAACTACAACTCTGTAATATCAATGACTATAAGTCACTTCTAAAAAACTGATAAAATGTATTAGGTTAGTTATTTCATCACAGTTATGTATTTTCATGTAAATTAATAAAGTTCATACATTTAAAAACATTTTATATGTGTTACTCCTTTGAAGATTTTATATGGCTTTAGAAAATAATTATCAAGAACTTTATTAAATGTAATAGAATATTTTCAAAGTATAGCTCTCAGTCAGAACTTGAAAAACCTGGAGAAAACTAAAATGTCAAGTATAGCAGTAAGTATCCAACACTTAGAGTGGATATATATTCAAATAATAATTTATTCAGTATTGTTATGTTATATTTAAAATATTTCACTAATATGGAAAATAAAAATTTTAATATTTAGTTCAAAATTGGTATAACACAGATAGCAGATACATATACACACAGATAGATATTTTTTCTTTGTTTTATAATTTTATCTGACGTCAATTTTATAAGAATAATGATAATTAGATTAATATGAAAATATTATAGCTATGTTAGGTATTTTCCTAGTGTGTGATAAAATATGTCCTGACCCAGTCTTGCAATTCTAAATCGATTACAATATCTAACTTATCTAGATGAGAATAAAAATTCTTCACATTTACCTCCAAATATTACTTTTCCCTGAACTTGGAGCAAACAGAAGCAATATGGTAGATGGGAGAGGAAAAGTAGACGAGCTCGTTGGGGCAAAGCCTTTTATTATGCCCTTTTTTCTGGGGTAACTTGCTTTATAGAAGGTGAGAATCTTGAATTGAAAGAAAGATTGACATGCCTTATTATATAGAAAAAAGCCGAATGTAATTACAGCATAGGTATGTATGTTTGTATTTATATATATAATTTGATATAAAACACAGTGCCTTCAAAAGAGCCACATTATGATACTAAGAAAATGTAATAAAAATAAAGGTGTGCTTTGACTACATTAAAAGGCATATTTTATTACAGTGACATTAAAATACTAAAAAAAAAAACAGATTATGTTACCCAGTAACTCAACATGAAACAAATTTTTGTTTCTTACACTGACAGTAACTGAATACTGTCTTAGGCAGACTATAGATTTTCCAGTTGACGTAGTCATGAGGAAACCTATCATGTCTGAATACAGTATACACCTTGATAGAATTTAGACTTATTGCTTTATAAGAGTCTTAAAATTTTCAGTATTAATAACTCATGTTTTCTTCACAAAAGAATACTGCCAAGCAAATAGCACGAATGTTTAAGTAGTTATAGTGCTGTATCAGTTATGCCTTTGTAAACAACTACATAACTATGTAAATATAAATGTATAATACATACTTCCCTTCAGTAATGATTTTATATTTAACACAAGAGCCTTTATTTTACCATGTTTTCTGTTGGGGTGAAAATGAAACAAAAAAAGTTTAGATTTATTCTAGTATGTGAAACCTATGGACAATTAAGTCTATTTCTGAAAAAAATATACTTAGATAATTAGGGAAAATAGTATTTTTCCACACACACCCATAATCACTCAAATCTCAGGAATCTCATTTTTGATATGAAAAGTGAGGGAAGATGCTATCAAAATTGTTCCATGAAATCAAACGCTAACTCAGATTAAACCTAAGTGTGAATTCATTTTAGAAATATGGCAGTTTACAGAATTTCCTTAGTAGTAGGTGCTTCAAAACAAGTACATCTCAAACTTTTCCTGAAACAGTTTTTATGCTTTATATTTTGATGTCTTGTAAGATTATTAAGAAAAGAATAACTTGTCAGGTTACTGATTTTCCTTAAACTACACATAGAAAAATGTAGAAAAGAACAAAAATTATGTAATTAAAAGATTAGAACTTCTAATAGAAAAAATATTGCAGATCAAAATCAGTAATATATCAAAGTGGTTCCAATGATGGACTTTTAAGATCTCTAACTCATCTCTTCCCCACAAAAAGCAACAAAACTACAATCATTGAACAACTGTGACCTTTGAAAAGGAACAACAGGGGTCAGCATCACTATGAAGAGAAAAGGTTTATCTCCATTAATGGTAGAAGTTGATCTGCCTCTGCTTTCAGACCACCCTGTAAAGAGATCCTGGGAACCTTAAGCAGAAGTATCAGTGATGAGGACACTCTCCTCAGAACTGAAAGACTTGCCCCCTGGGTGGTGAGTACTCCCATCCATGGGGACTGACCTGCAATCATATACAATTTGGCAGGGAAAATAAAGGAACTTTTATTTGGAGATCAATGAGCCTTTGGGGAGCAAAGACCATGGGACAGGGATATGGAGAGCTAGAGATAAAATGTCAGCATACCAGATTGCAAGACTTTTCATTTGTAGATCCAAAAGCCTTAGAGGGTTGAGTGAGAGATTGTCTCCATGTAATTCTAATAACAGCCGTTGGGCTTCCTCTCTGGAGAAAACTTTGTAGCACAATGTGGTACAAACCCTAGAAGTTGCCATTGCAGGAAGGCCCTTTGGTGATATTCCCTCTCCCTTCACCATTAACAGGGAAACATCAGCTTTAAAGAACAAATTAGATCAATGTGTTTAATAAAAATATACCAAATGCTTCATCCAGTGACTGCGGAATTCATATTTCTTAAGTGTTTTTGGAACATTCTCAAGGATAGATCAGATGTTGAGAAAAATACGTTCTTCAACAATTTTACAAAGATCTAAATTATAACATCTTCACCAGTTACAATGGCATAAAACTAGAAATCAGCCACAATTTAAAAAACTGGAAAATTCCAAAATACGTGGAGGCTAAATAACATGTTTCTGAATTTTTGGTGAAAGAGGAATTCAGGGGAGAAATACAAGAGTAATTGATGACACATGAGAAGATATGAGTTACCATGACTTACCAGATGCAGCAAAAGAGCAGTACTAAGAGAAAAGTTTATAGCAATTCACTCCTACCTCAGGAAATAACAAAAAATTACAAATGCACAATCTGACTGTAGACCTAAACCAACTATATTAAAAAATAACAGCTGATGCAGGAATTAGAAGGAAGATTTTTTTTTAAATGTGAACAGAGATAAATGAAATAGGAATAAATGAAAATCAGAATATCAATGAAACCAAAAGATGGTTTTTTGACAAAATAAACAGAGTTGAAAAACCTTTGACTAGTCTCACTAATAAAAAAAGAGAAAAAAACTTCTCTTAATAAGAATTGGAAATGAAAGGGGAGTGTTATAACAGAAACCTCAGCGTACAAAGCATCATGAGAGATTACTATGAACAGTTATATACTAATAAATTGGACAATCTCATGGGCTTGGAAAAACTTTTTGAGTCATAATTCCTGCTAAGACTAAAACAAGAAAATTGAAAACCTGCCAAAAACAAGATAATTGAAGAAGTTATCAAAGCCTCCACAAAAATAAAAGCCCAGAACCAGACAACTGAATTAGTGAATTTTACCAAACCTTCAGAGAAGCATTAATACCTAGAACTTTTCCAAAAATTTTAAAACAGGGAACACTTGCAAGCATTTTCTGTTTGTAATGTTTGAGACTAACATTACACTGCTACCAAAAGCAGGCAAGGATGTCACAAAAAATAAGTCTAATATTTTTGCTGAAAAGAGGTGCAAAAATCCTCAGCAAATTATTAACCACAGAATTTAGCAATGCATCAAAGGATCATCTATTATAACAACATGGAATTCATCCAAGGCATGCAAGATGGTCCAGCAAACCCAAACCTATTAATGTAATATACCACTTAAACCACAGGGAAAAAAAAAAGAATATCTTATCAAATGTAGAGAAATATTTGATAAGACTTAGCACTCATTTATGATTTTTGAAACTCTACATAAAATAGGGATAGAAGGAATATAACTGAAACTTTCAAGTTTCTGCAGTACAGAGATACAGTAAAAATAATTATCAAAGTAAATATAGATTTCCTGACAATTACTGAGAGAAAATCAGCCCATTTTATATTGAAGAAATAGAAAACTGATGAATCTTTATTTTGAAGCTTGAATGATAAAGAAAATTCTAGCCAATGAAGTGAATACTTGATTATTCCATGTATAGGAACCCACTGAAAAAAATCTCTGATGTTTGTGAGAAACTCAAGTATGGCTAGACTCCTGAACTACCAGAGTGAGGAGATGTTTCAAGCTGTTTGGAGAGGTGAACAGAGACTCAATGGTGTAGGGTCTGGAGGTTCTGGTTATAATATGTGATAAAGGGGCATGAAACTGTACACCAAATTATATCAATTTCCCAGTTTTTTATGTTATACTAGAGTGATGTAATTGTAACCATAGGGGAATATTGAAGAGTACATGGAATTTCTCTGTACTATCTTAGCATATATTTAGAGATATGTATTTATTTCAAAATGAAAAAAAATTAAAACATAAGTTGAAATTCAGTATTTTATTATGTAAGTAATAGCAATATAGCATTTATATTACTCTGCTCTTACTATGATTGAGGAAACTAGAGAGCACTCAAATGATAAATATCACAGTTTGCAATATTTTTCAAATATTTTCTTATGTACGTTGTTTTCATTGCAAAAACTGGATGAAAACATTGTAAAAATTAAAATAAAAATAATTTTAAAACTATAGAATTCCATTTTAATATTTATTATTTTATTATCCCAGTGTTACAGATACATTTTTTTAAATCTAAAAAAATTAGAAATGTATATGAGTTGACATAATTAGATCCATGCAAAATGAAAACTTAAAACACGAGTTATAACTCCCATTCTGTCACCGTGTTTAGTCTACAATTATTTAATTTCATAATATTATGCACATGCAAATGTTAACAAGAATCAGATCTTTTATATTACTATTCTAAAATCCAAAAAAATTCTAATCTGAATGTGATGCTTCTAAGTCTCTTATCCTAAAAGAATCATAAAGACCAAAGAGACGATATATTTAATTCTCATCACAAATGCAACATTTATCGAATTAAGGGCTATTTCCTCTATTTCTCTTCTAGAAGATTATAATTCTTCTAGAATTTGTAAATGTTGATATAGTGTGGAACAAAAGAATTACCTCAGACAGGAATGCTGCAATAATTCTTATTTTGTTAGCCTAGATTAATAATTTAAAAATTAGGAAAAATCTTTGCAGATGCTATTAGACAGATCTCTAAAAATGAAATCAAATTCAATTTAAATTCTTAACTTTAAAAATAGAGTAGCATTTAAAAGTTATAATTTGATTTATTTGCATGGTCTATTTCTTAAAATCCCTTACATATGCAAATTATCATTATATCAATAAAATTGGTCAACTGATTATTAAGTTCTACCAGGAAAAAATGTAATAAGAAAGTTATATTTCTGGAAATTCTGTTTTGGACAAAGAGGTGAACTCTCATCGTTGTTCATTTCTTTTGATAAGCCCTCTCTGATGTTTATTCACTTCAGTCTGTAATGAACATGGGAAGCCATAATATTGTATACTCAAATAGCTCTGGCTAAATTAGTGTCCAATTAAATGGAAGTTAAACCTAGATATAATGGTATTTACTTATTCTTTGAGATTATAATAGTTCAATTTTAGTGAAAAAACAGGTTGAAAATTTCATTGGAAATAATTTAAGTTGTTTTCAAGAATAAATTGTTATTGACCAATTTTTAGTCAAAGAATTCAGAATCTGATGTCTTTAGTTTTTAATCCAAGCACACTTGTGAAGACACCATTTTATCTCTGGTTGAATTGATCACCTTGAGCAGAAATTTCAAGTAACCCAGTTTTATAAATTTTATAGCTAGGGATCCTGAGTCTGAGATGAAGAGCGAGATTTGTAAAATAATTGTGCTAATCATTAATCCAGTGGGAAATAATTCATCAGTGAAAGGTTAGACAAAAACAATCTGAGTAAGTCACAGACAAAAGAGGGTTTTGAGGCAGTCTGCAGAGAAAGGAATAAACACGAATGCACAAAATCTGAGGATCTGTATCTAGTTGGAAAGAAAAGCAAAGGCAGATAAAGAGAATTTCAAAACAACCATATTAGTAGATTTCTGAATTTGGGCTCCTCTCATGTCCTTATTTTCCAAGATTGACTGCTATGAGAACATTACAATTAATCAGCTGATTATGTTGATGTGTTTTCTTGATGTAATCAATATCTGATCAGCAATGTAAGGAGTATTAAACAGAAAGCACCATTATTTTCCCTAAATTTCTTCCTTCCTGGAGAACTTCTTGCTTCTATTAACTGTTATAGTCAGGTTGTCTTCTGGGAAAAAGTCAACATTTTTGACTAGAGAGTCCTCCCTTATCAGAACTGAAGGAAGAATTATTTTTTAAAACAGTACATTAGTTTTATTTTAACTTCCACAGGGCAGAGAGAACTACAAAGATTTAGATATCTCTCTGAGATTCTGTGCCTATGCTGCCCCAACTTCTAATTTACCATATTACAGAAATTTCCTTGTTAATTTTGAAAACTCTCAAAATTTTTTAAAATGGATCTTCAGAAGTCTAAAACCGAGGGCACTGCCTGGTGGCCTGGTGGTCTAGCACACCCTAGGAGCAGTCTTACATACACTCCAAGGTCCTGGCTTCAAGACCCAGGGCCAGGGTGAAAAACCAATGTGAATGACTAAATAAAACAAAGTGTTTTTTCTTAAAAACCAAAAAAACAAAACAAAAAAACAACCTGTCTATACCTAAGAAATCCTTATCTTAGCAGCAGATGGGTTTTTCTGTCTACTACCAAAGGTTCAATTTATTTTTTAAATTTTTTTTGCCTGAGAAATTCATCACTTAGATAACTGACAGCAGAAATATACATCTGCTACTGACATTCTATAGCTTTTTTCAATTTTCCTGTAAAATATAAGAATGCTATATTAGAATTATATTAATATATGTTAGATATTGTATATGTTAAATATTATAAGGAAACCTTGATATTAGAAATGACAGGAATTATTTTTATCCAAATTATTTCAATTCTTAATGTATGTTTATTATATTCAGTGACATTGTATCATACAATTATTTAGGCTTTAGAAATGCATCACAATAAGTAAAGATCTGTTTATGTAACACTAGGTTCAACCCCAAAAGTTCAATTCTTTCACTCATAACTAATGCCTTTTACCAGATTTGCCCTTCTCTTTCTCTCTGGTAACCAATAATTTGGTTTTATAGACTTGATAGTGGTAAATTTAATATGTCTTATTCAAATGTTGGTTTACAATAATGCACACCTTAAACCTATAAAATGTTATGATGAATGTTTCTTCGGTAATAGTTTTTGTCTATTTTTATTTTATTTGTCCTTTTTTAATGTATATGCAAATTTGAGTCAAATTACATTCTGTTTGGCTTTCTCTGTCTGACTTATAACCTCTAGGTACATCCATGTGTTTCAAATGGTAGGGTTTCATCTTTTTCATACCTGAGTAGTGTATTACATTTTGTGTATATACCACATATTCTTTATCTAATTGTATGTAAATAGGTGCTTCGTTTTTATTATTAACTATTGGAAATAATGCTGTAATCAGCACTGTAAGACATTTATTTATTTTTGAGCAAGAAGAAGCACTTTATTTTTAATTGTTCATCTTGTTTGTTTACCCCACACAAGGTCTTGAGCCAGTGACCTTGGGATGTATGTGGATGGCTTCACAGTGGACTAACCCAATAGGCCACCAGGGCATGCCAAATGTCTCTTGTAATAAGTATTTTCTGGATAAATACACAGAAGTTAATAACTGGATCTCATGGTTTTTTTTTAATATTTTATGGAATTTCTATCAATGCTTTTCATATTGATTGCTCCAGCTTGCATGCCCATCAGAAGTGTATAAGGGCTTCCTTTTTCTCCACGTTTGCCTGCACTTGTTTCCAGTCTTTTGGATAATAGCTAATCTCAGACATGAGGTGATTATTTCATTATTGTTTCTATCTTCATTTCTCTAACAGCAAGAGATGTAGAACATCTTTTAGGTGGCTGTTGGCTTTTTATCTTCTTTGGAGAATTTTCTATACAGATCTATCCATTCAGATTATTTTCCATTGTTGAATTTTATGAGTTCTTTGCATATTTTAAATATTAACCTCTTGTCAGATATATGATGTGGCTAGGATTTCTGCATCATACATATTGCATCTCTATATTGAATATAATTGTTAGTGTAGCCGTCTACTTTTTCCTAATCTTAGAGGAAAATCAATTTTTCTTTATTGAGTATTATGTTGGCTATGGGGTTCTCCTATACAGCCTTTATTATATTGAGTTACATTCCCGCTATACTAGTGTTTTTGAGCACATTTAATATAAAACTGTTTTTTGTCAAATGTTTCTTTGTCTATTGAAGTGATAATATTATTTTTGCCCTTTTGTTGATATGCTGCATCACTTATTGATTTACAAGTGTCGAACTTATAAATACTTTCATACTTGGAATAAACTCCACTTCTTAATTGTGTATGATTTTTAATGAGTTGTTGAATTCTGTTTGCTATTATGTTATTGAGGATTTTTTGATCTATGTTCATCAAACATATTGGACTATCATTTTTTTGCGGGGGTGATGTCCTAGTCTGGTTTTGGAATCAAGATAATTTTGGCTTTATAAAAGGTGTTTGGAAGTTTGATTTCCATTTCATTTTTTGAAAGAGTTTCAAGGATAAGAATTATTTTTTTAAGTTTTGTAGAATTTACTAGTAAAACCATTTGATCCTTGGCTTTTGATTTTTGGGAGGTTGTGATTGCTGCTTTGATTTCTCTAACCATGATTTATCTGTTCAAAATATTTATTTCTGTTGCATGTTTTAAAGAATATTTCCATTTCTTCTAGGTTATCCTGTTTATTGCCTTATACATGTTCATAATTCTTTTTCATGATTTTTGTATTTATCATCTATTGTAATTTCTTGTTCCTCTCTGATTTAATGTTTTCTCTCTTCTTTCTGATTCCTTCTAAAGACTTGCATTTTTGTTTATCTTTTCTTTTAATGAACCAGCTCTTTGTTTCATTGATTTTCTGATAATTTTTATTGTCTCTATTTTGTGTGTTTCTGCCCTACTTTTTTATTATTTTCTTTCTTCTGTGAACTTTTAGTGTCATATTTTTCTTCTTGTTCTTGTTCCTTTAGAAGTAAGCTTAGGTTTTGAATTTGAATTTGTGATTCTTCTTATTTCCTGTAGTAGGTCTGTTTTATAAACGTCTTCTTACACTTCTTTTGCTGCATTCCATAGGTTCTATTAAGTCATGTCTTCATATTCATTTGACTCTCGATATTATTTATTTCAATTTTGACTTCCTTGGTTGATCCAATAGATGTTCAGCAGCATATTTATTCTCCACAAATTTTCACTTTTTCCCCCTTTCTCCTTTTTTAGTTGATTTTTAAATTTTCATGTCATTGAGATCCAAAGAAGATGCTTAATATGATTTCAATATTTGATGACTTATTGAAACTTGTTTTGTCTTCCAACATATGGTCTATTTTTGAGAATGCTCCATGAGCACTTAAAAACAGTGTATTTTATTGTTTTGTTTGAAATGTTCTGAAAGTATCTATTAAGCCTATCTCATCTAATTTGACATTTAAGACCATCATTTCTTTGTGAAATTTTGTCTAGATGATCCGTTTATTAATGTGAGCAGTATTTTAAAGTCCTGTACTGTTAGTATGTTACTGCTAAAATCTCCCTTTAGGTCTGTTAATATTTGCTTAATATATTTCGGTGCTCCTATATTAGTGAAAATATCAGTAAGTGGTATGTCTTTCTATTGTATTAATCTCTTTATGATTACTTAATGTCATCTTTGTCTCATTACCTTTTTGACTGGAAGTTTATTTTTTATATATAAGTATAGCAGTTAATGCTTTTTAAAATACTTTATCAGTTTGGATCTTGAGATCTCAGGCTTTCCTTCTAATACTCTCCAAGTTGGTCTGAGTTGCAGGGTGTGCTTCATCCTCACCATTTTGCTTTAGGGTTTTCTCTATGGTGTCCCTTTTGAGGGTAATTGTTAATTCTTTCTCTTGGAAGTGAAGCTGAATTATTTCTTTTACTGTCTTTCCCTTATATTCATAAGTGATTGTTTTAACATTTTAATGGAAAAGTGAACAGTGTCTCTCTATGGTTATTTATGTTTCAGTATTTCTGTGACCCTAATTTTCATTGTATGTCGCCAAAAATCATGTCTTTATCACACATGACAGCTGGAGTTACTGGGAACATTTCAGCTCTTAAGAGGAGAAGTACCATGAAATGTAATCCTTTAAATCATAAACCTACTTATTAAAAGATTTTGTGGTGGGTAGTAGGCACTGTTTTAGGTTATACAAATTAAAAACAAATATATGTATATATATGCATACACACATGCACCTTTAAATAACTTGCATCTTAATAGGAGAGATGGAAACTAAAGTAAATTTATGATAATATAAAATAAATTCTAGCAATTTAAAATGTTATCTTGAACCTATTACAGATAGAAAATGAAATTAAAGTATATGCGATGTTGACACCTAGAGTCAAGTAAGATTTAAAAGCTTCTTTTCAAATTTTTTTATTTCTTCATATGCTTTGTTAAGAACACATGGATAATCAACATCACGAGTTGTAACATCTGGTATACTTATTCAGTATGATTTTATTAATTGCCTAGGTAGCAGGCAAAATAACTCATCAGCGACATGACCAGAGTACTTAGTAATTATAATGAGAATGTTAGAATTATATCATTAACAGCCGGCCTTTTTGCTTAATGACAGGGTATCCACTGCAATTACTAACAAAAAACAGAATACTAACATATTCAGTAAAACATTGTGTTTAATTGCACAGAGTATATAGAGTAGAACATTTTTTTCTAAAAAAGGGGCTTGGGAAAGGTTTTGATCAATAAGGAATACAGAATTTATTTAGCTAGATTTTGTTTCTAACTGAAGAAAAGCTATGGTCATTCTTGCTTAAACATTGATGTTGATTCTCAAACAGTTGAATTATTTAGTTCCTAGGAATCTTATTGAATATTACGAATCTTCACCTGTGATAGTAAATCTGTTGTTTATTTCTAGTTAAACTCTCCAGCCTCCATTCTTTTCCCCACACTTCTCTGTGATCTGTGAGACATTACCTCTTGAACTCCATCAGTCACCCTCTTGACTTCTGGCTTTCTCTATGACCAAAAGCTTGAAAGAAAAGGGATCATGGGCAAAAGGAGTGGGGATGATTATTTTTTGCATGATTTTGTCCCTCCTGAATGGGCAGAAGGTAGCATTTTTCTCCTGTGGGTTGACTCCCCTGTAGATACATTCTTTTTAAGTTAATAAGCCACTCCCTGTACTATCCACCTCACACCTAGAAGTGATAATAGTTCCCCAGTAGTCTGTAGCCCTGGATGGCCCTTCTTCCTTTGACTTTTAACATCCTCTTTCACAAATCTGGATATAGTATTTCTCTGCAATCTTCTTCATAACCTAGGTTGAATATGCCATTTCATTTCTTTTCTACTAGGTCTTTGATTGAAAAATAAGTAGCCATCGTTAATTGGGAACAACATTGTATAGATAGAGAAGATACATAAGAACTGAAAAAATCCATGAATTCTAGTTTACACTATACATTTTTCGGGTTACTGATTATGTTTCTCTATATTCAGAACTTTCCTAGTTCTAATTAAATGCAACTTTGAAATAGAAGAGGAATGATAGAGACACAATATGCATTTATTTTTACTACCAAATATTGTAATTATGTTATTTATGTTATTAACCTTTACTGAAGTAATTATATTGGATGTTGGCCATTTTCTAGAATTTCTTCAAATATTACATTTTATTAGAAAAATATTATTTTGAGGGCATAGTAACAAAGAGAGCATCTAATCAAATTAATTTTGTTTATGTCAAATAATATTATTATTATTACTTAATTTTAGCATTCAGGCATAAATTTATATACACCTAACCAAAAATGAAGCATATTGGCATCTGCAGTATAATTAAAATGTGAATATTTTTATTGTTTTTATATTTTTGTTTGCTTTAGTTTTTACCCTCATATAATATCCATATATAAAAATATTTCACAGATTGCAATTGACAGTCATAAGTAAAGAAAATTGGAACTCATTATTAGTGCTTTTTCTGAATATGTGAAATGTAAACACTTTTAAATGTTTTAAGGAATAGTTTATGTCCCTTAATAGTTAAGTAGTTTAAAAAATTATATGTATTGATTAAAAGCTTACCATACTACATATTATGATTCATAAATAAGAAGTTATTTATACTCCTAAACCCTAATGGAAAGCATCCTTGATAGTTTTTCATACATGATCACATTTAAGGGTGTAACATAATAGAATTCATTTTCTTTTATTCAATTTTGACTGGAAAATTAATTGAATCAAGTTAACTGAGGTTTTTATGTTTCCTTCTTGACAATATTTATGTATTTACTTTATGAGCTTTTACAGTTGTTTCTTGTACCAAGTCACAATTATTGTTTTCAAACATTCTGACATAAATGTCTGTGTACGTGATATAAGATTTTGTTATCTATTACTGTGTATATTATCACAAATGTATTGACTTAAGACATCAAACATTTATTATCTAATAATTTCCTTTTGAATTTGCAAGTGGAATAGCTGAGGGACTCAAGTTTAAGTCCAGATGTTTACTAGGGCTGCACTCATCTGAAGGTCCAAATGGTGTTGGAGCATTAACTTCCAAAATCATAGTTCCTACCCAGTAGAAGACCTCAGTTTCTTACCCATGCACCTCTCCTCAGAATAAGGTAGCTGGTAATGTTCTGAAGCTTCCAGGAACAAGTGGTGGAAGAGATAAAAAGGGAAAGAATATCCATAATGCCAGTACTACATTTCTTCAGACATATTTGACTGTTCATGCAGACCCGTGCTGATACAGTGGAGTAGTGGTCTACACAAAGGTATAGCTATCAGGATATGGAGATTAATGGGCTGCGTTGGAGGCTGGTTTCACAATATGTAACATTTAAAGTAGCATGTATTTCATCAAACATAAAGTAATTTAAATGTCAATAGTTTTCAGGTCAGAAAGAAATCAGATAAATGAAGGATATTGCTATTATATTTTTTCCTTTTATTGGTTTGTTTTAATATTAATATATTGATTTTGTTCACACTGATTATTCATTTTAGGATATTGAATCTGCATCTCAGTCCATATTTCACACCACATCCACCAACAGAGTTCTGTTGTACTTTACCACCACCTTTTCCCCTCTTTCTTTCCCTCCCCACCTCCCAACACCTACCGTAGATGACTACAGTCCTGTGACCTGTCATTTTTGTAAGCATTTGTATGCTCATTTGTTTTACTTCATTATATCCCACATGAGTGAAACTATCCTTTATTTATCTTTTATTTTTAACTTATTTTGCTTAACATGATCTCTAGTTCCATTTAGATTGTTTCAATGGGCAGGGCTTCATTTTTTTTAATAGCTGAATAGAATTCTATTGAGTATATATATCATAGCTTCTTTATATAGTCATCTGCTAATGGACATCTGGATTGATTTCCTATTTGGCTATTGTGAATTGTGCTTCTATGAATATAGCAGTTTTCTTTTTTCTGATTAGAGATTTTGTATCTTCTGGGTATATGCCCAAGAGTGGGATTGCTGGGTCAAATGGTAATCCATCTTTATTTGTTTGAGAAATCCCCATACTGCTTCCAAAGTATTGGTATAACCAAGTCTCATTCCCACTAACAATGTAGGGTGGTTCCTTTTTCTCCACACCCCATTTAAAACCTTTTATTTTCAGTCTTTTTGATATAGACAATTTCTAGTGATATGAGATGGTATCTCATTGAAGTTTTTATTTGCTTTTCTCTGATGATGAATGACGTAGAACTTTTTCCAGGTGTCTGTAGTACATCTGTATGTCTTCTTTAGATAGGTGTCTATTCAGCTTCATGTCCTTTTTTTTGAGTGGGCCATTGGCTCATTTTATTGAGATATATGAGCTCACATATTTCATTAAAGATTTTTGCAACTATATCAGTGATATCAGTCTGTAGTTTTCTCTTAGGGTTCTGTACTTCCTAATTTTGGAATCAGGTCTTCATATAATTTAATTAGGAGTTTTTTCTTCTCTTTGATTTTTTTGGAATATTTTAAGGAGGATGGTGATAAACTCTTCTTTGAATGTTTGATGGACTTTGGCAGTGAAGCCATCTATTACGTCTCTTGTTTTTTTCTGGGAGGTTGGAGGCTGATTTTGATTACTGCTTTAATTTATCTGTGCAAGTTGGTCTATGTCTTTCTGGTTTTAGTAGGTTGTAGGATACTAGAAATTTTCATAATTAATAAGTTTGTTGGCAAACAGGTGCTCATGGTAGTCTAATGATCCTTTGTGTATCTGCACTGTCTGTTAAATTCTCACCTCTTTCATTTATGATTATTTTTATTAGGATTTTCTCTTTAGTTTTCTCCATGAGTCTAGTTAAAGGTCTATCATTTTGTTTTTCAAAGAATCTTGGATTTATTGATGTTTTGGATGGTCTTTTAGTTTTCAATTTATACCTGCACTAATTTTTGTTACCTTAATTGTACCGACTTTTGATTTTGAGTGTTCTTCCTTTTTAGTTTCTTTAGGTGTGTGGTTAGATACATAATTTGAGATCTCTCATGGTTTTTAATGGGCAATTATATGGCTATAAATTTCATCTTAGATCTTCTTTTGCCAAATTCCATGTTTGAGTAGCTCATCTCTCATTTTCATTTGTTTCTAGGTAGTACTTAATCTCATCAATGATCCAGGAGTTCTTTAAATGTACATTTTTCAATCTCTAAGGTTTTCTAGTTTTTCTGATTTTGCTTTCTTTTTCATTCCTGATTTTACCCCCTTCTGGTAAGAGAAGAGTTTTTCTACAATTTCAATCATGCTAAATTTACTGAGACATGTTTTGTGGAAATGGTCTATCATTGAGAATGTTCATGTACACTTGAGAATATATACTCTTTTTGCTGGAGTAGATAATTCTATAATTCTGTTAGTTTCTTATGCTATATTGCTTCATTTAGAGTCTTTATTTCTATATTGATTTTCTGCCTGGATGATCCATCTATTGATGTAAATGGGATATTGAAGTATTATACTACTATTGTGATTCTGTCAATGTCTCCCTGTAGTATAGGTCTGTTAGTATTTGCTTTATATATTTAAATAGTTTAGCATTGGGTACATATTTGTTAATGTCACTTACTTCTTAATAGGTTATCCTTTTAACCATAATGTAGTGTCCATTATTGCCTCTTGATATCCTTTAGTGAAAGTTTATCTTTCTTGATATAAGTATTGCAGTTCCCTGTTTCCTTTATCCTTGTTGTTTTGATACATATTTGCATAGCCCTTTACTTTCAAACTATGTTAATTTTTGAATCCGAAGTGAGCGTCTTGTAGGCATACTGTCATTGGGTCCTGTGTTAGATTCATCTGTCTCTTTTGATTGGTGGGTTCATTTCATTCACATTTGGGCACTAATTGATATGTAAAGCTTTATTGCTGCATTTAAACTATTGTTTTATTTCTGTTGCTTCTTTTCTAATTTCATTTGTTTTTGTTTGATTTATTCTTGATTTTTTTGGCATTAAGATTTAGAATTTAGGATTGGGTTTTCTACCTGTCGTGTAAATTGTCTCTAATGAGCTGATACTGCATCATGTATTTTTGTTCATAGGGATTTCGTGTTCCCATCATACCCTTTTTTCTATTCTGTTGGTCGTCTTTGTTTCTGATTTTATTTGACTGCTTATCACCATTATTGAGGTTTGGTGTCTCATTGTTTTGATTTTGCAGGTTGTAGAATCCCTCTCAAGATTACCTGAAAGGCAGACTTGGTGATGGAATAATCATTAATTTTTTGTTTATCATTTAATAAGTTTATTTTTCCATCATATTTGAGTGATAATTTTGCAGGATAGAGTTTTCTTGACTAGCATTTTGTGTCTTTTAAAATTTTAATATGTTATTTCATTCTCCTTACCTATTGGGTTTCTCCTGAGCAGCCTTTGATAACCTGATGGGTATACTTTATAAGTTATGTTTCTCTTTTCTCTAGCAGTGTAATTTTTTTTGTGGGTTTTACCAATGCCTTGTCAATTTTGTTTATTTTTTCAAAGAACCAGCTTTTGGTTTCATTGATCTTCTGGATTTTCTTTTTGTTTTCTATTTTGTTTATTTCTCTATGAATTTTGATTATTTCTTTTCTTCTGCTGATTTTTGGCTTTAATTCTTCTTTCTCTAGTTGTTTTAAATGTAACATTAAGTTATTTATTTGTTTATTTGTAAGGTTAAGTTGTTTATTTGTGATTTTTCTTGTTTCTTGTCATAGGCCTGGATTGCAATGAACTTTCCCCTTAATACCACTTTTGCTGCAGGCCAGAGATTCTGGTAGCTCCTATCTTCATTCTCATGTGTATCTAAGTATATTTTAAGTTCCTCTTTGATTTCTTCATTTACTCAAGTGTCCATCGGGAGCACAGTTGAGTTTCCAATTGGTTTGGGGTCTTCCAGCTTTCTTTTTGTGATTGATTTCCAGTTTTAGGCCATTTTGGTTAGAGAAGATGCTTGATATAACTTCAATCTTTATAAATTTGTTGAGAGAGGCTTTATGTCCCAGAATATGATCTATCCTTGAGAATGTTCCATTATGGCTTGAGAAGAAAGTGAAATCTATAGTCGTTGGGTGAAGTGATTAGTATATGTCCTTAGACCTATCTGTTCCAGATAGTCATTTAAAGTGGCTGTTTCCCTGTTAATTTTCTATTTGGTTGATCTGTCCATTGTTTTAAAAAAATGGAAATTTTTTTTTAATGAATGGTATAGTAATTTTTTCTAAGATTTGCATTTTTAAGACAAATATCAATGATTTAGTATTTATAAACCATTAAATATTTTCAATGAGATTTGTTTCAGGTTCAAATACACAGTATAAAAATTTGCATCATCTATTATTGCAATGTGATATTGCAGTATTACTGTGAGGCACTAGAGTGTGTTTAGGGTCCAAGTTTTGCCAGTTTTATGTTATTATTTACTAGGTACTAGAACACATTATGGATTAGGACTATGTGGAAATTCAGTTGATAGAAATAAAATATTTCAAGTGAATTTCTCCTGTGTTTAATATATATGAAAATCAACCATGCACATTTGTCAGGAAAGTTTATTGACATATTTTCAAGAACCAAGCAATTTAACTTTTTAATTTATTCACTCATTCATAGATATCGTGAACTCTGATAGGTTTTTGATATAGTGTTTGAAATTCCTCTTCTTGCCCTCAAGAATTGTACAGACTAATGGAAAAGATAACCAATAAATAAATAAGAAAATCTGAAAAATTCAAACTGCTATAAGGAATAAACAGAATGCTACTATACTTGATGATATAATAAAAATCAAATTTTGGTGTTGATAAGAACATTTTCACTTGGGAGATGACTGACAGTTAAACTGGCACCTGAAGTATGACAAAGGAGAAAGTCATGGGGAAAATGTTTCCTGAGGAGGAAAAATATCTAGTGCAAGGATTATGATATGTTACAAGACTATAAACAGCAAGTGTGGCTAGAAAATAATAACTGAAGTATAGTATGTCATGAAATGAAGTTTGGATTGGATAGCAAGTTTCAGACTTTTTGAGCTTTGCTGGTCAAGAAGAATATATTTGCTTCCTAGAACTGATATTGCAAATTAGCACAAACTTGGAGCCTAAAACAACAGAAATTTGCCCTCTGAAAGTTCTGATGGATTTGAATCTGATCAAGGTGTCTGCAGGGCCACTCTCCTCTAAAGGGGATAAGGAAGCATCCATGTTTCTTCTAGATTCTGGTGACTGATGAAGATCATTGGTGTTTTTAGTCTTGCTCCCTTGAAGTAAGGAATTTGGGACAGGAATATGCATGTGACTTTGGGACAGAATAGATATATGACTAACTTATAGGGGAATGAAAGGCAAAGGAAGGGGAAAGACTAGAATGTGCAACACTTAGCTTGACACATTGTCAAAGATATCATCTATATAGCTATATATATATGTATATATTTGGGAAATATTGTTTTGAAAACATTAAATTCAAATTTTAGTTTTTCTTAGAATTTTAAGTTAATATTTTAACGTCAACAAGAATTTGTCTGAAATACAAATATTGGCAATAGTAAATAAATATAGCGTGTGTTAGTTGCAAAGGAAAAATGGATAATATTAATGAAAAAGACTAAATGTTTGTAATCAAACTTCTTTAGCATTTATGTACTAGAATATTACAGAAACAGTTCCAGTAACAAAGAGACATGATGGCAAGGATACGTACTGCTACCATTACTAATACTGGTTACTAATACTAATACCATTACTAATACCTAAAGATATGGTATTCATTTACCATGAAGCACCAATATCTTCTCTTGCTTGTCCTTATCACCTTCTGTAATCCACAACTCAGAACTTCTTTCAAAACACTTTATAATGTATGTAGTGTAGTCTTTTAATTTACTTTTTTATTCTGACTTGACTGGAGTAAAGACATAGTTTTCAGAAGTTGATTATGCAGCACCTTTTTTTCTTTGTTATTGCTTCATTCAAACTTAACGAGTTTTCCAAACTCTGTAAGTAGAATTAGTAATTTAAAGTGTAAACAAGGGATGTCTCTTGACAAGCAGCCCATGGGGAGCTCATGAAACCAGATTGTCAATTAATCACAATTGGACAGAATAGACTAAAGCAGTGGACAAGATGAAGTGCAATAAAACCAATGAAAAACAATTATGAGAATTTAAATTAACATTTAAATATTATTATAGTCTCTTGAAAAAATAATAAAAGAAGTTACTGATGTGTTGAAATATTGGCATATCTCATCGATAGTTAACACAGCAGACCTAGTATAGAGATAGAGTTCCTTGAATTTCAAAACACATTTCTCTGAAGATACAGAAGAAATGACTGAATTTATTCCAGTTAAATAAAAAAATACCTCATCTGTTTTACTCTACTAGCATTTTTATTCTCTCATATCTATAATTCAGTTTCTGAAATATTCTGGAAGATATATACATATTAGCCTTCTCCATTTTCATTGAATGTATATATAATACTTTTTCTTCTTTACTAAAGTGGTAGAGGTAATTTGATGATTTTTTCTTTATCCTAAGTAAATCTGGTATAAAATATTCCAAATATAGTTTTCACTAAAAAGGTTAAAGGGAAAGCAATATATTTATTGCCTTTCTTAGAATTTTTTGAATTGGCCTAATCATTAAATAAGTTGACATTGGACAGATGAATAAGAAAGAACATAATTTTTATATTTTAATGGAAGATAACTTACAAGGTAAGGTGGCAAATGGTGACAAATCCTAAATATTTTTATATTAGGTTGAACATAAAGGAACAATTTTGCAAAAGTAAATATAGTATGTGGGACAACTAAAAAGAAATGATTTATTTTGACAAGATCTTTTTGTACAGAAATCTCTCATCATACATTCCAGTTGGATGAGCATTTGAAAAACTTTTTTCTTCTTTGTTTTTCTCCTGGTACAGGGAATTCATCTTCTGCATGGGAATTTTAATCTCCTGTTTTAAGGAAGAAAAGAGGGGGATTAGAGTGTTATTATCTTATTAGTTGATTTTAAGTATTTTTATCTATTAAACATGTCAACGTGGCTTCTTTGGGAGTGGCATATTCTGTCATTTTTCAAAATCATATCTCCATTGTGCATTGGACTCCACCACCACTGACCCTCATTGGCCTTCCCTGATTGCTGCTGGTAACCTCAGTTCTATATTAAAGTTCAAGGGTTTGTTGTTTGTTTAGTTTAACCCTTTTTCTTTGTTTATGTTTCACATATGAATGAGATCATTCAGAATTTATCTTTCTGCTTCTTATTCACTTAACATAATCCCCACTAGTTCCATCCATGTTGTTACAAATGACATGAATTTATCTTTTCTAAGGGCTGTTTAGTATTCTATTGTGTATATATGCCACATCTTTATCCAGTCATCTGATAATAGAAACTTAAGTGATTTCCAATTTTTGCCTATTGTAAATAATGCTGCAGTAAACATGAGGATACACATTTCTCTGAGAATTTGTATTTTTGTGTCTTTTTGATAAATACTCTTTGATATAATGACAGGATCATATTCCATTTTTAATTTTTTGAGGTGTCACCAAAATGTTTTCTATAAGGATAGCATCAATTTTCTCTGCCACCAACCATGTGGAAGTGTTCCTTTACCCTTCATTCTCACTAATATTTGTCGTTTTCAGACTTATGAATAATAACTAATCTCACAGATATTAAGCTGTGTATCATTGTTGTTTTCACTTGCATTTCCCTAATAACAAGTGAGGAGGAACATCTTTTCATGTGCCATTAGCTATCTGCATTTCTTCTTTGAAGCAATTTCGAGTCACTTCTACCTAATTTTTGATTGGATAGTTTTTTTATTTTTCACTTTTATGAATCCTTTGTATATTTTTAATATTAAGCCCTTGTCAGATATATATGCAATACAAATATCTTCTCCCAGTCAATAGGTTGTCTTTTTGTTTTGGTGATGGTTTATTCCACCATGTAGAAGCTTTTAGTTATATGTAGTCCCATTTGTTTATTTTTGTTTTTGTTTTTCTTGCCACTGGAGTTGTCTCCAGAGGCTTCAAAATGCTGATAGCATGAATGTCTGACCTATGTTATCTTCCAAGTATTTTGTGGTTTGCAATCTTATACACTAGTCTCTCATCCAGTTCAAATTATTTTTTGTGTGTGGTGTTAGAAAGTAGTCTATTTCTATTCTTTTGCCTGTAGCTGGCCAGGTTTCGCAACACCATCTATTGAAAATGTCTTTTTTTTTCCTTCATCATATGCTCTTGGCTCTTTGTCATTAAATAACTGACCATATATGAGTAAATATGATGTTTCAGTTCTATTTCACTAAGCCGTGTTATTATTCTGGTACCCTATAGTTTTGATTGCTATCTCTTTGTAGTTTAGCCCAATATCTGAAAGTGTGATACATCTAGCTTTACTATTTTTTCTCATAATTGTCTTTGCTATTCAGATCTTTTTTTATTCTATAAAATTTTTAATTTTCTTCTATTTCCTTGAAAAATTCCAGTGGGATTTTGATGGGTATTGCATTAAACCTGTGTATTTCTGTAGGCAAGATGTTCATTTTAACAGTGTTAATTCTTCCCAGCAATGAGCACAGAATATCTTTTTAAGTTGTATCAGCCTCTATTTCTTTTAAGAATGTCTCATATATATTTTTTTTTTATTGTACAGGTATTTCACCTCCTTTGTTAAGTATATTCCAAGGTATTTGATTCTTTTTGCTTCTATTGTAAATGAGGTAATTTTCTTGATTTATTGTCTGTGTATAGAAATGTAGTGGATTTTGTGGGTTGATTTTATAGCTTGCCACTTTACTGTACTCATTGATTAATTTTAGTAATTTTTGATGAATATTTTAGGGTTTTTACATGTATTATATCATCTTCTAGTAGTGATAGTTTTACTTCCTCCTTTCCAATTTGAAATCATTTTATTTCTTGACTAAGAAATAATTGCATAATTGCTATTATTAAGACCTCTAGTGTGGTGTTAAATAACAGTGGTGAGAATTGACAACCTGTGTTTTAGTTTTTCACCATTGAAAACCTGTGGGTTTATCATTTATGACCTTTACTATGTTGAAGTATGTATCTCCTATCCTCATTTATATAGATTTTTAAAATCATAAATGGGTATTGAATCGCATCAAAAGTTTTTGCTGCACCTATTGATATCATATGATTTTTCTTCTTGCTCTCATTGATGTGATGTGTTAAATTGATAGATTTGTATATTTTTATCATCCTAGCATCCCAGGGATAAATCCCACTTGGTTATGATGGATTATCCTTTCAATGTATTGTTGGAATTGGTTTTGCTATTATTTTGCTGAAATTTTTCCATCTATTTTCATTAGAAATATTGGTCTGTAATTTTCTTTTGCAGTAACATATTTATTAGCTATTGGTATCAGTATAATGTTGACCTCATAGAAAGTGTTTGAAAGATTTTTCTGTTATTCAATTTTTTGGAAAAGTTTGAGAAGAATAACTATTCTCTGAAGCTTTGGTAAAACACACTAATAAAGGGATTAGACCTGGGTTTTTGTGTGGAGACTTTTGATCACCTTTTCAATTTATTTGCTCGTGGTGGTTCTGTTCAGGTTTTCTATTTTTTCCTGATTCAGTCTTAGTAGACAGCATGTTTCTAAAAATCTGTTCATGCCCTTGAGATTGTCTAAGTTATTGACATAAAATCGTTCATAGTAGTCTCTTATGATGCATTTATTTCTGATATGTTTTGTAACTTTTCTCATTATTTCTCTGATTCTAGCTGAGTATTTTCCTCTCTTCTTCATGAATCTTGCAGAGGTTTGCCAATTTGTTTATCTTTTGGTTTCATTGATCTTCTGGATTGTCCTTTTTGATTTCTATTCCACTTATTTTTGCTCAAATATTTATCATTTCCTCCCTTGTACTGACTTTTGGCTTCAGTTGTAGCTCTTTTTTCTACTTATCTTAGTTGAAGGGTTAGGCTGTATACTTGTGATTTTTCTTTTGTTTTGAGGTAGCCCTAGATTATGATAAACTTCCTCCTTATTACTGCTTTTGCTATATCCCATAAGTTCTAGTAGCTCATGTCTTCACTCTTTTTTGTTTCCAATTACTTTAAACATTCTCCTTTGATTTCCTTCTTTACATAAGAGTCATTAAGAAGTTTCTTTAACTTCCATGTATTTTGTAATCTTTCAACTTTCTTACTGTCACTGATTTCTAGTTTTAAGACATTGCTCTCAGAGAAGAAGCTTAGTATGATTTCAATCTTTGTAAATTTGTTGAATCATGTTTTGTTTGCCAACACACAGTCTATCCTTGAGAATACTGCATGTGCACTTGATATGAACAATATGAATACTGCAGTAATTGCATGAAGTGTTTAATATATGTCTGTTAAACCCATCTGCTCTAATTTGTTATTTAAAGATATTGTTTGTTAATTTTCTGCCTGGTTAATTTGTCCATTATTGTAGTTGAGTGTTGAAGTTTCCTACTATTATTTTATTATTTTCAATGTCTCCCTATAGGTCTGTTAATAATTACCTTATGTAACTTAATGCTTCTTTATTTAGTATGTGTGTATATATATACATATATATGTATGTATATGTCTTGCTGCATTGATCACTTAATCATTATATAATGTTCATCTCTGTCTTTTGTTATCCTTTATTGTTGGAAGTCGGTTTTATCTGATATAGATATGGCTGTCACTGCTTTTATTATTTTTCTTTTCTTTTCTTTTTTTTTTTGTTTTAGTTATCATTTGACAGTAGGATTGTCTTCCAACCACTGACTTTGAGCATATGTTTATCTTCTGAATGTAGGTGAGTCTCCTGAAAGCAGCATAAAGCTGGGTTATGTTTTTCAATCCATTCAGCCACTTACTGCCTTTTGAATGGTGAGATAAGTCCATTATAATTTAGGATGATTATTGATTTATAACTTTTCATTTCTAATTTAATGGTTTCTGAATGTTGTTTTAGTCAGTATATTTGTTCCTTTTCTTTTCATAGGTTATTGAAAACAAATATGATGTGCTTGGTTTCTCTTTTTTATTTTTTGTTTTATATTTGTTTTATATTTTATTTTTTGTTTTTGTTTTTATTTCCCTTTCGTTATGTGTTGAGTTTACTTTGGATTTACATAAAAAGATTCTATGCTTACAAAGTCTTGAGCTCATTGTAATCCTCCACTTTTTTATTCTCACTCCCACATTTTATATTTTGATGTCTTGATGCTTTTAAGTGAATTTTCTTTTCATTTTAATGAATTTACTTAGTATTTCTGGTAAAACTAATTATGTGGTAATGAATTTTGTTAACTTTTGCTTAATTGCAATTTTTTTTATCATTTCCTCAATTCTTGATGATAATCTATGAGGTTAGAGTATCTGTAGTTGGAATTACTTTTATTTGATCACTTTAGACCTATTTGCTATTCCTTTCTGTCCTTTAGAGTGTCAGCTGAGAAATCCAGTTGACATGTCTTAAGGGGACACCTTTGGATGTAACTCATTTTTCTCTAACTACTTTTAGTTTCTCTCTTAATCATGTATCTTTTACATTTTAATGATGATGTGTTTTGGTTAGGTCTGTTTTTTATTTGTCTTTTTTTTTTTTGGAACTCTTTGAGCTCCCTGGGTCTTGAGGTCTGCATCCTTCCTCACGTTAGGAAATTCTCACTTCTTATTTCTTCAAAAATAGATTCTGCCCCTTTTCTCTCTTTCTCTTCTCCTTCTAGGATCTTTAGGATACAAATATGTTTCATCTTGATGTTATCCCATAGGTTTCCCATGCTGTCTGTTTCCTTTCTTTTCTTTTTTTCTCTTTGCTGGTCTGCTTGAATACATTCCACTGCCCCATTTTTCAGCTCCCTGATTCTATTGGAGGCTTCTTCCGATCTACAACTGAGCTCCTCTGTTATGTGTTTTAGTTTAGTGATTGTGATTTTTATTTCTATGAATTCTGGCTTTATCTACCTCATAGCTTCTCTCTCTTTGTTATAGCTATATTTTTTTCCTATGTTATTTTCCTCATTTAAGTGCATTTCATTATTATTGTTGCTTTGAAATCTTTATCCCGTAGTTTACTTAAACTGTTCCATTCATAGTTTCCCTTGGACTTTTGTCTTGGTCCATCATTTCCAATATAATTCTCTGTCTCTTTTATCTGTTTGCTATTTTTGTTTATTTCTATGAATTTGGTGACTCTGTTATAAAGGCCTTGAGTTAAGGTGTCTGTTTGTACAAAATAGACCTAAATCTTAGTCTAAAACTGGACTTCCTTTATTTCTTTGTTCTCTACACTCATTGGATTTGTTGAAGTTCTAAGATGAGCCTAGACTTATTACCTGAGAGGGTTGACTTTGGAGTAGGGAGGCTAGAGTTTTCCTCCACAGTTACAGGCATGAACAATAAAGCACACAAAGAGATACCTAAGAGTTATGGACTCAAAATCAGCAAGAAGGCTGTAATCCCAATGTAGCCCACAGAGCAGAGATAGCAAGGAGTTGTTGTTAGAGGAATATTCTCCCTTATGAAAATCCCTCAGTTTTCCAGAAGTGTGACAATCCCAGAAGGAGGCCATATGCGCCCCTGAGGCCTAGAGGTGGAATCTCAGAAGGTAACAAGCAGATAGTAACCTATTTTGTTGTAGCTCTAGGCTAGTGGGAGCTGCCACTTTTTGATGGTGCTCTTCCAGTTATTTTCTCATGAGAGGGGT
Organism: Solenodon paradoxus; assembly: GCA_004363575.1. Lineage (NCBI taxonomy): Eukaryota > Metazoa > Chordata > Mammalia > Eulipotyphla > Solenodontidae > Solenodon > Solenodon paradoxus. The sequence continues at coordinate 355,152 of RJWH01000517.1, read as the reverse complement.
ACAAAGTAATGCTTTTTGATTTTTTAAATTTTTTTTCCCTGATAAATAGCCAATTCATTTTTTGACCTGGCTCTCTGTCTCTTTAGACCTGCCCTGGACATGGAGTGGTAAGTGCTTAGATTTCTGCTCCATCAAATGCAGCAGCAAGTGCCAACAGTTCTGCACTACTGAGCTAATGATATAGAGGTTGGTCACTTCACCTAAGGGTCTTTCTCATAATGGTATCCTCCCATGTGATCACCTTGAGGAAGCAGATGTCCAGTTCACTGGGGTCCCAGCTCTGTTTCCATCCTGCATAGAGGTCCCTCGCTCAGTGAGTGAAAGCCATTTCCCACATAGGGGATTGCTCAGTGTGTAAGCAAATTCATTAGTTTCACAAGAGTGACCATTTTGTCAGTCTCTTCCCACAGTTCTAGTGTCTCTGAACAGAGTAGTGTGGCACTGTTATCAGTCTCTCCAAACTTTTATGGAGGCATATGTCCCTTCTGTGGAGATTATGGTTCATTTCTTTGCAAAGACTTTGGTAGGCAAATAGATGTTTTCTTAGGTGTGCTTTGAGGAGAAAGTGAGCCTGGAATCTTAACAGACTGTCATTTTGGAAACTTTTACAGATTTTTAATTCAAAAAATCTTTGATGGTTATATAAGGCTATGGCATTTTCTTAGCATATATAAAATTTTCCTTACTGTATAACACATAGCAAAGATATTCACAAAACATAAGCATATTTAATTATTGATATTTGGTGATTCAAAATTAAAATATGAAATAATTGTATTTTTAAATGTATCTTGTTCATGTGCATTTTAGTTTTAAAAAACATTTTGCTGATGAATCGCATGCCCTTGTCTCTTTCCATTGGTTGTAGAGTAATTGATAGCATAACACTTTTTTTATACCTTTCTGTTTTTATTTCTAGTAGTACAAGTTGAAATATTTAATGCATTCATTATTAGCACACTAGCCAAGTGCTAGATATTTAATTAAACATTGTTTCTGAGGGTGCTTCAGGATGAAATTTGTATCTGAATTGGTAGACAAAGAGGATAGTACTGCCTTCCTCATTGTGTGGGCATTATTCAATCATTTCAGGTTCTGTATAGAAAAATAAAAACACAGAGGAACAGAGGAAGGGGGAATTCTCTGTTTTACAGATGGATTGAGATTTTGACACACACACACACAAACACACACACACACTGTTTCTGTTTTTTTGAAAAATCCTAATACAAATGGCTTCCATTTATCATCAATGTAAAATATTAGAACTTTAATAAGGAGCTGCTGAATATAAACATACTAATTATATCTTATTTATGTTCAAATTAAAAGCATCTGTGACCTCATAAAATTGTGTCTGATAAAACACACCTTAGAGCAAGAATTAAAAGGTAATTTTGTGTTCCTGAGTCTCAGCTTATTCCTCTAAATCAGTCTTTTTCAGATTCCTAATCTGAAGGTTCTTATTCACTCAGATATCTGCTGGTGAATGACATTTGCTACCACTTTTAGTGTACACTTTTTGGCAAAAAAATTACTATTTGTGTATATTTAGATACATTAAGGCAGAAAATGTTATAATAAAAGTCTTAGAACATATATTTATTTTAATGCTTTTTTCTAATATATAGGTATGTCGCTTCTATTATTAGATTTTCCAAGATATTTCATTCTTTTTGATAGTTGTAAATGGTTTGCTTTATTGAGTTATCTTTCTATAGTTTGTTATTTGAATATAAAAGCATAATAGATATTCAAATATTAATTTTGTGGTCTGAAAAATCATTTATTGTTTATAATGTTTCTGGTAGAGTTTGGGTTCTCTCTATATATTTAGTTATGTGCAAATAATGATAGTTACACTTCTTCCTTTCCAATTTAGGTACCTTTTATATTCTTTTATTGCCTAATTGTTCTGGCTAGGACTTACAACATTATATTGAATAATAGTGTTGAGAGAGAATATCCTTTGCCTTGTTCCTGATCTTAGATGAACAGCTTTCAGTTTTCCTCAATGAGTAATGTTGGCTGTGGGTTTCTTATAAATAACCTTTATTATGTTGAGGTATGTTCCATCTATATGCATTCTTTCAGTGTTCTTACCATAAAAGGTAGTTGAATCCTGTTAAATGCCTTTTTGTACCTGTGGAGATGATTATATGATTTTTGTCTTTTTTATGTTGACATGATGTGTCACAATTATTAATTTGCATTTTAACCATCCTTGAATACCTGCAATAATCTCACTTTATCCTGGTATATGAATCTTTTAATCAGTAGTTGAATTTGGTTAGCTAGTATTTTCTTAAGAATTTTTTCATACGTTGTTATAAGAAATAGGAAAAAGAAAAAAATAGATGTACAGTTAGTCCATCAATACGGATTTGAAGAATCAGCATCATTAAAGTGGTGATATTGCTTAAAGAAATATACATATTTAACACAATTCCTATAAAAAATCCACAGACATTTTTTCACAGATATATAACAAAAACATATAGTTTATTTGGAGCTAATAATGACCCTGAGCAGCAAAAACAACACTGGGGAGGGGAAAAAAAAAACAAAGAGATATCACATTTCATAAATTCTAACTACTATATAGCAGTAGTAATCAAATCAGCATGGTATCCAAATAAACACAGACATGTAGATGAGTGGAACAAAATTGAGAACCTGTTGGTAAATCCACATATATATATATATATATGTAATTAATTTATGATAAAAGAGCCAAGAGCATACAATGTAGCAAGAATAGTCTCCTCAGTAAATGATGTTGGGAAAACTGGAGAGACACATGCAAAGGAATAAAACTAGACCACTATTAACATCATACCCAAAAATTAATTCAAAATAGATTAAATGTAGGCCCTGAAACCATAAAATATATAGAAGATAACAAAGGCAATACATCCCTAACATTGACCTTAGTGATTTAAGAATTCAGTTCTAATGTTAAGGAAACCAAAGTTAGTAAATTAGAAAACATCAGAAATTCTCTGCATAGTAAAAGAATCTATCATCAAAATGAAATGACATCCTACTGAATGGGAGAAGATATTTGTACCTCATATATTTGACAAGTGGTTAATATCCATATATGTATAGAGAAACTGGCAAAGCTCAACAACAAACAACCCAATTGAAAATTGGGTAGAAGACATGAATAGACATTTCTCAAAAGGAAATATACAGATGGCCAACAGGCACATGAAATTATGTTCTATATCTCTTGTTATTAGGCAAATGCAAATCAGAACAGCAATGAAATATCAGTTCATACCTGTGAGAATGACTATTATTCAATAACGGTAAAAAGATAGTTGGTGAGGATTGGGAGAAAACTGAATCCTTACACACTGGGGAAAATCTTGTACACTTGTGCAGTCTTTATGGAAAGCAGAATGGACATTTCTCTAAAAAATGAAAACAAATTTCATATGATTCTGTTATTGTATTTTGGGTCAGGTAGGGGGTGGAAAAGAAAGAATAAAAGGGTCAGTTATATATTAAATGATAGAACTAAATTATTGGTGGTCAATTTAATGTATTACATGAAAGTGTTGATTTGCAATGATGTACACCTTAAACATATATAATGTTTGATGTAGTATTTCTTCAATAAAGTTTAAAAATGTTCCAAGAATCCCCCAAACTAATTTTAGATAGTTAAAAACAAGCAACTAATATGTGTTTAGAAATGCAAGTGAAAATTAGCAGGTATTTCAGCTTACTATGTTTGTATTCAAACTTCATCTTGGAAACTACCCATGTCCCATATCCAAGCTCTAATTTCTACCTATTACCTTTAGTCAGCTTTCTGCAGAAACATTAACTTCCCAGAAACTCTTTCTGCTCTTGAGAGTTCAGACTATAGATTCTGAAGTATGGATGCTGCAAATTAACTGCTATTTTGCCAGACTTCTTAAGTCTGGGTGATTGAAACATAATCACAAATGAATGTTTTTTAAACAAGCAACCTAATCAAAATATGAGTAGAAGAAGTGAATAGACATTTCTCATAAGAAGATGTACAGAATCCCAATAGGTACATTAAAAGTTGTTCCTTTTCCCTTGTTATTAGGGGAAAAAAAAAAAAGCAATGAGATACCTGTGAGAATGAGTGCTATGTAAAAGACTGGAAGCAACAAATATTGGAGTGTGGAGAAAAGGGAACCCTTTTGCGCTGTTGGCAGAAGTGTAAATTGGTGCAACCTTTATGGAAAGCATTATGAGGACTGCTGAAAAATTGTGAATGTAAATTCCAAATGATCCTTCATCCCACTGACAAAAAGTGAGTACCTATTATCAGAAAATAAAGAAAATGTCACACACACACAGAATGGAATATTATGCAGTACTTTAAAAGATGAAATGCTGTCTTTTGCCATGACATGGATAGAACTAAAGAGAATTATGCTAAGTGAAGAAAGCCAGAAGGAAAAATGCAATTACTGGATTATCTCACTCATGTGTGGAATAGTAAAGAAAAAAGCAAATGAACAGACACCAACCCTTGGACATTGAAAATACATAACCAGAGAGGATGGGGGTGGAGATAGGAATAAAGGGTGATATGGGTTCTATGGACAATGGTGGAGGAATTCTGGTGATTTGGTTGTGGGTGTGATATTTTGTTTGATATTTGATGATTGGTAAACCTGCATAAGGACTTGTAGTGTTTTGTGCTCAAAGTTACCTGAATAAAAATTGGTAAAAAAAAGAACAAAACTATTAAATTGTAAAATAAAATGAATCTTCTATTATATTCAATGTGGAGATACATTCCAAAGATTTTAAAAATAAACAAAACAAATTAGATTGCTGAAATAAATCACAAGGAAATAATTTTTCGTTAGATTAAATAAAATAATTTTTTCTACATATTGCAAAATCTATAATAATTACAAAAGGTACATTTGAAACACTTCATTAAATGTGACAAAAATGAAAATACTTTAACAGAACTATAAAGAGATAATTTCACAAAAGGAATTCAGTTGAATAAAATACATGAGTTTAACCTCGCTAATATAAATATAATAGTAGTGAAAATATCCACATTTACACATTTTAATGTCAATATTAAAAGAAATCTTTCAGTAGAGATAGAGGGTAAATTATGTAACTGGTTAAAGTTGTACATTATAACTTTCAGGAAGGCAGTTAGTAGATCAGAAGCTTTGGAAAATTAAACGGACTTTGACTATGTTTTAATTTTTATGAATATTTCAAAAGAAAACCTAGGTTCAGGAATAAAGATTTATGCAAATGATTCTCAACACATCATTGCGAAAAAAGCAGAAATAATGAAAGTGCCCAACACGAATGATGGGGTGAGGTTATTTAATTTTAGTGTGTTAAAGTCAGTTAATCTATCAAAGATCAATAAATGATTAGTGATATTTAGTCATCTCTGCATTACTGATCTTTTGCACATTAAAATTTAAAGCAAAGTTTGGCTTGATCTGTATGAGCAAATGCATATTCATACTATCATTATGTTATTAATGAATTTTTTAAATTTTCTCATGAATTTTTAATATTATGCAAAGAATAATCTGAAATAAAGATATTAAGAAAAATAGAAATTATAGCACTTTAAAAATAATAAATTAACACAAAATTAGCATGTACTTAGCAATTTGTCTGCCATGGAGTCTTTTCATAAACATTACCTAGTCCACCTAATTTTTAAAAAATGGACGTATTCCACAATTGTGGTCATCTGTCTGTACATATTTGATTATATTTAGTCAGAAAACTGGACCTTTTTTTATATTCTTATAAATGCATCTTTCTTTTTTCTCAAAACAGTAAAAAATGACAAATACATCATCATTTACAGATCAAATTGATCCTAATGCTCACATTAATATTAAAGTTCTCCTTGTTCATTTGTGAAGGTTAATCTTTTGTTTTCAAAGTGAAAATGCTTTTGAAAATGGAATTACCTTTTTAATATGAAGTTCTAACTAATTTAGCAAATCACAGCCATATTACTCACAAAATCTAAAGAGGGTTATTTTAGTTCAAAATGAGTATTATGTGAGTTGTTAACAATGGAATTATCAGTAATAACCAAATGGATTTGATATTTGGCATAAATAATTTTTGAGCAGATACCAGTGTAATATGCTAGTCATCAAATAAACCCTTAGGTGAATTTATGATACCAAATATATAATATTTGACACCCTCCCATCCAACTTTTTTTTTCAAAGTATAAATATTATTGGAAACAACAGTTTGTGAGCTTCTGGTTAGTCAATCAATTCCTTATAAAACAATTTCTGCAACTGATTTGATGAGAAGTCTCTACTTGGGTGCAAGTTTGAATTGGACCAATAGCAGTCATGCTCCACTATTTTCCTAGATATTCACTGGTTTCATGGGAAATACACTTATTCCTGGGTATACAAAATATTAAGTAAAGGAGGAAAATAAATATGATATGCTGACCAACCATCTCAACTCTCTGTGATCACCAGTCTCTGCCTTTGTAGTATGGGCATACAAAATCAGACAGTGTCAGACTTTAGAAAGCTATTATTTTTGCAAAGTTCACTTTTCACATTGTGCTGTGGGGCGATGATGAAGAAGGAAAATAATTGTCACCTTATTTTAAAAAACATTTTTAATAGTGTGCTGTTTCATTTCTACCCCTGCTCTGATAGCTGAGGATAAACGGAGAGTTTTTACTGTGCTTGCTTTCATCTAAGTGGTTTCGTATCAAGAGTGTAACGTGAGCAGACATGAACAGAGATACTGCTTTTGCCTCAAAATATTCTGTCTCCATTGTCATTGCCTTCCTACCAAGAGGTCACATGATGACAACATGGAGATTTCTGAATCCATGTAGAATTCATAATTTTGGAGAGTGAATTAGCAACCTGTCTCATCTTCAAGAGGAGATAGCAAAGTGCAGTGGGTTGAGTGTGAACAGGCCCAGCACTAAGAGATGGAGAATAAAGAAAGTTAATCATTCACCTTTTCTCTTAAGAATCTGACCAACTACCCTAAATACCTTTCTACAACTCTCAGGCACTGGTATGGAATCTACACTGATATGAAATCAGTCAGAATTGATGGAGATACTTAAATTTAAAGAGTCCTCAGAGCCAAGAAATGGGTCAAATAAGAGGAAAATCTGGATGACCCTAGAGTACATGGGGTGTTTTGGGTGGGTTTGTTCTCCCATGATGTTATTCTGGAATCATATCTGCTTGCTGGTCCTGGTAGTACCTGCCTTGCTGGAACTTTGACCATGGTGTACATGGATCGTCTGTGTACAGCCTGTGTTAGGGAAAAACTAAAGTTCATGGGACAGCAGGTTTTCTGTTCCATGTCTGCTTGTAAGAGTCCCTCCCCTCCACCTCTCAACATACACTTAAACCTGCGTTATATATGCACCTTGTAGTGTAGTTATCTGAGACTACATCTCTGGACTTATAGTTTAAGCTCTAGTGACCTCTTGAACAATTAGTGGTAGAAGTAATTAAATGCCACTGATATTTTCCATGGTATCTTTTTAGGTGACTTACCAACATTAGCAGTTACCCAAAATAGCAGTAACAATTTTTAATATCTGTTCTTTTTAGCCATGAATTTTTTTGCCAAATCCTTCATTCAGCAATTCACATGAAGCTTTTGCAAATCCACTTAGGCAGGATACATTTACTAGCTATGCCTCTTCCTGAAACAGATCAAATTTCCTAAAATGTAATGCAAATTTTGTAAATAGTTTTTGCACCCTTGAAAAAAAGAATCAGTCCTTCCACATCATTCCTTTTTATGTTCCTTAACAACAGATGTCCACCTAATCAAAGAATAAAGACTTTTTGTTGCCTGATGTATTTATTAAAAAGAAACATACTATGTGCCAGGCACAGCTCCAGATTTTGCACATAGGACTAGGGCTAGAGAAGAATGCAAATAAGTAATTGAGACTTTGACTTACCATACTCAAGATAAGTAGGGAGTTTGAGTCTCCTGATTGAGATGAAAAGCCATTACAGGTTTTTAGAAGGAGAGCCATAGTGCTGTTTTATCAGAATCACTATGGCTTCCATGTTGACTTCATGACTATTACTGTTAGTTGGAGAAAAAATAGAGAATGGGGACATAGAATAAAAAAAATAATGAGGTTATTGTAGTAGTTTAGAAAAATGGACCATGGTATCAGAAGTGCAGTGGACAAAAGCAGTAAAATTCCAGGTATATTTACAAGAAAGAGCTAATACTGATGGAATGTTGTCAATGACCACCTCAAGGTTTTTTCACCTAGACAACTGACAGAATGGAGTTTCTCTTCATCCAGATAAAAATTGCAGCACTTGATTGTAGGTAGTGTGCATAGTAAGAGGTCAGTTTTGGATATTTTTACATAGTACATGCTTTATGGGACTCGTTAAGGAGACTGGACAGAGTAGAGGGGTACCATTCCATCAAATACATGACTAGACCCTGGACTTTCCCCAACAAAGGGATAAAGTTAGCACCAACAAAATTTGTCTCAAGCATTCATGCATGGAAACAATGATGCTAAGTTCAAATTTTAATTGATTAATATTGTACTAAATGTTAGGGAAAGGACATTATATTTTCTAAATGTGTGATACATAACATGAGTAACTGTATTTCATCACCATACATGTAATATGAGTATCATACAATTTAGCATTTCAAAGTATAAAGTTTTACATGCAGACTTATTGCAATGAAATGTGTCACTACATAGAAAGAAAACTGATATATTTTAATGCAGACAGAATAAAATACTTTGAGATGATACCTATTATTTTTAGATTGATATTTCTAAACAGACTTTTTTAGTGATAAATAACAAAGAGTTGAAATGTTAAATTCTATTTTGTTAAATGCAATTTATTTATAGGATTGCATTCTTGTCTTTTAGTGGTAGTAAATCATAGTGAATACAAAATCATTTTAAGCAAAAATGAGTAGGCCATTCTTAGATGACGAGTATTCCACATACTTAAGGAAGGAGGATTTGAGTTACTGTTTAGATTTACATATGGTTAGGAGATATTGTATTCTAAAAAGAAAATAAGCAATCAAATATTAACCATATAATGGAAGACTATGTTATGAAAATTGAAACAAAAATAATTCTAATTAAAGATAAAAGAAAGTCATAATTACTGCACATATTTAAGAACAGACCACACAATCTCTTGAAGTAAATCTTTGCGTGGTTTGATTGCATGATAATGCCAAGAATATTCACTCATTAATGTTAGCAATCCTAATGACCAAAAATAATAATAGTAAAGTTTAGATCAGTTAGGATTCTTTATTTTAGAAAGTCAAATACATTTACAGGAAGTTATTTGTAAATATATACATATATGCATATATATATAATAAGAATGCCTTCTGAGAATGTTTATAACCACATAGTCATGCTTGACTTCAACTTATCAGGAATACATTTAGTTAAAATTTACTTCAGTTTTTGATATGCCATGCTGTTTATTTTGTTTTAATTAGATTTGATGTCATTTGTTGATTTAGAAAGGTTTAGACCACATAATCTCATCTAATTTAATTTATGGCAAGAACACCCATATAAGTATCTCTTTAACAGGTTTATAAAAATATTTTTTAAAACTAAGGAGCAAGGAAAGGTCATTCACCTTATTAGTTCTCCTATTTGATGTCATTTTGCAAGCACAGAGTTTAAATAACACCATTGAGATCATCTAACACCTTTGCTATTGGGGATTTTTTTTCAAATCACTGCCAAGTTTCGCATGAGATATATTTTAACCTTTTTTGCATGAACTTGGAGGGGTTTGTTTGTGACTTTTGCCCCCTTTTTGATTTATCAGTGGAATTCGTGACCTAATGAAATTTTCTTTCTTTTTCTTTTTTTTTTTTGTATACCCTCTTCCCTGTGGCATCTATACTTCAAAATGACAAGCACGGTTTTGAAACATACCTTCACCTTTGGGCCATAATAATATAAAGCAGCTAAAACCTATTTTTCAATCCACCTTGCACTTAAATTTAACAGCCGTCATAATAGTTCGTTACCCTCATGGGTGAGAAAAACTGATGGGCAAGGAGGTCAGCAATGATTTTGTGATAGAATTTTTTTTCACTATGGCTCTACGGGCCTCAGATATTCTTGCTCTTTCTAAGGTCCTGAAAAATACTTTCAAATGATTTTCTGACCATGGGAACCGCCCTCATTTTATGTTAAATCTCATTGTCTTTCAAGGGTAAATATTCTACATGTGTTATACATTTTAAGATTCATTATTATTTCCATCAAGAAAATGTATATTTTTATACTGACTTATTATACCTTTGTCAACCATTCTTTAAACCAGCTTAACTGGCCCTTTAAATAGGCAGAGCTCGACAAGTATATACATTTAGTTTTCTTGTAGCTTCTTCCATAGGAGGAACCCAATAAAGGTTTCCTTGTAATGTCAAATTTATATCAGGGATATCTTAAGGTCCATTGCCTAATTTCATTTAAAGGTAGAATCTCTGCTTTCCTAAATGCTATTCGAAAATATTAATCCTTTCAAAATGCATTTTGAGATAGAAAAAAATGTATTTTGATTTCTTAAATGATTTACTTGGAGACTTCCATTATTCTTGTAGGACGCATGTTGAATTTTCATTATTTTGCAAATGTCAAAAATAATTGATGACACCATTTTAAAGAACAGAACACTTCATAATCCATAAAATGTACACAATTGATTATTCAGGGTGATTTTGTTCCTTTTTGAAAATAGACTCAAGTTTATTACCCTATGTTAATGTGCCAGCATAAAGTAGGCTTCGGTAACTACACCGTGAGTATTTTATCCCTGAGTTATTAAACTTGTCTCTGCCTCCCTACACACTAATGTTAGAGGTTAATAGCCGTGTTCTGTTTTATCCAGTGCCTTACTTCACTTAATGCAGTGATGCATGGCTTTCATTAAGCCATGAAGCAAAAGGAATTGCTGAAAAAAATACCATCTAAATTCAGGACAAAATACCCTTACAATAAAAGAATACAATGTTGATAACAATCTCTGTCAAGTTTAGCTAGGTATACAACTGTAACATAACTATATTTTGAACTTTAGCACTTACAGGAAAACATTTGATCATGTTACAGTATTTCCATTGCAGGCTCTGGTGGAGTAGCATTTGGGTCTGCTTGCTGGTAGAGTTCAGTTCACATACATTCTAAGGACCCAGTTTCATGACCGGGACTGGAGGGAGCAACCAAGATGGACAACTAAATAAAATTTTTAAAATGCTTCTCTCTCCTCTCTTCCTGTCTGCCTGCTTACTCAGCTTCATTCCTGCCTGCACCTCTCTTTAATATATATAAATATGTAAACATATTTAATATAGATATATTTATAACAATATAAATAATTTATATTATAATAATAATTTAATATGTATTTCAGAATTCTATTTCTAGTGTTACTTTTGATACATTAATATCTATTTAAAATATATAGTAAATAGAACATGTTCTGTCATCCATTCTGCTCTAAGGCTATGCTTTTACTATAATCAGGTGAATTTTCAGTAAAATGGCTACTGGAATTATACTGAAATAAAAATTGGCATAATTAGCTATGTGTAATTTTAAATTGTCACCTCTTAACTCTATTCTTAGATATGCCAAAGGAGTAAAATAAATTCTTATTTGTTTTTGTCCTGTTTTTTGAGAAATATTTTACATATTTAATCAACAGATCAGTTATTCAGCATGTATGTGAAATGAAATGTTTTTGTAGATTGAAGAATACAATGTAATTTCTGCTCTAATGGCAGAATCTTTACTGTTCTGGCTTGACTTTTAGCTGTATTGGTGTCACATTGGTACACATTATTTTGATGGAACGTTATTGTCATGGTTTTTACAACTGCATTTGTTGTGGAATGTTTTTACGTGAAATTTTATGTAAATATTTATAAATGAAATATGTAGACGGACACTAATTAAAACAATGTCCTATCACCTATAGGTATGTACTTCTCTATTTCTGTCACTATGGATCTCTTTTACTGGTATATGAACTTAATAGAGGATATGTTTACCATAATACTTTTGAAATCCAACTATTTTTGTTGACTCTATCATTAGTAAATTTTATTTCATTACTGAGTGCTATTAATGAGTAATGAGCAAGACCAAAGTATAAGTTCAATGACTGAAAAATGTAACATTTCAAGTTTTATTTTTATTTCTTTGTTATAGAAGAAGGAAGCAGGCAGGAATGTAGGCAAGTAGGCAGGCAGGAAGAAAGGGAAAAAGAGGAGGAAAAACTATTTTTTTTTAAATGTAGTTGTTCATTTTGATTATTACCACCCCCTCACCAACTCGTGAATCTGGGTCCTTAGGTTTTGTGTAGACAATTGCTACAGCCACAGACATAACCCCTGAGCCACCAGAGTACACATTAAGTTTTTAATTATCATGAATAAAGCTGGTATAAATATTCTTGAACATGTGTTCCTTTGTAAGTTTTTATCTTCATTCCGCTTGGGTAAAAATCTAGAAGTGTAATGGAATAGCTTTGTCCTTTGTATGACCTGCATTAACAAGCTGCCAGGTTAGTTTCCAATGAGTTTCTACCCTTTTATAAGCTTGTGTTTCAGTTGCTCTATCCTTGTCAATAGCAGGTATTGTCCTTTAATCAGGGTCATAATAATGGCTATGATTTGTGTGCCTATGGTTACTGTGGTATACATTCTCCTATTGTGGGTTATTTAAAATTTCTCTGTGAACATATAGTAGACAAGAGATGTGTGCAATCTATTCTTGTGAAGCAATGCAAGGTAACTTTATCACAAAGCAGCAATCACCATAAATAATTGCATCACATGACTCTGTGTCCTTCTCATTTTGACACAGAGTATTAGGAAAATTAAGAGTCAGGAGACAAGAAAAGGAATCAGGTAGATAAATCATGGTCCCCTGGAATTTATTCAGGTCTGAATAGTTCTGAAAAAAAAAAAGATTGGTTTATTAAATATATTGTTTTAAGTGTAATTAGAAAGGATTTCCTAAATATTTCTTTATATATTGTCTATTCCTAAAATTTCAATGAGAGAGATACCTGTCAGGGAAGGGGCTAACTGCTGATAATAATGCAGTCTACTAGGTTGCCTTACTAAATATACCATTACATATTATTTGCAGAATATTACACTTTATTTATATTCCTGTTATTATTTAATTCACTTTAATTGCTATATAAAACTCCATTGCATAAAGAATGTTTCATTGTTCTAATTTGTTATTAAAAATGCCACACCTCTATCTATATTATTGTTCAACATTTCTATGCTTTAAATGTATACTGACCAAAATTGCAAGTATATATTCAGTCTGAGGACACTTGGTTTTCTTAAATCTTGAACACTATTTTCAGTGATCTTCTATTTCTGCATTATTCACATTCATTTCCTTATCTTATTCAGATAATGCTTTTAGATTCAGGGTAAAACTCAACAGTAGATTTTGAATGAATCCCTCAGTGATAGCTTCCACTTAATCAAATTCCTCTTTGAGTCCAGATAAAAGTTACTTTACTCATTTAATTTTCTGAAACTAATTAATTTTTACTTCTTTAAAAATAATGTTTTAATTTACTATTTGTTTGGTAGGTTTCAAAATACCCCGTATATTCTGTCAGAATTTATGTCTCATTAATCATTTGAACATTTATGTCAGATAAATTAATAAAATTATTGTCACCAGGAGAGGATTCATGTTTTGGTTATTTTTTTAAGACTAGATTTATTGATTTATCTTGTTGTGTAGGCTTTCAAACTAATTTTATTGTGAATGATGCTCTTGACCTTTGTTCTCTCTCTCCTGCAGTCCTTTCTCTCTAGCCATTTTTTTGCCTACTTCTCCTCTAATCTTTAACACCTATGCAAAGCAATTCTTATAAAGGCTTATGATACGATGGCAGCAACTTTGAGCATGTGACTGATTTTGTTGCAAAGCCTGCTGGAAGTTTAGTTCAGATTTCATATAGGAGAATGCATCTATGTCTTCCTATCTTCCTATCTCTAGTTTTCTTGGGAATTATAATATCAACAAAGAAGGGCAGTAGTGTTTTGAATTCAATTATTTTTACTTTTTAAATTTTTTTTCTGAATGGAAAGGATCATCATAGCCCTTTTATTTAAATAGTTGACTCACTAATCTTTTTTTTATGTCAATTATATACTCCCATTTACTTTGCAGAAGATGAATGCAGTCATCAATGTTGACTGACAAAACCAACTGAAATTTCATCTTCTTTATTTGATTTTATACCATCCATGGTCTGCAAAGATGTTTTTACTGTTTTATGATGACAAATAGGGTTTTGAATGTTTATTTCCTTATATTGTATTCATTATCACTTTGTACTTTAAGGAAAATAAATGATTAGAGCATATATTCAATATACCATCGTAGCCTGGAAATCATCTGCTAATTAATAACATTTTTGAGGTTAAATAACTTTGGAAAGAGAGAATCCTGATTTAGTTCAGTAATAGCAAAAAATCAATTTGTTTGTGATACTTCGTTAGTGGATATTTCTTTCAGAATATGCTATAGGCCTATTTTTTAATATAAGGTTATGGTGATGGAAGGAAAATAGACTCTACTGAGTATCACTAATCCCAGCTTCTAAAAGTGTTCTTCATATATTGAGAAGTTAATAAGTAATCTCTAGAAATAAAGTGTTTGAAAGAAATACATATTTTAGTGTAGTTTATTTTATTAATTTATGTATTTATTTATTTTATTTTGGGAAAGAGCTAATTCACCACATGACACCTTTATATTCTCAAAGAATTAATTTATATCCAATGGATAACATTAATATTTAATTTAATATTGGATATTTTCATTCATTCTGATGAATAATACAGCTGATACCTCTCTGTTTGACTGAACCATGTGTAAAAGAACATTGGCTAAATTTCACTGTGACTTTTATCATGAAGACCAGAGAAAGGGACTTAATAGTACAGAACTATTACTAAAATGATTTGCACATTATCATTTCCTTCTCTGCAGACTTTTTGTAATCCCTTAAGAACCTTCTCATTTTGGGGCCTGAAGTTATATATAATATATTCATAAATGTTCTAAAGAGTAATTTTTGTTAAAGACTGAGAAAATGAATGAGATATACCCTAAGTCAGATTTCCAGGGAAAGCTGAATTAGTACATCATGCTGCTCTAAAGTAGAAAGGCATTTAAATATCTTGGCAATTTTAGTATGACTATAAAATATCTTTGCTTTAAAGCTAAATACTTTATTCTTCATTTTTTTAGTCAGAGTTTAATTGTACATAAACTACAATTCTTTTAAATTTAATTAATTTTATTGAAGGAACATTGCACCACTTACATTGGTCTAAGGTGTGCATCTAAGTTCATTAGATTTTTATTCACTTACAAGTAAGACACAATATAAAATAAAAGGATGAAAGAGAACAAATAAGGTGCAAAGAAAAGAAAAATGAAAAAACAAAAAATATGACAGGTGGATGTTGAAAGATATAACGAAAGAATTAAAAAAAAAAGCATTCATCATGAAAATGTGTTTGGAAAACTGTTGAACAATGAAATTAGTAAAATTTCCTCAAAATATAAAAACATAAGAAAAACTGTTCAGAATGGCTTTTATTAATATATCTCAGCAAGTGGGCCATGATATATTAGTATTATGTGAATACATTACAATACATTGTCTAATGTCTAAGCATCCTTGTATATTTATTCCCTTATACATTGAAATGAAAACATTGGAGACCATTATTCTGGATAATTTATAACAGAAAGACAAGCACTGTTGAGATATAAAGTTATTAAGATCATCTAAACTATAAACTGTTTGTTGGCAAAAATTATCAAGTCTTATTCGTCTTTGCATGCCATACATACCAGGAACCTGACACACACAAAGGGTGCAATATTTGTAAATGAATACTAGTGAGGAATAGAGGAAACAAATGTGAGGCAGAATGAAACTTGAAGAATGGGAATGAGCTAACCAGAAGTAGGAGAGGTAAAAATGAGCAATGACACAAGTGAAGTCATAGACGAAGTGAGAAGTATAGATAAAAATAAATATAAATATAGATGATAAAGATATAGGTATAAGAATGAACAGATATAGATACAGATATCTAAATATATGAATAGAAAAGACTGACAATTAAGACTATGGGGATTATTTAAGTTACATTATTTTAGTATCTGTTTTAGTTAAAATGATACATCACTGTATTGAATCTCTTCCAGATTAATGGAGGAAAGAAGTTCAATTGGAGCAAAGTACAACAGAGTATCCTAATATATGTATAAATAATATAGTTGAATTCATACATATGTGTTAAATATTTTATATAAAATTAATATACCACATGTTTTATGAACTCCAACCTGAAAGAAATTTAAAAAGGAAAATTAATGACATTGTATCTTAGACTCAATACAGAAAGAAAAAACTAGAAGTTAGATTATTGTTAGTATTTACAAAACTTGACAAGAATCAATTCATTGTTTTTTAAAATAGAATTCCTAGCCTCACCAATTGAAAATATGATTATAAATAGATCATAGTAATTGATACATGTCACCATTACTTTCAGGTATTATTTACCTTTGGAAAATAGATTTAATGAACAACTTGACAATTATAAAGTTGGGGATGAGTTCTGCAAGCAGCTAGTATTCACAGTAAATAACATGCTGGAGAATTGCTTTTGAAAAACATAAGTCATAGCTGGAAGATTATCTAGAACAAGGCAATGATAACTTTATTTTTTACAGTCAATATTATGTATTTAACTTTAATATCAGTCATTAACTCAAAACAAATATAAAATTTCAAGAACTCACCCTTCAAGGCAACAACTTATGTAAACATAGACAAAATGAAACCTAATATTAAAAATATCCTGGACCTATGTATTGTTAATCACATTGATTTATATTTAATAAATTATTTTATACATCATGCTGTTCTACAAGAACCCTGACTTGTGTACCTGTGAATGGTATAAACTTTTATTTCAGTAGAAACTGGACCACCTCCCTGGTGGATTCATTAACTTGAAAATCCAACCCTTGTTGGCCTAGCCAAATATTATGTTGTTGATTTTGCTTATGAGAGGTTATTTTGGTTTAATTATAAAATTGATTTACTATAATAACATGTGAAATCACTGAACCAAGAAACTTCCACCTATGTAAGGTTGTTAATTACTGACATTAAGTTATAAACGTTTAAAATTTTTAAGGACAGTTAGACTATCATCTGGAGATAATGAGAAATAGTTTTACTGAGCATGTTGAATTTTAAAGAAATTTTTTGATGCTAAAGGGTAATTACCTATAAGTAATCCAGAATTTAAATTAGAGCCACTTCCACACATGACAAAACAGTGACATTTTAAAAATTATTCACTAAATGATTACTTCTAATAAGTTTAAGAGAATATGTACTCCATTTGATGACTTTCTTCCTGAATGTAGTGACCTTAGCTATGCAGCTATCAAGTTTTATGAGGTTGTGTCTTAAAGTTACATGCTCTATCTTGCCTGGGTATTTATATTATCTAATTATGGAGATTATTAATGATCTCAGTATGATGGATCCAAGTTCTTAAATTGAAAACTTTGAACCTTTAATTTTACATTTTATTCCTATTGCCTGACATTAGTGAAAGAAAAATGAGGCTTTTAAAAGAATCCATTATAAATATTTCTTTATCATACAGTTATTCCACTAAACTATTTCAGATATATCAAAGGACAAGCAAGAATTATCATTTGTAGGATTTTGAAAACCACGAAAAGATATGAGAAACTTGATCGTAACTACCACAGACATTTAATAATCCCATAAAAGTGCAGATAAAATAAAAGCACTGCCATAGTAATATATAACTAGAAACTAACATTTCAATGACTTCTCCAAGTACTGAATATAACATAAATTTCAGAAAAATGGTCTTAACAGCTCATCAGGCAGATAAAAAGGGAAATTTCCAAAATAATTTTGTACATCAGTCTCAGGTATAGACCATTAATAAAGTGGTATGCCATTCTCAGAGTGAAAAAAGATTAAGAGACAAATTTATAAAAATAGGGTTATTTAAATTTCAGTGACTCAGAATCACTTTTTAGTATCTTTCTGAGAACATTTTACAAAACTGTTTTAAAGGCTAACTATCACTACAAGTTTTAGGAATATGTGAATGCAATTAAATTTAGCTAATTATATGTTAAATTATATTTTAAATAATTTACTTTTTAAATATAATAGAAATAGTAAGAATAAGCTTATGAAAAAGTAAACTGTATTATGATAAATGTTTTATAAACCATTAGATTTTAAATTTATATACCAAAACAAGTCATATTGACAATTTTATAGTATATTACTGTAACCACTTGTATTGCATATCAATAAATATATAGAATTATGATTCATAGGGTCCTCAAGCTATATCTTATACATTTTTGAAAATACTCTGAATTCTTAGCATGCTCTCTCCTCTCCTTCCTCCATATTTCTCTCTGTAACTCTGTCTCTCTGTCTCTCTCTCTTTCTCTCACACACATACACACTACTCCCACTCTCAACTCTCTGGCCTTACAAGATTTGTCATGAAAGTTATTGAAAGTCAAGTATGCATCCCTTCATTTGTATTAAAAACACACAAGACAAATGATGCTCATTGAAGATATTTCTAGAATTTTGTCACAATAAAAATCTACCATTGTATTTTCTATTTTTCAAAAAATAAAAATAGAAACAGAGCTAATACATAAGAAATGTAAAGATTGTTGAGGGAAAGAAAGGTGACCATTTTATAGGCAGCTTCATAAATTTTTTTGTGGATTCATACTCTAAAATTAAGTAAAGCAGTTATATACTATAGCGATTACTATAAAGACAAAATCAGTGAAATTTTAGAAGCCTTACATTCTTGGAAATGGTTTCCATGTACCTCTGTCATTTATCACTCCTTGTTTATAAGAAGTTCATTCAATGTTCTATAACTTTGACTTCATTCCAACTGGTACTTATTCTAAGAGTTGATTTTATGAGCCTATTATTCCATCCAATGCCATCTTACATTTTATCTGGGAATTCTTGAAGTATAACCCTCCTAGGTTCTAGAGGATGAAAGTTATTTGGACATCAAATGGGGGAAACAGGCATTTTCATGCAATCTTAGTGGGTTTAGAAATTGAGACTCCTTCTTTGGAAACCAACTTACAACTTCAATCAAAATTTATAATGCACGTAATGAACAATTTTATGCCTAAGGAATAATCTAAATGTGAAAATTATATGTATGTGAAAAAAGTATATGAGATATGCTTGACATATACTGTCAGTGACAAGTTAAATTTTATCAAAATTGTTCTATTCGTGTACTAAATATATATTTACTTGCATAGTTTTATACAATGTCAGACAAAATTGGTTCTAAGACCCTGAGAAAGGAGATTTAGAAGATATGGTCAGGCTATAAGAAGAAAAAACTTATCTCTGAAGGCAAGCAGATAGGCAGGCAAGAAGAGAAAAGAGGAAGTAGCTTTTTAATTGCATTTCCATATAGTTGCTTACAATGATTGTTAACTCCCTGACCTGCAACTTGAACTCAGGAGTGTGGGACCTGCATCCTTCAGAGATGATTGACCCTACCTCTACTCCGCCATAGCGCACCACTTTGAAAAATTTAATCTGAAAATCAATTTGAATACCTTATTTAAAAATCTTCAAGCAGAGGGCCAATCAAACTGACAACCAGTGAGGAGAGGAAGAAGTCACAGCCAAACCCATATGCCTGAGACCCACACCCTAGCGCCCCATTGAGAAGATAGCTAGACTGACAGTCATCACAGAGAACCCGGGACCTGCCATCCTGCCTGGAGCAGAGCACCTACCACCACTGCCCTGAACCAGCAAAGAGAGATCCCACAGATGGGTCTCAGTGAGGAGGCACACTTGTGCCTGCCATTGCTCCAAATGACCCTACTCAACCTGGAGTGAAACCACCATGCCCATCTCTGAGAGGAAACCTGCCCCCTCAGTTGAGCTAGCAAACTAGATAATCAGCAAGAGGTTCCCTTACACACAGATAACCACAGGTCACAACTGCCACGGCCACTGCAGCCCAGGAAGTAAGCCAAAGAAAAAAAGAGAAAAATAAGGCCTCAATGCCAAACACAGGACAGGAAAGACAAGCCGTATCAAAATCAAAATCAACTCCTTTAAAATTGACACAAAGAGATAAAAATACCAGGAGCTCTGCAGAGAAGAAATCTAAAGACAATGAATTGCACAACAAATCAGATATAGAATTCAGAACAATAGTTATGAAAAACCTGAATGACCTTCAGGATACACAATTACTAACCTAAAGCAAATTTAAGAAATTGGAAAAGTGATAAATTATAAGGTCTGTTTCACCAAAGCAATTGAGGTTACAAAGAAAAATCAAACAGAACAGGTATGAAGAATTCAGTCAATGATCTGAAGATAAATATGGAAAAAAAATCCATAAGTAGGTTTAATCTCTCAGAGGAATAAATCTCAGAAGTTGAAGACAAAAGCACAAAGCAAACCTCATGGAAGTAGAAAGAGAAACAAGATTGAGGAATAATGAAGAAACACTGTGGGAAATATTAGATACCATGATAAGAACAATGATAATGGGTATCCCTGAAAGTGAAGAGGAGAAAAGAGCAGAAATTTTATTTAAAGACATAATGACAGAAAAGCTCCAATACTTGTTCCAAAAAGTACCAATGAAAGTCCAAGAACACAATGGAACACTTATTCTCCTAAATGCTAAAAGACTTAAACCAAGGCACATCATAGTAAAACTAGAATAGTCAACAATAAAGAAAAACCTTTAAGGGCTGCTAACAAACTCACAAAAGTGCATCTATCCAGCTATCATCAGACTTCTCAGTAGAAAACGTATAGGCAAGGAGATAATTTAATGACATATTCAAAATACTTAAAGACAAAAAAAAGTCAAGAATATTGTCAAATAACCATTCAAATATGAAATTAAGTGTTCAATGATAAAAGTTGATTGAGTTTTCCATCCTCAAACCTGCCGTTCAAGAAATGTTAAAAGGAATTCTTCTACAGGGATGAGTAGAACCACCCAACCCCCAAATGGCTACAAATAGTTAAAAAAAAAAAAAAAGAGCAAAGAGAGGATCGAACAGAAAGAACAACAGAATAAATCAGTAAAGGGAAAAAGAAAAATATAGAATCTTTACAAGTATATATGGATGATATGATATCAGCTCAGAAAAGACTATCATAGTTAGGTTAAGGTACAATCTCAATATAGGGAAAAAACTTAATCAGTAAAGATACATTTACAAAGCTGGAAAGGTGAAAAAGCATCAAAAGCAAAACCATCTGTAAGAAAAGGCAAAGAGGTAAATGGGAAAAGAAGCAAAAGCGATATAAAACAAAGACTCAAATGACAGTAATAAAGCTCTATAGTCACTCTGAATGGATATAGGCTGAAGTCACCAATCAGAACCCATTGATCCTGCACTTGCAAGAAACCTACATTAGATTCAGACAAAAATAGGTTTAAAGCAAAGTTCTCTGGAAATCCATATAAAAGCAATGTCAATGGGGATGAAAAGAAATCAAGAACTGCAATACAAGTATCAGACAATATAGGCTTTGACCTTAAAAGCAAAATATAAGATAAAGGTGGACACCACATTATGATCAAGGAGTTAATTAATCAAGAGAACATAATTGCCATTTATGTGTGTGTGTGTGTATATATATATATATATATACACATATATATACACATATACATATATATTCCAGTATACATATTTCAATATATATTGCAATATACATATATATTCCAATGCTGGACCTCCTAATATATAAAACAAGTGCTAACAGACATAAAAGAAGACATTGACAGCAATGCAGTGTTAGTAGGGGATCTCAATATCCACTCATATCAATAGATCATCTAGGAAATAAGGAATACTCAAGAAATAAAAGCTCTGTGAGGTAACAGATTGTATGAAACTAACATATACAGATGAGATTACTCTTCAACATAGTTCTGGAATTCCTTGGCAGAGCAGTAAGATAAGAAAAGAACACTTACACCATCCAAATTGTAAGAGATAAAGCTATTATTATTTGCAAATGATATTGTGCCAAGAAGTCCAAAAGACTCTATCAAAAAGTTATTAGAAACAATAAATTAATACAGCAAATTGGCAGGATAAAAATCAATACACAAAATTAGTAGCATTTATTTGTGTAATGATCCAGATGAAAGACGTATCAAGAATGAAATGCTATTCACAGTAGCACAAATAAAGATAATATAAACAAAGGCGTGAAGTACCTGTATGTTGAAAACTACAAGACTTTTGATAAAAGTAAGGAAGACAAAAAGATGGAAAAATATGCCCATGAGTCAAAAAAATTAACGGTTAAAATGACTATCTTAATCAAAGTAATATACAGATTTAATGTAATTCCTATCAAATTCAGGGATGCATATAACCTAGTGATTCAGGGACCTAAAGCAACTAAGATTTAGACCATGTAAAAGCTCAAGGGCCTCAGTTTGTTAGGGGGAAAATGAAAAAGTTTCACTAAAAAAAATTCCAGGGACATTTATCAAAGAATCTGAACTATACTAAAGTTTTTATGGAATCATAAGACATCTTGAATTGTCAAAGGAAGGTAGTCTCCAAAAAAAAAGAAAGAAAAAGAAAAGGGCTAAAAACAAGGGTGTGAAGAAAAAGGAACCCAAGTCTATTGTGGTT
The DNA here is from genome assembly GCA_004363575.1 of Solenodon paradoxus. NCBI lineage: Eukaryota > Metazoa > Chordata > Mammalia > Eulipotyphla > Solenodontidae > Solenodon > Solenodon paradoxus. The sequence goes on along the minus strand of RJWH01000517.1, from coordinate 332,285 downwards.
GAGAATTTGAATTAATGCAACCTCTTAGAAAATTTTGAAATTTTTTGAGATTTCTCAAAAAATAAAAATGGATATACCATTCAACCCTACAATCCTACCTGTAAGCATATACTCCCAAAATATAAAAACATTTATCAGAAAAAAATACATGTATCTCTATGCTCATAGCAGTACAGTTCACAATAACTAAGATATGGACACTAAGAGACAAAGCACAACAAAATGCTTGTGATGCAAAACAGAATAAGAAGGAAAGGAAGGAGTTGACAGGTGGTTGTAATGGTTACTAGAATTCCCTTGCTGGGTATAGTGCACAATGCATGCAGACTAAGAGGTGTATTCAATATCCTATAAAGTACATAGCAATGTAAACAAAAGAAATTATTTTAAAAATATAATAAAAATAAAGCAACTTTAACCTGTTTGACACAGAAGCATATATCCTTCACTATCCTGTTGCATATGTCTTTGGTGACTTGATATGTGGTACCAAATCTAATCTGTTTTCAAGATGATTTAAGATTATTCAACAAGTATATTGTTTCTGACAGCATAGTGAATATTTTTTTGTTTTGTCTACCATTTCATCTTCTTATATTTTTATTCCAAGCTGTCAGTAAATCTATTTCTAAATAGATAGTGCAAGTCCTTACATTACAGTCCAAATTCCAAAGTCTATGTACATTTTTATTAACTCTGATCCTCAATGGAGATATTTTCTAAAAATAAGTGAGGTAAAATAAGTTATTTGCTCTAAACTATGACAAATATCAGGCATTTGATTTTCATTTTCAACAAGAAAATTAGTCAAAATTATGGGAGTCTTGGCAAGTTTCAAAAATCATTATATATTCTTTGACAATATTTAAACAAATGGCTTTGGCATTATAGAAAATATATTTTTTTATGAATATTACTCATGTTCTGTGATAAATATGCTATGATAGTTTTTTTGTTGATGTTTTCTGATATCTCCTTATCTGTATTATTTCATTCATTATTCACATCAAGTACATAGGGTGATCATTATCATTCTTAATAGTCAGGATGAGAACTATGACAGCTTAATAAGAAAAAGAAGATCAGATCTAATCATTATGGTCAATGAAAATTCTGAATTCTGTTCTAATTTAAACTTCTTTTCCAATGCCAAAGTTGTTTACCATACCACAACAACTATTGTTTAACATGATTCGGTCTTTTTACGTTGGCAATATAGTTCTCATCTCTTCAACTGAATTGACCTTCAATATAAGAAATGATTTTTATCATTTGATATTAACTGGAGGCTTGGGCTTGCTTACTTTCAAAGTTCAAGTGGGATAGATGACTTCTTATCTTCCGGAAATCAATCTCTCTCTCCCTCCCTATCCCCATTCCCTCCTTTTTTTCCCTCTTCCTCCCTCCTCTCTCTCTTTTTCTTTCTCTTTCTCCCTCTCTGTCTTGGTCTCAGGTCTTTTGTGTGTGTGTGTGTGTGTGTGTGTGTGTGTGTGTGTGTGTGTGTGTGTGTATCTGTCTGTCTCTCCTGGATATCCTGAATCTATATTTTCTGCCATATTGAGGTGGTATAGTAGTAGTATGGAGTGTGTTTTTGTGAGCTCCTGTATCAGAAGTGACTCTGTTCTTTTGAGTTGTTCTTTCAGAAAGCATCTCTCTCCTCCTGTTTCAGGTCAAAATTAAGGCAGAGTCTATTGAATAGAAATACAAATACTTATTAATATTGAACCTGATAGCTACCAAGCTCTAGTAGCTCTAAATGATGTTTCTATTTTAAAGAATTTCTATGACTAATTTTATTTTAAATCAAAATACCCCTCTCAGTGGACTTTAGCTGTGATTCTAAAATTTGGCTATACATCAGAAAATCTTAGCATAAATATCAATTTATGAATTCCAGCATTAACTTAACAAATAATAATCTCTGTGTTATGACTTTCAGAAATCTCTGCATTTTCAAGACATTCCTAAATGATTCTCATGCATATCCAAGTTTAAAATCCGCTAGTCAAAATAATGAAATGGTCTTCATTCTTACTTTACTGTGTGTGATATGTTTGAACTTACTTGTATTTTTGTAATATTGATTTTATTTGTCTTTTTTTATGACTTCTAATTATACTGAACATGTCTTTAGAGTAAGCTACACATCCTTTTTAATTATACTTTCTTTGAAAAATTTTTGAGAATGTTACTTCATTATTTCCTAAATTCACTGATAAATTTTACTATTAACTGACAGTGAAGTCCTTGGATGGGGAAAAGAAAAAACAACCAAACTGCAGTCTGTTTTGTTCTCTCTGTCCATATATTCTGAAAAAATAATTGAAGTGTTACGTGAAAATTTTCAAGTCAATTGGTAAAACTTTATGTGCTATATAGTAGGCATGCGTCCTAGCCATCCCTCATTCTAATGATAAGAAATTATTATAGCTGGTTAATCCTTTTCCTGTTTTCACCGGATGAGCACCTCATCCTATCAGTCAGGACTGTTTAGGAATAGATTTTGATCTACTTCAAGGTAAATATATCCAAATGGTCATTGATCTCCTTTGAATGTTGAATACTCTTTAGCATCTTATGCTAACATTATACATCTCTGACACAAAAGATAATATATTTTTGCATGAAGGAATAAATGAGGTAAGTATTCTCTTCATTTGATTTCTAGCTAGAGCTATAACCCTTGATTAAAGCTAGCACCTTCTTTCCTAAATCCTTTCTACTTATTTTTACCTTATAGAATGGACTACCCCTCTGTCTTCTAATATTTTTAATTGAGCTAATATTCTTATGCTTTATTTAGACTTGAATAGTAATTATACTGAAAACAAATAATGCTTATCCTGGTAATCTTATCCAATTACTGTATTGTTTTCCCTTTGTACTCACTGTATACCTAGAAAGAGACTGTTCATGGAGTCTTTGAAGTTTGACTCAGTCTTGGCTTGCCTCTTGATTCCACTGTAGTCACCTCCTAGACCAGAGGTACTTTTCAAATTCTGTTATCTCTACCTCCTTTGCCACATTGCTAACCTCCTTTCAAAGAGAATGTTGATATGGTGACTCCTGCTTTGAGAAGGCACATGAACAGAGATGGCTACACATTATTTCTAAAATTATGTTACTATGTTTAACATAACTGAAACCATAGTTGACACATTTCTGTTCTAAATGGTTGAAGTTTTTTTTTCCTGTATTCATTGTTTAATATCAAGTAAAACTACATGAAAAATTTTTGGCAATGGATTTTAAGGTTTAGAAAATAAAAGACAATACCACACTCTCAACTATACCATAAGCACATGTACACACAGACACACAGACACATTCACATGCACAATTTAGACAGATGGTAGACTATTTAAAATAATACTTTAAAGTAAAGTAGGCTTGATTCTGAAGAGATTAAATCTGGAAATAGTAAAGTAACTTTCTGTTTACTACCATTATCACCAATCAGTACTTCCCAAATTGCCATCTTGCTTTCCTGACTTCGTCATATCGGAAAGAGTAAACTAATTAGATTGCAGAATCCAAAACACTGCTAGGTAAATTATCTTGTCAATTGAAGTGCAATCATTTCAAGTGAATTTATTAAGGAACAGAAAAACAATGGGTTAGTTTAAAGGTTCTTAGAAATGTTCATTTTGCTAGACTTGAATGTAGATTTGTTCACCAAAACTATATTACACTCTAAACTGATATGACAAATGACTACAAATGTAATGGTGCAAAGTGTAGGAAGACTAGACAATTATTTGATTCAGTGTTGTAAAAATACTTCATATCAATGAGAAATAGAGCAGTAGTGACTAAATGAATCTAATATGTGACACTAAAGTTATGGAAATTGTAGTAAATGAACTTTAAGATTGCTGGTGGAAATTTTTACCTTTTGTGACATATTTTCCAAAAAACATGTAAGTATAGTTTATTCCATAAGAATATTTTAGGTAATTATCTTGTAATATTATTGAAGACGTTAAATAGAATAAAGAATATTACTGCATCTGATTATAAGCCTTTGAAAAATATTGTTTTTTCTTTTTACTATTATATTACAATTATTTAATTTCCATAATATTTATTACTTTCAAAAGCAATTCCAAATATTTATTTGAAGCTCATAATAATCATGCAAGATAGATGCTGCTGTTGGGGATTGCTTTAAGGTTCAAATCAATTAAATGGCATGATTGTACAGAGGTTAGTTGTGTTGTGTACAAATCTTAAGCCGCTTCCCCTCAACAATCCTATATTTCTACCATTTGATTGTCATTTAGGAATAGCTTCTTTAAAAGTTATAGAAGTCTCTTGGGAAAAATTTTTATAACAGCTCTGTTAAAAGAAAGGCAACGAAAACTGAAAAAGAAGAAAATTAAAATATGAATAATTTTTCATCAAATATTCCTGGGGTGAAAAGCATCTAAAACTATACTAGTGAATATGTTCAACTATTTCCTACAACCCCCTCTCACAGTTACTAAAAAAAGAAATAATAACTCCTGCATGTTGATAAACTTTAGAAGATTAAACCAGTGAAAAATGAAATATACATTTAAAGAAAGCAAATGTAAAATTATTACAAATTAAAATTAAAAACCACAAACACTAAATTTTTAAAAAATTGTATCATTGCATTTGCCTATAAACTTTGTCTCCACTCCTTTGTGATCCTCCTCCCATCACTCTACAGCAGTGGCTGAGTGTTCTCACCATTTCTATGGCATGCATCACTACTTTTTGTATTTATATGAATTTATCCCAAAACTATATAAAATTTGATAAAAATGTAATATTTCATGTTTATGCTTATAAAATGTTAAAGCAACAGTCATTGAAAAAATCTGGAAAATATTGAGATTGTAAGGGAGATAATAAAATTTTTATGATGCAAAGTCAGATAAGCACTATTAATATTTTAGAGCATTGATTTTTTACCAGTTTCACAAGAAGGATTAAATATATGTCAAAAAATTTAGTTCTTTTCTCTCTCAATTTAAATTATGCTTATTTAGTGTTAACTTAAAATAGATATTTAAATTAATATAAATTTTATGCTTGTTATCTTTAGAATTATAAAATTACCTTATGCAAATTAAGTGCTAGCAAAACTTTAAAACCAATGGTATCTAATTAAATTACTGCAACTTGAAAGGATAATATTTTGGTTGTTGTCAATTTTTGTATTGAAGTAACATTGAAATTTTAACATATAAATTTCAGCTATCCATTATTATAAACCATCATCTGTATTTAATAATTAAGTTCACCCCTAAAAATCCAGTTCCATCCTTGATCATATAATTGATCCCTTTTACCCAATGTTCCTCCTGTCTTCCCACCTCCATTTTAGTAATCACTAACTTCATCTTATAAAATAAAAGCTTATTTTTTGTTTTATTTAGTTCTTTTGTTTGATTATTTTTCACATACCACACATGAATAAAACTATCCAGTTCTTGTCTTTATTTGTTTGACTTATTTCACTAACCATAATATCATCTATGTCCATCAAGGTTGTTGTTTGGAAATTGCAGGATTTTTTTTCCTTATATTCCATTGTGTATTATATACCACATCTTTGTTATCTGCTCATCTGTTGATGGGCACCTAGTAGTTTCTAGTTCTTAACTATTGTAAATAATGCAGCAATAAATAAGATATATATATATATATATAGATTGTTTAAGTAGTGTTTTTTTGTGTTTTGGCAATACCCAGAAGTGGGGTAGCTGAATCATATGGAATTTCTCATTTTTAAAAGAAATCTCTAATTTCTCAGCTTTCCTAGTGGCTGCATTTCAATCTCTCTAATCTCCAAAATGTTTCATCCAGAAAATGGCATGTATATACATAAAGTCACATGAGTCAATAAAAACCCTCTCTTTTGCTTAAATTTACTGTTTCTATATCTAATCTTCAAGAAATCATTTCCATACTACCTCCAGAGTAAGTCCTGACTGTCAAATACTCTCCATTTCTACAGTTCCTGATTTTTTCACCTGATTAAGCACAACACATTTCTAAATTATTGACCTTCATTCTATTGTTGTCTTCCCAGATTATTTTCCCACAAAATACACGGGTGATCTTTTGAAAGGCAAATCAAATGCCATCAACTTTCAACTCTCCGGTGGTATCTAATTGAAATTGGGAAAAAACAAAACAAAACCCAAACTTCTTAGCATAAGTTTAGAGACTAAAATTTTCTGACTCCTAACTTTATCTCACACAATTCTCCTCTTATTCTGCTCCACACATAAGCATTCTTTTTTTTTTTTTTTTTTTTGCTCTTAAAAATATCCCCTAAACTCAAGCTATAAAATTCTTAGAAGACAACGTAGAAGAAGACCTTTCTGTCATTGGGTTTGGTATTGATCTTGGATATGACACCAAAGCAGTGGCCATAAAAACAAAATTAGACAAATAGGAAGCCATCAAAATAAAATTACATACTTTTGTTCATTAAAAGACACCATCAACAGAGTAATTTTCTGCACCTTTCCCACTATTAGGAATTCTTTTGTGCACCATCTCCTCTTTCGGAATGTAATCTATGTCTCATACATTGCTGTATCTTCAATATATAAAACTGTGACTGGATGATGGAGTGTTTTCAATAAACACTTGTAAATTAATGAATGAGATGTTTTAAGGTGAAGTGAGCAATGCATTGATTCCTAGTAACATCTGAACAAATAAATCATACTCTTTTCAGCAAGATGTAAAAGTTGTGTCTTGCCACAGAGTCAGTTTTATAAACAATTGAATTGTTTGACTAATATAAGTAAAGAAGAGTGATAGCATATTAAGTGGAATGTGATTGATAGATAGGCCAAGGACTAGATGTGGACAGATGAGGATTCAGTAAAATGGAAATGTTGAACAATTAGTTTAAGGTGAAATTATGTTTAGATTGGCTCATTTGTCATGAATGCAAGAAGGAACAAACCAAACAAAGAAATGAGAATTAAAATAGGTATTGAGAGAAAAGGACAGAATACAAAGAATGGGAAATACAAATCTCATTATTTAGTCACAAGTACAAGCAGAACTACATGTAGATCACATGAATACCTGAACTATTTTGACCAAAGGGACATGCCATGCCTTTCTTCAGCTATGTGGCACATCCAAAACCTGAATCCATTGAAATATCAGAAAATAGAAGAAATATTGAATTCACAAATTCTATATCTGGCACTACAACTGCGGTAGTTGAAGTGTGATACACACAGTAAGTGATTTGTGAATCTGTTTTCATGAAACATATGTAATATTCTAAATCAATGAAATAATAATAAAAATGTTTTAAAAGGATTTGTTTCTTGGAAATTATTTTAAAATGATATTATAGTGATGATTATGATGACATTTATTAAGAAATAGATATATTTAAAATTCCAATAAGAACATTGATAGACCCATGGTTTGATTGGTAGAACCCAGGTTCATTGTTAGAGAATTTAATCTTGTTAAAATTATTATTTTATTAAGCTAAAATCTGTTTTATCTTGTCATCTAAGCTAATAAAGAACATCTGTTTATTATACATAATAATAAAATTATTCAAAAGTCTAACAATAACTATCTTAATTCATAATCAATAATTTCCATGCTAGACATCTGATAATCCCACTCAACCTGTTTGTGTCCTTGTATGTGTACTATATGTGTATACATATATATACATATGAATGCATATATATATTTATATATGAACACTCAATAGTTTGCTTCTTATATTCCGTGATTTAGCTTTTCAGAATCTCCTAGAAAATAAGTTACACAAAAATGTGTGTAACATTCCAGCTATAGAGTAGATATTATCTATATATTATCACTTTATTATTTTGTCATGAGATATTGATACGAAAACAGCCTAGATTTTTTTAATTGAACTTATTCTTGTATCAGCTCTCCCATTTATTGATGAATTATTGAAATGTAAGAAAATTTCTGAATTTATTCTCAAATTGATACTAATTTAAATCAATTGTGATAGCTCTACAATGCACTTCTATTATCTAGCATATTAAGAATGTATTTACTTTCATATCATAAATTACATAAAAATCTCACAATATGCGTTAAAATTGAAGCGCTTGCACAATCACTAGAATGTTTCTTATCAAAGTTGGCATCTTCCTGTTTCCCTCATTATGTATGAACTTATAATTGTCTACATATCTATATTTCTGATTGGCCTTTCATCTTCTGAAATTCTTGAAAGTATAGAATTTTGAAATATATTAAATTTAAATATAATAAAACTCACTATACTTAATTGTACATAACTTAATTCCACAACCAGGTTCCAACCTAATATAACAACTAGTTGCAGAAAGCTACATTGGTAGGAATCTCTATAGAATTTCTGTCTCATATACTTCATTATTCATTATGATTCAATATACAGATCTTGAATGTGTATGTCAAATGATAGTAATATCTTAATTTTCTGTATTTGCTTGTACTAATTAACTGATTATGGTAATTAAAATTATCCTCCTATCTTTCCTTATGTTGGCATAATCTATATAAAATGATTTATTTGTGGAAAGAATTAGTTGTATTAAGGAATAGTTGTACCAATTAGGAATGTTAATTTGTATAAATAATGAACTGTGGAATGTTATTGAAATAAACTTTTGTTTCAATAGAAAGTTTGTCTTGATATCACTGTTAGTTTGGAGTACTGATACATAGTAAAGATACTTTAAGTGTATTTATCATACAAACATTTTTATATGGGCATCTCCACATCAAATATCCTCATTTATCTGTATGTACATCTAATTATTGAGTATAAAATTAATAACTGGAATGGAATCAAGCACATCTAGAATAAAAGTCTGTCATTAAACTTCAGTATGATTCAGATCTCTCAATTGATTTCCCTTTGAGAAAAAATTCTTAGCAGTTGGTTAGTTGACCCCTACAACAGATTAGAACCATAATCTTAATTAAAAAAAACTATAGATACGAACCTCTAACATATACTACAAGCTATGATATATTTAAAAAATTCATACAGAATTCCCCCAGTTATCACTTTACTTTTTCTTGAAAGACTAAAATGACAAGGTACAGACATATAGAGAGAAGATCTAAATACATTATCAGCATAATTCAAACAATATATATATAAAATACCAAGAAAATATTTTCTTTATTTTAGTGGAAAATTACCTGATATTCTCAAGTATTATAGAGCTGAGAAAATAGGTAAATAGAGCAGTACTTTCCCAATAGCATTGATTATCTCCTGTCATTCCCATATAATGATCAAAGGTCTCTCATTGTTTTCACAGAATGATTCTTTATTTCATTATCTTAAGCAAAATCTTTCACTGATTAGCCTACTGGAAAGAGGCTTTATATTTCATATTAAAAGGCTTCAAAAGAATTAGGGTTATCCTATAGAACATCTTCTCTGGTTCTAGAATGTCTGGAGAATTTTATCACCTACATTATCATTCTTGTAGTTGTATCCTGAACCAGAATTATTGACTTCTATTGATTCGGTTATTTAAATCCTCATTATGAATTTTGATAAGAATTTCTTTATATATATGGAATGACAATTTATATAAGAAATAAAGCATTTGAGGCTTGAGTTTCTGATTATGCTTCAAAATACTTTAATTTTAATGCAGTTTATTTCAAAAATAGTATCAATGAAAACTTGCACGTAGTAGAAATGAGAACTCAAAATAGAAAAAGTTAGGTAATTTTTCTTTTAAATTGCTTAATCTTATATAAATTTTTTTTAAAAAATACATCAAGTATTTTATGATTTTTGGAATTAGCTCTCTGGTAAGTATAACTAAGGAGATATATGGAAAAAGTGAAGTTAAAGAAAAAAAAGAAACTAAAAGACAGGAGGAAAAAAACTGAGGAAAAGAATGAGAAAAAGTAGGGTAAAAGAAATATTTAATAAGAAACATTCAGGCTTCTAAGACAATTATATATCCATAAATAGTAAAATGATTTTTAAAAAACTAATAACATTCAATTATCTAATGTAATATGTAACAAATTTAGAAACAATCGAAGATAAACTTTCTTGAGCAAGTTTTTTAAAAAGGAATTATTTACACTTTGGAGAATTTTTGTTTGTGTGATGTTAGTAAAAGGAAAAATGTGAATTATCTTCAAAACAATACGTTTTTGAATAAGGAAAGGATTTTTTTAAGTTTAGTCATCAGTAAGAACAGTGTCATCTCTGTATAAGGATTTTAAAGTGACTTATTTAGTTAAAAACGTGAGTTTTTCATTTTTAATGAAAAGTAAATGACTTTATAAAGAGAATACACTGTTTTTATTGAAACATTTGCATGCTATGAAAGTCAAATGGCAGAACCTTAATGTCAAATAGTGACAAAGTGATCATCAAATCAAATTTGCTTTAATTTTCCTTTCTTGCAGAACCTGGTAATTTTGTATATCATTATTTAGTGTGTTTCTGATTACTACTATAAATTTTGTTTTAATAAAAGAAAATATTTAAAATAGACTATTTTAAAATTATGTAGCATCATGAGTTAAAGAACCAAAAACAAATAGGGAAGCTAGACCTTATATCATTATTTCCAGTCTGACCAGGAATCATATGCTTCTAAGTTTATATAATTATTTTGCATTATGTTAAATTTTAAGTAATATTATTTCTAACCACTAATTTGTGTTTTGAAGCAGCTAACAGCATTTTGGGGATTTTTTTCATTATGCTAAATTTAAAATATTTTTTTCTAACTACTAATTTGCGTTTTGAAGCAACTAGAGGAATCTTCGTATTTTTAAAATAAAGCAGTAGACAAAAACATTATAAAGAGAAAAATTAGGTTTGACTTTCTTGAACAGTTGACTGGATTTAGAAATAAATGATTCTTAAAATTTGAATCAAGCTAAGGTGAGAACAATTAGCTAGTATAATCATACTAATTTTGCATTGTTTTCTCCTAAATTAGATGTCTGAGTATTCATTACTCTTTATGAGAAACATCCTCTACTGACCTACTAGGAGAGTTACATCATGTTAAAGGATATCTAGACATATATACATTTACATGAAATAGAAAGTTTTGAAACCTCTACCTAGACTGATTATACTGGGGGAAATACTATCATTATTTTTTATAAATATACATTCAACTCAGATGTAAATGTATAAAAATATATAAAAATTAAAATATAGTGAAGATATTTGCATAAATCAGAGGTTAAAGAAATCATGAAGCAATCAACAATACAAAAGGAAATATTATTCTCCCAAAATTAATGTAAAGAGGCATTGAGTGAGAAATTTCACCACTTAAGTTCTTAATATATCTTGGGAATATTCCAGTTTTATTAACTAGTTACAACTAACAAAAGACTAAAAATCCTATCTGTCTGCACTTGGCTGAATGAGAACAATATCTGATAGACCAGTCAGAGATCACAGGATTAAATTTCCTTTGGGGGAGATTGGCAAGTTCCTTACTACTACATGTGAAACAGAAATAATTTCCTAGATAAAAAAGATGTCTAGTTAAATCTAATTTATGGGTTATAATTTGTCTTTAATTTTGAGCAGAAGTTAGCTTTAAAATCAATGTATGGTTTACTACCTTTATTTTTTATTATTTAAAAAAAATTATGACCAAGTAACTTATGTATGATTTTTAAAACATGTAATTATAGCAGAGTTTAAAATGAAAACTATTCAACGTGGTTTAAAATCTTTGAAACAACAAATATTTTCCCTAACTTTGTACAATTTCTTACTCCAAAGCAGTACTTTATTTTTATATAATAGAAGTCCTTCTATATCTGTGTTCTTAATAAGGCAATTGGTTTTCTGTTTTACATATTTACCAGCAGTTTTCTGGACATAGGGATGTTTGTTTTGTTTTCTTTTTTTTTCAATCATTTTAAGTGAGCAATTTAAAATTTTTCCATTAGGTTCTCCATACCATCTGATAGTATTTGCAAGGTTTGATAATTCTATCATAAATTGGAGAACTCCTTGATCTAAAAATATAATTATTAATTTTATTTGTTTAGTGAACTTCAATATCAATTGTTTTCTTCTTAGAAACAATATTTTGAAATGCAGTTCTGTTTTCTATGACTTATAATCATAAAGTAATCATTCCCTGGAGTTCATTTTAAAGCACTATTTACCCATTCTGTCAGGACTATATTGGTACTGCTCTAGTACAAGTGGGAAAGGCATCAATGATATAAACAACAAAGACAGAGCTTTAAGAGTACGGTACATACAAACTGATGTGGTTTCTAGTCCACAGATCAATCCAACCTAATCAATCATCAAATAGAATAATAGGTTGTTTGACTGAATTTGTAAGCATGCTTTTAAGCCATCTCTTCTTAAAAACACAGTTTAAGTGCCCTAAAAATTGTCAGCAATAGAGCTCATATAAAATCCCTAACAGCAAAGTGACAATCAGAAGTCAATTGGCATAGACTGAGAGATGTCAATCTACTTGAAATAATAGTCTTTTTTTGTCATCTGTTATGGGTAGGTTTAACAGTTTTACAAGCTCAGTCTTCTGAAAGTGATCAATCCCCAATAGGTAGTCACTAAAGTGTGTGAACACAGCAAGACCAAAGGAAGCATGTATAGATATTTTCCTACCAAATACCCTAAACATTCACTGGGTTTTCCTTCAAAAAAGCAGGCTACAGATAGCAAATTTACAACTAAACAGCTATCAGTGTTAAATTACCAACATTGCATTGTCACACTCAATAAAAAATAATAAAATAATAGTTTCAGTAGCTTAGCACTATAGATGCTTTAAAAATCTCATCTTTATAGTCACAAAAATTATGTTAAAGAAGGAAACTTCACATTGCAATTTTTGTTCTTTTTAATTCTTTATTCTCACTCTTACTCATAGAAGCAAATATAAAGATAGCATCATATAATGGTAATTCATCAAATTGTGGTTTCCCAGGTGAATTCAACATAATACTTGGATCAAAATATGTTTTTTAAAAACAAGTCAAATAGGATCGACTTCTGGATGGCGACTCAATAGGATGCACTTTTGGGTCACTCCCCACAGACACTGGGGAAATAAAAACCTCTTTTTCTGAAACAAACACCAATAAACAACTGGCACTTCATCTGGAGACAGAACAACTGATGACTAACGGTGGGTGAGGGCACTCAGCACAGTTCTAGCTAAGGCATAGATTTGAATATGGGACAGAGCTTAGGAGTCTCCAGATGCACAGTGTGGCAAAGGATAGGAATTTTGAGACCAGCTGTGGAGGCAATGAGAGGTGGGCCCAGTGAGATGGGGAGCCACAGAGGGCCGACTTGGGAGGGGGTGAAAGGAAAGATAACACAATTGCAGCTAAGATGGAGCCTGCTTGGTGAAATTGCTCTGGGCACAGCCATAACTAGAAATCAGCAAAAGAAATTCCAAGCTCAAATAGCTCCCACAAATATTTTATTCCAGAGACTGGGGTCCACCAAGACAATCCTGCAGTGCAATGGAAACTGCAAAAGAGCAGGAACAGTTATAGTCATATTAGCTAAAACAGACTTCCATCTAAAAAGTGTAACAAAAGACAGAGATGGACACTGAATGATTAAAGGATAAATCCAGCAGTAAGACATGATGCTTATAATATATATGCACCAAATGAGAGAGCATCAAAATAAGCAAGTATTATTAGATCTGAAGAAAGATATTGACAGCAACACAACAACAGTGAGGAACTATGCCACCCCCACTTAAAGCAATGGACAGATCGACCAGATAGAAAATTAACAGGGAAAGAGCCACTTTAAATGACTATATGGAACAGATAGATCTAAGGACATATACTAATCACATCACGCAATGACTACAGATTTCACTTTCTTCTCAAGTCATAATGTAATATTCTCAAGGATAGATCATATGCTGGGACACAAAGCACCTCTCAACAAATTTATGAAGACTGAAGTCATAACAAGCATCTTATCTGACCTCAGTGGCCTAAAACTGTAAATCAACCACAAAAAGAAAGCTGGAAGACCCCAAACCAACTGGAAACTCAACTCTGCTCTTCTTGGACTCTTGGGTAAAAGAGGAAATCGAAGAAGAACTTAAAAAATACTTAGAGACAAATAAGAATGAAAACAGGAGCTACCAGAATCTATGACCTGAAGCAATAGTTGTACTAAGGGAAATTTTGTTGTAATTCAGGCCTATCACAAGAAACAAGAAATATCACAAATAAGCTGCTTAGTGCTACATTTAAAACAACTAGAGAAAGAAGAAGAATGAAAGCCAAAAATCATCAGAACAAAGGAAACAATCAAAATTCGTAGAGAATTAAATGAAATAGAAAACAAAAGATAATCCAGAAGATCAATGAAACCAAAAGTTGTTTCTCTGAAAAAATAAACAAAATTGAGAAAAACGTTGGCTGCACTACACTCACAAAGACAAAAAGGGAGAAAACTCTCATAACCACAAGCATTAAAGAACAGGGAGAAGTTACAAAAGATAGCACAGAAATTCAAAACATCATAAGGGACTACTATGAATGAACATCTCTTTGCCACCATAATGGACAACCTTGACCACATGGACAGATTAAAAGTATAGCTTACCAAGCTTGAGCTTGGAAGAAGTGGAAAACCTGAATAAGCAATCACAAGCAGGGAAATTGAAGTAATCAAAGGCTTCCCCGGAAATCAAACCCCAGGACCAGATGGCTTCTCTAATGAGTTCTTCCAGATGTTCAGAGAAGAATTAGCACCTATTCTTCTCAAGTTCTTCCAAAATATTGAAGCGGGAACTCTCCCAAATACTTTTTGCGTGGCTAACATTACACCAATACAAAAGTCGACAGAGATGTCACCAAGAAAGAAAATTACAGACCAATATGTCTAATGAACATAGATGCAAAAATTCTCAAAAAATATTAGCAAACCTAATTCAACAATGCATCAAAAAGATCATCCATCATGATCAAATGGGATTCATCCCAGTGATGTAAAGAAAAGATAGTTCAACATACATAAATCTGTTAATTTCATACACCATATCAGCAGAGCAGAGAGGAAAAAAACCACATGATCATATCAATAGATGCAGAAAAACTTTTGACATGATCCAGCATCCATGTATGATTAAAAAAAACCCTCCATAAAATAGAAAATATGAATACAATGTTCATATCCCAACATAATAAAAACCATATATGAAAATGCACAGCCAACATCTTAGTCAATGGTGAAGAATTTTAAGCATTTCCTTTTAGATCAGGAACAAGACAAATTGTCCACTCTCACCATTGTTATTTAACATTTACTGGAGGTCTTAGCCAGAGCAATTAGGCAAGAAAAGGAAATAAAAGAATTCAAATTGGAAATGAAAATCTCATTATTTGCAGATAACATGATTGTATATTGAAAACCCTTAAAACTATCAAAATATTTCTACAACGAATACAGTAAAGTTGCAGGCTACAGAATCAATGCACAAAAATGTGTTGCATTTTTATGTAAAAAACACTAGAAGAAAATGAAATCACAAATATCACACCATTTAAATAGAAGTTAAATGAATGAAATACTGGACATATACCTAAGAAGGGAGGTAAAAGATCTATACAAAAAAAAAAAAAGCAAAACTACAAGTCTTCTTAAAAGAAGTAGAGGAGGACATAAAGAAATGGAAAGACATCTATTAGTGACTAGGAAGAATCAATATCTTTAAAATGGCCATTTTACCCAAAGCAATATATAGGTTTAATGCAATCCCTATTAAAACCCCAAAGGCTTAATTACAGAAAATAGAACAAAAAAATCTTTAAATTTGAATAGAACAAAAAAAGACCCCGAACTGTCAAAGCAATCATTAGAAAAAAGAACAAATCTGGAGGGAATACATGTCTAGACTTTGAACTATATTACAAAGCAATAGTTAATCAAAACAGTATGGTGCTAGAATAATAAGAGAGGCACAGATCAGTTTAATGGAACTGATCACCAGAAACTGACCCACTCACATACAGTCAATTAATCTACGTCTGAGAAGCCCAAAGCATTAGATGAAAAAAGGAAAATCTCTTCAACAAATGGTGCTGAGAAAACTGCACAGCCATGTGCAAAAGAATGAAGCTAGACCTCTCTTTAACGCCATTTACAAAACTTAACTCAAAATGGATTAGACTTGGACATAAGACCAGAAAACATAAAGCTCTTTGAAGACAGCATAGGAAAGACTTTCCATGACATCAGTCCTAGAGAAGCCTGTGGGAACTCAACTCCACAATCAAGGGAAACAAAAAGAAAAATAAACAGCTGGGACTGCATCAAACTAAGAAGCTTCTTCACAATAAAAGAAAACATCACCAAAATCTAAAGGAAAACTACTAACTGGCAGAAACTTTCATTCGATATTTCCGACAAAGGCTCAATATCTAAAATATACAAAGAACTCATAAAACTCAACAAAAGAAAGGCAATTCAATCAAAAAATAGGAGGAGTAACTGTAGAGACACTTTTCTGAAGAGTTTATACAGTTAACTGGCCAACAGGCACATGAAGTTATGTTCCAACTCGCTGGTTATCAGTGAAATGCAAATTAAAACATCAATGAAATATCACCTCACACCTGAAAGACTGGCTGTTATCCCAAAGTCTGGAAACAATTGCAGGAGAAGATGTGGAGAAAAGGGAACACTTTTGCACTGTTGCTGGGAACACTTTTGCACTGTTGCTGGGAGTGCAAATTGGAAGACCCATATGGTTAAGAGTTTGGAGATTCCTAAAAAAAAAACTGAAGTTGGAGATCCCATATGATCCTGTCATTCCATTTCTGGGGATCTACCCAGAGATACAAAGGCACCCACTGAAGAGATGTTTGCATACCCATGTTTATTGCAACTCTTTTAACAATACCTAAGAACTGGAAAGTGCCTAAGTGCCCAACATCAAATGAACGGATAAAGAAGACAGATACCAGATGACCTCACTCATAGGTGGAATGGGAATAGAAAAAAACAAAGGAACAGATGAAACACAACCGGCTCTGAAATATTTACAACAGAACTGAGGTTACCAAAAGGGAATGGGAAGAATGGGGGCAAATGGTTATGGAGCCCACTGAACAATGGGGCAGAACACTTGGTAATTTGGTGGAGGTTATGGTGTTTTGACACATAACTAAGAATTGGGAAACCTATACATAGGTTTTTAAATTATTAACTATTTTATTTATTATTTTAATGTGTTGAATAATTATTACAATAAAAATAAATTTAAAAAAACAAAAAAAGTCAAATTTTTTTCAGAACACTTAGTAAAGAAAAATCCCTTTTTAAGTTTTACAACAGTAATAGATTAAAATTTTGTGTTTTTTAAAATTTCCCTGTTTTGTTATAGACCATAATTTTCATGAGTGCCTGCCAACATCCATTAGTACTATGATTTATACTAATGTTAGAGCTACAAAGAGTGTCCAACAGAATACTATGCTACAAATCAGGGAAAGTGATTATACAAATTTCATTCTTGCCATCCTTACCTTTAAATCCTTGTCTTACTCCCTAAAGAATATACAATATGGTTGTACATTAACTCTGAGGAAATAAAAGTAATATATTCAATGCATTCAAGAATTTGAAATGTAAATAATTTAAACTAAATATGTAAGATTCTAAATTAGCAAAAAGTTATGCACCAGAGAATTAACTATTTTTTTTTTAATTTTAAAATGAATGTTCATTGTATGTTTCACAACTCTATGTGATCAAGGTATGATTAAAATTTTAGTATATTATATTTTATGTACAATAGCAGTAGGACACAGTTAGGAAATTACCTCTTATAAAGGTTAATTCTGCTATTTGGGCTATTTGCCAGGATTCCAATGCTGATTTTATATTCAGAGAAGGAAACAGATGACAGGCACTTATTTAATTATTCCCATACTTCTGTGCTCTTGAGGAAAAATTAAATGCATTAGCTTTGTAATATCTCACAAGGGAAAAGTGAAGCAAGAAATTTGTTTTTATATGTGTATTTAATTAATTCTAGAATCTAAATTTTTTTTTGAAGCATGAACAAAGAAAGATGGGAAATGCATTTCTAAAGGACGCAATCAGCATCTAACATATTAAAAACATTAGAGACTGGAGATTTAATAATGCTCATGAAATCTGATCTACATAAGAAAATCTGTATTTATCTATTTATAAAAAAAAAATGTTCAACTGATACCAGTGATCCAAGGTGAATCAAAACTATTTTATAAGAGTATACTAAGTAATAAAGAGTAAAAAAATCTAGCAATTCACCATTCTCAGGGTTTATTTTTCATTTGAAGAAACTATGCAAGGGCTATGAAAATTATGTTTGGTAATAGCAGTGAAGTGGAATTAGTACAAAAAAAAAAGAGCATGTCATATTATATTTCAACTAGATTAAATATAGATCAAATCAGTCTTTTCTGCATTTCTTTTTTCCTGTTTTATATAAACAAATATAAAAATTATTTCAAGAGATGACCACAAACATTGAAATAGCCATAGTTCTATGAAAGGTACTGACAAGGAACTGTTTTTTAATCTTTCTGTCAAAGTCTTGATTAAAGAAGAAAAAATACAAGGGTTATATATTTATTTTGAAATAATTTTCAACCAGAGTACAAAAATTATTTATTGATGGAATAAATAAATGGCATTAAGCAATCTATGTAAAATAGACATAATACCTAGATACATGGTAGTTATAAGCTACATATATAAATATTCCACAATAACTTAGTTGCCTACAATCAATAAAATAACTTTCAAATTTATAACCTAGTTCTATAAGATATAATATTTAGGAAATCAATGTTGATTTAATTATATGAATTATCAGTGTTGATGGTATTGTATTCAAACAATTAAACATTACTGTATTACTAATGACCTTCATAGTTCACATCATTGGTTAGTGGGAAATCAATATTATTAAAGACTTATGTATATAACTTCAGAGTTGTGGCTCTTTTCCCATTTAGATAATAAAATATTTCCATAATATTATTTCATAGATGAAATATGACTTGAATCAATTAATAATTTTTTGCACCCTTCTTGTAAGATAGTCGACTCATTTACTTTTTCAATTGTCTGATAGTTCCTTTTCTCTCTTGAAAAGTAATTGCAATGGATTAACACTAGAACTAATAATATACAAAACCATGAATATATTTGGCAGGTAAAGAGGAAAAACCATTAAACAATATATTTAGAGTATATGAAAACTGAATCAATTATATACCTGATTTTATTTTCATGATGATCTCAATCAAGTAGTTCAATGAGTGTTAAGTATCTCCAATTTTGTTTGTTCCTGTAAGAGATTACTATCCATTCACCTACTTGTACATCTTTTTAAACTTGTAAATTCATTCAAGAAGATGATGGGTTAAGACTAATGCTTAATACTTAAGTTGCTGATATCAAAAGACTGAGATATTTTCTGATTTTCTGTCCATTTCAGTCATTAAATGTAAACAAGATGTCGATGGAGATTCAAAGTTGATGAATATTAATGATTTTTAGTACTTTTCATGTTGTCTTTGGTTTGTACATCCTCTTAGAACTTAAATGATTGTTAAGAAGTTATTTATGAAGAGAAGTTAAAATTAGCCATACTTCCATAAATAATAACAATTAGAAGATTCAGGGATTTTTTTCACCAGTCTCATTATTATAGTTGTACTTCTTAAAATATCTACTTACTAAATAATAGTCAGATTATTTTTAAATTGAGATTTTCATTTTAATACTAATTTTTAAATCGTATTCATCTTCCACCTCAAAAATTCTTCTTACACAAATGAAAAACTCTTGCTTTATAATAATACCAAATAAAATGAAGATATATGACAGATTAGGAAAAATATACAAAATAATACAAATGATAAAGCTCTTGTGTCCAAAATATAGAAAGAACTCTTAAAAGTCAACTATAAAAAGTAACCAAATTTTGTAATTGATGAAATGGTTGATTAATCAAAAGTGATGACTAATATGCATAATGAATATTTGCTTGATACTTTTAATGTTAGGGAGATGCAAATTAGAAGAGCAATGCTATACTACACTTCCACTAGAGTGGTTAAAATTAAAAATAATACTAAATGATAGTTTTTAATTGTTGTCGAGTTTTCTGGTGCTTTATATATTATGCTATTAATCCCATCTTGGATATATGATTTATAAGGATCTTCTTCATTACCTTTTCTTTTTGGCAAAGTTTCTCTTGCTGTATGGAACTAAATAGACATTTCACCAAAAAATAAATACAGATGATGAACAGACACACAAAATCATGTTCATCATGATTATTGATTAAGGAAATGCAAATCAAAACAATGCGATAACACCTCACACCGGTTACAATAGCTGTTCTCCGGAAGACAAGAAATAAGTGTCCGCAAGTATGTACCCTATTGTTGGAAATATAAATTGGTTAGCCATTACAGAAAACAGTAAGGATATTTCTCAAAATAATATGTATAATTGTATACATATTATTGTATAAGGGAACTATTCTTCTGAGTATTTATCTGAAGAATAAAAAACCGCTGTTTGAAAAGATAGGCGCACCTTCATATTCATCACAAAATTATCATAATAGCTGAGTTAGATAGTAATATAAATAACCATTGACAGATGATTGAATAAAAATGATGTGGTGTTATACATATTAATACTGTTCAACTAAAAAAAGGAAATCTTTCCATTTGCTACATTATGAATGGAACTTGATAGGATTATGCTAATGAAATAAGTCAAATGGGGAAAGTAAAACACTCTATTATTCACTCAGATGTGGAAGATTAAAACATAGAAAACAAATTAAACAACAATAACAAACCCTTAGAGTCTGACGATAGCATGGTGGTTACTAAGGGGGAAGCATTATTTTATAATAGTCTAGGAGTGAAAGCAGGTATATGACTATCAACTAGAGAGTTTATAAATAAAATGTGGGATATCTGTAAACATAATAAATATCCATAAAATATTAAAAAATAAGGAAGATGTGGTAGATATATACAGTGAAATACTACTCAGCTAACAATAAAGATCAAATCCTGCCACTTGAAGCAACATGGATGGATTTAGAGGGAAATAATGTTTCGTGAGATAAGCCAGAAGTAGAGAGACAGACATCATGTACTATAACTCATATGTGGTATATAGAGAACTAAAGCAATCTAAATCAAACAAAATAGAAATTTAGTTATTAAAAGCAAATCATTGCATGAAGTGAAGGGGGCTGTTTGATGGGCAAATAGAGTAGAGGAATCAATTTTATAGTGGTAGAGCTGAATTATGAATTTAATGTATATAATGTGGATCTACTATGATGTATATCTAAATCCATATATATTGTTATGACTCAATGCTTCAATTAATAAAACAAAATACCCTTATTAATTTTGCCTTTGCATTTGTTTTTTCTTTTTTTGTGATATAGACTCCTATAGAAGAGTCTTTACATGTAGTATTTAGTAATTACAGTTTTTTCCTTGATTTGGTCACCTCCAGATAAGTGGTTTGTGTTTTTCACTTTGTAAACTCCTTAGAATATCCTTGTGATCCCTTCTCTGCATTATCTTCATACTCAGGTCTTTCATATCATGCCAGTGACTAGGAACAGCCTCTGAAAGTCATCTCAGAAATGCTCCCAGAAGAAATGAATATTTCATAAGCTTTAATAAGTTCCAGTGCCTAGAACTATCTGTATCAAAATTCAAATAATAAAAATATTTGATTTTTGTAAAAAGAAAAACACGTAAACAGTGTCATTGAAATATAATTTTCATAGCACATAAACTGTGCATCTAAAGAATACAATTCAGTGTTTTTAGTATATCCACAGGTATATGTACTCACCACCACAGTAGATACACATATATATATGTATGTTTAAGAATATCCATATAATATATGAAAGTATATAAATATTCCATCACTTTTATTAAGAAGTGTATCAGCAGAGCCCTTTGCTATTTGACTAAATCATTCTCTGAAAGCATTATTAAATGCTATAACATGGATGGATCTTAAAAAATAATTACCAGGGAAAGAAACCAAACCCAAAAGATTATAAACTGTATGCTGTTATGTATATGAAATTCACTGAATAAGTAAATCTGTACAGATTAATAGTTGCCTGAGATTACAGTTGGGTCAAAATGAACTCAAATTAAACTAAGGGACATTTATTATAAGAGAAGTGCTCTAAAAATGGATTAAGATAGTGAATGCACAACTTTATATTTACCTAAACTTAATAAACTTTATACATAAAATGAGTGAATTTTATAGCACATAAGTTATACTGCAAAAAAGCTTTTACTCTTTCAGAAGTAGTAGTAAGCTATTATATTAGTATAATCAAGAAAAACATTTTATGAATGAATCTAAGATCAAGTAGAAGATAAAAAATTTATTATATTTTTTTAGAAAGGTAAAAGTGAGTTTGTGTGCTAAGGATTAATAGATATATTTTGTAACCTGCTTGCTAGATTTCAGATATTGTCTAAGGTTTTTAGATGTGTAATCTTTGAAAAAGTTACTCCTATTTACTCGTCTGAAAAATTAGGCTGATAAAATCTTCCTCATAGAGCCAATGTGAAAATATATGAGTTAATAAATGTAAAGCACTAAGAAGAGTGCTAATACTGAATATGGGCATTCTAGCAGGAAGAGAGAGTAAGTGAAAGGCAAATAAATAATCCATGATAATTATGAAGTCCAACTGGATAAAACATGAAAAGTAATTCTAAAAATACCAAAGGGAATATAAGGAATCCATACACATGCCACTTTTACTTAAACACATGCATTAATTCATCTGATAATATTTGGAAAATGATAATTTATTTGCTGAAGATAGAAAGATGAGAAAGCATACATATTCTGTATTTGTAGGAAACTAGAGTCTTATGTGGGAAAGTTAAAAGACAAGAAAATGCATTAAGGTATAAAGGAGAGAAGATGAAAATTATTATTTATAAGATGATGTCATTTTCTTTCTGGAAAATCTATGTTCATCTACTAGTGGAGTTTAGAGGGAGAATATTATTATAAGTAAAAAGAGCATTTAATTATTGTAGCAATTTGATAAAAAGGGGATAGAAAATGTTGTTCCATAATCCAATAAAAAACAGGAAATCAGTTTAAAAGATATTTCCCACTTACATAAAGAATAGAATTTAATATAAATAAGAAAATATGAGAATATAAAAATTAATATCTGTATAAAGTTGTAAAATAAAGATGTAATCTAAAATGTGGCATAATATTGAATATACCCAGTTCAAAGAAAGAGTATTTATCTAATTTTCAGTCAATAAATGCTTAGTAAATGACACAAACTGAACCTTGTGATGCTGACCTGATATTGAGGGAAAAATGATATGGTGTGCTATTGCATATTACACTTTATGTATTAATAAGGTATTTGAAACTCTTAGGATCAACTTGTAGATAAAGTAAAAGATATGTAATGTATCCATTTGAAGCTGTAAGAGCCAATAAATAGTTTAAGGAAGTGGAAGGAAAAAAGACAGAAGAAATGGTAAGTTTACATAGTGAAGAAAAAGTGACTTGCTATAAAAATTTAAGGGAACTAGTGATAGAAACTCAAACTTACAAAGGCATTTAATCACAGAACATGAAATAACAGAGCTTAAGTTTAAAAATATCAAAAATATTGATGAGGGAAAGTGAAGGTAGTCTCTAGTTGACAGAAGCAAAAGTTTATATATAAAGTACATAATTTAGAAGAGAGAGCTATAGAGCTTTTATTTAGCATTAGAAGAAACAAAACCTGAACTAAATTATTTAATATGGGTATTATTGACTGAAGAGCTGTGTAGAGATATTGAGTTAATTATAATTACATTTTATTAGTAGTCCTTATTTTAGAAACTGTTTCACTATTTGCATAAATTTTTGTAATACGTTTTTTGAATAATAACCTGATTGACTCTATTATCACACTGTAAAACAATCAAACAGGTGAGAGACAAATGTTCTTCATCAACACCATTTTTTAAGATGTCACCAGACATGACAAGGGAATTAATTTTTCTGAAAGTTAGCTTTCTGAAGAGATAATTTCATGAAACCTCTAGCTAAGCCCCCTTTGGTAATGAATGGAATGTCTCAGTTACTATTTGTATCCATCACTTAAACTCACATAAACTTTAATTAAGCAGAAATTAATATCAACATCCATCCCATTATGACATACTTATGGTTCAAACAAACATTTGCGATTTCTCCTGTAAGAAATATTAAAAAGTTTTGTTATCCAACCTGGGTTTTATTTTTTGGTTAAGATATTTAACAAGAATTGTTTGGAGAGGGGAAAAAGGAGAAAAATATAAACTGGGGAGTGAAGTAAAAAATACAAATTTGAATTTAGTGAAAAGTATCATAAACAAGATTAAAAACAAAGAGTGAAATAAAACATTTGCAGTAAGCATCTAACAGTATTAAAATATTTAACATATAAAGAGTAGATACAAATTTAAAAGAATAATGTATAAATATGTAAAACTAATAAACTACTGGGAAGAGTACTTGAACAATTCAGATATTCTCAAAAGAAAATGAAAAAGGATGATATGTAAATATACTTATTGAAGCACTAATCATAAAAACTAATTTTACAGTGCACTTAAATTAGGAGATTAAATAGTGCTAATGCAGAGGCACTAAAATTAAATATAAAAGTGTATCTATGGGCACGCCATGGTAGCCTAGTGGTCTAGTACACCCTGGGAGCAATCCCACATACATCCCAAGTTCTGGAGTTCAAGACCCAGAGTCAGATTTCAACATATTAAAAGTGTGTAAGTTATTTCAGCTAGTGAAATAATTGCAAATGAGTTTGAATGTGTTTTTAGAATCATATACATTCCATGTATTGATCAAAGAAGAAAATATTGCAAAATTTTGACTCACTGCTTTATGCATTCGGAAACACTGGAAAGTATTATTTCTTGTTCCTTTTTAGTGTCAGGTCCTTTATTTTTTCACAGAATGTAAATGCCATTCATGTCCCAAATCCACTTGGTCAACCATAGGAAAAATACGTTAAATAAACATTTTCACTTGGGCAAAGCAACTGTTTCTTAGTTCCATCAAGCATGGTTAACTCAAAAATAGTAAAGTATATATGTTGTGGTTTACAAGATGGAGAGCTGCAGAATATCAAGCTGAAGTCTTATTGACAGTATATTCTCTTTCCTGTCACATTTGTTACTAACAGAACTGTAGTTACTATGAATCTGAACTTTATAAAGTTATTTTGTATTTGCTATTTATGATACATGTATTTTACAGTTTTCATTCCAAACACCATAAATTTAAAGCTGAAATTCCAACCTCAGAAGTTGAATTATACACCCTAAGCTTTTATTTAAGATATTTAAGAAATATTTCTTTTTCTTTCTACATATAAGATTGACATTAGTATGAAGTCACACAAAAAGATAGATATAATTTCATTCCACTGTCTCAGTCTTTTTTTATGTTAAAACATTGGTAGAATGTATGAGGCTGTTCTGTGTCAAAAACAGTATATGCCTTTATCTGAAGCATGCAGAGTTATTTTTGTTTCCTTTTCCATATAGAGATTGTGCAAGAGTGTAATAAATAATTTAATCAAAAGGAAATATGGTTTTCCCTCTGCTCCTGGAGCTCATCTTTGAGTTCTACATGTCCAACATAGCAATCACAGTACCTTTCTTTTCTTTTGAGCCAAAGTGAGAGTGTTCCATGATCTGGTCACTGCATGTATAGTCTGATAAAACTAACATACTGAATTTTTCACTAATAAAAAGCTATTTTATCAGTTCTAAGAAGGTTTTTTTTAATCTGAAGTGATTTTTGCTCCCCATATGGACAAAATTAAAATTGAATTATATAGTAATTATCCTCCAATTATGAATGTTACTGATGACTGAAGAATGAGTGTTAACTAATTTTCTAGAGATGATACTTCAGAATGCTTGCACAAAAAGTGGATAAATGAATATGTGGATAATTACTACCTATTCTTTTCAAGAGTACATGGAACATTCTTTAAAGATAGATGATAGGTTAGATCACAAAAGAAATTTCAAAAAATGTATGCTATTGATATCATATTAAGTACTTTTTTGATGATAATGGTATGAAACTAGAAATCATTTACATGAGGAAAATGAAATTTCATATAAATGAAGTTATTAAACAGCACACACCTGAACAATGAAGTGAGCCAAAGAATAAATCAAAGAGAAATAAATACATAAATACTAATGATGAGTTTCCATACCAAAACTATGGGTTTCAGCAAAAGCAGTTCTAAGAAGGAAGTTTAAAGTGATAAAGAGCCTATATTTAAAAAAAAAGACCTCAAATAAACAACCTAACTTTATATCTAATGAGCTAAAAGAAGAAGCATAAATCATACCCAAAGTTAACAGAAAAAGGAATAGAGAAGAAATAATAGATACAAAGACAAATTAAAAGAAAATATCAATAAAATTAAGACATATTTTTGAAAAAACAAAATTGAAAAACCTTAACTAGGATAAGAAAGAACAAAATATTAAATAGAATCATAAATAAAAGCGGCATCATTACAACTGGTAGCACACAAATATGAAGGGTCATGAGACTAAGATGAACAAATTGTATAACCCAACCTAGAAGAAAGGAATTAATTCTTAGAAATATGTAACATACCAACATTTAATCATAAAAAAAACAGAAAATACAAAAAGATAATTACTAGTAAGTATAATTATTCAGTAATCAAAACTCTTTCAATTAACAAAATCCAGGACCAAATGGCTTCACTGATGAGTTCCAAAAATATTTAAAGGAAATGTAGTATTCTTGAGATTTCCAAATTATAGAAGTGGAGTAGACACTTCCACAATCATTTCTAAGACCACCATTAACCTGACATCAAAACCAGACAAGCACACCAGAAGAAGAAAAAAATCATTATCAATAGCTTTGATGAGCATATATTGAAAATTCTCAATAAAATAACACTAGCAAATTGGATTCAACAGTATATGGAATAGTTCATATAATCTGGTCAAGTGAGATGTATTCCTGAGATTCAAGGGTGGTGCATATATTTGAATCAGTAAATAAAATTCACTTCATTAGCAAATTAAGGATAAAAATCATGTGATTATCTCAATAGTTGTAGAAAAAAGTACTTGACAAAATTCATCATAATTTCATAACAAAAACTATCATCAAAGCAAGTCGAGAAAAATGTACTTCAATAGAATAAAGATCATATATGACAACTACTATCATAATCACTGTTGAAAATTTGAAAACTTTTAAGATGAAAAAAAAGAGAATGATTCCCACCTTCAACAAATCTTTTCAATGTAGTACTGTAATTCCTACCCAGAACAATAAACAGGAACTGGAAATAAAAGGCATCAAAATTGAAGATTAAGTGAAAGAGGAAGGGTAACAGGAAGAAGTTAATTGACTTCTGTGGATGAAATTTACATACACAAAACTAAATAATTATTACTTAACTGATTAATAATATCAACTCAACTTTTATTTTCAATCAATTTTAGTATATATAAACATCTGTCTCACTATTCGATGTTATTAAAGCATATGAATAGTAAATAGTTAAACATACATATTTCTTACTTTTGTATTAACAAATAATATTCCTTAGAATTCCACTAATTTCAGCATCTGGTCTAACATTAGTAAAAGAAACATTGCCCACTACATAATTTATCCACCTCATGAATCAAAATAGATCATTTACTGAAGTATAAAATTTACTAGTGCAAGAATATCCTATGATTATTCTCCCTTTTTGTGTAATAAAATTAAGGACTGAATTTGTAGTTCCTTGATTACCGCATAACGTATTCACTTTTATATTAAACATCTAAATCTCAGAAGGCTTGGGAAATTACAAAACTCTTGGCTTTCCTTAGTTGTAGTTCCATTTGCTTATACTTCACCTAAATAGCAATGCAAATATGTTTTCTTACCAACATCTTGATAATTACCAAGTCATTATTCCTGTGCTTCTGAACCTGGACTTCTCAATGTTCCTGGGAATCAAATTCATTTCATTCTCGCTGAGCAAGTCACTATTTGTGTAATCTTCTGCACATTAAAAGTATAGAAGATCAGATAGTTTTTAAAGGAAACTGAAAGCTAAATAAAGAAACAAACTACAGAGGTTCAATTTGAAGATTCCATCCTCAATTCCATTTACTGTTTAGAGGGACAAGTTGGTTTTTTGTGTGTTTGTGTATGTGTGAACAAATCAAAAATAATTTGTCAAAAATCATTCAGTTATTATCATACTTATAGGATCCATTAGCCCTGATCACATGACAAATAGAATAACAGTTAAAATAGATTTATAAAATGTCCAAATTTTAAAATTAATTGTGGAACCAAATTCTATTTTTCCAAAACTTATGCAGTTTTTAATTTACTCTTTTGAAAATTATTTAAAGATCTCTATAGTGTACTTCCTTAAACAATTGTTTCATGCAAAATCAAACTACAACATGCACATCTAAAAGCATCCTTAAGCCTAAGATATGCAGATTTAAATGTATATAGCATACTTATATTTACACTGTTACATTTATTTTCAGTTTATGTTAAGTATGCATCTCTTTAGAAAATTATTACACATTAATAATACTAATTAAAGGCATAAAATATTCAGTGGGTTCCATTTCTTAAATTACAAGTTAGAGATGAGGAATTTTACTGAAAACAAAAGGATGCGCCCATTCAATACTTAATTTTCTTAACTTCCTATGCATAGCCCTAACAGCATTTGTCATAATTGGTACATACTCTATAATTGTTTATGTAATTTCTAGATATAAAATTGATTTTCAGTAGCATCATTAATCCACTCTTGATAATTACTGATTTAATATCTGAATTCCTTCTGAAATTATAAACTTCATAGTGACAAACCTGCCAGTAATGTACTGATTAGCATTTGACTTCATGAGCTCAACACCTAGCGTAGTACATTAAGAGCTTAATTCATAGTTGTTGAGTAGGTAAATGAATGGATAGATGAAACTTTATATTAAACCATGTAATTAGTTATAATATTTGTGTATGTGTGTATGTGAGAATTAAAGATTATATATTCAAATTTTTTTCTCCATTAAATAGAAAATTCTTGAGATGAATCACAGATTTTAGAGTTGTGATGGATAATGCATAGAAGACTTGATGCTCTATAAATTATATTTTTACAAGGACACTAATTATTTGACCCAATACTTGATTATCCCCTTTCATTTCACAACCTTACCTGTGGGTTCTTGAATAACAGCCACAACTTATTTCTGGGAGAAGTATATGTTTTTAAAACTGAAGAATTTGGTACATATAGGTGATTCCTTGTGAACACTATTATATCTGTTGCTTTCATATCCAGGGCTACACATCAACCTACTTACATTTTTCATGACAAAGTTTATAATATGCTCTGCATATTGCCTGAGTTAGTGATATGACACCATTATCTTACTAATATTAAAATGTATAATAATATTAATTATTCAGAAATCATATTAAATACTTCATAATTCTAAAGTTTCAATAAATATTTTCTCTATGTTAGTACCAAAGTTATTATCTTGAAATCTTATCCATAAAAAATGTGTAGCTTACTCATAAAGAAAAGTAGGAAAAGTAACTTTGTAATAAAAATTCTAATAATCTAAAGAATTAGGAAACATTAAACCCTCATTTGTTGCTCTTGTATTGTAATTTACATAAGAAATGTACATGTAGAGGCTAATATTTAACTTAAATTTCTTCTTAAATCAATAAGAGCTATCTCGACTTGATTAGCCTTATTTTCTTTGTGTTCTCAAATATACATAATCCCCAAAGTATAAGCTGACTGCTAAAATTGTTTCAGATGTTTACCACAGTGTATTTACTGAAAACACAATGCTGTCTGTAGTATGTGTCACATAATTTATACACCAACATTTCAAAGAGTTATTTCAAAATTAAATATTCAGATAACAAAGTTTCCATGTATTTAAGATAAAAATGGTAAACAGCAATTCTGAACAATCATTTCTAAATTTAGTAGCCTTTTAAGAAAACATTTTATGTTTTAGAATATTGTGAATTAAAAAATTATTATAACTTTAATTTCTTCCTTTTATAATGATAGTCCACTGATTAAACTCACAGCATTAGTTCTTATTCCTGTACATGATAAAGATTTTGAATTAAAAATGACTCAGAAAAAATTTTGTTTTCAGAGCAATTTTATCATTTCAAATGATAAGAAATCGACTGAAAGCTAAATCATAGTGTAACTTTAGCCTTTCTATTAAATACTTTAACAATATAATGATTTTAAATCACTTTTCCTGGAATATTGACTTAAATTATTCATGAATGATAATTTCATTTTTAAAACAAATTGATACACCTTATATAAGAGATACATCTCATTATCTTGGTAATTTTTTATCAAAAATGCTTATGATTAACAGTAAATAGATTTTTCCTTTATCATTTGACCCATTTATTTTCTCTAACAAACAAGTACTTTTTCAAACAAAGCTATATTCTTTATACACATGAATACATTTTGTATTTTACAAGTAAAATATTTATATTTCATTGCATTTAGCACTTTTAGCCCAGAATAAAAACTAGGCCAGTCAATATTTTGGCAAGATTGAACACAAATAATTATAAGCAATGTATCTAGCATTCACATTGATTTTCAGCCCAGTGATGGGTTGCCCGTAAATGATAAAGGAGCACTATTATGTTAAATCTAAAAAATGTTTTAAAGATTGTAAATTATAAAGACTAACAATCAAAGCACATGAACATTTTCTATTAGTGCCAGTCACTATCATTCAGATTAGTAATTACTGATGAATAAAATGTTATTAATATTATATATTATTGCAAGGTATTTGCATAAATCTTAAGAATATTATTAGGTTTTTATTGACTGGAAATATGTTATTATTAGAATTTGATCTTCTGATATTTTCACTTTTTTTCTTCTTTTTGCTTCATTTCTTTGTTCATCAATTCATACATTCAGGAAACAGAAAGAAACCATGAGTGTTGGGTCAAGAATTGTCTTAGTTTCTAGAAATGAAGGAGAGAAAACAATAACCAGAGTCTTTTATTTCTTATGAAAATTAAAGTATAACAAGAAAATTGGGCACTTTATAAATTTAACTAATTCCAATTGGTTATAAATATGTTACTATAGAAGTGTATGCTGAAAGACTGAGACATGAAATTCTCACTGCATAAATCACATTAAAGGGAAATGATATAACTAATAAAACTGCAGTAATATAGCAAGATACAGTGTTTAAATCAGCAGATACTTCTGAGAAAAAATTGGTAACATGAGACATGAAAGACTTCAAAATAAAAAAGAAGACTTAGATAGCTCTCAGTAGGAAATTGCTTTCTCTGTTAAATGCCAAGGAGATATCTAAAAGTCCCTGCAATGTAACAACAGAGAAAGACAGGTATACCCATGTAGCAGTGACAAGATAAAACATAATTGTTATAAACCACATATTTAACAATCGCATTGATTTTCATAAATGCATAAAATAAAAAATAGGATATATTTATATACTAAAGGAAATCCAAAATATAATTCCTGAAATGAAGAAAAGTAGTCACAATGAAAAGTATGAAATATAAAAAGAAACAGAATAAAGAAAATAGTAAAATATATATAAAGCTAAACAGTATGAATTAATAAAATCAATTTCTAATCAGTAGAATTTAAAAATGAAATAAGATAACTAGCAGGTTTAAAATAAAGCTTATAAAAAGGAAATAAGGTGAATAAATTATTTTAATAGTAGACTTATTATGTGTGAATCTTAAATTTTTAATGATAACCACTTATATATATGCATATATATTTAGTGGGAGGAAATTTGGTTTCTCTATATACTACGTATGAGTAAAAAACAATGTTAGTCTTTCTACTTCTGACTTACCTCACTGAAAGAATGGATAAGCATTGTTGAATAAGCAGTTTTATGAAATTAAATTTTTCAAGTCAAAAATAATTGCTAAGCATTAATTTAATTATAAAATAAATTCAGCTTTGACATTTTGTTAAGAAAAATAGTGTAAGACTCTTCATCTCAAAAATAATCAAGATCAAAATAAAATGCAAATTTAAATTAAGGACTATCAAGTATTCCAGAAAGACAGACTGATTCAGTAGTTTTCATAGAACTTTTGGGGGATGAAGCAGTGTTACCTACCATTGATTCTCCTTGACATTCACTCAGTTTTATTTTTGCCACCAAAATCATGCATATGGACTGCCATGTCAGTTGATGCAAAACTATTTAAATGAAGAGATCAATATATGATTAGAACTTGTAAGTGCAACAAATCATAGTTAAATTGATAAATTTAGCATATGACTCAGAACTCTGCCCCTAATTTATCCTGTGATCCTGAACATGTTACAGAGCATCCTTGAACTGAATTTCTTTATTTGTTAGTTGGAAGTAATAAAGACACTAATTCTTCCCCAATGTTGTTAGAATTAAAAAATAAAGTAAAAAAATAAATAAATAAAAGGCTAGGAACATACTTAAAATGATTAATAACGAAGTACTTGAGAATTAATGTAATGTAAATTTCAGAATCAGCTGAGAGCTGCTGTTTCTCTGTTCTTATTTAGACTTTCTGGAGACTTAGAAAGTACAGGATGCATCCTTCTTTCTTCAGCATTCTGAACACTGTGAAGTCCTTGTCAGGAAACATTCATTTCACAATCTTGACTTTAAATGTTTGAAAGAAGATTTCGCATAGTATTTTAGACAATAAGAAACTGGACATTTTGTTCATATAGTATTGCTATTTTGCTTATATCAGATTAATTTTATATATTTATAAATAAAAATATACATTTCTGATATCTGAAAACATATTCAGTTGTAGTTCATATACTTTTACATTCATATTTTATATTCATGTATAAGTATAGTATATTCAACTTTTTTCAATAATATATTTAACTTTGGGAGTTATGAAACAGTGATTTTTAAATTAAAAATAAATTCATAAATCTTAATGAACATAATATGCAAGAAATAACTTTGTAAAAGAATTAGAATACTTGGAAAACCAAAAGGCTGTTTGTCATAGTATATATAAACATTATATATTCATTCATTTTAAATTTTATCTTCTTTTATATATTAACATACTATACTATATACAGATGTTGATTTATGATACACATTTTAAACCTATATAATGTTATGATTCAAGGGTTCTTCATTTGAATTCATAGCAAAATAAAGGATTTATTGTTGTAATCTTATTTCTTCAAAGAGTTGACGAAAGTCTTTAGGATTTTAGTTTCATACTAATGGAGAAAAATCTGGTTGGAGCTTGATCTATGGTCAGTGACTGGATATTATTAAGATGATTGCATATTTAGAGATAAAGGACACTATCTCATTGATTACATACTTAGAGAAAAAGGACACTACATCTCCTTTTATAATATATATACACACACATATATATGTATATAGATGCTTTTGTGTGTATATACATGTGAATTCTATTGGTCATTTTTCTATTATCTATATATGTAACTACATCTGTTTTTCTCCTCTCCATCTATATGTATTTGTGCATATGGAAAGATCTATATATTACTAAAAACATTAATGAGGCAGTAGGGCATACACACAAAATTTATTTGATTTGCTTTCTTTCCATGAATATGTAGTATTGAGTTAGACATACTATCTCATCTAAAGAACAGAAATTGTAGTAGTAATCAAAAATCTCTTCTAAAACAAGCCCTGGACTAAATGGATCACTAGTGAATTCTACCAAACATCCAAAGAAGAATTAATTCCTAAATGCCTTAAATGATTTCACAAAATTGAAGAGAAGAGAAAGCTTCCAAATATACTCTATGAAGTTAACATTACCCTGATTAAAAAATCAGACAAGACTTTCAAAAAGAAAATTACAGACTGATGTCACTGATGTATATAAATGCGAAAATCCTCAACAAAATCATGCAAACTTAATTCAATAGCACATAAAAATATCAAGCATTATGACAGAAGGAATTTATTTCAGTGAAACAATGATGGTTCCACATATACCAGTCAAGCAACAAAATATACTGCACGAGCAAACATAAAAAAAAAAATCATATGACTATACCAATTGATGCAGAAAAGCATTAGACAAGATTCAACACTCATTCATGGTTAAAAAAACAACTCACAAATGGAAATAGAAGGCACATACCTTAACATAATAAAATCCACATATGAAGAACTCACAGCTGATAGTATACTTAATTGTGAAAAAACTTTACCCCTAAGATCTAGAACAAGACAGATCTGGAAGTCCTGGTCAGAGCAATAAGGCAAGAAAGAACAATAACATTCCTATATGCAAACCATGAACTAAAGGAAAATGAAACTAAGAAATAAATCTCCTTCACAGTAACACCAAAAAAAGAAAAGAAAATACACAGGAATAAACTTAATGACAGAGGTGAAAAACTTTACGTCGAAAACAACACAGCATTAGTAGAAGACACAAAAAGATGTCATTGTATTCTGTGTGCATGTTGGAAGAATTAACATAATTAGAATGACATCTTAC
This sequence comes from Solenodon paradoxus, assembly GCA_004363575.1. Lineage (NCBI taxonomy): Eukaryota > Metazoa > Chordata > Mammalia > Eulipotyphla > Solenodontidae > Solenodon > Solenodon paradoxus. The sequence continues at coordinate 297,532 of RJWH01000517.1, read as the reverse complement.
CCAAAGCAGTATACAGTTTTAATGAAGTTCCCATTAAAATCCCAGTGATATTTTTTTAATGAAATTGAACAAACAGCACTGTACTTTGTATAAAACCACAAAAAAACCTCAAATAGCCAAAACAATTCTCAGAAAACAATAGCAGAGGAATTACACTCTCTGACTTTAAAACATAGTACAAAACAATTTTCATCAAAACAATATATTAGAGCAAAAATAGGCAGACAGACCAGTGCAATAGAATTGAAAGCCCAGAAATAAAAGATTGCAGTTACCATGGGCATAGGAGTTAGGAGGGAACAAGGAAGACAGAAGCTAGCAAGGCGGTGGTAAAGGGTACTAGAACTCTGTTGCACTCTTTGATGTGAAGTACAAACCGAGGTGAGCATTTAAAATCCTGTAACACATACAGCAATATAAACCAAATAAATAATAAAATGGTATAAAATAAATTATTTATTTAAGGGGCATAACATTTACTAGGAATTCTTGGTTAGTTTTAACTTTCTAGTCCCACAAATGACACAGATAGATTGAAATTGCTTTGTCTGTGGTCAGTGTTAAGACCTAAGACGAAAAGGTGCTAAGGAAAGAATGTCCACCCAAATTTTTACTACACAATCACTAAAGGTATCATGAGGAAACATTGAAATCACCAAGAAGACAATTATAAGACATGAAAAAAGGGAAATATAAGAACCTAAGCTTTTGTGAATTTCATATATTTATTACATCCTTCAAAATAGAATGTTTCTGATTCTTCCATAAATAGAAGAATAATTCACATCATAGATAAAAAGAGCTCTCAGGAATCTGAAATTAAGGGGAAAAAGTTATAATGATGGTACTGTCTACTGCAGCAAACAAGTCCTGCTATGCAACCAAAAAATTCACTGTCCCTCCTTTAGAAGAGACCCAAATAAAGCAGGAGTTTGTTGTCAATGCATTTTTGAAACAGAAATTCAGTGAGTAACTCCTGGTGAATCTTAGTGACTAGAAGAAGACAGCACAATGCACAAGTTTTCTTGTCAAAGTGCAAAATGTATGCACATGCACTATGATCTAATTTAAGGAAGGGTGTTGAATGAGTAGAAGTATATCTTAATAAGACTCATTTTTTACTCTTTCATAAATCTGTTCTCTCTTTTTCAAATAGTTTTCTTATTCTCATAATCCTATTTTTAGTGATTTATGAAGTTAGTTAATTATCCAAAGGAAGAAAGATCACTCTTAATTTTATTTAAGTATGCAGAAAATATAAAAGAAATAAAACCTAAACATTTATAAACTGTTTCTGATTCAAAGCGGGATATTTTTATTTGCTCCCATGTTAGTGACTATAATTATATGAAATTTATTACACAATTCTAAAAGTTAAATTGCATATGGTAATATTTTAAATTGATCATTTTTATTAGTGAAAATGAAATAGAGACCCCCAGAATTTGTGGGGTTTGCTTATTTACATTACTGCTTACTTCTTAGAATTTCGTGATAGCTATAACTAGGACAAAAGAAAGGAAGCTTACTCATGGCTCTTAAAGTCAAGCATTCTGAATAATTCCTTGTAATTAAAGATGTCTTCCCAACTTTGTTCTCATGTCATTCAATCTGAAGAGAGTTTGGCTATAATGTGATTATGTTCAAGAGGGATTTAAGACAATTATTACATCTCCTATTGTTAAAAGCAAGGTTCATATCATTCTACTCTAGAAGGGTCACAGCCCTTCACAAAATGGTTCTTTGTATTTTGGAAGCTGAATGAGGCACTCTCCTCTCTCCTATACTCTTCACGTATCTAGCCAGTGAAAAATAGCAAGCTGTTATAGGCACTTTGCAAAGGAAACTGATCATTATACAAATGAAGGCAGAAACATTAACTCAATATATTAAATTTCCATCAGTGATTTATATTTTAATCAACTTCACTTTCTAAAAACAAATTAGGAGTATCTACTTCAGGAGACTCTGGGTCTTGTTCAATTAATGCTCCTATTATTTAAAAACTAATTGAGCTTAAAAATCTTTTTTGCCAATATCTAAATCCAGTAGTAAAGTGCTCATAAAGCATAATTTTCATTTTTCAGTTATGTATCTCCCTTTTCTGCTTCATTCTCTAACTCCCTGAGAATGGAGAATGTGATATTGCTATATATGTGTATGCATGTATATATATATATATATATATGTATACATGTATATGTATATATACACTCATGATCTTATACATAAAAATTTATAGACTTAAAAAAATTCATCAAAACTCAAAAACAGATTTAATAAAGTTGTAGTATACAAAATAAACATGGCAAAAGTCAATTTTTTTAAAAAGAAAAATGGTAGAATGGTGGTTGCCAGGGTGGGTGAAGAGAGAGAGTCACGAGGAGTTATTGTTAAATGGGCTCAGAATTTTATTGTGCAGGATTAATAGAGTTTTAGAGATTAATGGTGGTTATAATTGTACAAGAATGGATTTAATACCATTAACTAAACACTAAAAATGATTAAGATAGAAGTTTTATGTTATGTATAGTTTAATCACAATTTTAAAAATTGAAAAAAGAAAACTTCAAATTGCACTTAATTAGCAATTAGCATATTGGACTTATTACTTCCTTTTCTAATCTAGGAGATAACACCTTCTACCATTGCGTAATAATAATGAAAATATTCACTGAATGCCTACCATGCTAAAGTAAAAAATATCTTATTTTTAATTCTTCTTAAGAATTCTAAGTCTATAGATGTTAAGTGGCTCTGGAAACCTAAACATCTAGGAACCCAGCAAGGACCAAGAATCTGAATTTAGATCTTTCTGACTCTGGACATACCATACTAAACACCCATCTTACTAAATTAAAGAACACACAACTTAATTTTCTTCTCACTTAGCAAAAAACGCCTTTTAAAAACCTTTTTGAAAGTGACTTTTACTTGTACATTTTACTTTCAACTGCCTTACTGTATATTCCATAAGAAGAAATCATTGAAAATTAAAATATGTCACCAAGATAGTAGCTGAGGACATTCCTTGCTTCATGGCCAAGACTAGCAGTTAAAAACTCTTTCGGAACTGTGCACAACTGAAAGAATCCCAAAGCAGAATCTCAAAGGTGAGACTTAAATGCCCCCTGAACCTCTGACACCAATACAGAATGCATTAGAAGAGAAGCATAGAAATACTTGAATCTCTCTGACAGAAGTAGTGGACAGGAAGTGTGAAAGTGGCAATATGGGGGAAATATCAGGACTACCAACTTACCAAAGACTGGGGAAGAGAGAGAAAAGGTGATCCATTCACTTAGACCTGGTGAATCCTAAAGCCAAAGAAACAAAAGCACTTCACATGAGTTGAGACCCCACCAAGTAGGACAACAGAGAAATCATTCTAGACAACAACCCCCCTCCCCACATCGCTGGAGTTGTACTGGCAATGTGAAATGTACCATTAGTGAATAGGCTGCTGATTTCAAATCCAGAAGCCCAAAGAGGAGCAATAACAGAGGGTCTTCACATAAGAACCAAGTCTTTCCCAGTATGTTCATGAGAGTGATGGCTCTGCGCCCTTTATCAACCCCACTGACACAGCAGTAAGTCTTCCACAACCCACCTTTGACCAGGGCAAAGTTTCAAAAGGGGCTATTATGCACATCTAGATTGCAATAGATTGTATAATCTAAAAATAAGAAAAAAATTTAGATGCATGACTGAATCAGAAATAGAAAATCTGAATAGACCTATCACCATAAAAAAATTGAAACAGTAATCATAAGCCTTCCCCAAAACAAGCCTAGAAACAGATGACTTTATTAGTAAATTCTACCAAGCATTCAAAGAGGAATTAATACCTTTCTTTTTCAAATCCTTAACAAAAAAAAAATTGAAAAAGGAGGAAGTCTTCCCAACACAATTTATGAGGATAATATTATCCTGATTCCAAACTCTGAGGACAAAACAAAACAAAAGCAATATAGTAGGCAGAGAAAGTAGTCAAAAAGAAGTAACGAAAAGAATCCAGTTTGGAAAAGAAGTAAAACTACTGTTAGTTACAGATATATGTAAAGTGGCAGACTACAAAATTAATATGCAGAATCTATTGAATTGCTATATGTAAATGAGAATGAGGGAAAAAGAGAAATCAAGAATCATATCAATAAGAATTAAAACTAAGGAAAAAATTAACCAAGGAGATGAAAGACAAGTGTATTAAAAACTTAAGACACTGTTGAAAGAAATAGAAGACAATGAAATGGAAATATTTTCTATACCCAAGAAATGGAAGAATTAACATCATTAAAATGATTATATTACTTAGTACAATATATATATTCAATTTCATCCCTATAAAAAATTTAAAATTGCAGCAATATTCTTCACATAAACAAATCAAAGAATTTATTTGGAATGAAAAAAAACAAAACAAAAGTAAAACCAATCCAGAGAAAAGAGAAAAAGAAAAAAAGGATATCAAACTCCCCAGCATCAAACTATATTACAGAACAATAGTTCTTAAGTTTTTAAAGGGATTCTCACATACACACTTTAAAATCATGCCTACCTTTGGAATAGTAAGGTCCAAACACTTCTATCCGAAACCTGATCAGAAATGTCTTCCCTGATATTTGGCGTGAGTCCATACTAGAATATTTTAATTTACTTATCAATTTTCACCCAAATTTTTCCAAGCATTTCCCAGGAAATAATGAAGAGCTAAAACTTTTAGAAGGTACCTATCAATTTTATCTGTTTTAAAAATAAATGAAACATTCATCTAATTCATTTTTGAGACTAGTTATGACTTCTTGAACCAAAGCAAAAGTAAAAAGCCAATAATAGACAATGTGCTGAATTATCAGTGTTGCTGCATTAAATTAGACAAAACATTTCAGCACAAATATTCTGCATAGTCAACTCAGGACATGTGGAATATGAATAAGATTTTCTTAAATGCACTATCCCTTGAAATTATATTGAAAAAAGGAAAGTACCCTGACATTTTTAAAGTGTCAATAATGGTTTAATAAAGTGAGTGAATGCACAGGGAATAGACAACTTTTGCAAACATCAGCTGTCATTTTCTTAATTTATCAAACAATGCACATTCTGTAAAATAAATACTTGGCATGCAGATTAACATGTGTATAGCCATATGGTCAAGAAAGTCTTATCACCTCTGTCGACACTCAACATGAAGTGGCAATAAGATAACATATAACAATCTCCAAAAGAACATGAAACTCCAAAAGCAATAGGTTAGGAGGGCAGCTGAATTGGGAGTGAGGGGAATAAAGGATGGTAAGTGTCAGTAATTTCCTGACAAAATACATCTAAAATCTCCAATCTATTCAAAGACATTAGAAATCACTGTTGTGGAACATAAATCATTTCCCTAGCAATTCAAACACTAAGGAGAATTGTCAGGTTCTTATTGCTCCTCTTTCCCTTGGCATAAATTTCTTATCCATGCTTTTCTGCAGAAAGATTTATGACTGACTTTCAGTATATATGTATTAACAAAAATCTTAGATATCAAATTTAGATTTAAATTATGACTAAATCACAACCAGAGTCTAATGGAATAGCTCATATAACAAGAAAATAAGGCTTAAACCAGCATAGAGTATTTGGAAAAGAAAAGCATGGAAAAAAGAGAGACATGATTTTACCACTTATTTTTGTGGAAAAACAATATGGAAAAATACATAAATTTCTAAGCTGATCAATCAAAGGAAATCTAAAAGAGTATTACAGTTAATAGGAAATAATCAGTAAGAAGTGGTGGAATGGTAGAAACTATAATTGACACTTCTAAATGTGATGAAAGTAGATGTTGTTTTGGTCCATCAGTTTGTCAAAGCAGTTTTTATTTGAGTTAGATGTTTTTTGAATATTTTAATTACACAGATACCAGTTGATCAGAAAGTCTATTATTAACATGGCATGATATTTAAAATTTTACCAATATGCTATGACATTTATCATGCTGACATAGAGAAATAAATTAGGAAACATATAAACATATAAACAAGGAAAATTTTACCAAGAATCAGGTACTACAAATAAGCAATGTTGTCAAGGATGAGGGTAGTAGCTGGTTACTCCACCAAACAAGAGTGAAATCAAATATTATTTATGATTCAATGGAAAAAATCCAGAAATTTAAAGAGAGAAACTGCAGTTTTAAGAACTGTGTAAAAGGAAATTATTATGAAATTACAACCAACTTTATTGATTATATGATTACCTATTTTGCAAAGTCAAGACCAGAGTCAAGACCTCAGACAGGACCTATTTCCTAGCTAGATGGAGCAATTATATCCCTTAAGCTTGGAAGCCTCCTTCTGCTGTTCCCACTCCTCATACCCAAAGAAGGAAGAAAAGATAAAAATTGTGTGCACTGTCCAAGCTAACATGATCAGGCATGAGACAGTCGGTGCTTCAGTTTCCTAATTGAATGAGGATTGAATAATTGCAAATCTCCATGTCTGAAAATCCATTCATCCATGATAAGCATCTTGAAAGATGACCATCTGCAATTAGCAGCTGTTATTTTTTAATTTTAAGGTAAAATTCACATAACATAAAATAAACCATTTCAAATGGAACAATTCAGCAGCATTTACTACATTCATCACTTATATCTAAGCTACAAAAGCTTTCTATTACACCAATGTAAGTCCCTTCTTCCTATTCCTGTTCTACCTAAGTCATAGAAACTACTAATCTGCTTTCTGTGTCTATAGACTTGTCCGTTTTGTATATTTCATATAAATGGAGTCATTGAATATGTGATTTTGTGCTTCGTTTTTTTTTTTGTTTTTTTTTTTCACTTGCCATATATGTTTTGGAGGTTCATCCATGGTGTTTTATATATAATTACTTCAAAAACACTGAATCATATCCCCTTTGAATATATATACCACATTTGGTCAACCATTCATCAGTTGATCAACATGTGGGTTGCTTTTTGCCTGTTGGTTGTTGAGAGTAGTGTGGTTATGAACTGCATGAAATGTTTGAGTTCATTATGTAGAGTTTTTAAATTATTTTGGGTATACACCTAGGAGTACAATTCCAAGATAACATTGTATTTCTCTGTCTAACTTTCAGAAGAATTACTGAACTTTTCTAAAGTAGCTGAACCATTTTACATTTTCACCAGCAATGCACCGCATTCTAATCTCTCCACAAATTCTCCAATACTTGGTATATGTTTGCTTTAAGTATCATTATCCTAGTTGGTGTCAAGTGACATCTCACTGTGATTTATATTTTTTTAAATGTTTTATAGTCATTTGTGTAGCTTCTGTGGAAAAATGTTTGCACATTTTAAAAATTTGGGTGGCTTGCCTTTTGGTTGTTGAGTCATTGTGGAGAGCTCTTTATATATTCTGGATCCTAAACACTTCTTAAATATAGAATTTGAAAATATTTTCTCCCATTCTGTACCATTTTACTCTATAATGTCTTTTGGTGTACAGCTTTTTTTTTTAAATTTTCATGAAATCAAATTTAATTGTTGCTTATTTTGTTGCTAATATTTTGTGTCATATCTAAGAATCCATGGCAAAATGCAGTGTTAAAAAGATTTACCTGTGTTCTTTCCTCTTAGAGTCCTAGTTTTGGGCATCTATATTTATATTTTTGACCCAATTGGGGTGCTTTTTGCATATGATGTGAGCAAGGGATCCAACTTCTTACTTTAGCATGTGGAAATCCACTTGCCCAAGTACCATTTGTTGAAAGAGATGATTCTTTCCCTGTTTTGGTCTTGGCATCTTAACTGAAAATTAAGTGACCATAGAAATATGGATTTATTTCTGGACTTTGTTATAGTCCATCACTCTATGTCTATCCTTATGCAACTACCACATTGATTTAGTTAGTATAGTTTTGTAGCAGATTTTGAAACCTGGAAATGTAGTCCTCCAATTTTTTCTTATTTTTCAAGATGTTTTTCTTCTTCAGATCTTGAGTTGTACACAGATTTGAAGGTTGGATTTTACATTTCTTCAAAAGTTACTGTTGGAATCATGACAGGATTGCATTGAATATATAGATAACTTTGGTAGCAGTGACATCCGAACAGCTTTAATCCTACAATATATGAACGTGAGAGGTGTTTTAAAATCTTTTCACCACCATGTGTTTATAAATTTCTGTATACAACTCCTTTATCTCTGTGATTAAATTGGTTCCTATTATTTTATTATTTTGGGTGCTTTTGTGAATTGAATAATTTTGTTAATTTTCTTTCCATATTACTCACTCCTGATAAGTACAAACACAGCTGCTGTTTGTGTGTATATCTTGTAAACTGCAATTTTGCTAAATATATTTTCTCCATAGTTGTGTGTATTCTATGGAATTTTCTATATATAGGATCATATCATCTTCAAATTGAGATGATTTTGTTTCTTCCTTTCAAATTCATATTCTATTTATTTATTTATTTAAACTGCTGAAACTTCTACAAAAATGCTGAATAGTAGTGATGAAAATCATAATATTTGTCTTGTTCATGAAATTAGGGTGAGTTTTTTATTCTTTCATAATCGAGTATAATGGTAACTGTGGATATTTTGATAATGCCATTCATCCAATGAAAGAAGTTCCCATATAGTCTTAATTTCATCACAAAAGGATTTGAGTTTCATCATATGTTTTTAAAAGAATGTTATTTTTGAGAAATCATTATTTAAAACACCAAGCAAGAGAAACTTTCTGAAAAATGTTACCAATAGTATAGTTCATATAACTTTTAAAAAATTAGGAAGCAAAATAGTGTTAGTAGTCATAAACTAAATAACTTAAACCCTAAAAAGATACTGTCATAAGTTATTGAATAATCAATTTTCACTCATCTAAGAGAATACAAGATAGCAGATATCAACTTTTATGAAGTGAAGGAGAAATAAAATCTCCCAAATTTTCTTTTTCTCTAAATTATTTTCATGATTGTGTTGCATCTAATGATGAATCGTTAACCTCAGACTTCCATACACTCCATCCATAATTTAACTCTCTTGCTGTGCTTTTATGTTAACTCTAGCATTTGATTTATTATTATTTTCTTTTACTGAATACCCTGTCTCTTCATATATGCTACCCAACTATTCTAATCATCAGAATATTTTTAATTTTTAATGTATAATTTCATCATCTGAGTCACCTCTGTCTTCCATTAAAAATATTTTATTTTTTTAATTTTTACAAAATTTTTGTTTATCTCATAATGTTTAATTGCATGTCAGACATAGTGTGTAAAGAGATAGGGACAGGGAAATCAACATATTTTTTTCCTACTCGAACTTTCTTGGGGAGATGAGTTAGTATTGCAAGGAATTGGTCATAATTTGAATATTGTTTTTGTGATAATATTTCACTGTATCATCAGCTTCAAATCCTCTGGTATCATCATATGCTTGGGTTTAGAGTGGTTTCTCAGTGGGTTTTTTCCCTATGTTCCAGTTCTATCCTCAGCTTTAGGCCTGCACTGTGCTCCTGCGTCTCAGAAAAGGTATCTCTATGACACTTAACCTTTCCCCATTAGATAATTATTTCTTCTTACTTTCCTTCACTGGTATAGTTGTGGGAGACAAGGGAGAGTTATTTCTTTTCCTGGTTCAGTCTAATTTTAGTTGAGTTCTGGATCCTGGACTCAATAAAAGATTTTCACAGTTATTCTGCCTTTCTTCCAGTGATTCATTTGTAATAGTCTGGGTGCAACTCCTGGTGATTAAGGTTTTTGTTTTTGTAGGAGAATGGACTGGGTGAATCTTTGTGCTTCCCTTACACCGCTGGCAGCTTCCCTTCTCTAAGCCTGAACCCTAAGGAGGTGTTTCTCTGCTCTCCTGCCCTGTCCCAAATATGTCTCATGCACTCTCAGGATGATATGAATTGGAGCTTGCAAGTGTTTGCTGCTCCCAGTGTTCTATATTTGCATGTTTTCCTCTGCTCAGACTTTAACAATGTTGGAATTGTAGTGGAGTTCTTACCTGCTTATATGCAGTCCTTGTCTGTACACCTGGCACAAGTAAACTAGTGTGCGTGTGCCCTACCCTTCCTTATTTGTATTTCAGGCCAGTTTTCTCTGTGACCACAGCTCTTGTTGGAGTTAAGAAAAATATAATTTTGTACATTATCCAGTTTTTTCTCATTGTTAGGATGGAAACATCACCATTCTGGCTTTCTGTATATATTTTGGCAGAAACTCAAAGTCAAAAATTGTAAAGATGCAATGAATAATTGTATGTTTTAAGCTAAATCTTTGAGGACTAGGACTATATCTTATTTCCTTATATCTCTATAGCACTAACCTCTAGAATTAGAGTGAGGATGTATTAGGAGCTCACTAAATGGTATTGAATTGAATGTATAATCATCAATATCATAACTAATACAAAGACTATTGTTTCAAACTGATTAATTTTGCCATCTCTCCAACCAGGGGATATCTGACTGTGTATAGAGGCATTTTTTTTAATTGTTGTTTAATCTAGGAGTCAGATTGCATGAGGAGAGAGGGAGGTGTTACTGACTTTTGCTGCTAAAAATCTTAAAATTCACTGGACAATCCACAGATTTATTTAAAAATTTAAAGATTTATTTAGCCTCAAGTATCAATTGCATTGATGTTGAGAAGCCCTAAGTTGGATTAATATCTGAGTTAAAAGAACATTTTAAGTAGTCAAAATTAGACGAACAATAATGTGATCTATTCTGCAAATGCCACAAAGTATCTGATAAGTCACATTAACTCACTGAGTTCTGTTGATATGCAGGATACTGGATATATTTGACTGCAAATAATAGAAACTTTAATTCAAACATTAAGGGAATTTATTATATCAACTTAACAGATATTCTAAAAGTAGGGCAAACTTTAGATACATTTCCAGGTTAGTTCCTTGATGATTTCCTTGTTGGTTCCTTTTTTCACCAGACGCCCTTGTTGTGGAACTACATCCTCTTAAGGCAATTTACCTTTAAGTTCTGACGAACTTTGTATGTTCAATCCAGAAATGCTCATCAGGTTTTCTCAATATTCTTTCCACATGAACTTCCTGCATAGGTTGTTTTTCATTTCATCCAAAACTATTGGCTGGAAATTTTTAAGACATTTCTTAGTTGTTGTTTTTTTTCTCTCTGTTTTCATAATCATGTATATATGTCATGTTATTCAGATTCTGAAAATTCTGAAGATTGTTATGGATATCCGATTTCTGGATAGTCCTTCTGTCTAAGCCTCATTTCCACCCCACTGAAACTGTCCTATTTCATACTCATATCATCCCTACCTGAATCATCATTGTCAGCCCTACTGATATAATGTCTTCATGCATAATTTTTATTTAAATTATGCACCAAGGAGGATCTTTTTTAAAATATAAGAAATAATAGCATTTGATATATTTTTTTTAAATGCAAGTGGCTTAGGACTCTGATGCAACCTTGTCTGGACTCTCATTTTCTTTTCTTTTCATATGTCCTAAATGGATTCATTTTAATTACAAATCAAATATCTGTATGAACTCTAACTAGAGCTAAGTCCTACCCTCAGAAAATTCTATGTTGAAGTCTCTTTCTCAGCATTTCCAGTTTTTAAATGTTACTGTGAAATTCAACTCTGATTTCATTTCTGTCAAAATTTCTTGAGTGTTTAAAAATACCAGACTTTTTGCTAAATGTTTATCTCATTAATTCTCACATCTAACCTACGAGATAAGGCTTAACTATTATTTTCCCCATGTAATAGATGAATACTTAGTCATAAAATAATGAACTGGCCTAAAATCACCCAGGAGACAGTAGAACTAGTTTCACACCCAGGCTATGTGATTCCAAGATCTGTGTTCTTTATCACAAACTACATTTCTGATTTTATTAATCATTAGCCTAGCAAAGCAATGGTTTAGTATTTCTAATTTTTATTTATTCCCATATTTTATATTTAACAACTAACTTATCTCTCCAGTGATTCACAAATGTTGAAACAAAGAATTTTATGCTATCGTACTTAAAAGTACTTTATAGATGTTTAGTATTGAATTAATGTTGGATGGATGCCTAGTTAATTTGCTTCACAGAATCTCCTTACTTACTTCATCTTATGCTAAACTGATAGATTAGTTCTGATTATGTCACCATTTTGCTCAATTTATTTCACTGAATTCTTTTATAGACAAGCCTCCAATCCTCAAATCAATCTTTGAAAACTTTCACTTAATATTTTAGAAGTCATATTTTACTTCCCTTCTTTATAAAGTTTCTATCTATCAAATCTTGCTGTTTCATACATACCATCTTTCCTGTTTCTATATAAAATGGGTTTTGTTGTTGTCTTTTTTTTTTTAAACTTCTCACCTCTAAATGATCACATTCAAAACTAGACTTACCTGGTTAATCCATGTCAACCCTCTAAACATGTGTATTATTTTATCTTATTTTCAATAGTAGAGTGTCTTGATTTATCATTATTTCTCCAACATAACTTAGCACCTTGAAAAGACAAAAATATTTAATGAATATTAAATAAGAGAGAAGTTGATAGGAGTAAATGTTCAGTATAATTTATATATATATGTAAAGCTTAAACAAGAAATAAAGAAGATTTTTAAATTATTTATACATGAAATAGTAAAACATATCATTAAACATGGATATTAGTCTTTGAAAAAAGACTGGATGTAACTGAAATATTAAACCTAGAGAAGTCAATAACCTCAAAACCATTTACTGCACAAATTGAGAGTAATTATTAAAACAAAGGGTTGGAAGAAAAGATCATTTAAAGAGTTATGTCTTTTAGTACAAAGAAGATTGGCATGAAGAAAAATTTAATTGCAGTAAGGAATGAAACAATAATTTGGTAAAACTACATATTCCTCTCATGAACATTTCTGATTGGAGAGAAAAATATTGCAGATATATATACATATATATATATATATATGGAGATGCTATTTTTAGACAGTGTGTGACAAAACAAATGTATGATAATATTAAAATCAGATTTGAATTCACTAAACCTACAAATCAGATTTCTATTTTAAAAGTATTAATGAGAACTAAATAGAAGAATTATATAGGCATATTGGAGAAAAACCAATTAGTTGAATGTGCTGGAGGGGTTGTTGCATTTGAATTAAGGAAATAAGCTAGATGCCAAAAGCAAATACCAGAACTCACTTTGGGGTATTCTAAGTTTAATCTTATGACTCTAAACTTACTAGTAATTTGACTTTGTAGGCAATTCTCCTATGCAAAGAAGTAAATTTCAGAGGTCATTTTTGGCTTACATCTCTAAACTGATGCATTGCTTTTTGCTTCCCAATGATTTAAGGTAGAGAGAGAAAAGATTATACTCATTCATCTTCCTAATGATATCTGCCTTCCAGACCATACTTTGCATCTCTAAGTTGAATTTTTCAAATAGCAAATAATTCAATAGAGAAGTGCCCTTTCTAAGGGAATATTTTTGTTGCAATATAATTTTGAGATATTCATTTATGATTTCTCTATATTTTTGCTATTTCTTTGCTTACAGGTGCTGCTCTGCTTGCCTTATGAAAGATTTGTTGTAGATCTTCTAGACTTTTGTTTCTGAACCAAATTTACTGAGAATAATTGAAGAAAACAGATTTTTAAGTTAAGATAAAGTCTAGTGAAAATTCTGATTGATAAGAATATTTCCTTCAATGTAAGACAAAAGTTCATCCTCATTTGCAGCTATCTTCTAAGCTTTGGAAGCAAAGGAGAGTTTGGGTCATCCTCAAAACCAAGAATGCACTGATATGATATGTATACGCAGAACAATAATATCTCATCAATTTGAAACTGAGTGTCTCTAGTTGCAAGAGGGATTATTGTGTTTGTGCATGTACACGTATTTTGAAAGATGTATTTATTAATCTTCATTAGTAGCTCTTTACCTATTTGTTTTCCCATTGACTGAAGATAACCGAATTTACATTAATATCTTTTTTAATTTCTTATTTATATACATAGAAGTGGCTAGCAGATATTGTAAAAAAGGACTATTAGGAAAATCAAAGAGCAAGAAATATGTCTTGCAGGAACTCAAATGTAGAGGCCTTGTTAGCCCCAAAGGGCAGGCAGTGGATGTCCGCATACAACTACCATCATAATTGTGCCTGCCTGAAATCAGGAAAAAAACAAAAGAATAAAACTGCATTTAAAAGAGCTCTACTGGCAATATGTAGGATGGAGTAGAAATTTTATTGAGTATTGAAGAAAATTGCTAAGATATGAGAAGCTCAAAATTAAAATTACGACAGCAGGAAAAAGATAAGCAAATGGAGTGGACTGATATTAAGGAAATACACAAGGCAGAGCATTAATGAAACACAGATTTAAACAACAAGAAAATAGATAATTCAGGATCGAAAGCTAGGTTATTAATCTGGTAGACAACTGAAAAATGTTCTGAGATGAGAAGACGAGCATATTTTAAAGAAAAGTTTGTAAGTTTCAGTTTGGATGTGATTTCTTGAGAAATCTGAGATATGCACATAAAGGTTCAGAGTTAAGGAGAGAACTCTGAACTTAATATTGATCTGATATTTTTAAAAACATTTTTTCAGAAGGCTATTACCTTAGCCGTAAGAGGCTAAATTATAAATTACTATCAGGACTCACAATTAAAAGAGTACAAATGGTCATAAATAATATTGAATTGGTTTTGATTAATGTTTATAAATTCGACCCTGAAGCAAGAATAATTATGTGATATAATTTCTGAAAGTTCATATGTACTTTCTCATATGGGCACATTCTTTTAATCTGCAAACAATTTGGTATATTTGTCCTTATCCAGTATTCAAATTGACTTATTTAAGGTACAGAAGTCAAAAATAATGATGTTGGGAAGATCCAGCTCTCTGAAATCAACAGAGAAAAACCTTCATATATATTTTTATTATTTTCTGATGGTTTGGTGGCAATCTTAGGTGTTCCTTAACTATTTAATTCCACTCTCTACCTTTCTTGGGAGATGGCCTTCTCCCTATGTTTCTGTCTTAATTTTGCCTTTTTAAGAAGGTTGCCAGTCATATTGGAGTTGAGTGGGCCTTAACTTTTGAAGTTAGAACTTAGACATATCTTTCTTTAGGGGCTAGAGAAATTTAACCCATAATATTAACATATTGAATTATATTAGCAAAATACTTTGTAATTGTTGTGAAGTTTAATAAGATATATAGTTAAGTATTGGATGAGGCATACAGAAAATTCAGAAATAATGTTTCTACTTTAAAAATACATTGACAAAATTTTCTCAAACGACTTCAGGATGTAATACTTAACTGACAAAGAAAATCAGGTCATTTGTAAATCCTGATTAATATGTTAACAAAAGTTTTACTTTTCTTGAGCTAATTTTAGTATTTTAGTTTATTTTTCATAATTTATAGTTTCACGATGAAGACATATCCAAGACTGTCCTTCACTAGATGGACCAAAAGAGAGAAAAAGCAATTTTTTAAACATTTTTTAAAGGAAAAGTGCAGGCAGGAATGAATGTAAGGAGGCAAGCAGGAAGGCAGGAAGAGAAAAGAGGAAGAAAAATTTATTTATTTAATTTAGTTGTTCATCCTATTTTTTTATCCCTGGCCTCAGGTCTTGAAACTGGGTCCTTAGTATGCATGCCAAGCATGAGAAAGAGTTTTGCATTTTGTTTTATAGACAAGCAAGAAAATATTTCACCATGAGCTAGTATTGTATATTTTACTTAGTAAATATATATCTGTACATATCTATGTTATGCTAATATCTGATTTTTAAATTTGATATTTAATTTCATGTAAATTTACATGATCTTTTCTATGAAAATAATCCTATACTTTTGTATATACTTTTGTATTTATCTACTTGCTAAAGGGCTAAATGTAATAGCCCTTGTAGACTGGTATAAAATTTGTTTCAGTATATATTATAACTAAATATATATAG
Source organism: Solenodon paradoxus (assembly GCA_004363575.1). NCBI lineage: Eukaryota > Metazoa > Chordata > Mammalia > Eulipotyphla > Solenodontidae > Solenodon > Solenodon paradoxus. The sequence goes on along the minus strand of RJWH01000517.1, from coordinate 281,560 downwards.
TAATACTGTTAATAGGCATCTATTTAAGCACCAAATGCTCCCTGCATTTGTGCTGCCTTTTAGAAAAGGAAAGTACAAGTGTATTCTCCTGCAGGGGGAAAGGTTTAAGGCAACTAAAGCTGAATACAGAGAAAACTGCAAATTTAATAAACTTTATAGGACATTTTATTTCAAAATATACCATGTGGATGTTTACTCAACTATAGCAAGCCCCGAATTTATGAGCTAAATGGAAATTCAGTGACTAGGAATTCATTTTACTCTCCCTTTTTTAATATAAAATAAACTGGTTCTATGTCAGTGCTCATAAATCAAAGATACTTTAAACAATGACTATTCATCTGTATAATGCATGGGGATTACAGTAAAAAAAAAGAACTTTTGCTTTCATAAATACTTGTCATTCAATAATATATGTTCAGTATCAGTATTGTAACACAAACAGAACACACACACAGTCCTCCCAAAAAGCAAAAAGAAATTCTCACCTCTCTGAATACCAAAAGTTCTCTGAGCAAAGACTATTTTTCAAGCAATTTTTAATCTCACTCCATGACCAAGGTTTGTAGAAGCAGCATGCCTTTGTCACCCAATCCTAAATTCTTGGATGGTGATACAATGACAGCCCCAGACTCTTTCTTCTGCAAATTAAAGAATGAGTGAGGAACTTTGCTATCTACTACTCCCACATAAGCCAGTGGTCTTCAGTGCTTAAGATAAATAAAGCTGCTGATTCAAAACTTAAGACTGTAAAAATACAATGAAGCTAAGTCAGTTAAGGTTTTCTTTGTCTATTATAGGTTATGAAGATATTGTATGATGATCTAAAATCCTATCCGAAAATAATGTGGTGAAAATAATAAAAGTTAGAAATGCATAAATTCATGGATTACACTCAACAGTCTTTCATTTAGAGTTCCATCTTTGAACTGCTTAACCTTATATTGTAAATAGGAAAGATAATTATAACTTCCTTATTCATAGATCTGTTATTTAGATAACACTATCTAAATCAATTGGCACATAAAAAGCTATATTAATCATTAATATAATGGCTCTATACACTATTTTTGTGAGAAAAATATTGAGCGAAGGCTTAGATGGCAGTTTTTTCAAATGCTGGAAACCTGTGTATTTTTATTTTGATATTAACCTACTGGTTTAATATTTTGAAATTTATATTAATAAATATACAACTTCATGGAATATTATTTAATTTATAATTACCAAATTTTAATTACCCATAATTATAATTATTAAAATATTTTATTACTTTTGGGACCAGTCCAACCCATATCCTTGTCCCTGCTTAATAGTTATGTTTCCACTATGGTCCCATGAAAAATTATCAATGTTCTTAAGGGAATCTAAAGAAATGTTATTGGACTTCTAGTAGATCCTGAAATCATTTGAGCAGATAATGAGATTTGTCAAACTTAAGTTAAAAGAGAATACTTTGACAAAAATGAAAATGAATGATGGTTCATTTGGGCAGCTTCTAATATCTGAGTTAAAATGAGCAAGCTGTCTAAAGTTACATTCTGTAATGACAGCTAAAGTATCAAGTTTTATGCCACTTGAAGTACTATGCAAAGTATTTTACTCGTATCATTTATTTTATTACTCAGGACAATCTTATGGCTATATCTTATCCTAATTCCCATTTATAGTTGAGACTCTTAAAATTCAGTTTGTCATCCTTTTTGTGGAAGAATAGGATTTTAATTCAAGCACTTAACCCTCAGTAGCAGTTTGATATTGGAATGCAGGGCTCAGATTTGCAGGTAGAGTTGCCAGTTAAAATACAACAGGCTCAGTTAAGTTTGTACCAAATATTTTAATTATTTGTTGTTTAACTGAAATTAAAGTTTAATTGAATATCTTGTGTTTTTATTTACTAAATCTTACAACACTACTTTTTTGTTGCTAGTTTTAATAGATTCTGTATTGTTTCATAAGAAAGTAGTCTCACCTCACTAAAAACATTTTGTTAGTATGTATAAGGATGTGTTGTGTAGGGTAATTTAGAAGACTTAAGAGGTTGGGTAATGGAAGACAAGGCAGGTCAGGCAAAAAAGAAGAAAAGAGGAATTTGGGAAAAGACTGAGACCCAGGACTGAGAAAAGGAAAAAAAAAAGTGTTAAGATATAAAAATGGAGGGCGAGATTATTTGATACGAATGCCAAATAATTTTTCTTCTCTAACTACACATAGATCTGTTGAAATAGCTCTGTAAATATCCATATGGTTTATTTTGAAATAAACTGTCATATGAAGTTTATTAAATTTTATTTTCTCTTTTTAGAATGTGATGAAATGCTGTTTTACTTCAAAGTATGCCTGAATGAGACTAGACATTGCCCATGAAGCTCCAGTTAGAAATGGAATACAAAAAATAATTGTTATTTGTCACAAAGACTTTAACTTTACTTTACTGAGGAAGGATGGCCAGCTAGGAGAGGAGAGATTAAAAATCAAATAAAATTATTTGTTGGTTATTTTTAAGGTTGTATTAAGAATTATGTAGATCTGAAATTATGGATCATCTCAGCCAGCGTAGGTTGCTGTAACAAATTAATAGACTGTGTGGTTTCTACCGTGACCTATGCGGCTTATCAACAGGGTCCCTGAGAGGGGGCTGCAGGAGCCTAAAGAAAAAACAGACAGACAATATTCATTTAGAAAAGTGGGGGCCAGGTGGCACACTTCTCACCTCTCAGAGACAATGACCCCAAGTCCAGCTCCTTGAGATAATGGAATAAACAAAGCATAGGTAGTTCCCCTGTTATTGGGAACAGTTGAAAGTATAGCAACATTGAAGGTTAAGGCTCAGTTTGTAGTTTGCTGTTTATCTACTTCTTGCTGTGCTGACTGCAAGAAATTCTGCCTTGGGGAACTTTGCAGAAGCAACCAGAAAGCAATTCGCTCCCTACATAACTATCTCACAGGTTTAGAGACTGGAAGTCCAAGGTAAGGGTGGCAGCATGGTTCAGTTGGTGCTCAAGATTCTCTTCCTGGTGTGTTTTCACATGACTTTTCCTTGGGGAATGCACACAGAGAGATTGTCTTGCCTTCTCTTTTTCATAAGAGCATTAATCTCATCCTTGCACCTGCATGACCTCATCTAACCCTAATTACCTCCCAAAGCTTCTTCAAATTTTATTATATTAAGGATTGGGGTTTTAGCATACTTATTTGTGGGGGGCCACAAACATTAAACACATAGCTTGGTTACTTTCAAAATAATCAGCTCAACTTAATTCAAGTTATGCTTTTCATTAGAACAGCCTGCACATAATACATATGTTAATATATCTATTAGCAGTAAAAGTTTGTCCATTAAGGTACAGAATTTTATATCTTATTGTCCAGATATGAAAAGTAAGCCTCTTTAAATTTAATCAGACTTAACCTTCATAGCTTATAGGATATGGTAATTGTAGCCAATAAAATCCAATTTAAAGAAAACATCTGCAAGTAAAATAGAGAAAATCAGTGCTGCTTTATATAAATTTTATAATTTTAGACCTTCCAATCACTTCATGTTAAAGATATAATAAGGTTTAACATTATAGTGTGTCAGTAAAAATTTTAAAAATACAGAAAAGCATTAATTTATATATATATATATATATATATATATTTGTTAAGTTTAACATTTACAGTCCAAGATTTACTTTTGTGTATATATGAGGTAGAGGTAAACATATAGGTGTGGTGAAATGGTCAGGAAACAACAGACTTGTTCAGAGGAACCACTGATTTATGAATTCAGTTGAATATGTGATTTTTAATATCTGTGTCATATAGAGACTAGCAAAACTTACCTTTGCTAAGAGTTCAGAAGTCTTCTAATCAAGATTAATTGATCACCATCCAAGAATGCTGTCTGCCATTTCAGTCTTAGAAAAACATGTCCTTAAGAAAGAGGAAAATAGGAAAAAGAAAGAAAGCAAATTTGGGGGAAAAAGAGAAAGTTTTTAAAAATGTAGCTTTGACGGGTAGGCCAATATTGACTTAGTACACAGATTAATAAAACTGAAAAATATAAAATGATTCATATTGAAGAAATAAAATAAAGCTCTTCATCTGAATTTTTACTCACCAGTAGAAAGAGGGAACATGGAAACATGAGCCTCTTTGTTATTGACAGATTTAAAGATTTCACAGTTGTTTTGTCAAGCTTTCCATTTACTGCAAGGACACTGATGATGTTTCTATCCAACCTGCTCTCCCTCTTTTCCACTCATGATCAGTCTTTATATCTCCTAGTTTTATCAACCTAAATAAGGCAAAAATATGGACATAACAAATATATAAGTGGCTTCCTTGGATAAAATAAAAGTGGGCCAAGTACGCAATTCATAGAGAGTTTTTAGGGCAGTGAAATTTTCTGTTAGTTACTATAATGGTCAATATATATCAATATGCCTTAATCCAAACCTATAGGGTGTACAATAGCAAGAATTAAACCTAATGTAAACTATGGTCTCTGGAGGATGATGGTATGAATATCATCATAATAAATGAAACTATAGTAATCTATTGTTACAAATATCTACTCTGGTTGGTATGTTAATAATGGAGGTGACTTTGCAATGTGGAGACAGGAGTATAGAGGAAATATCTATACCTTATGCTCAATTTTAGTATAAATCTAGAAACTAATCTAAAATGGAATATTTTTTAAGAAAAGTTACAATATCGTGCTTCATTTTTAGCCAATAGAAATGATAATTTCCTACTTATTATATATTTCTGGTGACTAATGATAAAGGACACCAGTTTGTAAAATAAGAATTCCATCTAATTTCTAGTAGTAACTATATTAGAGGTATATACACCCTACTATTTAAATATTTGATTTTAAATCACACTCTTAATTAGATTTGAACTATATTAAACTAGGAAATATTAAACAAATATGTTTTCACACTTTACGTTTGAAATATTGGGACCATAAGCTTTTTCAAGATGCAGACATTAATTGGATTTCTTCAGACAGACATTGCTGTCATGATGTCAAGCTGGAAATTCTGACAAGAGCTGATGCAGTTGTCTTTGATAAAAGGAACTCTGGATGCAGAATTCCATTCTTGTAGAAGGACATCTTTGCTCTTTAAGCTTTCCACTCATTAAGTATGACCCATTCATATTACAGAGGATAATCTGCTTACATAAAGTTTATTTATTTAAATATTAAATATTAATTACACCTGAAATATAATGTCATAGCAACATTTAGACCCATTTTTAGCACTCTAATGTAGCCACATTGGCACATAAATTTAACATCAGTGTGCTATGAATTCCTTAGTGGACATCTAGTTAACTTTTTTATTTCAATATCTATCCTATTTTTAATAAATATAAGAATAACTCGATCTTGTACCTTTTATCAATTCTTCCCCTTTCCCAGTCTTTCATTTTTCCTCTCTGCTACTCTTTTGGGATGGTACAAATTTGTTTCTATAATGAAACATACACCTCCATATATAATTAAGGTAACAGATCACTTACTGTCCTATAAGCCTTTATAATCAGGTTAGGAAATGTTAGGTTAATAAAGGATCCCAAGATGTTTTATTTTATAGGAACAAAGTCTTAAATATTTTTATTCACAGGTGTATTTATTGCTAGATAGCCAGAGCTTTGCTCCACAATGATGTTATTCCAGGGTTCAGGCTCTCTCTTTCTCTGGAGCATTGTAGTTCTTGAAATAGAAGAAAAGAAGATATTATGAACCATATACTGATTCTGCCCTAAAATTATATATGTATATATATTTAATCATCTGCCCACATCTGCACATTTGTTTTTATTGGGAAAACCCTAAATTCACCAGAGTGAGGATTTTATAATCTTCTATAAAACATAACTATATTTCTAGTAAATTATATATAACTACAGTCAAGGATATTGTCTGGATATAACCCCTAAAACTGAAAACTCTATTCTTTTTCTGGCGTCTGATTTGTTTATCCCCTGGACCTTAGCTTACTGGAAGCTGCTTAAACAATTTAGAATAATTGACCTTTTATTGTGGGTTCCTGATCTTGTTTAGCACTTAAAGGAAAGTACTTGGGAAAAGCATGTTGCTGTATTATTACTAACTATTAGAGTTGCAGCTTCAAAACTACTGTAATAACTATTAAAATCTATAGTCCTTTTAACATTGGAAACTGCAACTTGTGGAGCTCTCAGTCAATTTTGATTACAGGTCATAAGTAGAAAGCAACCCTTAGGAAAGAATGATTTCCTTCCATTTCTAGCTCTATTTTTTTCTTGCAAGTCTCAGGAAACAAGAAGTACCCGATATACTGAATTTTCTCCCATTTCTTCCATCTTCATAACTTGAGTCCTTATCTTGTCTTCATACCATGTAAAATAGTTTTACCAAGTATTTTATTTCTAAACATCAAGAGGCAATCTATTTCCACTCTGAAGTTGGTAGATTCTCCCAAACCTATCCCAATTGTATTTCACAGATTATGTTTTTGATATTTATAAAATTAAACTCTGATAAACCAAATTTTGTATCATTTAGATATTATGGTCATCCAAATATAATAGAAACCTATCTAAAATTTTAAACTAGTATTTCCACATCTATATAATTAGTCAAAACCTCCAAGAAACAACACCTATCTTCAACAACAAGAGAAATTAGAAAAGTTGGTTTAAAACTGATCTAACTGGTATTCTGAACACAATATACGTTTTCTTTAATAAATAAGAAGAGAATGAATAAGGAGAAGCAATTAGTAGTCCTTGTCTTGGCAATCTTTCCCAAGAAAATTAAAATAAATGAGATAAAACTGAGTACTATTTAGCTAGTAACTAAAGATCCAGGTAGATAATCCATTCTAACACCACAGTCAGCTTTCTTCACACTACAAAATTTGTCTTCTTTAAATTATATCCAGAGAGAAGAAAGCTTACTAGTAACCATGCAAATATATATATATATATTTTTTTTTTTAAATAAAAAATATCTACTGAACTATTTTAGTGAATAAAAATCTTAACTGTAGAACATTGGCACCTCAAACACCTGTCAGAGTATTCAACCAAACAAATTTGTTTCAACATTAACCGAATGGCTGATATACTAGATATTTAAGAAAAATTTTAAGAGACTTTCATTTTATTGTCATCTATTATGTCATTTTATTTGGATTTCTTATACTTTAGCCTCAAATCAGATAGATTACCAGAAAGTATTATAAGTAGTATTTTATTTTGACTTCCTATAGAAAGGTCCTCTCATCTGTAACTCAAAGCCTTCACTAAATTCATTGTACTATTATAAGAAAAATTCATATGATGAAGTGTTTCATCAAAAATATTATGAAAGCCTTATTTTAATTCCCATTTATTAACCATTAAATTTTTTACGGACTCCAGAAACTGAAAATGTTCAGTCATACATCTTTAGTCCTAATCAACAGGAAACTGGATTAAACTAAATCTCCAGTTGCTATTAACTAATTACAGGGATATGTATAATGGCACTGTTGTCAACTTGCAATATATTTGTCTTTCAACATTTTTATTCAGTGCTATGCAGTATCTCTATTTTTAAATCACTGTATATAACATACAGTGAAAATAATTTATGTGACAGATTTACAAATTTTCTTATATTTAAAATATTCTTAAGAACATAAACTGAGAACTACACTTTATATGGTAAAAGCATTATTTCTCTAAGAATAATTTTGAATTATTTCGAAAATATTTCTTTAAATAAATCCAGGTTGTTTAGGAAATGAAATGGCTTTGTTACACTTAGTGATTCTAAAAATTCTTAAAATAAAAACAAAGTTAATATGAGTAAAATAAAAAAATTACATATGTAATTACTGTTACCATTCTAATAATTTGTCATTCCATTTATTTTTTATAGGTAAATATATAAACTTAAAGACACAATCATATTTTCTGTGTGTATCTTTGCAACTGGCTCTTTTCTGATACACTGATTTAGTTAGACATTATGTTATATAAAATATTTGTATGTGTGTCATCAATAAAAAGTTTCATGGTATATGATATGAAGACAGCCAAAATATTCATCAGGACAGAAAAGAGGAGTACTAAAATTAGTGACCAAATACTTTAATAGCTATATGATGTCACATTTTGTGAACTTATGATAACATATTTATTTGATCATTTATTGATTATATAGAGATTACCTCCAGTCTTCTCTGTGATGAACATACTTGCATATATATATAAATATATATTGCATTTTTCTTTGATCATATATTTTTAAATTCCCAGAATAATTAATTCAGCATTAAACATTATGACACTTTTCAGTATTTTAATGTTAACAAAATGTTCCGAAATTTTGTCTCAACTTATTATTCTAGAAATACAGCTTAGAATATCCATGTACTTCACAATGCTTTCAATTGTATGATCAATTTTTTGAATATGGAAATGTTTTCTTACTGGTTAGTGTTTCTTTATAAGTTGATTTATCTTTAAGTAGAACATTGTTGTATTATCTTATACTTTTCCCTTAGAGATTTACTGTTTACATTAATTATAAGAATTCTGGAACTTCATTTTATTTTTGTTAAGAGTAGGGACACTGCATGACTTTCATATCAGTTATTTCTATCAGGTATCAGGACTATATTACAAAGACATTGTAATTGATCCTAATATATCCTGTTGGTATTTTTGATGAAATGAGTAATTATACATAACTATACAGAGCAACAAAGGTCCCCAAATAGATAAGTTGACCTTAAAAAGAGTAGTAAAAAATATGACTTTGCCCTACCGGAAAGTAATATACACTATAAAGCTATAAAAATAAAAACTGTACTATTTTAGTGCTAGAAAAGACATACAGAGTGAAACATCCAGATCATTGGCAGTTTAATATATGATAAAACTGAATACACACATCAATTCAGAGAGGATGGATGGATAATTGTGTAAGTTTACTTTAAGTTATTCCCTCTACAAAGTAAAACAAAATTTCATATTGCTTAACCTCACAAAGGTAGAATATGGATAAATTAAGATTTAAATATAAAAGATAAGCTTTCAAGATAAATAGAAGATAGTAAGTACAGTAACTTTATCATCTAAATCTAAAAATCTTTTCAAAGCTATCATACATTTAAACACATACATTTTTATATAAAAACTAAAGAACTTATTAAAATGGTAATATCATAGACAAAATTACTACCAATATGTTGGAATAAAATAGATAACTATTATCTATTATCAATTATGGTAGTTAGAACGAGCATTAGAAAAGAACCCTAAATTTATGGAATTGAATACCTATATTCTATCAGTAGTCTCATTCCACTTGTGATACATGATTATTCCTTTCTGCCTACATTTTCTGGTAGACTATAGACTGGTATGATCATACTGAAAAATGAATATTACTTGTGCAAATTGAGAATATACAAATCACAGGAAACCACAGCTTTAAAAGAAATATAGATACAATCTATCAAGAAATATTTGCAAAGATGTTCTTTGAAGTGAGTTCCTATTAATTGCAGTGGTGAGATTTGGGCAAAATTTTTATGTCATTCAGTGGAAGAATGGTTATAAAATGGGGTGGATCTATAAATCATGGAGTATTGTGGAGCAAAGGAAACCCAGTGATTAAATATAGACCCAGAAAAAAAGACGGAATTTTATAAATATAACATTTCTTATAAAAGTATTAAGAAAAGGGAATAGGTAACCAAACTGTTTGCATAAATCAAAAAAAAATAAAAAATTATCCAAAGTAATCATACAATTTGGAAAGGATATATGCAAATAAAATGGTGCACATTCAGCAAAATAGAAAGATTACTTCAAGGGAGAAGGATTAAGAGAAGAGTAAATAATAGTAGGGTATGAGGTTAAGTAAGAATAAAAAAGATAGACAACAAGATAAATAATGATAATTACAATTAGCTGAGTAATATGAGCAATTAAAAACTTGTGCCTATGGTTATTAAAATAAAAGGTGAATCACTTATTATTTGTGCAACCTTACAGTTACATTTATTGCTGCTATTTTTCTCATTTGAGATGATGTGATTCTAGGAGAGTGTTCCATGGCACTATTTCTACAAAGTGTCGTGATAATCTTTCAATTTTCCTTGTGTCAGGCAAAATCAATTGCCTCACCAGTAAACACTGGCTTCTAGTTTCTATTTCTTATGTATATTTGGAGATCTCAAGAAGCCATAGAATTTATCTGCTTGCTAATGGAATTTCAGACCATCACAGGACAATTCATTCAGTTATTTTCATGATAAATATCAATCATAATTGTCAAAAATGTTATGAGCAACTTTTTGCTTGCTAACATTATTATAAAGAAATAGCCATGACACATTCCAAAAACATTATGTACTTATTCATCAAATTCAAAGCCACTGCTATTTGAATTTTCCAGATTTTAATACATATATTAAAACAACATAATATTTAAATTATATCTTAATATAAAATGCTTAAACTCCATTGAAAATTAGAACACTACTCAATTTAATTCCTGATTAAAATGTCTTCCCAAAAGAATCCTTTAGAAAATTATCTAAGAATTACTTTTCTGATAACTATACTTTTATTATTATTATAATTTTAATTTGATGTTATGAGTTGATTTGGTGCATTCATATTTTTGATGAATAAAGTCAAGCAATCAAGATCTTTACATTTGGTGAAATTGTAAAGGACAGATGTTTTAACCTAATTTAATTTTCCAAAATAGGTTTTACTAGTTTAACTCAGGATATAGTATATAGATGGACTAATTTATATAAAGGTAATAGCTATATACTGTTGTATGTGTATACACACACAGACAATACATATAGATATTTCAAGGAACATTTTATTTTATCTGACCTGTATAGTTTTAGAAATATAGTATATATTTACAAATATTTTTTCTATATTGAAATTGTATTTTATTAAACCTCTTTCTCTTTTACTTATCTGTGTCTTTACATTTGACTTAATCTCAGTAGAAAATAATCTATTCTCACCAGAAACCTGGTATGAAAAGTTTATTCTCACCTATGTTTCTCTCATTCCAAAAAACCTGAAAGTTTCATATAGTAGATACTAAGTAAATATTTATTGCATACACATGAATAATTAGTCAACTAAATTTTTAGAGATTCAGTTTAGTACCCTGTATAGTGAATTCTTCCTATTCATGATGAGATAGAAATCATCAGTTTGCATATTTATCTGTTTACATAGAAAAACATGAGTAGAATAATATTTTTAATTTTCTTCAACAACATAATTTTATTTCTTTTCTGTTTTTTCAAAAAATATTAATGGTAATTCCAGATTTCTACCTTCAAGTCAAGATTATTTCAGTATATAAAGCAAGCAAATAGATTTTTCATCATATCTGAATTTCTATTATTTAAGGAAGGAAACTGGCATCTCCATATTTATATTTACCTAAATTTAAATAATACTGCTTTACACTTACTATTAATCACCATTTGAAATATCACTTTAATAATTAATTTTAAAATATATTTAAGAGATAGCAATCTCATGTATTTTAATTACTAAATTTAAAATGGTAGCTTTTTTGAGAATTTTACTTTCTAATTAAAATAAATGAAAACGTGTGATTTTTATTTTTATTTCTGAGGTACTTATTTTCAAATTTTTGTCAAATTTATCAATACAAAGAAATTCTTTTTTATAATGAATAAAGTACTTGTCAAATTTTTGATGAAACATTATATTGCAATATATTCACACAATAAGGATACCATTTACTTTAATCACTGACATATTCCATTAATTTCACTTTACATGAAGGATTTTCCTGCTTTGACTTTAAAGCTATTAACATAGGAGAAAATTAGACAGTCTGTCAAGAAACAATACAAACTTTTTACACTGTGATAATTGTCTCTGTTGTCACTGATATTAAAAAGCCCAAAGATAGTGAAGGATAGCAGAAATACAAGATTTGCTCATTCAAGTTTTCTCATAAATGACAGTGTATTGTTACACAGAGAATAGATTCCAAGTAGACTTATTGAAGACGGCACTTAAGGTTACATAAAAATATGATTTAACATAATTGATCAACTTTAAAAAATCTACTCTAGTAATGTACTTGGTGACATAAATGTTTCTCAAAAGATGTATTGACTTTTTAAAAATGAGATTAATTATTAAAGTAGTGTCCTCATTTTCCTAGTAAGGTAGGCTGTGGTAGGCAGCAGTTGTGACCTGGGGGCTATGGGGCAGGGACAGGGCGGGAATAGAAACTGCTGATGTAGCTGGAAAGCAGGGCAGAAAGGGCGCTGAATGCCAGGAGGCCCAATCAAGGGTGGCCAAAATGGGTCCATTCCTAGTGCGGTACTGGAATGCCTCATTAGCATGAGAAAGAATAAATAGGAAACCCGACCTCTGAATGCTTCCTTAGCATACTGGTCTTTTTTACCATAAAGATTCTTAAACAGGGCAGTGGAGTTGGTAAACCCAGTCGGGTCCAATCTCTGTCCCAGGGCTGCTTGCCTGCTTTCTCTTTCTGCCCTTCCCATTACTTATCTCCGTGCCTGCCACTCATTCCTTGGAAGCCTTAAGACAACCATCAGGGCATGTGTTTTTACTTGCTTCCATCAATATGGAAACAAATAGTTGTTTTTTGTTGTTTTGTTGTTGTTGTTTTATTCTGCCTGAGCACTTTTTTTCCAAAGATAGACACAACACGGATGTAATGAAGAAAACACAATATATTTTAACTTCAATAACTGCATTTTATGTGTTCTCAAATTTTCTTTATAAACTAACAAAATGGATGTTCTTGATTTTGTTTAGTTTAAAAAAAAGTAAAACATTTCTAAATAGTCGCTGTCTGAAGACACAAATTTTCACATTCATCATGCCAAAAGTTTAGAAAATTTTTGGTTGATGGGAATATAATTTCGGTTAAGCACAGAGATGTCGATCTTCTTAATATGGGAAACTGAGGACTGAGGCAGTCCTATTTCAAGGTATTCCCACAGGAATGTGATGTCAACAGTCCTTCAACTTACAGTTGTGGTCTGTACATAGACATGAATATCTACATCCCTGGAGTGAATGTGCAATTACCTTAGAATCACACAATTGCTTTAGGCACCCATAATAGTAGCAACAAGCAAATCTAGCCATTACTTCAGGTATAAACAGAAATATCCATAGTAGAAATAAAATCTAGAGAACTCAGCCTGAGTTTTCTGATCACCTGTAGGGATTTTCACCATAAACAAAAGCACGCCTTGAATACTGTTTGACTAATGAGTAAAGTGTATAGACTAAGAAAGTCAAACTTGTTTGAAATGAAGCTGTCTACTCTATTCTCTGCTCTAGGTAGGAGTCTTCATCCTGCCAATGTTAATTTGAAGACTTTTTATCTTGGTCTATGTCTGATAATGACTTTTGACTGGTTTTATCCCAATAACAGTCAGCGAGCAAATAATGTCGTGTGGAATGTATTTACCAATAAAATTAGATTTTTCAAGGGAAGTGCTTGTTTTAATTTTCCATTTTCTTCCAAATGGGAAGGAAAATACTTTATTCATCAGTAAAACTTGTTGAATTAATATATATATATTTTTAATATTTAGAACATACTCTTGTTCCTTGAAGTAAATTGCTAGTGTACTACTTAAATTTTTAAATTCTGTAATCAGGTAACCTAGTTCAAATTCTAGCACTTATAAGATATGTAAACTTGGGCATACTACTCTGATCCTCACTCTCCTCATCCAGAATGATAAGAATATTCGTATCACAAATTGTTAAGTTTAAATAATACATGATATGTGTTCAGCCAAGGCTAACTGTAAACATTATAGTTTATTATTGTTGTAATAGAATCAATTATATATAGTATTAATCTCAATTATTTGAAAGATCCTTTAACTTATTTCTAAAATCTTTCAGTAAATTTTGTATGAGGTTGTTGTGTTTATAAAGACACATTTAAATAAATAATTTACTTTTGTATTTGATAAGTTTTATTATTTAAAAAAAATACTTGATTAACATAAACTCAAATTGAGAAAACACAGTCCACACATGAATAATTGAAATTATTGTGATTGTTGGCAAATCTGTATATTTTCAGAATATATTATGCAAATAAAGATTGAGCAAATAAAATAAGCACTGGAAATATCCTCGGGATTTCAATATCAGCAGAAATCTTGCAAAACTAATTCTTTTCCTTTTCCTATTTTAGACCACCCTCTAAAAACTGTCAGAAATGCAATAGGACAGTAAATTGAAATCACAAAATAGAGCAATTTAAAAGCACAGAAATATTTATAGCAGCAAATATGTATTTCCCTAGATTTATTTCTTAAAAATCTTTTTGAACTCTTTAGTCTTTGTCAATTATAGAGTGACATGCGGGTATTTCTTTCTTTTAAGCAGCTATTTCAACTACATCATTTGAATCCAAAATATTTTCCCTTTTGTCTTAATATAACAAAGAGCAAATCTTTTGAGAGTGAAATAAATCATAGATTATAATGGAAAACATATACAATGAAAAAGTTGTGATTATGTATAACTAGCATCATACCCTGAACATAATATATACTAGAGAAATAATTCTCAAGGAGAGTCACTCACAATAGAATCACCCAAAAGTCTTTAAACATTAATCCCCAGAGAAACATCAGGCCCCCAAAATCAAATTTTGGAATCCAAGTCTAAAAACCTATGTTTTGGCTAATGTCCCCAGGTAATGTTTATGGACATGAAAGTTGTGAACTACTGACCAAATAATTTTATCAGAATTCCAAGTACATACATTCTCAATCACTTTATTATTTTAGATTGATTCACCTGTGCTTTAACCAAATATTTCAAAATATGATTAAACAAAGAAGACCATAAAGTAGTTGTACAAAGAAATCCAATTGTGTGTGTATTGTTAGTTCAGCTTGTCATCTGTGTGCAAAGTAAATGTTTTGTTATACAGTAAGAATTATTAATAGGGGATTTACTATGTCTCATATACTGTGTGATAAGTGCTTACAATACTCATCTATACCACAACTATATAAAGTAAGCATTAATATTCTAATTTATATATGAGGAAAATGAGTTCAGTGACATTAAGTACCCTGACAAAATATTTTTAGTAAAGGATTGTTTATGAATTTTAACCCATGTTAGATGGGTTTCAAATCTTGTGCTTTTGTCTACTATATTGTAATATACAAAACATCTGTATAACATTAAGTACTTCCAGATTCCCAAGCAAATATTAATCAATAAATCTGTACTAACTCTGTGGAAGCACGCTTTCTATAGACATGGTCTTGTAATATACACACAAGTACAGTGTGATATGTACATTTACTGAAGCGTGAATCTATTATCCTAAAAATTATGTAGTAATATAAATGAAACAATAATAAAGAAAAATTAAAATATAAAAAGGAAATAATTTGTATGTGGTATTACTTAACTATTTCTAAAATATGTTTACTTACACTATCTCATCGGGTGCTCAAAAATTCTTAACGTAAAACAAAGCTAGCTATCATTGTCAACTGCAACTCTACTCTTCGTGTTGCAGAAAAGGGTGAAGATCGCTATTCCCTGACACTACTACCTACAATTAAGTTGTTTTACTTGTCAAGTTTGTTATAATAAGTATATATAGTTCCGATGTCTTCCTTAGGTTATTGTCTTTTAATATTGAACTTTGTAAAGGGAAAGTAAAATTCTGGCTGTAATAGCTAAATACTCTCAGCCAGTCAAAAGTTTTTATTGAGTGCTCAAAATAAACAAGGACTTGTGCTATCTGCTAGGAATTCATGAAGTCACTTCCCGATTAGCATTCACTTTTGCCTACTTAGGATTCTATTTTATCCTAGCTTAATTGTCATTTTTAGAGTGGAGATATCTGAAGTAAAGTTAAATACTTTTCAAGTTGACATGCATTCTGTTTGAAACCTTCCAAGTGTGCAGTGGACTCATGCATCACCTACACACGAGAGGAATATAAATTGCCTGCTAATGACTACTCCTCTTGCACATTCACACACTAAATGTATTTATTTTAATGTTCACACACTAAATGTATTTCTTTTAATGTGAAAATAAAATTCCCTTGGAACTTGCCACTTTTATCTGTTTAAAACTACTTTGTTTGGGTAATTTGCATTAATTTCTTTTCCTAGCCAAGTTACCTCCTCTAATCGAAGGCTTTTCAGTGCCCTATTTGCTCTGTTTCAATGTCAATTTATAAGACATGTTATTATAAGGACACTTTATTATAAATAAATGCTTGTTTTGATGGTTCCTGGGCTTTTATTTACTTCATGAAGATTTTGGGCATATCTTACACATAATTACCTCTTTAGCAATATACAGTGAAGAATCTTCAATCCCATTGAGACATATGATATATATATATATATAATTGCTTGCTATTGATTATATGAATGAGAGTTCAATCAGGAAAACACAAACCATCCAGTAATTTGAACAGGAACAGTTTAATGTAAGTAATTACTAGCTGTAACAGGGAATCAGGAATAGAGTATTGGCTAGTAAGTAGTAAAGAGAACTCTAAAGAATTTGAGTAGAAGATTGTAGACAAAAAAAATAAAAGAAAACATTCTGTGCTATAGAAACTTATACAAGTGGAAGTCAAAACAAATATTGCCTAACTATGGCAAAGACCTGAAAAGAATGTAATAATTTAAGTAAGCCTGTGCTCTTCAACCCATCTACTATAGCTAAGAAAAGCCTTTTGGTGTACTCCCTAGGGATACGGTAGTGTTAATATTTTATATCCTCCATTTGCTTGCCTGTTTTCAGAGTCAAGTCCCTGAACACAAACCTCTTTATAACAAGTAGGTGCAAACCAAACCACCTACTCAGGGACCAGTTATTAAAAAGCCCACCCCAAAACATAATGTCATCAGTATACACAGAGCAATCTATCCATATGGTGCCAGGTTCAAATCCTCATACTTAATTAACAAATAAACTGTATTATGTTTCACAATTTCAGGGATTGTTTTACTTCATTGATAAAGATGTTGGGCACAGCTACTACCCCTAAAACTTTGACAAGTACCCAAGTAAAGTAATACATATAGATTTCCCTCCCATGTCTGGCCATTTCATAGTAGTGAGAACCATAACTCACTGGAAAGTAAGTAACTGTGACTCTGGGTATTGGAGACATTCACTGAGGCTTAGAAAGCTAACTGACTGGGTCCTGAGATAGGACATTTGGAGGAGATGCCAGTCTACCTGACTATTTGGTCAAGTGCTGCTGAAGTTTCGTGTGGTACAGACACCATCTGTGGGCCATTAAAAAAACCCTCATAAATATGTGTACCCTAAGTAAAATAGGAGTCCATGTTCACTTGATCCACTTCTTATCACCTTGAAGAGTGTATTGTCTCTGTGGCTTGTTTTAATAAATTTTCCACTTAATCTGTTGCCTGCTGTGTCTTTCATGCTAATTTTATACATGGGGTACAAGAACCTGCAGAAGGCTTCCAGTCTCTTCCGAAGTTCTCACACTAACAATAGCCGGCAAAAAGGAAGTATTTACAGGACTCAATTATGGAGCAGGTAATCCAATGTGGATTTGCAGCTAAGAAGCTAAATTCAAAAAACAGAACATTGATGTAATGCATAGTATTTTTAAAAATATGAGTTAACTTAATTTTAGTGGATTTTGAAGATGTTGCCTAAAATAATTTAATGGGCAGCATTCATCAAGAAAAGTAAGAAAATGAAATATTCAATAGAAAAAATTGTTTATGAATTTATGAGGCACCCATAGAAAATATTGTGAGATGTCTAGTAAGAGTTTTAAAAACTTACATAAAAGACAATGATATATATCACTGAATTATTAATATGAATACATTTTTATAAGATAGCTAGATCAAAAACAGTATAATATTCTTAATCTCTCTCACTCTCTTATACACATGTTAACCTGTGTATTTTAACATAAACATTAAGCAATAAAAATGTTTCAGAAAGAATACATATCTGTAATAAAACTTGAATTAAACTATTATTACACACAGAAAGTTTGACTTAAAAGAGTTATTCATTTTTTGTGGAATAATAAAGGCAGGTTGTCATCAAACTATCTATATTTCTTCTTTATTTAAATAAAACTTTTTAAAAATAAATTTATATCTACTTAAGTTTAAAAAGCAACTATTTCCATAGTCAACTCTAATTCTTCTATTATCATATGAGTGAATCCTTGAAAGAATGATTTAAAATAACTTAAGAACATTCTTCAAAATTCTTATCATCTGAGAAAAAAATTCTCAAGAAAAATTAGATATATAAATTTCTATATGAGGCTTTTAATTCTCATAAATAATATATGTTAAATAAAATTTTATATCCATAATTTTAGTTACATTTTTAATTTTAAATATTTAATTATCAAGATCTTGTTAAAGGACCATAAAAATTTGGTGGTAAGCATGATGTCTTCAAAATGCATACATACTGAAATTCAAGTGCAATTTTCTAAAAAATATATAGCAATATAAACAAAAGACATAATAGAACAGTTTTAAAAATAAACAAATACATAAAAATTAAAAATTAAAGTCAATAAAAAATTTTATTGTGACTTACTAAAAGTCCTACAGGAGATCACATTTCATAATATCTTTAAATCCACTGTGTTATACTTAAAGTTTGGGATTTTTTTTTTAAAGAAGAAAGCCCAAGTTAGCTCTTTACAAAGATTTCACTGTGTCCTATTGAAGTTCTAAGAAATATTTTGTGGTTACAGATTGTTATTCTCACCTCTACCTCCACTCCAATTTTCTGGTTTCTTTGAAGTTAAAATACAATCATCTCAAGACGGAAGTACAGTTCCTCAAATTAAACTATCTGAATTTGACTCCTATTCTACCACTATTCTCTTTATGTCGCTGGACTATACTAACCCCTCTAAGTCCATTACTGTACCCACTTAGATAATATAGGTAATACTAGTATCATTGTATGGACAAATTAATTAACTGAATTAAAATAAAATTTAAATTAATTGAGCTAATAGACATGTAAGAATCATTAATTGTTACATATAAATTTAGTGCTTTATATATGTATATATATTTAAATTGCTCTGATGATTATGAAAATATAAAGCTTAAAATTTATAAAAAAGAGTTATTGCATTTAGCAAGCATCATATGTTGGCAACTAGATTAAAAGGATCCATCTTGAAAATATTTTTTAGTAGTACTCATTAAAGAAAGGAGTGTTTACCTGTCATGCTGATATTTGCATCATTCATTTTACTGTTTTAAATTCAGTGAATTTGTCAGGACCTAGGAATGAAAACATGAACATGAAACATGTTTTCTATCCCTCCACCTGTTTCAAAGTATTTTAATGAAAGAAAATATACAACCAAGTAAAAATATTTCTAAGAACTATATAAGCCATAAGAAAACTTAGCCATATTTGCTTCTAAAACAGGAAATTTAAAACTTCAAAAACTAATATCCCATAGTTGAATGAAATTCTCAGTCAAAATCTTATAGAGAAAGGACCATAGGCATGAGATTGCAATGCTTTATCTACTCAGAATCAAAGATAATGAAAAGATAGATGAGCACATATAATCACTTAAAACCAAACTGGTAACAGAAAGCATATTTATAATCAAATACATTATAAGGTGAAGATATTCTCCATGATGATGTTTATGTGAAGAACTCATCAAGATCCCCTTTATGACATTTAAACTTTGACTATTTTAAATCAAACTTTTATATATAACTATTCCAGACTCATCTATTCTCAAAGTGAAATTTCCTATAATTTACACTCCATTGTCATCACTAGTGACATTTATAGTAATTAATTCAAATAATAATTATTCTTATTATTACATTATTTAAATTTGAATTAGAAAACATCTTTATTACTTCTATATCAGCACAAAACTTTCTTAAAATCTTTGTGTTATCCATAATGCTAAAAGGAATTGCTCCAAAAAGAAAAGTTTTCTACCTCTTTCTGCAAAATCTACCATTAGCTATATTTGAGAAAAGAGGAAAAGTACCATAATACATGCATTTATCAAGTGCACAGGACAAATATTTAGAAATGATATTCCCTCACACAACTATGGTGGTGAAACATAGTTATAAATATATGGCAGCCATAGATACCTTCACTATAGCCACTAAGTAATATTATGATAGTGATAATAAAATATTAACAAATTACAAAATAATTATAATAGTAATCATAATAATAAAAGTAGCTGGATGACTTTGAACAAACTTATTAACCTCTCTGCTTCCTCACAGAATTTTAGCTTTAAAATAAGAGGTTAAAAACTGTATTTTACTCCTAGATATTCCAAATGTAAATCAAAATAAAAAAACATAATAAGGACTACAATGGGAACCCCCAATTTTTCTTCAAAGAAATATGAGCTATCTGCAATACTAAACACAACAGAGAATGAAAGATTAAATAGCACAAATTGAATTTACAGAGAATAGAAGTAAATGAAGATGTCAGCAAAAAGTAAGGCCATTTATCTATAAATTACCACAAAGTTCTGTAATTGGAAGCACCATGTATCAAAAGTATCTAAAGTAAAGCAAGAGCTGAAAATGTAATAGGGCACAATTAGAGCAATAGGTCCTCCCATGTACCCCAAATTATGCAAATGCTGCTCTTCTATCCTTGGAGAAGGTGAGAAAACAGTTCTTCAGAAAGAATCATGAAAGTTCTAAACTTGAGACTACTAGGCACAAAAAAGGAGAAAATAATGCAATAGATTGAAAATAAAGGATAGTTATAAATCCAGTTGGCATATTTGTAGCCTAAAGGAAAGAGTTTAAAAGATCCTTTCCTAAGTAATCTAGATCACACCAGAGAAAAGGCTTACCAGAGTGTCATTTAATGTTCTTCCCTAGAAAAGATACTCCACAGTAAAGCCTATCTCAATCCAAGATTAACCATGACAATAAATCTTCATATATTTCATAATTCCTCATTCTCAAATACGAATATCCTAAAAATATTGTGATTTTTTTCTAAAAATTTCCACCATTACAAACTAAGAGAAGACTAACAGAGAAGAAACCCAAGTAAAACAGAAAAAAACAATAGAAGGAAAAAAGCATTAGTTCCAAATTCAACTTAGATATAATGGAGAAATGAACACATATTAACTCATAAAACCATACCAGGATGCTAAAATATGGAAACCATGAAAAAAAAAGGGAGGTGGGGAACTTGTTGGAAGATAGAATTAAGGAAATGTACTAGTAAATAGAAAAAAGGTGTTAAAAGACAAGAACAGAGAACAAGAAATAATCTTGGAGAAGCAAGATTAATCAGAATCCCAGAATAGAAAATAAAGAGTGAGAATTATTTTGATTAAATAATATAAGAACTTACTAAAATATTAAATAAAATGAGTATAGGAACGCAAAAGGCCACTAAGAAGTCAGCATAATTATTGGGAAAAATTGCACAGCAGGATAATCACTAGAATTTTTCAGAAATATCTATCCTGGGAGAAATTAAAAGATTCTAGGGAGCAGTTAATACTGAGTTTGCAATAGCAATATTAAAAATAATCACAGAGAAAAGCCATAAAAATCCTGAGAGAAGAATAATTTTATTTTAAATCTAAACATAACCCCCAAATTAGTCAAGTGTCAGAATTAAGATGGTTCACTCAAAATCTTTCAAAAATGTACTTTCTATGCACACCTTTCTCATAAATAAACTGAAATCTCTAGTCCATCAAAATGAGGAGTAAAGTATGAAAATGAAAATGAGAATCCAAAACTCAGAGGATCCAACACAGAGAAGAAGCAAGGAAATCTTTTAAATATGGGTAGCCGGCAAGCCTATAGCACAAACAATTCAAATGAAAAAGGAAATAGAAGTTTTGGGTAACAATAGTGGATGTACATTTGTTTCAGTTCTCCCTAAGATGCTATAAAACATAGGTTCTTCTTACAGCAATCCAAAAGACTGGTTGCTAGCTAGAAGAAACCTACCTCCCCTTCAGAACTCTACTTTTTTTCAGTGAATGTTCTTATTGCATGTGCCATATGCAAAAAACTGCTGAACTCACCATCCCCTAATTTCATGTTCTGTGAAATTGGTGCTGGATTATATGCTCTACCAGTTGAGCCTTGTTTGTTTGTTTGTTTTGGGTTTTTTTGGGGTTTTTTTTTTTGCTGTTTCTTTTCATCTTTTTAGTCAAAGTGCAAAGTTTTGTTGTTGTTTTTTTCCATTTTTATTTGAGGTAAAACTGTTTTACAACACTACATATGTTTTAGTTCAGGTTTAATCTTTTTAATTTTTGTTTATTGCATTAGCATTGCTTTACACATTCAAATAAACTCATATGGGTAGTTTTCTCCATATGTGCAGTTTTTCTATTCCTCAAATATGCATCAACACACCCTGCCCTTCACCAAGTCATTAAATGTTCTTCACCATTGTCCAGTGGGCTATACCACCACTTGCCCCTTTCTTCCACCCTCATCCCATTTCCTAAAGGTAACCTCAGTTCTGTTGAAGTGACCAAGCTTACACACTTCATGGCATAGAGCTGTTCATAGCAGTCTCTTACGATGTTTTGTATTTCTGTGACATCTGTTGTAACTTCTCCCCTTTCATTTCTGATTTTCATTTGAAATTTCTCTTTTTTCTTCTTTGTGAGTCTACCCAACGGTTTTCAGTTTTATTTTTTTCAAAAAATAAAACCAACTTCCAGTTTAATTGATCTTCTGGATTGACCTTTTGTTTTCTATTTTATTTGTTTCTACTCAGATTTTGATTATTTCTTTTCTTCCGATTTTGGCATTAATTATTATTCTTTCTCTGTTTGTTTTAAATGTAGAATTCAATTCTTTATTTGCATTTTTCTTGTTTCTTTAGTTAGGCCTGCACTGCAATGAAACATCCCTCTTAGTATTGCTTTTGTTGTCTCCATTGATTCTGATAGCTCGTGTCTACATTCTCATGTTTTTCTAAGTAATTTTTAAGGTCCTCTTTGATTTCCTCTTTTACCCAAGAATCATTCAGAAGCATACTGCTTAGTCTTCAATTAATTTGGGGTCTTCCAGCTTTCTTTTTGTGGTTGAGTTCCAGTTTTAGGCCACTGTGGTCAAAGAAGATGCTTAGTATGATTTCAGTTTTTGTGACTGTTGACACATGTTTGTGTACTAACGTTATGATCTAGCCTTGAAAAATGTTCATGTACACTCGAGAAGAAATTGAACTCTGTAGCTGTGGAATGAAATGTTTGGTGTATGTCTGTTAGAGTTAACTGTTCCAAATGGTTATTAAAAGCTGCTGTTTTCCTGGTAATTTTCTGCCTCATTGATCTGTCTATTGTTGTAAGTGGGGTGTGCAAATCTCCTACTTTTTTTGTGTTGCTGTCTATGTCTCTCATCAGTTCTAATAATGCTTACTTAATATATTTTGAATCCTCTTCATTTGGTGCATATGTGTTAATAAGAATTATGTCTTTTTATTGGATTGACCCCTTAATCATTATACATTGTCCATCTCTCTCTTTTCTTAGGCTTTTTCTTTGGAAGTTCATTTAATCCAACATAGTACAGCTTTTCCAGCTTTTGGTGGTTGCCATTTGACTGTAGGATTGACCAAGAGCCTTTTTGTATCTTTTAAAAGAGGGTGAATTTCCTGAATGCAGCAGAAGTTTGGGCTCAGCTTTTCAAAACGTTTGGCTACTCTGTCCTTTGACTGGTTAGTTCAATCCATTAATGTTTAGTGTAATTATTGATATGTAGCTATTTATTGTCATTTTGTAATTTGTCTTCTGGAAGTTGGTCCAAACAGTACCTTTGTTCTTCTCTTTCTCTACTTAGATCGATTGGATATAGTTATGTTTTGACTCCTCCCTTTTTAGTTTTTTTCCTTGATTTTTCCCTGGAGATGGATTTTATGTAATTATGTTCTATTTTTATTTGAAGCAGATTAGTCTTACACTCATCTAACCATCCACATTTTTATTCTCCTTTCCTCTTCCTCACTTTTTACATTTACTTTACTGTTTTTAAGTGGGATATCACTATACTTTATAGAGTGTCCTTTAGTATTTTTGTAGAACTGATTTTGTGGTGATGAATTTCTTCTTTAACTTTCGTTTATCAGAAAAGCTTTTTGCCATTTCTTCAGTTTTGAATGATAATCTCGCAGGGTATAGCATCCTAAATTGAAAATCCTTTTAGCATTTTGAATAGATCATGCCATTCCCTTCTGGCATGTAGAGTTTCAATTGAGATTTCCACTGACACTCTTATGGGGACTCCTTTGTATGTGACTTGTTTTTCTCTGACTACTTTTTTCTCCCTCGGGGAGACTGTATTCTTACTTTAAGGCAGTTGTTTCATTTACAACATTTCTAGTTGATGGGTGCTGCAGCTCTGGAGCAATATGGTAGGAGATGGTGGGGAGATAATTCTCCTAGCTGCCTTCCAGTTATGGCCACGACCAGTATAATTTCCTCCACATTAATTTCCTCCACAGACTACTGGGACATGGTCCTTCTTCTGCCCTGAGTTAAGAATTTCTTTCCTGGCTCCATGCTCCAGTCCCCTTGGGCAGTCTCTCTGCTCTTTTTGTGACTCCTGGAAGGTCCAGATCTTCCCACAGTTCCACCTCCTCTTCTGTGGCCTAAATCCCAAATCTGTAGAGTACATCTGAACACTGAGTTTTCACCTACCCTTTATGGTCATGATTGCTGCTACATATCTATAGTCTCTGTGCCTGCTTTTCCTCAGTGTTAGTTTTTGGAGAATAAGTGAAATCCTAGTTGCTCTGTCGGTAGGATGTGAATCTCACTCCTACCAGGTCTCCATCTTGTCTCTCTCTCCTCAGACCTTGCTGTTTGATTGTATCTTCTAAGGAGCAAATCATATTAATAAAGTAGTATTTTAGTCAGAGTTTTTTAGAGAAATAGAACTAATAGTATACATGTAAAGGAATTTTTTGTAAAGAGTTGACTCATGTGATTATGGAAGATAACAAGTCCCAAGATATGCAGTCGTCAAGCTGGAGACCCAAGAGGACACATGATGCAATTCCAGCCCAAAGTCTGCAAGTTCAAGGACCAGAAAATTTCAGTTTCAGTTCAGATCCAAGGACAGGTTGAAAAAAAAAGAAAAAAACAAAAATATATATATAAAATGTCCCAGCTTCAATACTATAATGCAGAGGAACTTCCTCTTACTCACAGGAGGGATAGCCTTTATATTCTATTCACGCCTTCATATATTCATATTGATTAGATAAAACCCACTACCAAATTAGGGAGGACAATCTATTGTAATCAGTTTTTAAGTTTAATTGCTAATTTCATTCAAAATCATCCTCACAGAAAATATATAACAATATTTGACCAAATCCCAACATACTCCATTGTCAGATTGGCACGCAAACTGAATAATCACAAATAACTTGCTTATTAAAAAAAAAAAAGGCATTATTTTCTGGAGACAACTCCATCTCACCTGCTTTTCAGAGAAATGGCAGACCTTTAACAAGCATTAACTGAAATCAGTGACTATACATTCCATACTAACTGAAAGTGCTATTTTTCTTCATTTGTTTGAGAGTGGGTAGGTTTGTTTTTGTTATTAATTTTGAAATATATTTTCGAACACTAAGATCAAGTCTTTAGATCTGTAATGCTGAACAAAAATTATTTGCTGTTTGTTTTTGGTTTTGTTTTTGTTTCTAAAGATAATTTCCTTTGAATTCATATTATCATTACTCTTTTGTACCACATTTGGGAAGGTTTTTCTGTTTTTAAGGAATCATATCATTTTTCCTCAGATAATCTAGGATGATCTCCATCTCAAGATGGGTCCATAAACTTAATCAGACCTGCAAGATCCTTTTTGTCATGAAAAAAAAAAACATATTGATAGGTTCAGAGGATTGATATATAGTCATCCTTAGGAACTACTAATGACTATTATTCAGCCTACCAACCTCTCCTTTCCATAAGAAAAGTGGTAAAATTACAGCTAGCAAGTTCTGCACAGTAGAAGAAAGTATTTTGAAGGAAATGTAAGCAGTACCTACTAGCTGACTCACCATTTTGTTAGAAGCTTCATTAGTAACTCACCCAGCAATTTCCATCTTCATTCAATTAAACTAATTAAATGTCTAATAGAGTGCCACATGAGAAATAGCACATAATCTATCATAATAAGTCAATAAATTATGACCACAATTAAAAATAGTAATATAGTAAATAAGAAATTTAATAAGAAATTAAGAAATAGCAACATTATTATAGCATATGTATATAAAGAGTCGTTTGAGAAAATATGGCTAAATGAATTGTCCTTTTTTTTGCAAATGGTATATATCAAGTAAAGTGGACAGAGATGTGGAGAGACTCCTTTTATCCTCAGAAATATTACAGCACTATAAAACTATTAAATACATATGCATGCATATGTTGATGATAAGAAAAATGAATAAAATTTAGACCTAATGATTAATATCCCTATTATTATTTTTATCTCCATACTTTGTACAAAGATGAACCATATGCCTAGAATTTTGTTATTAGATAAAGGCAATAAGATTTTTTACTTCAAACAACTGCAGAAAAGCTTACACCTTTAAAGATATAGCATCTATCTTATTAATTATGTTAGTAAAATTTAAATGGGATATTTACAAAACTATCTCTCCACTGATCATTTTATCACTTATGTAAGATACACATTTAATTCTTAAATAGGAAACTCTTAGTAAACCAAATAATACTTGGACAGCTTTTTTCTTTAACTCAATATCCCTGCAAAGTATGTTTAATAGATTCTAAAGAGGATACTTATTCTTTGGCAGTTGGAATGCGTGCCTTTTGATTAGTTAAGTTTTGCAATTTAAAGGTTTCTCTTTAAGAAAAGAACTTGTTTTAAATGGTTTCTATGTGTTCTCATATACATAAAATACTAAAATGGAAAAATGAGAGATTTTAGGATGAGCTTTTTTCTGTATCTGAGTATCCTGCACTTTATAACATGATTGCTGAACCTAGTTTTCTTTAAAGCATCATTGTTCATTTACCATTCATTCTGTGATCTCCCTTTTGCTCAGAAAAGAAACTCAATTTCTGTGATGCTCAAAGGAACTTTCGACGATTTAATGAAGAAACCTCAAGAGTGCAGAGGGTAAGCAAAGAGATGTTTTTTCCTCATACCAGTCAGTACCACTGAAGTGGTAAATATGTGGTTTTATTTCTGGTCTTAGTATTATATCCTGGCCTGCCTGCCCCTAGTTTTAAATTAGAAGCATCTCAGAGAATTCTCTGAATGATAACTGTTTTTTCCATTTTCTCATGATTTGCTAGACCCATTAGATGGAGTAGGAGGCACTCATATCTGGTTCAGATTGAAGTAGAATTGGTGCTTCCTACCATCCATTTTCTTATGGTTCTTCATCCTCCACCTCCCAACTTCTGGCCAGCCAGGGGAATTTATTATAACCTATAGGCTTACAGAAGAATTTCAAGCTGTATTCTGTTGTACTGTGACAACATGTGCAATAGACAACATGTGCAATAACCTTGGACCTGTGATTTTCCTATGATTCTATTTAAAAATCATCCTATGTATCTATTTCTCTGATGAAGAAAAAGGCGACTTATTCACTTGGTGATATATTAAGCCAGGCTAGATTGCCTAAGAAACAATAAAAAAGAGGACTTAAAAACATTAAATTTAATCAATAATTCTCAACTGAAGCAATTTAGCCCATCCTACCCTTCTCTCCCGGGAACACTTGGCAACGTCTGGAGCTATTTTGGTTTGTACACTAAGAATTGCTATTCACATCTACTAAGCAAAGGCCAGAAATACTGCTAAACATTCTACAACACAATGGACAATCCCTATATAGGAAAGAATCATTAGCTCAAATATTAGCCTAAAATACGTATAACCAAGATTAAAACTACCTGATTATTAGTTGCAATAAAATGCACGTTTGTGTCTCTATAAATTTATAAATTTATTTATTTATAAATCTAACCCCCTACATGATAGTATTAAAAGTCAGAGTTTTGGGAGGTGATTAGATCATAAGAGTAGAGCTCTCATAAATGAGATTAGTACTTTTATGAAGAGATCTTTAGAGTTTCCTGCCCTGTTCCACCATGAGGTGATAGAGAAAAAGCAGCCATCTGTGAACTTGAAAGCAGGCCCTCACCAGAAACAAAATCTTCTATCAGTTTGATCATGAATGTCCCAGCTTCTAGAATATAGAAAATTTGATTTTAAGTTGTCATAGAAGTCTGAATACATTAAGACAGATGCTAATTTTAAATCTATTTATTGCAAGAGGCAAGGATCAGACTAAAAGAATAAGAAACATTTAGGATTAAAGCAAATTATTTTGAATCCTAAAATAAAATAATTGTGATATGCTATGTTATGCTTTAAAGCAGGCAGAAAACATACTAAATAAAATGTGTCTTCCAAAATCTCTGACTATATCATTTGAAGAGGATACTTCTCGTTTCAGCACACCCAGAGCTTTCAGTAAATCACAAGTTCTGACTCTTTACAGTTTAGATATTCCTAAATTTTCATAGAAATTTTTACATAGATGGTACAAAGCTGGCAGAATATATTCCCCATATATAGTAGCAGTGTATCTTCTGCTTCTAACTGAAATTGATTTTTTCTAATAATTGAGTTTTAAGTACATTCTCTGTTTAAATGTCACCTTCTCTTTAAAATTTTATCTACTCTCCCAGGAGAAAATTAGTCTTTTCCAGGTATACTTAGTATATATCTCATCTCAGTTACAACTATTTTCAATAGTAAGAGTTACAAAATCTTGCTTATCATTTTTTTTCCATAGCCCAAAGTCTATGAGCTCATCCAGCAATGAGATCACAATTTATTTTTCTTAAAACTGAGCACATGAACAGAGTGGATGATAATAAAAGTTAATGGAGTGAATGAATAAGAATGAGCAGAAAATTTTTGTTTTAAAAATCAGATCTTAAGTGAATTTGTAGTCTTGATGATATTGAATTAACTTAAAGTCTCATCCATACAAACCTTGCATGAATAATATAACAAATATCACAGATTACACTCTCTTCAGACTTTAGTATCATAAATTTGCAGAGTTGCACAGGGATTGAGCAAACAAGATGTATAGTTTCAGAGACCATTAAATGCCAGTTAATATACATGCAATGATAAGGGAGGAAGGGAGGAAGGGAGGAAGGGAGGAAGGGGGAGGGGAAGGAGGGAGGGAGAAAAAGAGGAAAGAATGCTTCCCAAATAGTTACTGGGCCATATAATCTTATGTGATTCTCCACCTCACACTCCCAGATGCTATCCTAGTGACAGTCTTCAAAGAAGAAAACAACTAGGTATTTAAATGTTTCTAGCCTAAAAAGCAGAGAGATCATTAGCTATAAAACTTTTGAAATCAGTGGAGTTCAATCAAAAGTACATGTGTCTCAGTAACTGATGCAAAAATTGAAAAAAGCCCATTTCCAGAATGTCAAATTCCATATGTCCTGTTTCTGAAAATAAAGTGCTAGGAATATATTCTTCCCCACTTCCATAGTGATAATAGCCCTGCTCCACTTTACGAAGGAGAAGAATACATCTCACACCGGAATCTTCCTATGGTATAAAGTGTATGTCCTGAGAGCACTATTACTTAAAGTATGGTAAAATCTACCCAAGAGCAGTATTACTTAAAGTATGGTAAAATCTACCCAAGAGCCAAAGAAATTAGCAATTTGAAACACTAATCTTTTGAATAACAAAAGCAAAGACAAAAAAGAGCAAAGTTAAACAACTGCAAACCAAAGTTTTCCCATAGGAATGGAAGCCATCATGAAAATGTCAAGGCAACCTACAGAACGGGAGAAAATATTTGCAAACCATGTATCAGATAAAGTGTTAAGACCCAAAATATATAAAGAGCTCATATTACTCAATAACAGCAAAAAACAGATTAAAGAAATAAACAGAGGGACTGAATAGGAGACATACAATATCCAACAGATGTATGAAAAGATGCTCAACATTGCTAATCACTAGGAAAATGCAAATCAAAACCCCAGTGATAGAGCACCTCACATTTGTAAGAATGCTATCATCAAGGACAAGTGCCAATGAGATTGTGAAAAAAATGGAATCCTTATACACTGTTGATGAGAATATAGATTGGTGTAGTCACTAAGGAAAACAGAATGGAAATTAAAAGGTAATGAAAGAATATATTCAAATTACTAAAAGGAAAGGGCTTCCAATCAATATTAATACCCTGCTAGGTTATCACTTAGGATTGAAGGAGTAGTAAAGAGCTTTCTGGGAAAACAAAAGTTAATGTAATTCATCACAATTAAGCCAGCCTTGTAAGAAACACCAAAGGGATTTATATAAAATGAAAATAAAACCCTACTTAGAAGCAGCAAGACACTAAAAATGCAAAATGTGAAGAGGAGGAGAATAAAAATGGGCTGTGGATTGAAATTAAGATTAACTAGCTTTCTATTTAAAGTAGACTATGGGCAAAGCATGTTATGTCATCTCACAACTGTGGAAATGACTACTATGGAAAAGACTAGAAACAGGTATTGGCATGGATTTAGATAGAAAGAGAACCCTTATGCTCTGTTGGTGGGAGTGTGTCTTGACGTAACATTATGGAAAGCATATGGATATTCCTTATGGAAAGTAGAAATTTTATATAATTCTATTATCCCTTTTCTGGATATTAATATAAAAATATTAATCAAGAGACATAGAACCCCAATGTTTATAGAATCATTCTTTGCAGTGGTCAAGAAATGGAAATAACCTGAGTGTTATTAGCATATGAGTGGATAAAGACATGACATATATATATAAATATGTATATATATATATATATATATATAGGGATACTATTCAGCTGTTAAAAAGATTAAATTTTTCCATTTGCAGAAACATTAATGGATAAGAGGTAATATGCTTAATAAAAATAAGTCAGAAGGAAAAAGCAAACATCACATGATTTCACGTATGTATGACAGAGAAACCAAACAAATAAACCAAGTCAAAAAAATTATTTTTTAGTCTATAAAACCACATTAGTGGTTAACAGAAGAAAAGGGAGGAGGCAGGAAGCTAATCGAGTCAAACAGGTCAATTATATGTTGAAAGCTAGAACTGGATTGTTGTTGATAAAGTTAAATCATTATGTACCATTTGTGACTTGTTGATTTATAAAGATGTAGACTTTAAGCCTATACAATGTAATGTTCCTTCAATCATTTTTTTAAAATATTTTAAAATAAATTAAAAATAGAACTACCATATAATTCAGTGATTTTGCTTCTGGGTATGTGTCCAAAGGAATTGAAAAAACATTTCTAAGAGATAACTGTGTTCCTCTGTTCATTGCAACATTATTCACAATATCCAAGACATGGAAACAGCTAAGTACGTCTGCAATAAATGAATAGATAAAGATATGATATGTAGCAAAAGGTAAAAACTTAATATTCTTAAGTTAGGTAAGTTCTAGGGATGTATAGTATAGCATGATGATTATAGTTAGCAATACTCTATTGTGCATTTAAAAGTTGCTGTAATAGTAGATTGTACATATTACAGAGAAAATATAACTATATGAGGTAGTAAGTGTTTACCAGGCTTATGGTACTCGTTTCACAACATCTGTATATATCAATTCATTAAGTATACCTTGGACAAATATATGTCATGTCAGTTTTTGTCTCAAAAAAACAGGTTGCACAGATTAAAAAAACTGTTTTTCTACCTTATTTTCTCTTTGTTCTCAGATTGGATAAATTCTATTGATTTACCTTCAGTCTTACTTGCTTTTTTCTTCTGATGCTTCCAAACTTTTATTAATCCCTTTAATAAATTTTTAGAAATTAGTTACAATTTTCAGTTCCACATTATTCATTTCTTGTTTTTATAATTTCTATATCTGCTGGTAGACTTCTCTGTCAATAATTAACAACACATTTTCCTTTAATATTTGAACATATTTATTATCGCCAAATTTTTAAATTTTTTTTTTGTTATTTAGAAATCTTGATTAATAGTTACTTTCTCTTTAGACATATTAGATAAAGTAATGCATTTATTGTTTAACAAAGACTTATTGTGCTTGTTTCAGTACTGGCATAAATGAATATAGTTTCCAAATTTATGAATACAGAGTTTGGGCTATGCAAGCAAAGTATTGCAAAGTAGTATATTAAGCGCAAGATACAGAGACATGAAAAGGTTTGTTGGTGGCACAGAGAATCACTCTAACTTCAAGAAAATTCACAAAGAGTAAGGAGCTGCAGCTTCTATTTAAGTATGACTTTACTAGGTAGACAAGAATTTTAGTTATGGCTGAAATGAAACATTAGAAATGAGGCATTTTGGCCTCATTTGGGATCTTCTGAATTTAGATTTATTTCAGAATAGGGTGAAGATAATTTATATTTTGTCACTGAGTCTTCATCTTCTATGACTAATAAAGACTGTATCCCCTGAGAGTCCTTTGAAAACCATGCAAATGACTCCATATGACATATTAAAAGTGCCAGACTAATATTTCACTTAGGAAAACAATACTCATTGCAAAAACTTATGCTTTATTAATGATGTTAGATTCCTCTTCTCTCCTCTTTTTGCCTCTCCATTTTTCACAAAGTCAGTTAGAATTTCCTTCTGAAAATAAAAATGTTTTCTTATATGTGGGCATATGACAAAATGTTCCAAAGTAAAGGCAAATGTACAATACCCTGGAAATTAGAACAGCTGCTTGCCACTTACATATAAATTGGATTAATTTCTCCCACAGAGGTGTTGATACTCCATTTCAGATCATCTTTTAACCCCTATGCTGGTCTCTGGAAACTACTCCAAATCTAAAGACTTCTTATTTTTTGTATATACTGGTCATCAGTGAATCAAAAGGTCACTATGACTTCCTTTAGGTATCACTGGAGAAGAAAAAATATTTTGCATCCCAGTAAGACTAAAAGTATGATTTAGATTTTGTATGAAATATTATTAAAGATATTTAAATTCTGTGTGGTTGAAATGAAAATGCTAATTTATAGTCTTTCTCCTTGAAACCACAAAAAGTAGTATCTACTTGCCAGTTCATGACCTAATATAAAGTCACAATAGAATTATCCTGTCAGTAAATACAGTCACTGTAGATTCACATAGAGAGTAACTCCTTAGAAAAAATATAAATTAATGAATAAAATAATAATGAACGCTAATGAGAAGATAAAATAACTGATTCTATTTAAAAATAGAACAATGAAAATCTAACAAATCTCCGAACTATAATACAATGAATTTGACAAATGGGATAGGAAGAACTGCACCCACAAACAAGTATATTCACAAGTAAAGAAGTTAAACTGAGGCAAGATATTTGCCAGGTAGATATGATGGAGATAATTTTTTAAATTTGTTAAGTGATATGTTTTCTTTCAGAGGTTTAAATGTAAATCATGCTACATAAATGAGGGGAAAACAACAGTTGAAAAAACTGGAGAATGAACTACTTTAGAAATTAAAGGGAAATTCAAGTGTATCTCAAAAGGCAATTTTAAAGTAACCATTAGGAGTATATGACAACTGTGACAGATGAAAATTTACTAGTAAAATATATAAATATCAAATAAACATAGTAAAAATAAAGACTCCTCTCTGAATAAAGAGGTAAAGAACATGCTTACCAGGCAAAAAAAAAATCATAAAACAATAAAGTGAAATTAATGGATTTGTTTTATTTGATGAATAAAGACATATTTATGTAAAATGTAAAACATTTATATGAGTTGGCCACAACGATTATAAACTTTGCCTCTGGGTTCAGACAAACTTCATATCATAAGAGTTTTATATTTCTATTTTAAAAGTGAAAACATTAGATTTATCAAGAGAAATAACATCTGGTACATAAAATGCTTATCTCACAGAAAGTCTTCTGAGGTTAGAATATGTTCTAGGTAGAAACATCAGTTATGGGGTCTCCCCTGAGAGGTGATTTTAATTTGGGAGATGATATGCATATTTTCATGTTTGAAGCAAGAGAAATACTTAGGCTAATTTTTTTTTAAAGAATTGCTTCTAGATCTACAACTGCATAGCCATATTTTAATATGATCAGAATCTCTGCATATGGAAAACGTGACTAGATTATTGATTATAGCCACCTTTCATTTCTCTTGCACATTGCTCAAATCATTTTATATTGATCCATATTTAGCAAACACATACTATCTGTCGAATCTATATATGGATCGATGATTTTACATATATAAACATGTATCTATTTATTTTAATGCATCACTTAGTTCTTAAAAGATTTCCTTTCTACCTATCAGGTCACCAGCTCTGTCAGGTCAAAGGCAACATCTTGGTACTAAAACCAGCACAAGCACAGCAAGACTTTTTGTGCAAAGAATAATGTACTACTAAGATGAAGACATAATGAAAGCAAAGTAATGAGCAGAATAGCAATTTGCCAACAGAAGACAAATTTTCTTCACTTGGAAGCAATCCTGCAGAGAATACCAACAAGAAAACATGATACCTCAAACTGCTTGTCTGGGATATAATTTCTTATCATGTAGTACATTTCTTATCATGTTGAAAAGGAAAATGTATCTATGACTAATGCTGATAAGTTAGCAGAGATAATGTGATGCAGTGAGCATTGACTTATCATTCCATTGCTTAAAAACAAAAGTAAATAAAATAATAAAGGAAGAAGGAAAGTACAGAAGCAGTTTATACCCTATATATGAAACATATGAAAAAACTAAGGATAGTTAGCAATCAATTAGAAAGCAAAATATTTTAAATATGTTCCCTGATTCAGAAGCAAAGGAAGGCAGATTAATATTTCCTTTTTTCTGTGAAGTATAGACTTATTTAAATAAAAATTAGAAACAATAACCTAAAAAAGAACTCTAAAAAAATCTAATTCTAATTCTAAAAAAGGATAAGTAAGGTAATTGTATACAATTGAATAGCATAGTGAAGACTTCAGTCTTAAGTGGAAATTTTACTCCAAAAAGATTTTCTCAAATAAACTTATCAGCTTCTTTTAGGTGATCACTACAGAAATCTTCACTTACTACATTAAAAAAGGAAAATGATTTTACCCTTTTGAAATGGAAAAAAGTAGTTTAAAAATATTATCAATAGTTTAATAAAGTTGTAGGCTAATGAAGGAATTAAAAGGACAAAATTAGATGTGCAATAATTCTAAATTAGATTGTTCTATCACAAAATACCAAGGAAGAATCCAAATGCTTAACTAACACTCTACTTTAATAAAGGCGATTAGACTAACTCTTACAGTCATGCTATTGATTGAAAAGAACATATCTCTTACCACCATTTTACTAACTTTAGTAATATAATCAACATGCATAAGTTCTAAAACACCAATTGTCTGATTTTTTAATTTGTCATGAAAGTTAATTCATCTTGGTATTAAATTCCCATTCAAATGTTTCCTCAAGTTTTTTTCAGTAAGCTATGTTAGTTAATCAAAAGAGCTCACCATATGCAAGAAATTGAAAACAATACAAAACCGTTTGTTCTTTGCACCCATGTGCTGTTTCACATGTGGCCCCTGGAACACTCTAACTCTGTCTCTATGAACTTGCTAATTCTAGACATTTTATATAGGTAGAATAATATATGATCATCAAAAATTAAAAACTAGACAAGCTACAAATCTTTGAGAATAAAAATAAAGAAATAGAATAAAAATAGTGATAGGAATAGAAGACCACATGGCACCTGAGGATATTATTTGATATCTACCAAAACAAGACCTAAAGTCAGATGGCCTGAGTTTATTTACACAATCATTCAATCAAAAAATGTTTGTGTGTTGCCAGGTACAATTTTTTTAGGTCCTGCCATTTACCAATTTTGTTGTTTTAGTCAAGTTGTTTAAATTCTCTCAGCCTCCATTTCTTCTACTGAAAAGTGAAACCTAAATTGAATACATATAACATATATAATGCACAAGTTTTCATGAGTCTAGGCACATTGTAAAACACAAATAAACTGGCTTTAGTTATTAATCCGCAACTGAGAAATAATCTTAGCAATATTATAGGGACTACATTTTAATTTTATATAGGGCCCTGAATTTGTTTCTTGGCTAATATTTTGTTTTATTGTTTTAATTCAATTATTTTCTCTCCACACAGTTATAAAGTATATTTTTTAAATTAAGACTTTACTAATACCAAGAATGCAATCACTTTTTCAATTAAAATTCTTCACTCAAAAATAATTCAAAGAAAGAAACATATTTATAGTAGTCAGAGGTATGTGGGAAATCTTAGATTTAATTATTTATGCATTGTTTCACATGAAGCTTCACTCTTAAATCGTAATTTTTTTTACTTGAAATAATATTACATCATAATATTATAGGTTGACAGTGTGCACCAATATAAATCAACATCTCTATTTAATTCACCATTTAAGCTTGCCAACACCATTCCAGTTTTTCTGTCCTCACACAGTTGATTTCCTCTGCTTAATTTGCCCACCCCTCCCCCATCGCTTATTGTAAGTTTCAATTTGATTTTATTGTCTAAAAGTTTATTTTTGATTTTTTTTTTTTTTTAGTGCATTTGGTTGCCTGGTTTCTCTATATAACACATATGAGTGAAATCACAATGCTTGTCTTTCTCCTTATGACTTACCTTAAGAATAATTCCCTCTGGGTCCATCCATGTTATTGGAAAGCAAGATTTCAATTTTTTTTTGTTGAGTAGTTTCGTGTGTGTGTGTGTGTGTGTGTGTGTGTTTAATCACATTTTCTTTATCCACTTATCTACTTGTAAGCATTTAAGTTGTTTCTATTTTGTAGCTATTATAAATAATGCTGCTACAACAAAGAGTTTCATATATCTCTGCAAAATAATGTTGCCTTTAAGGTAAATACATAGAGGTGGCATGACAGGATCATAAGGAATTTCCTCCTTAATTTTTTGAAGAACTTCCAGACGATTTTTCATAATAGGTGAATAATCATCCTTATCCTTGGATAATGATCTCACCAAATTATATGCTTTAATCTCAGCGGTATTGTGAAGTGGAAGTTATTTATCTAAACCATTATTAGAGGAAAGAAACTTGCCACAATTTGTTCTTACATGTTAGGTTTATTTACATTAATTGCTTAGGATGGTTACACTTAATTTCAATATCTTATTCTGATTTTTGCAGGAATGGGAGGGAGGATAGAGGAGATACTATGTTCTGTCCCTGTGACCATCATTATTACCATCTTAAATGTCATCAACACTAATAATTTTGATTTCTGACCAATAGTGTATAAGACGTCCCTTTTCTCCACATTCAAAGCTAACACTTGCTTCAAGACTTGGAAAACAGCCATTCTCACAGGCATGAGTTTAAGTGTGTTGTTTTGATTTGCATTTCCCTAATACAAGAGAAGTAGAACATCTTTTAATGCACCTTTGGCCATCTATGTGTCTTCTTCGGAGAAGTGTTTTATTCAGATTTCCTGCCCATTTTTTTAATTGGATAGTTTGTTTTTAAGTTTCATGAGTTATTTATAAATTTTGGATGTTTTCTCCTTGTGGAAGGTATGGTGCACAAATGCCTTCCTTAAGTCAGTAAAATGTGTTTTGTTTTTATGAGAGTTCCTTTTGTTTTTCAGTAACTTTTGAGTTTAATTTCCATTTGTTTATTTTGTATTTTATTTCCTTTGACATTGGAGTTGAGTTCCTAAAAACATCTCTTAGGTTAATTTAAGGATTGTTTTGTTTATGTGTTTTCTGTTATTCATGATAGTGAATAAAACAAGATAGTGATAAGAAAAATAAAGATGACCTGAGATTAGTTTTAATGATTCCTCATAGTTTTGATTGTGCTTTCCTTCTGAAACACATCATTTAAAATGTTAAGACATAAATCATGTACACAAGAAAAAGACAGCTTATTTAAAGGATAAAGGATAGATCCTAAAGTGGGACAATCTATCACAGAAACCACGAAAGGAAAAGTCCTATAAAGGGAATGTTCCCACTTGAAAAGATAATTTGCTTGATATGTATAGTGTTTATAAACTGACTTAAATTAATGGATGATTTTAATTTGTTGGATCCAAATTACTGATCACAATATGTATATAGTGAACAATCTTTGATATGGGTGCATATATTGAGTAAATACATAAAGATTCAATTACCTAAATACTTTTTTCTGTTAGATAACTATGAAACTTCTTTTTACAAATATGTGTGTTATATATTAATTCTTTTTTATTTACTTCTGATTATAAAGTGCCACATTTGAAACTACCAAATGCAGTCAAACAGTAGATTATTTAACAATAATCTAAATAACTCATAACATACTAGTATCAAACTTTATTATCAATATTTGTTCTGCTTTATCATGTTTTTGCAACAGAAACATATAACTCCCATGCCAGCAAATTCACCCTTTTAAAGTATATATTAAGAATATTCAAAAGGTTTGTAACCATCATTACTACTATTACAGAACTTTTTATCACCTGAAAAATAAACCCTATACCTGTCAGTAATCTTTTCCATTATTCCTCCCCACTTTAGCCTCTGGCAACTGCTAATATGAATTCCATATTTTTTTTCTCTGAACATTTATATAAATGAAATCATGCAACAGGTGTCAACAAAATTTAATCACAAAATTAAAAAATCAAGAGAGACTGCACACCTTGGAGTATATTTCAATAGAACTCGAACAAATACTTTATAACTAATACTGATAGGCAAAGAAATGTGATGAGAAAGAGTAAAAAAAATTTTAGATTATACTTTTGGTAGTCAACACTAAGAAGTATATGCAGATGTAGATTTATAAGTATTCACACCTGGAACTTATGCAATGTAAAAATTTTGCTTCAATAAAAAAAAAATTAGAAAAAAAATACTCCACTTAAGAATATTTTATTCCCACAGCTTTTACTAAATCAAAAAATCAAAAGTCAATCTGGACATCTGTATTTTTCAAAAACTGTCATGGGGATTTCATTTAGTCAGCTTTTGAAGCTTTTCTTTAGGCTACATTCTGATTCATTTCTAATGCAGGTAAATTCTAGTAATTGATTTAGTGACACATCTGAAAGTATCTAAGTTATTCAGTTATGTTAATTTGAAGATAATTAAATAAACACATAAATAGATAAATAAATGAGTAAATAAATAAATAAAAACAATAACAAGTACATCTTGGTGGCCTAGTGATTTAAATCAAAGTCAAGACCCAGCACCTGGGAAAAAACGAATGATGAACAACTGAATGAAAAAATAAAGTGCTTCCTCCTCTATTTTCATGCCTGCTTGCCTTCCTTTGGCCTTCATTCCTGTCTGTACCTTTCCCTAAAAAAAAAAAAAAAGAAAAGAAAAGAAAAGAAAATCAAAATAGCAATCACACCCTACACTGTTTTCATAATGTTTAAGCCTGCTTGTACAATAAATGATTAATTGCTTAGTTGTGTATCATAGACATCTACAGATGTGCATAATTTGAAAGTTTTGAAGTGAAATTTAAATGCATATTTATTTAATGTTCTTTGTGCTTGCATTCATTTGTTTTGCATAAACGATGCTACACTTACTCATGCAAATCGATGCATAGAGAAATTATACTCCTATAAATTATTTTGCTTATACTTTTAAATATAATCATAATTGCTGGAAGGAAGTATTTGCTTGACAGTCCAAATGTCATGAACAACTTAAATATAATTTATTACCTCATGTAAATGTGAATACTCCAATGATTAAAGATATTATAAAAGATCAATAGTTCCATTTCTACTGAGAGAGTACAATATATTAGTAAATAGGTTTTAGTCTACATTTCCTTCCCACATATTTTGCCATCTAGATCTGCTTCAAACTCATCAGTAATTAAGTGCTTCTAATTAAGTATTAATGTATATTTTCTTTTTTAAATTCATCACTTCATATCCAACATCTGATTCGTGATTTGTCATACTGAATTACTAAAAGATAATATATGATGCAGAATGTTTATTTTTGTAATAGAAACACTGGCATGAAACTACATGAATAAAGGTGATAGTATCTGAAATGTTACTACCCACCTTTCCTGACAGCAAAGACAAATTAAAATATATGCTACACATGTGAATTTTGAAGAGGAAAATAAAATAGAGCAATGAGGTCAGGAATTGTGTGTAGATGAAGAGTAAAAATGGAAAGGAAAAATAGTTTTTTATTTTGAACAACTTAACTTTGATGAGCTTTCATCAACAGTATAATTTTAGATAAAGTCCTCTTTCAGTAGCTCATCTTAAAGGTCCAAATTTGTCAAAGGACTTAATATAATGTGCATTTCTCCATTTCTAAACATTTTTAGTGTCCTGATTTTCATTGATTTATTTCTATTTTCTCCTACAAATATTGACAATTTTTGGACAATCTTTGCAACTGAGTTTGGTAGACAGAATTCTACACTACTATTTAAAGCAATAAAAGGTGGGGTTTTTTTTTAATTTTTTAGAATTCATTGAGTGAAAGAAACCCTAAGGTTGCATTTAAAAATAGATCTTTGGTGTGTCCTGGCAGAGTAGTTAGGTCAATAGCTTCCAAAGGATGCAGGCCATAAACCCCCGGGTTTGAGAACCAGACTCAGGGGGAATACAGCCAGTGTGAAAAACTAAAATGGAAATAAAATAAAATGATTTTTCCACCCTTCTCTTCCAAAAAACCAAAAAGACACTTATTTTTAGTTTCAGAGGTCCATCTTCCTTCTTTCATTCTATCCTTCCATCTTTCCTTCTCGCTTCCTTACTTCCTTCTTCCTCTCTGTATATTTAGTTCTTCTTTTCTTTTGCATTAATTTTCATTATTAACCTTCCCTTATCTCTCACTTCTAATTCTTTAGTTACACGTTTCTTTGTCCCAAGGTTCTATAAATTATATAACATTTTATAAAACATTTAAGACACCATTAAAGGATAATCTTTTGTAAGGTGAGGAATATTTTCCATTGAAATGAATCACCAGTCTTCTGGGTAGTGAATTTTATGATTTCACTTTACATATGCAGAATGTGCTTCAATCAAATACACTTAGTCTAAGAATATTTCTGGTTTTATTTCCTTCTCTACTTCTGTCACTTGCTCCCTTGCTATAGCTTTCTCTTGATCTTCCTTATAGATTGTATTTTTTAAATACTGTTAAATAGCTGATTGGACATTTTCATTACTTCCAACTTCAGCACATCAAAAATTAAAAGCTTTCAACTTTTCTAAAGTTCCATCCACACATGTGCCTATAGAATACAGCAGATACTTATGACTTTTCATTGTCAGATAATGCTCATATCTTAAAATAAAATAAAACCTTCACTTTGGTGTCAAATTATGACAACAGGATACTTACACTAGATTAGCCACAGCAAACATATGTTCCAGGAGTTCAATTACTTGGATCTCATAGTCGTATTGTCTTTTTATACCTAAATTCAAATTATTATATGCTTTAAAATTTGTTGGAATTTATCCTAAACTACTCCTGCATCATGCAGTACAGCAATAATGTTTGATTTGAAAACACAAATGTCTGTCTTCAAATTGTACACATGATGCAGATCTGAGGATGCATTTTAATCGTCAGTATAAATGATAATTTAATGCTCCAGTCAGAAATATTCCTCTTGTGCTGGCTTCCTTTCTTTTTTTTTTTATTTTGCCACTTATTCTGACACATGGAAGATTCCAGTTATTGCTCTTCTCCTCTAAGGAATTTAATGACTTGTTGCATAAAGCAACTTGTTCTCTGTCTGACAGGGTAAAAGAATTACTGTTCTAAATAGTGATCTTACCACCCCCACCCTCTTCCTTGCTGTTACTTTCTTACCTTTTGTTCTTATACTACAGAGTAGAAAGTGATTTAAGTTTCATTTTTCTCCTTTGGAGTCATGATGAATAATCATAAGGATGAGCCAATATGTTTTTAAAATCCAAAGGATAATAACTCTGTTGTATTCATTTTCTCAAAACAAATGCCCCTTAGAAAGCATATTTCATTTTTGAAACTTTAAAAATATTACTCAGCATGAGATTTGATGGATATGTAATTTATAACTCAAAAGCAGCTTAAAAAATCACGATAAACTCAAAACTTACAAATTCAGAATAAATTGTTAATATTTATAAGATGCCATAGTGCCTCTTAGATTAATATATACTGAAATTGCATTTCTTTCTGAAAATTAAACAAAACTTATTTTATAATGGACTGAGAATGAAATATAGTATTTTCACAGTGACAAAGTGAGCAATGTGATTTCTTTGAATGTGTCATAATTATATAGATATCAGTTAATATGCATATATGCATAATAAAATATAATAGTTTTTGCATAAAAGTGAAATGAAAGTTCTTGTCCATTATTTTATAAATTGGTTACTAATCAAGGAAATTCTACTAAACATTCCTTTGAAACAATTACTGCAATTTTATAAAAGTGGAGAAGACAGTGATATAATCTTGATAATTTAGTCTTATTTCTGAAGATAATTCATTTTGTCACATCAACAAAAATTTCTTTCAAAAAGTACTATTCTTCATTTATTAGATTCTCTTTCTTCTGTAAGTATACTTAGAGATAAATTAATTGATTGAAGATGTCCAATACCAAGAAAACTTCAAATTAATACAATTTATGTTGTCCAAAGAATATGGACACCAAGGAATAGTTCTATATTCCATAGAAGTCTGACTGACATTTAGACAAGTTTAGCACCTATAACATAAAAGATATAAAAACTAACTTCAGGATTTTCTGTGAGAAATATATAGTTATGTGTCAATTAACAATGTGGATACATTCTGAGAAATACATTAACTGATTCATCTTTGTGTGACTGTCATAGAATGTAATCACACAAACTTAAATGATATAACCCACTACACACCTAGACAATAGAGTATAGTCTATTGGGACCACCATCTGTATTGCCACAGGCTCAAGCCTTTCAAGGCCTGGGCATAATGCTTTCCAATCCTCAAAAAGTGACTCTGCTACTGAGGAGGGGGAAGATGAATTTACTGAGGGGCTGCCCATTGATAAGGGAAGACACCACACGAAACAGCAGGGAACAGTGCAGTGGTTACATGGAAGGAGTGATATCAGTGATGATTAATGATTGATTCCAAAGCTTAGATTAGAACAGAGTTTAGCCCTCTAGGAAAGATCGTGTGGGTTGGCATATAGAAGCCAGATGTTTCCCCAAGTGGTCTGTTTGTGAAATGCTCTGCTCTTTGCTGGGTACATGGTGCCTTGAGAGATATTGTCACAGGGCCTGGTTTTGGGAGGGATTGTAAGGAATGTAACATTAGGTTAGGGTCACACCCTGCTATATTGGGCCTATGCCATCATCTTTGTGGTGTGTCATTGAAACATCATTTAGCAACATATGACTGTATAGAGATTTACTACATGTCTAAGTCTGTCCAGCAGAAAATCCTTTAATCTCTCGTCTGCACACAATATTAATAATGCTCCCTTACCAATTTAAATGTCTAGTGGAGATAATAAATTT
Organism: Solenodon paradoxus; assembly: GCA_004363575.1. Lineage (NCBI taxonomy): Eukaryota > Metazoa > Chordata > Mammalia > Eulipotyphla > Solenodontidae > Solenodon > Solenodon paradoxus. The sequence continues at coordinate 237,865 of RJWH01000517.1, read as the reverse complement.
TATGTTAAATCTACTTTATAAAATTTGGTATGCACTCGTTTAGTAGCATATTGAAACAAATTCAGGGAGTATACTTATTTAGATATTATAATGAATCAAATCAAATGTTCAGTCGTAGCTATGCCATATTAATATAGAAGAAATTTCACATAAAATTCATTTTAGTATAAAATCATTTTTAGAATTTTTTAAAATCTAAAACACTTTACGAAAGTGAAAGGAGAAACAAACTGAAAAACATTTTAGTGACTGCATATGCCTTATGCCTGAAGGTATGGAGCTCACATCTTAAAATCAAATTAAATAGATAATGTGTCTTTTACTTCATTGTCTAATATTTGAAGAGCTTTAAATGATAACTTGAACAACAAAATAATAAAGAATGCATATTTTAACCTCACTAGGAAAGAACTTAAGACATTCAAACATCAGCCATAATCAGATTTAAAAAAATTAAATTTTAATAGAGAGAAAAAAGCAAAACTAAACAAATGAACTACATGAAAATGTAATCTATACTGCAAAAGAAAATTTAATGAAAATGAATAGACATATTACTTGATAAAAGATATCTCAAATCATATGTTCAAAAAGGGGTTAATATATAAAATAAAGAGCTCATAAAATTCAACAACAAAAGAGATAAAATCATAGACATTTTCAAAGCAATACTGAGATTCAATTTAACAATTCTCAAGAACAAGGGCATTCATAAAAAGTATTCATAATGACCATATTAACAATAATTTTATTAAAAGTTATGGAATGTCATATGCTAGCTACTATAATAAATTATTTACAAGAATTAAATCATTTACTCCTCATAACATCTTTACAGTTAAGTACTGCTTGCACATCGATTTACAGAGGAAGAAACAGATAACGAGATTAAGCAGGTTGACCCAAATTGTACATTAGTAAATAGCAGATCTGTAATTCAAACACAGGTAGCTCTCTGGCTAGTTCTCATTCTAAGCAATATCACAACACTTCCTTTTTAGTTTGGCAGATAAAAGATTGTATAATCTGTTTTTCAGAAAATATGTCTGCTTTCACATTATAATGTATGTGTAGTGTGAAGATGAACTATAAATAAGCATAATTAAGATGATTTGTAGTAATTCAGATAAGAATGTTCTTAAAAAATAGTATGATCAAAAAAGAGATACATTGATGAGCTATAAACTGTCAGTCATTAGAATAAAAACAAGTGGTAGATTTAATATGACCAGTGAGAAAGAAAGAGCAAAATCAAATTGCCACCCAATTTAATTCTGTGGTTTTGGAATGAATAGTGATTCCATCATGTGAAATTTTAAGAGGAGGAAAAGATAAGCTCAGGTTTGACATATTGAGTTATATTGTCTCTTGTTGTCCAGAGGCAGCTAGATGTGTGGTTCTGTGCATAAAAGAGAAATCTAGCCAAAGATACAGACATTAGAGCCATATGTAGAAAGGTGATAATTAACATTATGTGATTGAATGTACTTTTCCTAGAAGAGGTCTTAAGTTTTCCAATAGTAACTTTATCCAGTATCTTCACCCCACCCTGATACACCACATATTTTCCATTAAATTCATAAACAGTGATTTAAAAAACTACTTTGAATTGCATTCTCTTTTTTTTTTCCAAGTAAAAATGATAATGAATAGTAAAATGGTTCAGAAGAAGGACATATAGGACATAGGAATGAAATTCAGAAGCCTAGCTAACATATGAAATAGTGAAACCAAATTCTTTAAGCATTATATATGGAACAGCAGTTGACAGAGGAACATAGTGATCATTCCGGCATCCTTCCTCTACACTGATATGCCAACCCCTGTTCGTATCCCACCAAGCAGCCCTAGGTGATAGCATCAGCATTTGACACCTTCAAAGAGGAAAAGTAAAACGGAGTGTATCAAAGTGGAGCCATATTTACCCCCCTGCCCCAGTTATAGGCATTGAGGAATTTGCCATGGCATATTATAGACAAATAAAAAAGGACCAAGCATATGGAAAATATATCAAAAAATCGATATTCTGCAATCTTCCACTTCACTCTGAATAACAAAGCTTTTATTTTTCATCTACATTGTGATGTTTTCAATAATTTATCACATAAAGATAAATCACCCACTAATTTTCATATATTAAGAATGCTCTGCTGTCAGTCAGAAGCATAGGTGGTGTTCTCCTGCTTGGTTAAATTGCATGTATACTCCTTGATATTAGAGAAGACAGTCCCTACATTTATTTAGTATACACTCAGTTTGTATAAAAAAAACTGTTAAGGTTTTGTGGGGAGTGAAGACAAAGGACACACAAGGAAAAACACCAAAAGGAGTGACTCAACAACAGCACAGAGTTTATTCCAGGATGAAGTCTCGAAAGAGTCTACAGAAAGACAGGAGCCCATCCCGCTTACAGGTTGAGGGCTGAAATGCTCTCTTCAGGAAGAGCGCGTTTTGGTGAGTTTCAGGAAGTTCATGCAGGTGCAGGGCTCCTTGTCATTTGCTGTGGCTGCTATGTTCCTGCGGTCGATGTTCTCTGGAGAGAACTTCTTAGTTATCATTGTTGTCCCTTTTGGCCAACTGAGCTTGGTGGGCAGAGATGTGCTGTGTCCTAACGTTTTGGGGGACTTGTTTTTCTGCGACCTAACATTGTTTCCTGGGACCTAACAAAGACTAAGTCTAGAATAGATGAATTATGAAGTAATAGTGTATTTTAAAATGCCAAATTTGAATAATCAATATTACACTCAAATTTTCTGTATATTTATTCATTGTAAGTGAAATATTTTGTTTATATCATATTTTCAGTGGAAATATTTCAAGTAATATTTAATACATACCCCCAAAGCTTAAATATTTTAAGGTTATTGTCTTTAAAATTTCAAGTATTTGATTAAAATTTATATCGTTTTTCACACAAAGTCTGCCTAAAATTCAAATTTTGGTCTTATTCATGTGAAATGAGAAAGTATAGATAAATTCTGAAGAAAGTTCCGTTTCAGGATCTTTTTCTCAACTTTTGCAGGTTTTCTATTCACATTCTAACTCACAATAATTCTAGCACTTATTTTATCAATTATTTCCAAATTATTCTCATGTACTCACATAGTGACTAATTTGTTTTATTTACATATTTTATAATTTTTATAATATCATTATTAAATAAAATTATTAAAAGCACAATTCTTAGAAATATTATTGTAAGGTAGTAGTATTACCCAATTTATTAAACTGATTGTGGGTAAAAGGTTGCATGTTTCATTAATAGTAGTAATAGCAGAATTTAAATTATATCATTATTGTATATATCTAGTTTACATTATTTTTAAAAAGTAAATTAGTAGTAAGTTCAATTGGCATAAGCACTATTGGAAAAAATGGTCAGTTGTCTTAGTAAGCCTGCAACTCTGCTAGTGGTGAAAGCAGAAAAACATCCTGAATACTATAGATATCCCCGATACTATGATCGTTACAAATATGAATGAAGAACATCAATCCATGTAGTACAATTCAATTAAATATTAGGTGGAATTTCTTTAAAAATGTTTTTCCTACATTTGTAGAAAAATGACTATCTCTTCTATCCATCTCTGAGGTCCTTACATTCAGAGCCTAACTTTTATTCAGTCCTAAAAACTGCTAAGATATGGAAAAGTGTTGGAAGCATATGCACTTAATTAACATTTGTTCAATGAATAAAAAGAATTCTGAGTGACTAAAATATATGCACATTCATTTTACTAGTGCTCTCTTTTCTAACACAAGAAATTTGGCAGTTCTCATTTCATTATTTTGTCATTTATATCTTATTGCTGAACTTACTAATTAGGAATTAATTATTTAATAGTATTTTTAATATTCAGGTTGCAGTTATTGAACAATGAACTTCAGAAATTCCCTTGATACTTGCTGTTTTTAAGAATGAAATAAAGTTGTGTTTAGAACATTTCACTAGAAAAAAACCTTTGATGTGCTCTTAAACTTCCTGAAAGTTCTACTAAAATTCAAAAGCAATTACTTAGAGGGTTACAGGAAGTTATAATCATAGTTTTCCTAGAAAATCACAGAAATATTTCAAATCCTTTGTTTCCTGAAATTAGAATGAGCCTTTAGAATCTTAAGAACACTGATGTGTATAGACAGATCTTTAATGATAAAATTAAACAACATAAGTAATAGCACTGAGTGCTTTTGACAAATTATAAAGCCAAATACCTTGTTATATTTGCATTCAGAATTAATTCTATTCATGTAAAAATACAAATGCTTTATGGGGTTGTATAGAACATAATACCTCTTTTATAAATATAGAGCCATCCCACAATGTGTACTAACCTGATAAATTATAGAATTCTGTCTCTAGCTGTTCTTTATTTTGTTCAAAGACCAAACAATTGAACAGAAATACATTCATATTTCAAAATGATCAAGATAAATGGTCTCTTTGGTCTTCCCCATTATGGAGAACTAAATAAATCAAATCCTTAAGATACCAACTGAAGCAGTGCCTACGTGTCACCAACTCATTCAGATGAAAGAGGAAAATTTAACAAATTATCACCCAATATCTGGGTTCTTGGCATCAAACACTTGGGATATTGAAACTCTCCTTTTAGTAATATGCTTTGAATCACTATGCATTAAAAATTAGAATGGGCTTCCTCCCCAACAGAGCAACTTCACTTTCACATAACCTTAAATATGAGAACCTTCAGCCTCCTATCACTAAATAAATGTATAGCCATAGTCAGCCAAACAGAAATTAGGTAAATTTTATAAAATCTAAAATATCAATATGCATAATGCATATAAAATATAACATATATTAAGGAAAATGTAGAAATATATGTCAAATTATTTTTCAATAAACCATTTATCTTTGTTTTGTTGAAAAATTCCTTAATGCTCTGTCACTTTACAGTGGTATCTGAAAATTTTTAGCTGTAGAATCATTTGCTTTAGTGAAATTTTACATAAAAACTCACTATACTAAATTCATAAGAATGGTTCTGACCTTGCAGAAGCTTAAATACCTGTTGAAATGGTCCTATTGAAGAGTTCTTTAAAGCACATTTTGTGCTTTAGTAGCTATACAATAAATCTACTCCCCTATACAGCTTTTATGCCTTCCATAAATCTGTCTCATCGTCCCTAATTTTTATTCAATCATTTATTAATTTAAGAAGCACTTAGTGATCAAATTTTTTACAATAGGGAAAAAGTATAAATACAATTCTGAGTCCATTCTCAAGAAATTGACAGTATGGAAGAAAAGAAAAACATATTGACTTTAATGTGAATGATCAATCTTACATAGAATAGTAAAAAAGCACCTCACCAAATCATTGTCTTGAATTGAATCTTAAGACATTAGGAAAAAGCATTAATGCATGGGAGTTTGTTGGATGAGTAAAAGAAGTTTCACTTTGGGTAGAGGAAACTGCAAAGGCACATAGTGAGAGTATGGTGCCTTTGAGTAACAGAGTACTTTGCTGGCACTAAATGTAGGATGTGGAAGGATTTTAATTCACAGAGCAAATGAAATGATTCATATCTCCATGATTAATAGGAAGCTATCCTTGGTAGAGCCATGCAGGATCATTCTATGAAGAAATAAAATCTACTTTCTAAGAACATGTCTTTGATATCATACAAACTTTAATTGATTTTTCATACTCTCACTCACCATATGGTTTAAGACAAATGCTAGGTTTCTATTTTTTTCATCTGCAAACTGGGGATAATATCTATTTCACAGGGTTATTATAGATTAAATAAAATATATAGTGCCTAATAAAGTATTATTACAGTCATTTTTGTTATCATTATTGCTGATTTTGTCTCTTTTTACATATTTGTTTTTGTTCATATTATGTTCCTAAAACACAAAAAATAGATCTTTTGGGCCCCTTATTTATTTAAAAAGTTCTAATCTTCAATTATAGGTCAACCTCCACCTCTTATTCCCTTGGTAAGACATCTCCTATCTGTGAATACCAAGAACACTTATAATCAGTACCTTCAACTTAATTTTTAAATAATTATCTCGTCATATAAAAACATGTAAATATGCCTATATGTGAATGTTTTACCTTCTAATAGCTTGCAATTTATATAAAAAGAGTAAAACATTTTATTTCTTTATAAACTTTCATGCCACCATCAAATTTTTTAATATCTACAAAAATATATTTTAATTACTTTCACTTCTTTTTCTTCCCATAGGCTATTTAGAGCTAATCAAGTTCTCCATTATTTCAAATATCCCTATTTTTCTATTTGTTATTGCTATTTCTTTCAGCTTTTATACCAAACTTGAAAGGACACATTAATCCTTTCAATGATGCTCTTATCTGCATCCTGGAATTAACATCCTCATGACCACTTTCAATACACCTGTCCTGCCAATTCCAATCCTGTGAAAAATTGCAGTATGTCTTATTCCTTACTGTATCCATGCAGGTGTTGCTATAGAAAATCATGAAAATTTGCTAATTATTTTTACTACGTATTTGTGTATTCTAAATATAGGTAGTTTTCCAGTTATCCCTGGGTACCCCATAATTTTTCTCTGGTTGAATTTTAATATTATTCACAAAAAATCTGAGCACTGCTTATTTTATTGCCCCGAACCTAGTCTATTTCTCTTATTTTGAGAATTTACTACTGTTTAAATTATTTTTTTTTTAAATGTGAGCTCTTCAGATATTCCTTCTTTCATTTTTATCTCAAAAAATTGAAGGACTATTGCTTTCTCACCTAAGACAAAAATCATATGTTAAAATCTTATTTCGTAATAGAAACTTGAAATATCAACATCCCAATTTTTCTTCAGACTATGTTGCAACCTTTGAAAACAGGAGCAGTTTTTCCACTTCTAAACTGCCCCAGAGAAAGATGCTTCTAGATCTACTTCAAAATAGTTCTAAACCTTAGATTCATACCCTGAAAGTATACAGTGAAGAAAAATGTTTCTTCACTATAAACAAGTATCTCAAGGAGATCATTCCATTCTTTTTCTTCTTTTCTCCTTCAGGGAAGATAAGCTTTTCATAAACAACTGTTAAATCACCCTTGAGCCTTCAGTACTTGTACTAGCAGTTCAATGTATATTTTAACACTTTGATCAAATATCTACATATTTTCCAATCACATTAAAGATTTTTTTAAAATATTGTGAAAAAACTGCAGTCACATAATTTATTAGTTATCTACAAAAATGACTCAAATTTGATTTCTTTATTACAAATATGACTAGATAATTTGTTTCCATAATTACTAGATAAAAGAAAGTAAACATTTCCTTATTATAAAGTCAGTAAATACACATTTTTCCCTCAATTATGGTTTAAAAACATATCCAAGAGTACAACTGCAAATAAGATGCCTAGCTACTCATTTTATTAATTTTGTCGTTTTGAGTTTGGCAAGCAAGTTTTTCAAAGCACTGGTGTGTGTAAAATAGAGCTTATTTCTCCGTTTTTTTTACTATAATAAGTTTCAACTGATGATTTATTTCATGCAAATAATTAAATACCAAATTACAATATGTGGTGAGTAGAAAATTGCTAATAGAATACGCCTATCAAACCTGAGGAATATTAGGCTGTGCATATGGGTTCAGTTCAGTTAACAGAAAAATTGGATTCCAATCATTTACTCTTGATAGCAATTTTGCCCTCTGTTCTTGGGTTCACCTGATACAGCAGTACTAGACAAGCTATATTTGCAAAATACCACCTGGGAACATGCCTTGTAGAAAATCCATTATTTGCTTAACAATTTTATGCATGTTCTGTATATTATTTGAAAAATCTTCAGGTGTATAGTTGACATGTTATCAAGGGACTCCACTTCTGCAATTTTTCAATAAAATGTGGCACATCTAAAAAATCAGAAATAAGATTTCTGTGGAGGAGTTTATCAAAGCAGCCTGATTAAAAATAGAAATACTTTTACCTTTCATAAGTTCCTACCTAACCTCTATAAAATTGAAATGCTAATTGGATTCATAATTGTTTGAGGACAAGTTTTAAATAGTTTCCAAATTGATCCTTCTTCCATGAAAAAACTTTTCCAAACCTGCTATTCAGTTCACTGTGTGCTTTCATTAACTTACTTTCTTGTCATAAAAAATACTGTGGCTTTACTAATGGTAGCATGTGCCCTGAAAACATCATGAACGCTGTATAAAAAGATGTGCATTCAGAAGATAACAATTACTAGATGCTGTCATCGTACATTACAATAATATCATATCTCATAAAATTGTATTGATATCTTTGACAACTTTGATTTCATTGTATTTTCTTAATTTCACTGCACCCTAAACTGTAGAAGCAATATTCCACAGATACATTTTAAAAATATATATTATTTTGTCAGAAAAGGAATTATATATTAGAGAAGTGAGAGATTACAGCAACCTGACAACATCTGTCGTAAAAGAAAACATAACTGGCTTTCCTGCAATGAATTAATGCTATCACATTTGTACACATTTAAACAAATTAATTATATATGTTAATTATATGCATTGACATAATTATTTATGTTAATGGACACTTTTCTAAGGGTTTTATCCATGTTATCTCTATTAATATCACAAACCCATGATTTAGGTATGATTATTCATTTCCATTTCACATATGAAGAGACTGAAGCTCAGAGCTAGTGAGTGGTTCTGCAGAGCCTGGATTTTTTTTAAGCCTGTTTGCATTTAGGTCATTGTAATTATTCATTTTTAGTTAAAATTATAAAAATTTTCACTGAATAGCCCCCTTTTATTAATCATAACCCATATTAAGATGGTATTTCTGAATTAGTACAATTAATAAAAGGAAATCTTAAATGCCAAATAACCAACAAAATATTGGATTAAAATGGTATTAATGCTAAAATAGCATTGAATTCTTGTAAAATCTAATTCTCAGTATGAGAAATCTGAGGCATAAGGAAGTTAAGCAACTTTCCTGAGATGACATGTCTAATATGGGGCATGAGTCAAATTGAGCCCAGGCAGTTTGACTCCAGAGGCTATTTTAAAAAAATCACAGCATTCTGGTTTTTAAATGAAATAGTCAAGAACTATGAATAGTATTTCCAATCACTTTTTAGACTTTTGAAAAGAAAAATCTGAACTACCTATTTTGAATGTTTTTCATTAATTAACCTAGCATAGCATCTTACTCTCAGTGAATACTCACTAAATATCCATTTCTATGTCTTGCAAAAATGCTCCACAGAAAACTGGTTCTGAGGAATAATGGCAAGTGGATACATGAAGATTACTGGAGCCTCCACTAAGTTCAGAAAGCTCTAGACAAAATTAAAAATGGTTTATTTTATGTAGGTCTTCTTAGAACCAAAATAAGAAAATATAATAAAAATAAGGTATGATTTGCTCTTTATTTCAAAATTATTAAAGATCCTATCTTTTTTAGATCTTCTCTCTGGAAGAACTAGCACTTTGCAGAACACATTTTCAAAGCATCACTTTAAAATTCTGTGTACTCTGAAGGGGTTATTTAAGTGTAGTTTGAAATGATGGGTCTTGGAAAACACCATGTCCTTTCAATTTGCAAGATTTTAGTTTGATTCTTTGCCCTATAAGGGAAGAAATTGATCATAAATCCACATTTCCATCATCAATGGAAAATATTCACTGTCCATGTCTAATATTCAGTGTGTTTCAGTGAGGGATTTTAGTTGCAAGCCACAGATGCAGATCTAAGTTGATCTCATCAGAAAAAGAATGTATTAATAATTTATTAGTAGCACAAAGAATCACAGAACTGGGGAGCCACACTCAGAGGCAATTTAAAGTGATGTTTAAAATCTTATCAGAATTTCTGTCACTCAAGTATTACTAGTATAGACCACTGCTAAAATGAGTACCACTGCTCTGTAATTGTTGACAGTGAATGCTACAAGTAGGATTACTACTACTTTTGCTCCAGAAACACAGTCGTATTTTCACTGAAAATTTCAGGAGAAATTTTCTAGTTTTTTGTTTGCTGCTAGCTTCTAATTCAAATCATGCGGTGGGCCCATCTGACTGATAGATCTGACATATACCTTCAACCTAGATGAAGGAAGTCAGGGAAGCACATATCTGGCAATTTCATAGTCCGATCTTCCATCATGACTGATAATGTGAGAAATTCCTCAGATGTAGGAAAGAATCCAGGTTCTAAAGAATTAAAATGGATGGGAAATATTCACCACGTGAAGGCACTAATCTCCTGTGTAATTTCAGCTCACTATCTTCTTAATGTGTTGAGGCCTTTGGCATGATAGAAGTTACCAGGAAGTAAATATTTTCAAAGTATGTGTAGAACTGCATATAGTAAGTGCAACTTAAATATTTATGAAACAAAATACTATAAAATGAAGTAGACTTCCTCCTCATGCTAGTGACCAGAGGACAGAAAGAGCCCTAGTCGATATAAAAAAAATAAGCATTAGAGAAGCACAAGTTTTTTATAGGCTATTTTTTGCAGCTGCGTTGTCCTCCTGGTAAAGACATGCATAAATGCATCTGATCATCAATAGAGACAAGAGCTGTCAATGCCAAGCTCTATCTCTTTGATTAATATGGCTTGCCATCACTTCCCATTCTCCATCTCACAAGATGAGGAAAATTATTTTTCAATTCAATAGACTGAGTCTTTTCTCTTCTTATTCCAGACACACATAGAACATTGATAGCTATATCAGGAATGTCTAAGTCCTGTAACAGGAGCTGAAAACTCTTAGCATGATGTTAAGATAAAGATATTTTTCTCAACACATTATTGTAAACTGCAACTAACAAGTGATAAGCCTCTAAAACCTATCTTCTAGTTTATCTGCTTTGGAGAAACATAATTTATTTTCTACCCTATATCTACCCCAAAGTGAAAACCAATGATTAATTTAAGCTTATATCTACACAACCAAAACTGGGAAGTAATTCAAGTGGAGTCATTCTTAGCGTATTAACTCTAAATTTCACTTATGGCATCCATTGTCCCTTTAGTCTAGGCACAGTGGTTCTAATATATTCATTAAGTACTAAACTCTGTGGCTTAAGAACCCAATAAGAGTAGCAGTCATAAAACTTGTCATATAATATTTCACTATCAAAATCTGTTTCATGATAGTTGAAAGGGAACACAATTTCGTTAAGGATTTAGCTAAAGACAGAATGACGTTAGAGGATTGGTGACTGCTGATCTCTATTAAGGAGAGAAAACAAAGAAGCTAATCACCTTGTGAATATATATAATATAAATACGTCAATCTAATTACAATATCTCCATATGCATTCTAATGATTTGCCATTCTTCATAGTTTAAAAATAAATGCTATGCAATGATGTGTTTGCTAAGTACACTGGGTATAACATTTTGACTTACTAGTTTCATCTTAAGCAAGAAAGTAAAAAGAGATCCATTAGTGTCATAATTTGTCTGTCACATCAATATGTCTCAAGTATCATCCACAGTGCTCAAGAAAATAAAGTAGTGCTCTATGGACTATTAGTGTATATAACTCATGAGACATCAAAGTATCCAATATGGTACTCAGTTAATTGCTATTATTTTGTGCCATACATCTCAAAAGGAAATTTCCTATGAAGTAGTATAATATAACATCCTCTAGTTCTATCTTTTTGGACTCCATTGTCCTCGTTATAGAGGACATTATAGTGTTTCTTGGCAGCACACACACACACACACAGACTCACTTCCTTTTAATTTGCTTTCTTTGTTGCCAGATTATATCATTAGCTCCTATTATTTTGAATCAGAGCCTCCCTCTATGGGAACTTCTGTCAACACTTAGAAAGTGGCCCTCTATTTCACATACCACTCACCAAGAAGTAACTGTGTTAGAGACTACATTTCCTATAGTCTCTAAGTGATCATTATATCATACCTATACTATAGAAAAGAGCCCATTCAATTAAACCTAGCTTCCTGAACTCAGGATTTGAAAGATAGGAATAGATTACAATTTTCTTTATATTTAAATTATCTTCCTTCTCTCTTCCTGAGGGCAATTCTCTCAATAAGCAGAGGGATTTTTTTAATTAAAATGTAATAGAGGAAAACTTAAAACTGATTTTAAACCTTCTATAAATCCAAAGACACTTAGAAATCAAGTCTTTCACAAACTTCCTCTTTAAATATTTTTATTTTCTCCATATATCCTCGTTACAACATGGATTTCTCTCATAGACTGTAGCACCCTAAAAAGCAACACCCTTTGCCAACTTTTTCTCTGTACAAGTCTCTACTTATTTGTTTAAGACTATTTCCCACAGAAAATGGTTTTCCTCCCCCAGATCCTTCGCTCTTCTTCTTAGTTAATTTCCTCACTGAGTAATTTAAATTTAATTAGTCTACTCAAAGACTTCATTGTAAGAATGCACTAAATATTGAGAAAGGACCAGACACCAAATGGTGTGTTTCCTTCAGATAGAACACTGTTTCAGTCTCCTTTCCGGTGTAAGTTGAAAATTTGGGATTTTTACTGGTTGATTTATAAATTATTTGGATAGAACAATATAACTCAAAATGAGAAAGAAAATTTCAGTCATCTACTCTGAAATACCCTTGGTCCTTAACATAAAATAAGTCACATTATGCATATATAGTCAAGCTTAAATTTATTTCTTTCTTCTACAAAGACATTTTATGAGATCCTGAATCTCTGCCTTTTGAGATTAGCCAGAATTTGAGATGATCTCCCTCTATTATTTTGACTGAAAATATCAGTTTTGTTTTTTTAAACTCCAAACCGAAATTGTCCCTACATTACCAAATACTAATACTGACAAAAAATGCTCAATGAAGAATAAAAAAAGTTGGATTTTTTTCTTTTTTTTGCAACAATGAAAAAAATGACTGCCTCTATATATAATGATTTAATGAGTTTATCAAAATTTTCTGTTAACTAGGTCTTAGGGAGAATTATTGCATACATATTAGCTCATGCTAAAAATCATTAAGACATCTAAAAAAATTGTTTATCAAAATACCTTCATGTCCTGCTATACCCTCTCATGTCCTATTTACATAATATTTATTATGATTATTTTAATCATTTGCAATAATAAAGCCACAAACTAAAGAACATGGTTAAAGCATGGGGCGAACTTTCCCTATTTTCTAAATTTAATAAAGGGAGAAAATACCAATTCTAAAGCCAAATGAAAATAAAACAAAAGCAAGATGTTGTATATGAATAAGCCTAGCAAAATTTATGAAGTTCAAAGAAGAAAAAGTAAATTTGAAAGCATCTAATCACAAAAGGAGCTTAGAATTTAAATGAACGGATTTTTATAATAAATTAAGACTACATGAAAAGTAAAACTGTGCTGTAGAGATAACCTACATTGAAAATTTTATGGGGTTATAAACACACAGTGTAGAGAAAGAGTGTGGTTCGAATCTCAGCTCTGCTGTTTACTAAGTCTCTGACCTTAGCAAGTTAAACTCTGTCTCTGTTTTCTCTTGTAGAGCTTATAAGGTTGTTGTAATGATTACTAAATTTACACATAGAATTAAAAAGTGTCACCTGGCAGATAGGAAGAACTATTCTTTTTTTGTTATGTGTAATTGTGGTAATATGTTGTTGCATTTGCAATACTACCTAATATTAGACAATGGGGCATAATATTAAACTTTTGGAAAGAAATATACACAGTCCAGTCTGTAATTTATCAAAAATTAAAAATTTATCAATAATGACAGATTCTTCATGAAACTGACTCTTGAAAGTAGCATTATTCATGTATAATTACAATAATAAAAATGTGATATCTCAAACATTTAGATCACAAGTCATTCCCAATCATAAAAAATTACACAACATCATGAGAAGCAATAGTGGAAAATATGCTCCAGTCATAGGATCTAAAATGGATCCGAATTTATTGCAGGAGAATAATATCACATGGTGCCAGAATTTAGGATAAAAAAAACATACTTCAGTGTACACTGAAATGGAAATTCTAAAGCACACTCACTGTAATACATTTTTCCTCCAAAGAAGATGAAAACAGTGTTCAACTTTTGGCAAAAACGTCTAATGCTTCATCTGACTCCACTATTAATTATCAAGAGGAATCCATTTTTATAACTCAAATGAAGAATACTCTTACCCTGAATCAGAAAGATTAGTTATTGTGTATTCCTGCTCACTAACTCTAACATGCTAGCCTTTCCATCTTATCATTCCTCTTTATTTAATGAATATTATCTGCTCTTGAAAGTCAGTCTCAAAGCCTGTATTCTCAAGAGACATTGATGGGCTGTCACCCCTTTCACCACAGGAAGTCATCTCCTATATTCTATTTTCTCTTCTATCCATAGATGCCTTGTTCTTTTAACTAACTTGAAAAGCATACGTCTGCTGTAATATGATCAGATCTGTTACTTAAAGTCAGAAAGACACTTCAATAGGTTTTAGTCTTCAATTTATCTAATATATCACCTGGAATATTATTAATTCTCCATTATGTGTTACTTGACGAAAGTAAGAAAACTGAAATCTTTATATTAAAAATCCCTGAAGTTTATTTTAAATTAAATCATAATACTGTTGAAATGACTTAATATTTACTACCCGACCAATGATAATAATTATGTGACTGATGTGAAACCATTGTCTAATTTTCTGAGATAAAACATAAAATGACAAAAAATGAGTCAATTATTATTAGTTATTTTTAAAGAAACAAGTCATTTCCTTCATTTTCAAATCATTGCAAAGAAATTCCAGTTGAACTTCCTTAATATATTTCTAATGACTTCTTTAACTGATGGATAGATGACAGCCTGTAAAATTATGCCTGTGTTTCAAGTAATATTCTGCTTCTCTATCATTCAACTATTAAATGTTCCATAGCCAGGTGACAGCCTAAGCAAAATACATCTAGTGTTTTATCAAAGCTTGCCATTCTTCTCTCCAAGGGCCTAACCGTAAAAGATGTCTGAACCTGAGCAATCCATTGAAATTCAATCAAAATGAAAGTGTGTTTTGGAGAACTAGGGACCGTGGGGATCAGAGTGACAGAGAAGGCAGGATTTTACAGCAACTGAAATGTTAAGGACACATTTCATAGATATAATGAAAATAATTCCCTCTTTTAATTAGAAATAACCTGGCAATTGCTTAGATTATACATATATATACTTATATGAAATATCACATATATTAGTCATTATTCAAAAATGTATGAGAAATGTACAACTAACATATGCAAAGATAAATAGACCTCTGAAACAATTCTAACAGTGGACACAAAATAGGAATTCAGTAATATAAAGGCAGTTAAATTTTTTATTTTTTCTTTATTTTCTTTTGTTAAGTAAATGGCATTTGGAAACTATGGGAGTCATTAGGAGAAAAATTAAATTTCATCAATAAAACACACTTATAAACTAAAAGACTAAATATAAAAATTAAATCATAAAAGATTAGAAAGAAATATGATAAAATTTCTTAGAAATTTGGAACTGAAACTTAAAAATCTAGGTTCCATAAAAGAAAAGATAAATATTTCTAATTACACTTAGAAAGATGCATGACAATAATAATAAAAAAAACAAGTAATGTCATAAAACAAAACTTTGGTTATATCTCTCATAGAAATAAACAATTACTCTATCTAATATATTAAATTATGCAAATAAACTATTTTTACAACTAAATAGGAAAATAGCACAAAAGAAGAATTAAAAATTTACACTAAAGAACTGCAAATGGTTTGTAAATAAATATAAAGATGAGATTTTAATCCTGTTTTTCAAAAAGCAATGCAAATTAAAACTTTACAAAATAGTCATGTCTCATCTTTCAGGTTGGCAAAAATCCAAAGTTGGCAGCACAGTCTATTGACATATTTTTAGGGAAATAAATTTTCTCAAATTGCTGGAGAGAATGAGAAATAGTCCAGTTCTATGAAGGGAAATTTAGTAACATGCAACGGCATTAAAAAACAACTTACCTGTTGACTTTGAAACTCCACTCCAGAAACATCCTATGAAATAATTAGATTATTTGTGAAATGAATGAAAAAGTTTTTCAGTGCAGCATTATTTACAGTAGCAAAAGGTTAGAAATACTCAAATGTTCCTCTGCATGTGACTATTTAAATTTAATAATGGAAAAAGTATTAACGCCAGAATATTATGGACCTCTTACCATATAAGATATCTCTATATATTAATAAAGAAATATTTCCATGCGAGATCATTAATAAAAAAAACAAAGGACATACAATATATATTTTGCTGTATATTTCTGTTTTCTGGCAATTTTATGAAATAATATATGGAGGAATGTTTAGAAATGGCTATTTCTTAAGACAGAATGAAGAGACAATGTGGACAGGAAGAAGAAAATAAGATTTTCATTGATACTGTTTCATGTTTAAATCATCATATTAATACATGGTTGTATATTTTTACACAGTAACCATACTAGAACACAGAATGTAACATGTTTCCTCAAATAATATTTGAAATGTTTTAACTTTTATAGTAGATGGCCAGCAATTTTATATATACATATACATATATGTATATATATAGCACATAGTTCTAAACTCATGGTCCTCAAACTTATTCAGTGACTAGGCATGTATAGAGCATAAGGGTGGGATTTGTGGGAATACTGACTGTATCATATCATATATTTATAGGAAGGAAAAAAAAGGAGTGTAGTTTTTTGTCTCTTATGAAGACAAAGATTATACCTTTTGTAAAAAGCATGTCAGAAGCTATTATTCCTCTCCAAATATTCTCACTAAACATCATAAACATCATGCCAGATATATCCATGTAATTTTATAGTTATCAAAATGCTTTCTACATATGTAGCCCCGAGACACAAGCAATACTAATATTGTTACATCTTCAAAATGGGAAAACAATGGCAATAAAATATTGAAATGGCTTAGTTTAGGGCATTTCTACAGAACATAATGCAATTAGCCTTTTAGGTAGATTATCTAACTTATAATAAGCACCATCAATAAAATCCAATGACCTGAGTATCACAGAATGAAATCCCAGTGTATCTGACCAGCACAAAGAGCTCTTCATAACCAGGTTTCCAACTATTTTTCCATTGCTATCATTCATTTATATTTTGTCCAGATTGTCCAGAAACATGGGAATTCATGTTTCTCCAATTAGGATAATTTAGTTATTTTCACCTGGAATTGTCATGACTTCAATTAACCTACCATTCTACATGAAACACTTGTCATCTCAATGAAATCTTCTCTGATTACCCACTTTTTAGTGCTGGTCTTCCTTCACTTAGGATAAGAAAAATGCTGTTTTTGTGTATGTTGATAAGGTGTACAATCTCATCTTTCTGTGTCCTACATAGAATCATAATAAAATTTTGTTGAAGATTAATGTTAAATTAGGAGAGCCTAAAGAAGGGTAGAGCTAAAGTCAATAAGGAAAAATAAGCAATCTAGAAAACAATTTATTGCAATTGAGGACTATTTCTACATGTGGAGATAGCAAGGAGTAAGAAAAAAACTGATGAAAAAAATGTATTAATGCTATTTATGAAGAGAAAATTTGTAAATAAAAGCTGGTTTCAGGAGAACTTATCAAGTTCAGTTTGAAATGTCTAACAAGTGGAGGGGAAATATAAGACATAACTTTGGGACAGAAGTGTTCTAGATATAGAGTTGATTTTCCTCTAAATAGAGATGACTGTTAAAGATAAGGATGAAATAAAAGAAGTGTACAAAGAGAAGAACTCACCCTAGGAAAACCACAATATTATCCAATGGTATGGGAGGATAAAACAGGTACAAGAAGAAAAGCAATATAATTCAATGCAACAAACTCTAATAACAGAATTTCAGCAAGAAGATGGACGAAGAAACTAACTATGACAAATTCCATGGCTTAGGTATAGTTCCATTAGTGTGCATAAATGTGCATGTTTTTGTGTGTGTATAATAGTATGTGCATATATATACATATATTTGCATATGCATATGTATGTTTATATACATATATGCATTTATTATACATGATAATGGAGATAAATGTAAAACAGGTATATTACATAGTATATACTCTAATAAATTATTTAGTTCAACAATACAATAGCAAAACATTTGGAAAATTTTCCATGGCATTCATTTTTTTCACCCTAACTTTTACAGTGGAAAGCTAAGGCTCAGCTGTTACTGATTTTGGAAGCACCATTTGAGACATAATGAGGCTAGATCATTTTGAGAACACTAATGAAAATTAAAGTTTATCACGAATATATTAAATGGGTAAACTAGTTTCCCAACTTTCTTGTACATTAATTTTCAGATCTTGTAAGGCCATACTTTCTTAGTCATACTTTAAAAACAAAATATGAAACATTCTATTTGTAGCTAACAGAGTCTACTATATTCAGTGTGTTATCATTATTCCATTAATGTACTGAGGCTTATATATTTCAAAGAATAAGATTACTTTATAATAATAAGTGATTTTTTTTCCAGTACCTTGTAACAATCCTTTCTCACTATAGTCCCACACAATAAGAATAACAATTCAGACAAGGATAATTGCAATTAAAAATATATGTGCCTAGAATATTTCATACATTATTTGAAAAGATTACTTCTTATTTTTTATTCTTTCCTGTATAATGACTTCTTAAGAGAAAACAATTCATATTTTTAAATGGCTTTTATATTCTTCCCTTTCAATATGGAAAGGAAAACATGAGGTAAATATGTCATTCTACGCCTATCTAATTTGCTGTTGTTTCAATTTTTTAAAAGCACTTTTCATTTAAAATTAAATATATTGATAGAAATCTTTAAAGATGGTTTATTGAAGGAACATCTTTTCATTTATTATTTTCTGCAGAATACTTACCTACAAATAAGTTAAATGCACTTTGGGAAGTTACTTACAGAGAAGAGAAAATAACTTAGGAAATAAACACACAGATTAGTGTTTTAAAAATGTGTTTATACTGCAAATATGAAAACAAATTTGAGAGACGTCTATATATATATATTTCTATTTTTTTGTTTGTTGCTTCTCTTTGTTATTTTTCTCTTTTTTCCCTTCTCTGGTTTTCTTTTCAAAATTCATTGTATTGTAAATCATAAGACCATTTTTCTGAGTCACAAAGTTGGAAACTAAGAGTAGTTTAGATCCCTCTCTCCCTCCTTCAGCTCACATCCAATTTGTTATCATGTTCCACTAATTATTTTAAATATCCCTAGGATTGAGCACATATTCTCTTTTTTGTCACCACATAATGCACCACCCAAATTCAAGCTAGGTGCATTCCTATTTCATTTTTTTCTTGATAAAGTGCCAAATGCATTATATTATTTTCCAGTTCAGAAATTATTCTCTTCTTGTGTGAACACAAAGTACCTCCTACCAACCAAATAATACATATTCTTTTTCAAAATATACTATTTCAGTAAATAGTATATTTACTGCTAAATAATTGTGCTCTTTTACAAATGAGGTAAACCTAGATAGAAGATCCTAAGTAATTTAATCAAAGATGCAAAGTCAAATAGAAATTCATCCATGACTGGAATATTATTCCTTTAACTCCTACACTTGACATTTTTGCCACCTTACTACGCTAAGTTCAACATTTAGCCTGCTAATTCATCTATCCATATTTTCCCAACTCAACATTACCTCTAATTATTTTCATATATCATTCTATTAACATTCTTTGGAACTTATAAGCAAGAGGACTGAGAAAGGAACAGATAATAAAACCAATAGAAATAAAGCAATCTCCATTTGCTGTCCCTTTTGTCACTGGGAATCTTTAAATTCAAAGCAACAATTACACTCAGATTTATGAGCTCAAGGATATAAAACTAACATGTTTGTAAAGTTGATTCTCAGTTCAAGACAATTGCCTGGATAAACTGGGCCTAGAGATCTGGGTCACAGAGAGTTCTAACACATCACAGCAATGTATCACCACAGGTGAGTGATATGACAGGATAGATTTCTATGGTTCACTTTTATTCATAGACATCACTGTCAGAACTTAACCAGTTAGTATGAAGATGCAGGGATATATCAACATCAGGAAGAGATAAAAAACAACAGGCACGAGCATTTGGCATGTAGTTTCATACATACACATAACACACACTATACACATAGTATATGATTTTTGATATGATAAGAAAGAATTATGAGTATTCATGATAAGAAAGAATTATGAGTATTCATATTAATGAGATATTTTATTACTGTTTCTTTGGCAGCAAATGTCAGAATGGATTAAAGAACTTAGAATACAGAATTTAAACCAAATCAAAATACAGGACAAAATAAATTTTATAAAAGATGAAACTGATTTATCTAGTGATAAGGAAATGTGCATTATTATTATAAACAAATTTATTATGTAAAAATTAAAAGAAACTACAATGTTAAAGTATTTCTATAGAATATAATTTCAAAAATTAATAGGTAATGCTAGAATAAGACATTTGTGGTCAAAATGTTTGGAAATTCAAGTGTTTTAGCAGGGGTATTATTATGTTACCGCTCATTCTATTTCCAGTTTAATTGTCTGTTTCCCTCCTCATTCTCCAAATACCTGTGAACGTTTCAGCCAACAGATGATTAAAACTCCCCTCACCTTTGCCTCTGAAGGGTACACAGTTTCCATTTGAGAACATAAAAATATCCTGAATGTGGATGTTAATAATGGCTGTACAACAAACTGAGTGTATTTAATACCACTGAACTTTACATTTAAAAATGCTTAAAATGGTAAATTTTGTCTTATACACTCTTTGCCACAATACAAAACAAAACAAAACAAAAACAATAAATTCCCAGAATCTGTTACATGTAGGTGATGCTGTGTTGCATGTCTAGTCACCAATCCTTAGTTCACAATCTGTTAGTAGTGATTTGTGCAACTTTACCTGAGTTCTTCCATATAGAAGATGTGATGTCTGAGTATCCATGGTTACCTGAAAAAATGAAGTGAAAACAAGAGGAAAAACCAAGGAAATCACCAAAAAAACAGCCTGGATCTCTCAGAGTTGTAGATGAACATCTAGTAACTGTTTTGAGACTTACTATAATGGGAGGAAAAGTGAAATTGTATTTGTTTAAGCAATTAAAGCTGAACAAGTTTCTAAATGATATGTGCATGTATGCATAACACTGAGAAAATCTGGTTTAGCACATTTTTTGTTCAAATCTCTTTAGGGTTAGATCACATCCTGAGGTCACAAAGTTAAGGATTAAAGAACCATTGCAGTCCAGTTTTCTTAAAAATAATATGATGATACATTCTCCATGTCATTTGACTATTAATATGTATTATCATTAAATTATCATTAATGTATTTAAAAAACATTACCAAAATTAGGGGTTTTCATTTATTTCTCACAGGCCACATAGTAAATATTTTAGGTTTGTTTTTGCTCCCTTCTCAAATCTTGGGGTCCTCCTAGTCAGTGCCAGTATAGCCTAATTCAGGAGACTGTATTCAGTCCAACAATCAGATTTATTCCAAGATCAGGGAATGGAGATGGAAGGACTGATACCCAAAGCACCACTTCCTAGGAAACGGTGGGTTTAAAGAAGAAGAAATGGATGTGTCAATGTGTTAGACATGATGTAGGTGGTAGCTAGGGTCATGCCTGTACAGTTGCTCTTCAGACTTGGTCATACAATCGCCTGTTATAAAATGGTGATATAACTCCTCCCAGAGGTAGAAAATTTAAGATGTTAATGATTCTTAGTTGATTTCAGGTCAAACTTCTCCAAAGTGCATGCTCTTCAAGCTCGTTGAGATTGGTCCTCTTTTGGGCAGGGACCTGTGGTCCGGATAGCTTGAAAAGGATGTTTAAAGGATATGCGTATTCACTATATGTTTTCTCAGTTATCTTTCTGCAAAGAACCCCTGAAGATGATGCCTACACAACCAATCAGAATGTGATTTGACCATTGATAATGGTTGTCAGCAACCTGCCTTAGTTTCCTTAAAAGCACAGCTGACTATCTTCAGGCAAACAAACAAGCACAAAGCATTACTTATTAAAGGAGTTAAACCATGGGCTAGGTGAGGTTCTGGGTGACAGATTTTACACATAATGGTATTCTAGCAGGAAAATAGCAATAAACTAAATATAAGGAAATGAGTAACAGACCAACTTTGGCCCAAGGCCCATTGTTTTCAAATTACTGACCTAGAGTATAAAAGCATTATCTTTCTTCCTGCCCTGTTGTTAGTGTCTCCCCCACCTTACTCACATCTCAAGTGCCAAGAGTTTGTGCTTGGTTTCTTTAATTTGAACCTAGAGATATTCTTATTACATCCTGTGTCCCACAATGAGTTATTTTCTTTAACCTGTTAACCAGAGGTCTTACAGAATTCTGCTACCACCTATGAGATCTTGGATTACCTTTACTTTCTAGATATTCAATTTATGTTGTAGAACATCCCGAAAGATTTTTCTGTAAATATTCTCACGTAGCAAACAATTAATATTTCAGATGACAATGGAGAGTAATGTATAAGCATAAATAAACCTTGTCATATTTTTATGGTGATTTGGATGACAGTTTAAGTACCTTTAATGTCAGTTATGATTTTAGATAATTTAAAATAGAAGTAAATATTAAATATTTTATCGTTTGTAAGAATCCATTAGGAAAAACAAAAATCTTACGACAAAGACCGATATATTAATAGCTTTCCTTTTTAAAAATATATTTTCTTCTTCTGTTACTTTCAGGGTAACTGTATCTTCTGAAAGATGTGCTTAGTCAAGGAGTAAATAAATAACTCCAGAAACCACATAAATCTTATCTATACCACTTACATCCCTCAGTGCTCTGGGAACCAATATATTTAAGTTCTGACCCTCAGGTCTTTTTGTACTTGTACTATCTCCGGAATTTTCCCTTCCCATCTTATTTTCTCAACTCTGTGTTGAAGACCTCTGACCTTTGTTTGTCATCGTCATAATGAAATCTTGCCCTGACTTTTTTCCAAAAGTTTAATAATATTAAAAAATTAATTTATGAAAACTAATGTAATTGTTAAAGTAATTGTGTTCAAAAGATAAGTTATATAATATTTAAAAAGCACATTTTTTTAAAAATACAAGTATAGTCATCAAGTAATTCCAGTTGCATTTCTTAAACTAGTAAAGTTACAGAAACAAAAATTTCAATATATTCTAAAATAATTATTATGAGAAATAAATTGCAGACCCTCAATGTAGCTGGATCTGGACTTCATGACAAAAATACAACAGAATTGTTTCAAACAAGAAGTCAACATATATTTGCTTGGAAAACAAGCATCCTCCCATTGATAAATGTATCTACACATGCAGTACAATTTTTTTCCATTAAATATTTTTTAACTTAAAAAGAAACAAGAAATATAAAATACAATATTTCTTCAGTAAGGATCTAAATAGAAAATAGTGAGGAAAAAGCAAAATAATAAATGTAAGTGAAGACAAATGCCATAAAGACATATTCTAGACAAAATAAGATTTCAAATTTGGATTGGAATGATAGGCAAAGACCACTAATATTAAATTATCAAAAGACTAAGAAGAAATTTTTCATTCGCTCTTGTACTAGAACGCCTTTCTTCACATTAAATTTATTAGTAAGAGGTACATTGACCTTGATCAAGGTCTTGAAATTCATGAATTTCATTCTTAAGAATAGTTGTATATACTTAGATTTGTTACTTGCATTGGAAACTGGATGCTGTGAAAAATAAATTTATTGAAGTGTGGTTTTATATCTTGTATCAGACTTTACATTTAAAACAGAATTGGCAGGTCTCCTGCCAGTCAGAGGCCTGATAGGAAAATCTAGGAACTACAAAACATATGTAAGGTGTTTGAATGGAAATACTTAGGAACATTAGACCCAGATTTCCTAAACACTCAGCGATAGCAGAAGTGGCCTGTAACCAGTGAAAAAACAGTCCTCTCCATGTGCTTAGTGACTGTGGAAGACCCCACCTGGTAGATGATCCAGGCTGATGGCTACTGAGTTGCTGTATGTCCTGCTTAAGTTCTGCCTGCCTCCATTCTACACTGCCAGATCAGCCAGGTATGAATTCATCAACAGAAGAGGCACAATTTTTCTTCCTTCTGTGTTCCTATATGTCTACACTTTGTACTTACTGAGAACACCTCCAAAGCGATCTGGTTGAACACATGTCCTAGCCAGAGTCTAAGTAAACCCCACACAACTGTTCTCAGAGTGAAATTCTTGTCTTTTCTTTCAATATAGCTGATCAAACAAAAATTTGTGGAGTTTCTAAACAACATTTATCATCATGGAATCAAAATAATACCAAGTTTTAAAGGATGTAATTAACTGTACCCAAATTTAAATTTAGAATGTTTTACAGCAGGTCAAGTTCACACATTTAAGAAAGATCCATTGAGAAGATGTCATAAAAGATTATAAAACTTCAGATGACAGAGGAAATGCATGCACAGATATATGCATACTTTCTAATTTTATTTCATGATAAACATCATCAGTCATCATCTAGTATTACATTCTTTGTATCTGATAATAGTGTCATATTCTCTGGTGTTTGACACATTTTTTTAAGTCCAGAATCTATATATCAGAATTGGGATATTGATTCAGTGGAAGGATTTAATTTAGTCATTTGGAGCATTTCAACTAAATATATGTATATGTTACTTATTTCCTTTATAGATGTACATATATATCTTTATGAGCCCCTGACAAACTATTGTACATATCATAATTATAATGTCAAATTCTACATATCAAAATTGCTTCCAATAGTCCCAACCTAATTTAAATTAGAATATTCTAAAAAAATATACTAGACTTTAAATATACTGGGATATGGCATTCTTTAAAATATACACACTCTGTGAATAGTAGTAATCCCTGATGATAATATGTGAATGAAAATTAGATATTTATCTCCTGTTTATCTTGCATGAAAACTTTTTCTCATTGCTGTACTGGAGTTTTTGTAAACATTCAAAATGACTTTCTATATTAGAGGAATGGTTTGAAGAAAGGTAAAGAAATCAGAACAAATTATCTTGGAGAAAAAAGGAAGGCAATCAAAAAAGGAGATTCAATAAAGGCAATTCAAACCCAACTATTTTAATAAACACTCTAGCAAATTCTCAATGTAATCAGATCTCCTGAGATTCTTGTTTTCCTTTCTAAAAGTCTGTTTTGCAGTTTCTGTCTGCCTTGCTTTTAGCAACCTGCACCTGAATAGTCTTCAGAGGCCTTCCCTTGAGAACTGGATCTCTTTGCTTCTTCTGCATAGAACTAAAGTTACCCAGAAATGAGTTTATTTGTCCCCTCCCAGGTGACCTTCGCTAATAGTTAACTAATATAGTAAATTGAAAGCTTAAGGACATTGCTTCAAATCAAAATAAACTCTTGAGGCAAAAATTTCACTCTAAAACTCCCCTTTGGGATTAGACTTATGCTGGGATATTGTGTGAAATTACACCTTCTTTTTTACTTTTACCTTTTCTGCCCCTTTACGGATTTCTCCTAGGAACATTTCCTTAACAAAACACGTACACCAAATCCTTGACTAGGTGTCCAATTTTGGAGAACCTGACTTAAGAAGAGATTATGAGAATTTGGGTTTCTTTCCAGTGATGTACATTTTCAAAGAAAGGCTACTTTTGCTGGACCTAACTTCCTTGTTCAGATGTTCCCCTATGGTGAGTATTAGTTAAAGAATAGTGAAAAAATAATGAAAACTAAGTCAGTAATTGAGTTTATGGGAAAAAATTGTGACATATTTTGTATTCAAATTTACTTGAAATCAGAGAAGAAAATGTGGCAAAATCAGATCCCTGAGAAGGGAGCTAACCTAAACAAAGAAAAGTTGTCCTGCTAAGTATGGAGCACCTTTAAATGTAAGGAAAGGCATGTAGTCTACCAGAGTTGAAAATGATGTGGCTAAAGACTTAACTGGTTGGTGGTCTACTATGATCTTATAGAAAGGAGAATAAAAGAGAGATGGTCTGCAATATGGCAATAATCAAGTATCTAGTGGTACGTCAGGGACTCATAAAGATAATCACGCATATCTAGAAAGGAACTAAGGAACATATACATATTTTTGACAGAAATGCTTCAAATGCCTAAATTAAATGGAATCACCCTTCCGAGCTTCCACCATTCACTTATTCTCATGCTTGAAATAATTTCTTGTTTTCTCTTTAGTTCAATATTCATATTATTTATGTAACTTAATTGTACTAACATTTTTATAGGCCATTAGGTATTGAAGGTGATATAACATGAGATACAAAGAACAGGTTATGGTATAAATACACATTTTTTTTTTCAAACCCTGAATTGCCTTACTATCTAGGAAATATCTAAATGTAATTTATTTGTATAGATATCATTCTTTGTTACAAGTCTACCATAAGGTAATTTGAGACAAATAAAGTAAAAAAACTAGTCATTAGAGAGAAAAATCAACTCAACATTTGATATTTGTGAGGGAAATAGAGGTTTTGAATATTCTAATGAACATACTGATACACGTTCGATCTAAACATGTCTTATATCAGAGGTCAGAATCTTTCAAATTTAGTATTATTCTTCTGACTTGTCTCTTCTGTTCTATTACCATAAACCAATTAGACATGAGAAAGTATTATGCATCAGTCATGCCAAAAAATTCACAATTGAATTATCAATATATTTCTATTTATTTTAGCATTTAAATGACAGCATTCATCCCAGTTGTAAATAAAATTGTTTTCTAATAAACATATACATTGAAAATACTTTCAAGTTTTATATGTGTTAAAGGAACCCTAGATATTTTCAGACATCATCAAAACCAAATATTCCTGTGCACCCTGTTTTGGATTAGTGATTAGGTCTACTACTCCTTGCCAAGTGCAGTCCACATATGTCCCAAGGATCTGTGTTCATGTCCTGTAGCAGAGAAAACAACCAAGATGAACCACTAAATAAATATAAAGTGATTCTTCCTCTTCTTTCTCACTACCTGCCTAACTACTCACCTTCATTCCTGCCTAAACCTTTCTTTAAAAAAGAAGAAAGTATTCTATGTAAAAGTAAAATTGATTATAAATGTAGGTAATAAAATTTCGGAAAAATATCTTTAGCACATTAAAAATCAGTTTCCTACGCAATTCATTCTTACTGTGAAGAATACATCCCTGTCAAGGATGAGCTCGTCAATCATTAATAAGCAATTTCCTCTTTAATTAAAAAGATACTTTATGTATTCCAAAAAGCAGTATAATATCAGTAAGAAAGTGTTCAAATATATAGATGTATAAAAAGTGAGAGATAAAGTTCTCATCTCCTCTGAGAACTGATCAACATTTGCATATGTTCACTAAGAATAATTATCCAAGTACATGACCTTTATTTTCAAATACCATACTATTCTGCTATTTGTTATTTTTAAAACATAATTAATATACTGCTTCCATCAATCCATGTTTATACATACAGTGTGGGTTTTCTTTTTAACAATTGCACATTATTCCATTCTATCAACGAACGGTAATTGTTTGACTTTAGTATTTTACTGGCAGTCTTCTAAATTATTTTCAGTACTATATCAATATGTATTTTATACTGTGGATATAATATATGATAGGATGACTGCAGATGTATATTTAAAAGTTTCAAAGAGAGAAGATCCTAAAATTTCTCATCACAAGGGAAAAATATTTTCTTTGTATTTACATGAGATAAAGAATGTTAACAAAACTTATTCTGGTAATCATTTCATAGTATATGTAAGTCAAGTCATTATGCAGTACACCTTAAATTTATATAGTTCTATATGTCAGTTATTTATCAAAACTGAACAAAAAGTATGTGTATACATGATTGTATATATATTCAGCAAGCATATATTTGTTTACAGTTTATGATTAAAATGTAAAATATGTTCATGAAGTTAGAATGGATTATTAACAAGAAAGTATGTGTTTTACATATAGTATATGTATATATGTAAATATAATTATGTTCCTTATTTACAGCATGCACTTTTATGTCTTGCCTCTTTTAAATTGTCTTTTAAGTCCATAATAGAAAGCCGCATTGAATATCATCTATAAAATTGTATTTGGTTACGTAAGTCTGTAATCTTTTATCTACAGAAGGATTTTTTTTCACTTGGCACACACACATGTATGAATATACTATCAGTTAAAAAAAAAAGAAGCAAATGATGTCTAAATAGCTTTGTTCAAGGAGAGTAACAACAGATTTTTTCAAGATAATAATATTCTAAATATGTTTATTTCATTAAGTACCATGATTCGCATATCTCTTGGGTAGTACACTTATTTTTAATGATGAATAAATCAGGTCAAAATTACTGTAAATCGAGTTTCTGCAAATGAATTTCTCTAGCTTTATAAATGCTAATATGAGCACCTGCTTCATTTTAGCAAGATGGTCTGAGTTAATTTACAGATGTTG
This sequence comes from Solenodon paradoxus, assembly GCA_004363575.1. Classification (NCBI taxonomy): domain Eukaryota; kingdom Metazoa; phylum Chordata; class Mammalia; order Eulipotyphla; family Solenodontidae; genus Solenodon; species Solenodon paradoxus. The sequence goes on along the minus strand of RJWH01000517.1, from coordinate 209,342 downwards.
TTTTTCCACTGAACACTATTTGGAAAATGATTGTGATTGGGATACTGTAACTTTGTCATTGGAGAAGCTATCCCAATTGCTTGCTAGGATAATACACAAAGGCATATTTCCCCTTGAAGAAACAACTACAGATGCATTAAAAACCAATGTAAATGTAATAAAGCATACTTTTTACTAAAATGAAATACATAAGACTATTAAAGTTATATTTAAGAAAATTCATTGAATTAAAAAAAGACTAATGTTGAAATATAAGTTAAAATAATAGGAATCCAAATGTGAGAGATACATATTTTATTATTTAAACTGTATTTAAGAAGAATCAATAGAGTAAATCCATCCAATTTTTTCTTTAAGCCATTTTTCCCAAAGAAAATCAAAATTTATCCAAGAATTGATACTTTATGGATTTTTTAAAATATTTTGTAAAAAGCAAATATTGGAAATTTTATGAATAATGCCATAATCATAGATCACTATTAAGGAATTGTCAATGTTTCTTAATCTATGAATATGTTATTTTAAGCAAAGATTTACTAATAAAAAGACAATTTCCTTATGCATGAGCAATAATTTGTGACTAAATGTAAGAACTGCTAATATTCAAAAAGTCATTATGCCACCGATATAATGGATTGTGAATACCTCATTATATGTGATATATGTATTTTCTTATAGAACCCTTTGAAATATATTTGTTCTATTTATATTATTTTATATTCAATTTTAGACAGTTGTATATGTGAATACAATGTTAACACATAATACTTTTGAACCACATTTAAGTTACAGTCATCTATTTCATGAATATAATGTGAAATGGGGGCTAGATTCATTTATTTTTAATGAGGACATCAACTGAATCTGAAAATTTATTGAAAAAAAGATAACCTTTTTCAATACCACTATGTCTATTGTAATAAATTAAATGATTCTAAATATGCAGACCTACCTCTGATTTCAGTATTCTATTTGCCTATTTTAAACATTTTACATTTATAAAATTTTGTGAAATCTTATAGCATACAGTCTTTGACTTCATTCTTCATTTGGAAGATGCTCTAACCATTCTAGATTCTTTGCATTTTCATAACATCAATTTATGAAATTTGACCTGGTCAAATGTGTACCCATAATTAATGGGAGGCAGGCAGGCAGGGAGGGAGGAAAGGAGGAAGGCAGGGAGTGAAATAGGAGGGAGGGAGGGAGGGAGGAAAGGAGGGAGGGAGAAGAAAGATAAAAGACAAAAAAGGGAAGAAAAATAATTCAACGCATGTAAACAGTGAGTAGATTGGCAATTACCAGGGGTAGTGAAGTTGGAAAATTAGGTGAAAGTAGTTGAGTCTAGTTACGAAATCAAAACCTAAGAACAGCCAATCATAAGCAGCCAATTTTACTTTTCCAAGTAAAGCAACCACTTAAACTATAGCTAATCAAATTATATCTTTGCTTTGTTAAAAACTCTTTCCTATAAAAATCATTCCCTGAATTCCTGTCTGTGGAACACTCCTAACCACTTTAGTTTGAGGCAGCTTTGAAAGTATATTTGCTCACAATTAAAACCAAAAATCAGCTGAAAAAAAGAAATAATCAAAATGTGAGCAGAAATAAATGAAATAGAAAACAAAAACACGATGCAGATGATCAATGAAACCGAAAGTTGGTTCTTTGAAAAAATAAACAAAATTGACAAGCCATTGGTGAAACTCACAAAGAAAAAAAAGGTAGAAAACTCTCATAACTAGAATTATAAATGAAAGGGGAGAAGTTACAGCAGATACCATAGAAATTCAAAACATCATAAGGGACTACTATGAACAACTCTAGCCACCAAAATGGACGAACTTGAGGACATGGACAGATTTCTAGGAAAGTATAGTCTACTAAGACAGAACCCAGAAAAATTGGAAAACCTGAACAGAATATTCACAAGCAAAGAAATTGAAGAAATAATCAAGGGCCTCCCCAAAAATAAAACCCCAGGATCAGATGGTTTCTCCAATGAGTTCTATCATACTTTCAGAGAAGAATTAACACCTATTTTTCTCAAGATCTTCCAAAATATTGAAGAACAGGGAAATCTACCAAATAATTTTTGTGAGGCTAGCATTACACTGATACCAAAAGCCAGCAGAGGTGTCACCAAGAAAGAAAATTAAAGACAGATATCCCTGACAAACATAGATACAAAAATTCTCAACACAATATTGGCAAACTTAATTCAACAATGCATCAAAAAGATCACCCATCATGACCAATTGTGATGAATCCCAGGGATCTATTAATGTCAAACACCATATCAATAAGAGCAAGTGAAAAACCATGTGATCATATCAATAGATGCAGAGAAAGCGTTTGACAAGATCCAACACCCATTTATGATAAAAAACTATCCATAAAATGGAAATAAAAGATTCATACCTTAACATAATAAAGATCATATATTAAAAAGAAACACAACCAACATCATACTCAATGGTGAAAAAAAATGAAAATGTTTCCTCTTAGGTCAGGAACAAGTCAAGGTTGATGTAGTTGATGTAGTAGGTGTCCACTCTCACCACTGCTATTGTACAATATTGTAATATTGTACTGGAGGTCTTTGACAGAGCAACTAGGCAAGAAAAGGAAATAAAAGGAATTCGAAGTGGAAAGAAGGAAGTAAAACTCTCATTATTTGCAGGTGACGATTATATATATTGAAAATCCCAAAAACTCTGTCAAAAAACTTCTAGAACTCATCAATGACTACAATAAAGTGGCAGGCTATAAAATCAATACACAAAACTCTGTTGCATTTTGATATGCAAACAACATGCTTAAAGAAAACAAAATCACTAAAATCACACCACTTAAAATAGTTAAATGAATAAAATACCTGGGAATATACCTAACAAAGAAAGTAAAAGATCTCTACAACAAAATCAGCAAGTCCTTCTTAACAGAATTAGAGGAGGACACAAAAACATGAAAAGACATTCCCTGCTCATGGCTGGGAAGAATCAATATCATTAAAATGGCCATTGTACCCAAAGCAATATATAGGCTTAATGCAATCTCCATTAAAATCTCATGGGCTTATTTCCAGGAAATAGAACAAAAAAATCTTAAAATTTGTATGAAACCACAAAAGATCCCAAATAGGCAAAGCAATCATTAGAAAAAAGAACAAATCTGAAGGGACTACACGTCCAGATTTTGAACTATATTGCAAAACAACAGTGATCAAAACAGTAGCATACTGGAATAATAGCAGTCATATATCAATGTGATAGAACTGAATCACCACAAACCGACCCACTCATATAGTTAATTGACAACAAAGGAGCCAAAGACATACAATGAAAAAAAGAAAGTCTCTTCAAATGGTGTTGAGAAAACAAGACAATCACATGAAAAAGAATGAAGCTAGACCACTCTCTAACATCTTTCACAAAAATTAACTCAAGATAGGTTAGAGATTTGGACATAAGACCAGAATCCATAAAACTCTTAGGATACAACATAGGAAAGATTTTCCAGTACATCAGTCATAGAGAAGACTTTGGGTACTCAAACTCCACCATCAAGGGAAACAAAAAGAAAAATAAACAACTGGGACTATATCAAACTAAGGAACTTCTTCACAACAAAAGAAAATATCACCAAAACTGAAAGGAAATCTACTAACTGGGAGAAGACATTTGCATGTGATATTTCCGACAAAGGCTTAATATCTAAACTATACAAAGAACTCAAAAAACTCAACAACAGAAGAATAGTCATTCCAATCAAAAAATGGGAGGAGGATTTGGAGAGACAATTTTCTGAAGAGTATATACAGATGACCAACAGGCACATGAAATTATGTTCCTGCTAGCTGGTTACCAGGGAAACGCAAACTAAACCAACAAAAAGATATCGCCTTAAACCTGAAAGACTTGTTATTATCCAAAAGTCTGGAAACAATTGCTGGGGAGAATGTGGAGAAAAGGGAAAACTTTTGCACTCTTGGTGGAAGTGAAAATTGTTGCACCCCTATTGAAAACAGTTTGGAGAGTCCTCAAAAAACTGAAGCTGGAAATCCCATATGATCCCGTCATTCCACTTCTGGGCATCTACCCAAAAGACACAAAAGCACCCATTCTCAGAGATGTATGTATCCCCATGTTTATTGCAGCACTATGCACAATAACTAAGAACTGGAAATTACCTAAGTACCCAACATCAGATGAATGGATATGGAAGATGTAGTACATATATACAATGGAATATTACACAGCCCTTAGAAGAGATGATACCCTGCCATTTGAGTCAACATGGCTGGAACTAGAGGGGATTATACTAAGTGAAACAAGTCAAAAGAAGAAAGATAGATACCAGATGACCTCACTCATAGGTGGAATGTAAATAGACAAAACAATGGAACAGATGAAACATAACCAACTCTGAAACATTTACAAGAGAACTGAGGTCAAAAAAAGGGAATGGGGCGGGAAGGGGCAAATGGTGGTTGGAGCCTAGCAGACAATGGGGAAGAACACTTGGTGATTTGGTAGAGGGCATGATGTATTGAAATATACCTAAGAAATGGGGAACCTGTAAATAAGAAATCATTCTACTGTATAGAATAATTTTTTAAATAAAAATAATTTCTTTAAAAAGTATGTTTGTTCATATAAACCCTTATTTTTTTTTAAATATACCTCTGTCTCTTAACAGCATTTGATGAAGTTCTTAGTACATAGAAATTTTCAATACTTTTAACTGTTAATATTCCTTCCCCTCAAGCTTTCAATATGGGAAATGAGCAAATCCCAGTTATTATTTACAATCTCAATCCCAAATAATTTGGAGACATTATCATACAACATATATTCTTACTGCTTAATATTACATTCATTTTTATTATTCATCTTGGTAAAATTAAATTTTATACATGTTAGAATAGGAAAAAAAAAACATCCTAAATATACATGTATTAAGAGAAAGAAATGTGGAAAAACATTCTTATTTGTTGACCACTACTGAATGTTTCCTAAGTATTCTATTATCTTAAGTAATAGGTAAAGGCAGTTGAAACAACTTGTGAAATGCTGGGCTCATTTTAATGAAAGTGAATGTCTATCAGGTAAAGATAGAAATGTGGAATACAGGTTGTTTTGTTCAATTCCTTGAAATTATATTTTATGTAAAATCTTTCTATAGATAGCATGTAAATATAATTGTAATTTTTAAAGAACATATTGCAAGAGACTATATGTTTTAGAGTGTATATAGTATACTGGAAATTCCTTATGGATAGATATCTACAAGCAGATGGTCAGTTTATTCTCAAATAGAAAATAGGATTATATGATAAAAAGAAAGAGGCTCTCTCAAGTTTGTGTTGTTATAATAAAATAGCAAACAATATAACTAAGACATCATGTATCTAAAATAGTTATAAGAATTCAGAGTAATGTCTTATTTTGGGTATTGCCCTATAGGTATATATGGCCAAAGAAAAATGCACAAAAATACATATTCCCCAAACCTAATTCCTTAGGAAAACTCAATCATTTTTATAACCACCAAAAGGATTAAGATAAGCTTAAAAAATAGTCAGTTGGTGCTCTAGTTTGGGATGATACTTCTACTTGTGAAATTGAAAGCTAGTATGATCTACAATATTTTGGTATAATTTATTTTCCTCTGGGTAAAATACACATGAAATTAAGCATTAGTTTCTCCAATGTACACTAGCAGTTTCAGCTGTGAAACTAATCCATTTGCCCTCAGACAAGAAGTTTCTTATTCAACACTGTAGACCATTTATATTTTTGGCCTACAAATACAAGGAGTTTGTTCTCCATCCTAACAGCCAGGCTTTTTGATTTATTTCAAATATTTTCTTTCAAGAATTTTTCCACCAAATGCAAAAGATTACCTTGTTTATTTATGTTTATTTTTTTGGCATGTAAATATGTGGGAAAATCATATTTCCCAGATTTATAAAATTTTAAAAGCTCTTTTTCCATTCTGAGTTCCACAGTGCAAGCATACATTTCTGTGTCTGTAAATAAGCATATGTTTCATTAATAATTAATTTAGGAAGAATGAATATCCATTACCTATGACCACTAAACAACCACAGTACCTCAGACAAAGCATCTTCTGCAAATTGTCAAATTTCAGAAGCCCTTTTGTGACTCCAGAGGTATTCCAAATGAAGTCTAACTTCTGACTGGGCTTTCGTTATTCTTATCAATGAAAATTTGTATTACACATAACAAAACCACAGAGAGAAAATATAAGTTCTGACCTGAGAGTGACTCCTCTTTCTTTGGTCAACTTCTCAATATAATTGTTGAGTCTAAAATATGAAGTCCTATTGCTGGTATCACTTCCTGTGCTTTCTAGTATTTGGAAAGTTGCCTTACCTCTGTATTCCTCAGTTTACTTGTTCATAAAAAGATGACAATATTTGTTAGTTATAAATATTTATTCAGAATTTTCTGTGCTTTAGTATGAGTTCTTAGCCCTTGGAATACAGCAATCAATGAAAGTGGTGTGGTAAGTTGTACTCTTCACTAAAATGTAGTCTCTTTTCCTGTTCTGTTGAATTCAGGCATGGCTATCTGATATTCTTTGCCTAAGAAAAACATGGAAGTGGCATGTGCCATTTTAGAAACTTCAAACTCCAGCGAACAATTATTATACTTCCTTTTCCCATACTTTGTGATTGTGGAAACACATTTGAAGGTGAACTCTACATTGCTAGATTCCTGAGTGACTATGTTGTGTAGAACCTTCTGTAGACTCATGAAATATTTCATAATTATAAAATAAACTTTGTTTCAATCATTGAAATAAGTAGTTGTACGCTACAGTGTAAATTAGCCTATCCTGACAGTTAAAGATATCAGTCTTTGAGCAGCACTCATTATTATGAAAAGAGACAAACAACAGGAAAATAAAATATGATCAATAAATAAAGCATCTAGTGTGAAAGAAGGTAATAAACACTGAGGGATTTTAAAAGTAATAAGGAATGGAGTAAGGAATACAAGAGTAAAGAAAGCAGAACGAAAACAGGTTGAGAACTAGTTAAGGAGGCTGACTAATGATTATTAAGCCCTTTGGAAAGTTTCTAATATAAACACTCGATAAGTCATTTTAAATTTTATATTGTCTGTATTTAATATAATAGATTAGTTGACTATTAGTGCTGCTTTTTTAATCTTTTTCTTCTTACAATTTCTCCAAATACATAAGGCAAATCCTCACATGTCAATATGGAAGTTAGGGTGGATAGCATTTCACTCCCAAGTTCCTGATCTTTCTTATTTAGCTTCAGGGTATACAAAGATTATTAATAACAGGTCTTAAATTATCAGTGCTACCATACTTGTACTTTGGGGAGAATTATTTTTAATATTGCTAAAAAAACTCAGGTGCAGCATGTTTGTTAATTCACACTATGCATTTATCTGTTTGGCAGACACAGCCCATAAGGAAACTTGGCATGTTAATGTTGCTGTAATGCACCTTTCTTTACCCAGCTGTCAGTGAGAATACTGCATGTGAAAGCAAAAACAGTGAAAGGGAAAAAACTTTGCCTAAGCTAAGTTTTCCTTTCCTTGTTTTAGTTAAGCCTGAGTCATCTGGACTTTGTAAAAGGAAAGGAATAATCATCATCAAAATAGTATTTTAAAGATAAAATGAATTTTTACTAATTAAAGGAATAATCTCCTTTAAATTTACAGGTAAATGAATCACTTTTAGATATTTTAAACAGATTTTTAATTAAAGTTAAGACTGAAAACCAGAAATCTATTGCCTCAGTTTTACCAGCCATTTTAGAGAATTTCTAAGCCATTCTACCTCTTAGCATCTTATGTAGAAAAAAAATTTTCTTTCATAAATACTAAGGAGTCTGCTTCAGAAGCATAAAGTACCTCCAAAGATAAAGATAAATCTTTTAAAATATATGTAGAGAGATGTAGCATTGTTATGTATTCACCAATTCATAGATATGAAGGAAATAAGATAGAAATGTATGCTTGCCATTACAGGTAAGACTCCTCATAATGCATGGTATTTAAAATTGTGAAATACTTATCTTAAATAGAAATATGTTATATTTAATTATTGTTATTTCCTCTGTACAATGAATAATACAATTTTGTCTTGTATTTTAATTTCTAAGGGTAAAATATAATAGCATCAGAGAAAAAAAAAGGAAGCATAGATATTTCCATTTTCTTTCCCAGCAATTTCTCTTCACTTAAAGTTAATCAAGCAAATACAAGAATAAATTAATCAAATGATTGGTCATGTTAAGTCATTCCTGTGATCTTCATAAACCTATTAACAAATGACTCTCATCATGATTACAACCATATAGTTAAGACTTTTATAAAGAAGTATCTTACTTGAGGAAGTGAAAGACCAATGTGACTAGGAGGTAATACTGTAAAAGGACAAAAAGAAAGAAAGGCTACATCATGAAGCTTTGTATGGTATGTTATGCTACAGAGAAAAGCTGTTGTGATATTTTGTTTCATTTGTTTTGTTTTACTTACAGAACATGAGATAGCATATGATGTAAATAAATAACTATGATGTAATTAGATCTGTACATGAAATTATTCTGATTACTGTATTAATAAAACAAAATAAAATAGAAACAAGGAGACCAGTTTGGAAAGAATCAACTGAGAGATGATAGTGGTGTAAACTAAAGGTGAAAGAGTAGAGATGAAAAGATAGATTTGGGATATATTTATAGAATGAACCATTCAATTTGATAATGAAATGGAACGTGAGTTCATGAGAAAAATGAAAATTACAGTAGTTGAGTGCCAAGCTACTGAGTGGCAGTTCATGCCATTTTCTAAAATAATAAAAATAGAAGCAAGTATGTATTAAGCATCTACTATGTGTCACTCTTCTTAACGAAAGATTTGGCTCTTTAAAATTTTAGTCACTAGTCATTCAGTCGCTTTAAATAGTTAGCTCATTAAATCTTCATAACAACCCTATGAGCTGAGTTTTATTTGATTGCCATTAATAAATTAGAAAACTGAAATACAAGAGCTGCTTGATACAAGTTCTTAATGTAATTAGTTTGCATCACATAACTAAAAAACAATAGAACACAAGGATGATTATAATACATCCTTTTTATCAAACTGTATCAAACATATGCATATGTATACTAAAAGAGATGAACTAGACTATCCATATCAGTCATATTAATAATGCATTGTAATTTTAAACTACCCAGGTATCTATTAATAGATGTATACATATAAACAGATGTGATATTTTGCAAAATGGAACACTATAAGATAGTGGCAATGAATAGATCAATCTTAGAAACATATTACTGACTAATATAATTTACTCCAAAAGGAAATATGTTATGTCCTACTGTTATAAGACATCTAGAAATAGACAAAACCTTTGAGAGTATTGTGATGGAAAAGAGTATGAGAATGTGTTTTAGAATGCTGACAATATTGTTTTTCTTGCTCTAAGAGTTGGTCACCCAAGTGTACTCAGGCTGACAACTCTTTAATCTGCATACTCATGTGCATTTATAGTATGTAGAGTACACTAAAATTAAAAGCTTAAATAAGATGAAGTAAATTCAGTTCTAAAAATGTGACCTAAAACTAAACCCTCATATTCTACAATTCAGAGATGTAACAGAGGAGAAAGAACTCACAAAATAGGTTACGAGGTAAAATCGATACTACTAAAGAGACGCTAGCAATATTTTGAATTGAATAATCCAAATTTCTTAGCAATCATTATTGAGAATTACAGAATAAAAGGAAAGAAAATATGTCTTATTTAACATTTAACCTCTACGCTTTTTTTCCTTTTCTAAATGAAACATTTCAAATTGTAATGATTTTTATTCTGATAATGTTTACCTGTGTATCATTCTAATGTAATTTATTGTGATCCCATCACTACAGAAAATAAATATTAGTTACATGTTTTAAATTATATTGTTTTGAAATCACATTTAAACTAAAGAATCAACGTGATCATTTTCTTCCTTCCAATGAAGAATGCTACAATTTAGAACAATAATATGAAACAATGCCATGAAATATAAGCATAATTTATTTCTAATAATTATTTTAATAAGACATATAATTTCAATTTTTTTGTGTGAGAGAACCTAGTGTAGAGCAACAGGTAAGTAATATCTTAATTCCTGAGCCAAGGAATCTATGAGATAATAAACATACATTATTTCCATATTTTGGTTTGATATTTTTAAACTTATTTTGTACTTTTTATTGACCTATAATTAACAAACAATATTGTAAAATAGTCAAACTGTGAAGTGATTACTAAAATAGATGTATCTATTTTGAAAATATTGTCCATATTGATTAAGTTAACACTATATCCATCATCTCACATATTTATATTTTTGTGTGTGAGAACAATATAAGGTCTACTCTTAGAATATTATGCACATTTTACAGTACTGTGTTATAAACTATAGTCAACATGTTACACATTAGATCCCAGACTTCATTCATCTCAAAACTGAAAGTTTGTAATTTTTAACAGCTTGTCATATGTTGCCCACCCCATAGACCCTACTGTTTGCATAAATTCAGCTCTTTTTTTTTTTACTTTAATTTATATCTCGTACCATGCAGAATCTTTCTCTCTTTAGTTATTTACTGAGTTTAATGCCCTGCAAACTCATCCAGATTGTTATAATGGTTAATTATTTACTGAATTTAATGCCCCGCAAACTCATCGAGATTGTTATAACAGCAGAATTTCTTTTCTTTTTTATCAAAGACTGAATAAAATACTCCACATATCGATATGGACTATCCTTATCCTTTATTTTCTAGAAGTTTTGTGGTTTCAGGTCTTATGTTTAATCCATTTTGAGTTGATTTTTGTAAATCATGAGATATGTTCCAATTTTATTCTTTTCTTGTGACTAACCACTTTTTCCAATATCATTTATTAAATAGACTGTTTTTTCACATTGCATATTCTTGGATCCTTTATAATATTAATGGACCACATTTGTACTGATTTATTTCTAGATACTCTGTTCTGTTCCATTGATCAATGTTTCTGTTTTTATGACAATATCATGCTGCTTTGATTATTATAAATTTGTAGTATAGTTTGAAATCTGGATATGTGATGACTCTAATTTTGTCTTTTCTCAACTGCTTTGGCTATTCAGTGTTTTGTTTGTGTGTGTGTCTTACTGTGAAAATGCTACTGAATTTTTGATAGGGATTGCAATGAATATGCAGACCACTTTGATTTACATGAACATTTTTGCAATATAAATTTTCCTAATCTGTGAGCATGTAATATTTTCCCATTTGCTGTGTCTTCTTAAATTTCTTTCATGTCTTGCAGTTTTCAGTGAACATATTTTTAACTCAATTAAATTTATTCCTAAATATTTTTTTATTTAAATGCTATTGCAAATGGTATTGTAATTTCTCTTTCTGATAGTTCATTGTTGCTTGTTTTAAAATGCTAAATTTAATTTATTTGGTACTTGAAAGCTATTGGAAGGAATTAAAATTAAGATCTTTCATAATGCTTAAAATATGTTTCATACTATGTCATTCCTTTGTCAGTATGTCTTCGCATAGCTGTATAATTTACAATTAACCCATACACAAGAAAATTAACTGATAAATAACCCCTAACCCCCTGTATTCTTAATTTGGTAAAATAAATTAGTTAATTTTTAATTTTTTTCATTTTTGGTGATAGTGATGTGTGTTTACTAAAGCAATTACATCTTTATAGAATATATATGTATAAAATTCTAAAATGGCTGCATGTATGTGTTAAAATGTATGTTTTTGGAAAGCATGATTCAGGTGATGATACATGCTTTTAATGAGTGGGTGCAAATTACAGACACACACACAATCATAACATTATATCAAAAATGACATTTCTTAAGTTGAATATCCCAAATTTATATGACTGTCATAGAATTGAAAATAGATCTGACCTAGTAGATAAAGTGAATTTACTTGGATTAATGGGATTAAAAGGAAACTCTCCTTGGTACAGTACCATATCCTGATCTTCTAAAGCAAAGAGTTTTAGCCCTTTGGCACTAAATTCAATTTCCTATCTTGAAAAGAAGAGGTCACTTCTGAAGACACAAATCCACTCCTAGCTTAAAATTTAAACACTTTGCAGTTTTCAAAATCCCTGTTACGAAGTGTCATATTTCTGATAGAAACTCTAAATTCCTTTAAGGGAGATTTAAGGAAGGAACTCACTAAAAATGATGTTCACATTTTTACTTTATTCTGCATGTTTGTGTTTATTGACTGCATATGTTATAATACAAAATTGTATACAATATGCACAATTTTATATTCTGTGATTATCTCAAATTAAAAATATGAATATATGACTCCAAATAATTTTTAATTTCTCAGAAAAAAATTATGTCTGAAAATATTTCTCTATGCAGATGAAAATAAACCATTTCACCTCTTCATATTTAAGCCAAAGAAAATAAACACACCTACTGGTAGAAATTTAAGCAAACATAATTATATGATAAATAAAAGATATAAGCTAACCAGAAATCTTCAGTCATTCAGTGATTTCCTATCAGCACCCTCTTTCTATAATTAGGTACATCCTATTTACTAAGTAGGAATAGTTTAACTGGATATAAAATATCTTAATAGGTACTCTCCCTTCCTAGAAAATATGTATTCTACTGATTCAGATGGTGTTCTTATAGCAAGCAATGGAAATTAACTTCAGATTGCAGGCAAAAGAATGAATTTGTTGGATGGGTTAAATGAATTTGTTGGATGCACTTGGAAGGTCAAGAATGGAAAACAGAGAGACGTAAGACAATCTTGAAGGGTAAAGAAGCAGGAAATTAAGTCATTGTCTTTAACAGAAGTATTCTATTATGGACATTGCTGCTACAGGTTACTTTTGTGGTGGCAACTGCAACAAGTAAATTCTGATGATGTCCTAAAATTCATTTGACCAGGTCAACACTGTAAATCCTGGCTTAGAGCATTTGATTGACAGGACTTAAATCGTATGCCAATATCCTCACTGTTGAGAAGCAAGAGAATGGAAAGTCTCTTCTCCTTTTGATATTGGACAACATGTATAAAGACAACACATACTAGGAATTTCCTGATAGAAAACAGGAGATGCTATTTGTTGCAGTCAAATGAAGCAGAAAAAAAATGTACGAAACAAAAATTAATATATTTTTATCATATTCCTTTTAGTAATAATGGGCTTTATGAAAGACTACTCAAGTAACTTCTGTTATTAATATAATTTTGATAATGGATTGATACATGGTAATCTATTTCATTAGGTGAATAGATAGCAGCTATCTAGTAGTGTTTCATTATAAAAGTAATTAAATGCCACAAGATCATAAGAGAGAAATGGGGTAATTAAGTTCTCAGTAAAACGTGGCATCTTAGGCATGCATTGTGTAATCTTTTTTATTTTGTGTGCCAAATTGATTTTGATTGCCAAATACTTAAACATTTTACTAATAACAGGCATTTTCCCCCAGCCTCTCTTGCTTTTCTATTTATTTACTCACACATGCCGTTCCTATCTTCATGTGTATTTTTGGATTCCCATTTGTCCACTGGGTTCAGATCTCTTCTTTTCTTTACCTGTCCAATATGCTGACAGTAACATTTTATATGGTTCAAGCACAGAAGAACTTCTGCTTTTTGCTACCCACAGCATGATTTTGATCTCTATTCAGAAAATGAAAATAATGCAAAAGAGGAACTGGAAAAGAAAAGTCCCTTAAAAGGCAGTGAAATGATTCTTATTGGGAATAGGAAGAAGTTTGGGAAAAGAAAAAGAAAAGTCTTGTATCTGCTCCTCTATTCCTATTTTCATATTGAGTTTATTACATACAGTTCCACTTCAAGACTATATTTCTCAGGAAATTGCAGTCGGCCTTAAGACTTGTCAGAATAATGCCAAAAAATTGCAGAGTCATTCATTGATCAATTGCCAGCAAATATTTAACTTTAGAAAAAAAATCAAAACTAAATTAAAATCTTACCAACTCTATTCAGGGCCTTCATGAAGAACTTTTGCAGCCTATGAACTGAGGACTGGATTGACAGCACACATTGAAATAACGAAGACCTTTTTCCTCAGAGGCAATATTCTTTAAAGAGTCTGATGAATATCCAGCACATTTGTGTTCTTTTAAAGATACTTTCTGGAGGACTTATTTCTCCTTGTTAGAGGATTTAAAAATTGTCAAATTCCTACTAAAGTATCAAATAACAATTTTGGTCCTGCTTTAAGATTTAAAATCAAAACAGCTTTTATACAAGTACTTATATTCAATATAGCATCCATTTTCAAAGAAGCAACTTATTCTATTGTGACTTCAGCTGCTATATAAAAATGCTCTTAGTTTTTAAGTAGTACTGAAAGTAGGTTTCTCACAAATAGTAACTAAAATTACTGATGAATTTAGAGCAAAATGCCATCAAATCGCCTGAGAAGTAAAAATGGTGTTAAAATAAGGGAAAGTATGATTGTCCAAAAATTACAATATAGAGAAAGGAGAGCCTATAAAAAGAGAAGTAGTTACAATCTATTATGTGAAAAGGCAGTTAAAATGGAGCTGATAAAACTTAATTGTCCAAAAGTCAAAATAATATCCCTCCAGGCAAGCACTGAGAAACTGTTAAAGTCTGTCATGTGTCTGAAGTGTGCATTCTGGCGTCATAAAGCTCTCTCCGTAGAACTGGTTTGAATGAACTATGATCTTTTCAGAATGCCTAGCCCTTGAAAAATAATATGTACTTTAACAAAAATAACAAAAGTTTGTTTTTACCTAAACACAGCAAAAGATGAAAACCCCAAAGGAGGTCAAAGAACGTTTGTGTAAAACACGTCTCTATAAAGGTTTTCATTTCAGCCTTTACAAGGAGTCTCACATGTAACCTGGAGGGGATAGGACGTGCTTACTTCACAGTTAGATGTCTCAGAAAAAAAGAATTTGAATGATGGCAAAGCAAAATTTTCAAGTTATCTTTGGAGAGGTAGTACTGGACTAATGAAAAAGCAAAATGTGTAGCATAAAAAGATTGTGCAATTAAGAAAAGAAATAGATAATTCTATTCATTCCCCTTTTATCCCAAGACTCAAGAAAAACATTTTCTTTTACTTAGATTTCAAGGAGAAAGATTTGTCTCTATGGCACAAGATGCTTATCTGTTACGTTTCAGGGTCCATTGCATGAACCTATGAGAATTTATACAGCATTCACTATGTAGCTTTAGAAATCTTATGAGAGCCATGGAGTTCTTTTGCATGTGTTACTCTGTATGTACATTAACTTTATAATTCATTTTTAAAATCAGCTTCCAACTTCCTCTGCTACCTCACAAACTAAGGAGTCATATAAAAATGTACGCTTCAAAGAATCAAGTCAAATCTAATTTCAAGATATGTGATTCTTTAAAACGCTGTGATGCTTACTTGGATTCATTTATGCAAGCAAGGGGAGAAACTTTACACCTACTTTCTGCAAATGTGTCATTTTAATTGAAATATCTTTTAATATTACAGATACTTCTGGTTCCTTCATGAAGCTGCAATTTTCTCCATGAAAAAATAAAGTGCATTCTTTACCTAACATTAATTTCAGTTTTTAATTTTCCATAAAATAAAATTAACTTTTGGTGTCCAATTCTATGAATTTTAACACTAACATTGTTTTGAGTAACCACTGCCAGTAAGATGTATTACCCAAACTCTTAGGTTGTCCCTCTGTAATGATTCCTTCCTTTCATCTTTACCCCCAGCAGCCACTGGTATTTTCTCCACGGTAGTTTTATCTTTTTTTCCCCTATGTTTAGAATATTTGCTTATTATAGGTGACTTAAAAAGCAGTTTATTAAGGTAACTTGATACCCAATGAACTACTCATACATAATGTATTCAATTTGATGAGCATGTACATACGTAAATACAAGCGATACATATCCACCCTAACTTCCCAAAGTCTCCTACGTCCCTTTGAGTTTTTGTTGTTGTTATTTGCTTGTGATAAGAACATTTAATGTGCAATCTACCTTCTAACAAATTTTGATTTATACAGTATTATGTTTTAATTATAACATGATGCTGTATGGCAGAAATCTGAATTTATTCATGTAGCATAATCGAAATTTAGTGCCCATTGGACAACAACTCAATTCCCCTACTTCAAAGCATCTAGCAACCATTATTGTTTTCTCTACTTCCATGAGATTGACTCTAAAATATACCCCATTTAAGTGAAGTCATGAAGTATGTCCTTTGACTGGCTTATTTCACTTAGCATAATGTTCTCCAATTTCATATGTATTGTTGCAAATGTCAGAATTTCCTTGTTTTTAAAGGCTGAAAAATATTCCATTTTGATAGGCATTCAATCACATTTGCTTTATTCATCCTTCCGTAGACATTTTGATTTTTTCCATATCTTGACTACTATGAATAGTTTTCTAAGGGTATTATAGTGATATAGATACACATATATAAATTTTTTCTGGGACAAGCATTTTGTTCACTTTTGAAATTTACCCATGTCAGTTCATGCATCATTTCTTTTAATTTCTCAGTGATATTTCACACAGTGTATCCATTCACCAGTTGAAAGATTTAAGTTGTTTCCATTTTGAAGCAGTTGTTTTAAGCAGAGCCTCTATAAACATTCATCTACATATGTTTAAAGAATATAAGCGTTCACTTCTATATAATAAATACTCAGTTGTACGATTTCTGGAAATAAAATGTTAAGTTTTCAGAACAATACTATTTTGTACTTTTTCACTAGCAATGAATGGAGTTCCAGTTCTACAACTTCATTAGCCATTGATATTACCATTAATTTCTCTTGAAATGATTCAAATACATGTGCAGTTGTGTGGTTATTCTGATTTTATTTTTCAATTCTTTAATGATTAAATGATGTTCAATGTTTGCATTACTATTATATGCCAAACTCATACCATTTTGGTAAAAGGTCTGTTGAGATTTTTAGCCCTTTTTAGATAAATAGGTGTATTTTCACTGTTGGAATCTGAGATCGATTATATATTCTAAATATAAATGCATTGCAAATATCTTACCCATTTATAGTTTACATTATCATAATTATGCTTTTCATATAATAAATGCTTATTTTGTTAGCATTTTTCACATCTAATATATATTTATGTTTGGTGTCATATCTAAGAATTCTTTGAGAATTCTTTGACATGTAAAGACATAAGGTTTTCCTCCAATTTTTTTTCTGAGTTTCATTGTGTATTTTCTATTTGGTCTATGATCAAATTTGGGTTGAGAGCTAAACTTTGAGGTAGAGTTTTTATTTTCATCTGAATATCTAGTTGTTCTAACATTAATTGGTTAAAATAAGTTTCTTTCTGCATTGATTTTCCCTTGTACTTTTCCCAAAATCAGTTAGTCATATGCAGTGGTCTATTTCTGGCCTCTGTTTTTCTTTTCCATGACCTATGTTGCTTAATGTAATATATTAGTGTTTTCTTTATGCAATTCCTCTGTCTTTGTTTTACTTTTTCAAAACTATTTCAGTTATTCTGGCATCTTTTCTTTCCACGGAAATCATCTTGCCTATTTCTATAAAATCATCCTGAGGATTGAATGGAGTTAAATTCATAGATCAATATGGGCAGAATTGAACTCCTTACTATATTGAATTTTCCAATCTATGGGATACTTTGATTTTTTTTATCAGTCTTTTATAGGTTTTCAGCATACAAATCCTGTTATGTCTTACAACCTAACTAAATACCTAAGTACTTTATATTGGATGTTATTTTAATCAGTATTGTTTGAAAAATTGGTTTCAGATGCTCCACCTCTAGAATAATTAAATAAAATTGTTTTTGAATATTGCCCTTGCTAAACTTACATATTAGTAGTAAGAGATTTGGTTATGTCTTTAATACATATTTTATATGTATTAAATTTTGTCACCTGAAAATAAGAATATTATTTTATTATATTATTATTTCTCTTTAATATCAGTGACCTTTATTTTTTTATTATCTTGTTGCCTAGATAAATGTTCCATTACAGTTTTGAATTATAATACCAAGAGTTCACATCCTTACCTTATTCCTAGCCATACATCAAATGTATTCAAGTTTTAACCATTTGTAATTATTTTGTACAGATCTCTTTTAGGTGAACCAAGTCTTTTTGTTTCCCTATATTGTAGAAAGTTTAGGTCATGAATAAAGGATTAATTTTGTCCAGATATTATCTGCATAAATTTATATTATCATGTATTTTATCTTTGTTATTAATTGATAATTATATAAAATGATTATTGAATTTTCACCCAGTTTTGTTTATCTTAGAAAAACACTCATTTAGTTTGTTGCATTATTCCTTTCTGTGAGTCTGGATTCAATTTGTTATAATTTGTGGAAAATTTTTGCTTCTGTGCTCATGAGGAAGAGTTTTATTTATTATTATTATTGCCTAGTTTTGATATCAGCATTATACCCGAGATAAAATTATTTTGAAAGGGTTCATCTATTACCTGTGAACTTGATGATACTTCTTTTATAAATTCAGTAGAGCTCAGCAATAAAATCAGCTAGACCTATCTGAGGGAAAGATTTCAAATATAGATGAAATTTACTCATTAACTATGTAACTATTCAAGTTATTTATTTTATCTTTGGTGATTTTGCAATTTGTGATAGTCAAGGAATTAATACATTTCACATATATTGTTGAATGTGTATGCAAAGGTCTGGTATTATATAGTAATAATATGTAATAATATACATTGAGATCTTAGTAATATGTTATATAACAATATTGCATATATATATATATTTATATATATATATATTAGTGGATTCTGTTGTTAATATTAATATAGTAAAGAATACTGTAAACAACTCTGAACAACAATATCTTTGATGTCTTGAGGATCTATAGTTGCAGCTACTCATTTATTAAAATATTGACAGACGTGTCTTTTCTCTTTTGTCAGTTGTGCTAGCCATTTATTTTAGGAATTTTTCCAAAACTACTTTATGTCATTGTTTTTTCTCTATTTTGTTTGTAAGTTTATTGATTTCTGCTCTTAATTTTTAATTATCTTTTGCTTATATTAATCTTAGTTTATTCTTTTTCTTGTTTCTTTAAATTAGTTCCTTGATTTGAAATATTCCTAATAGAAATATTTGATACTATAAGTTTCTCTTTAAGAACTAGTTAGCTACAGTCCACATATTGATAGCTTATGTTCTCATTTTTATTGAATTTAAAAATGCTTTTATTTCTCCAAAACTTCTCCTTGAACTATTAAGAGCTCCATATTTTCTTAACCTAAGTTTTGAGATAGTTTTCATTTTTTTGAGTTTGATTCCATTATGAATCAGTTAGGATGCTTTAAATTAATTCAGTTATTTAAAAGCTGTGCAAGTGAAAGTTTATTTTATGAACAAAAGTATGGTCTATCTTGGTGAGTATTATATGTTAATTTGGAAAGAATATGTATTCTTCTGTTTGGGGATGCAATATCCTATAAATGTTGAATGGATTCAGTGAGCTAACAGTGTTAATTTACTCTATATACTTCTTGATAATATGTATACTAATCATCTCTTTATCTTGTGAATTATATTCAAGTCTCTTGCCATAATCATACATTTGTCTATTTTCCCTTTTGGTTATACCAGTTTTACTTCATGTATTTTGAACATCTGATATTAGGTACAAAATGGAATTTTTTTAATTCTTGTTGAACTAGTCTTTTGTTATTATCAAATATCTATTTTTATCCTTTCATTTTCTTTGCTCTGTAATCTTCTTTGCCTGGTATTAACATCACCGTACCAGTTGCCTTTTGATTGTTTTCATAGCAATTCTTTTCCTATGCTTGTATTTTGACCTAACTGCATCATTATATTTGAAGTTAACTTCTTATAGATAAAATATAATGAACTTATTTATACAATGTAATTATTTGTCTTTGAATTTGTTATTTAATATAATTGTTGATATGTGTACATTTGTATTTTATTTTATTATATATTTTTCAGTTTGTTCCCACGTTATATGTACCTCACTTTTCCTTCCCTTCTCTTTTTTTTAAATCTCAGAGTACTCAGAATCAATACTTTCCAAATTCAAGAACAATGTAGAATTCTTATCTCCACATATGCCTCCTTATATACATACATAGATGTTATTTTATATACATATATATGGTTTTTGCCCTTTCTATCTAAGGATTTTCCATATATGGATCCAGAATCAACCAATTGTTGTGAAAAATACATAGATTTAAAGTCTCTCATGTATAGCCTAAATATGTACAGAATTTTTTTCGTGTCATTATTTCCTAAAAATTACGGTGTAACTATTCATATAGCTTTTACATTCTATTATGGTATTATAAGTAAGATAGAGATAAAGCATATGGAAGGAGGTTACATGAAAATATTATACCATTTTTATAAAGAACTTATACATCTCCAGATTTTAGTATCTTCAAAGATCCTGGAATAAATCCACCATGGATACTGAGGGACTGAGAGACAAATATGTATATATGCATGTGTGTATATCACTAAATATATATGGAATACTTATATATAACATCACTTTCTTATGTTTTATATATTATAACTGTTTATATTGAATATCAGATAATATATATTTTGTTTTAAAACCTATCATTTCAAATTATTGTCTCCCTATAAAAATGCATCAGTTTTCTTTTGCTGCTTTCAAGACTTTTTTGTTCCTTTACTTTAATCATTTTAATTTTTATGTGCCTGACATGAATTTTTTTTTGTTTCCTCATTTTGGATTTTGCCACATGTCTTGAATATATAGGTTTATATTTCTTTCACCAGACTTGGAATGTGTTTAGCCATTACTTCTTCACATATTTACTCATTACTACACATTTTCACCTCTCATGCATCCTTTTAATTACATGAACATTAGACTGATTTTCCATCTGTTCTGAACTTTTGTTAATTTTTTCACATTTTCCTCTTACTCAGATTAGATAGTGCTATCTTTATGTTACAAATGTCTGTGTCCCTTCAAAATGTATACGCTACAGTCTTAACAATGTAATGATATTGAGAGAGTCTTTCAGAGATATTATTTTAGATGATTCATGGGTCTAGGTCCTCAGTCCTTTAGATTAGTAAAGCTATTAAAAAAAGAAGAGTCTCCAAATTTCTTTTCTCCACTATGTGCAGTCAGTCCTTTGCATATGGGGAAGAGTATCCACAATGAAAACAAAATCTACTGACTCTTTGTTCTTGCCCTTTTTAGACTCTAAAACTATGAGAAAGAAATCTCTGATGTTTAAGTCACCATTCTATGAAATGTCTAATGGCATCCAGAGCTAAGTAAACAATAATTGATCTGTCTTGGATTTTATTGACTCCTCTGTCATTCCCATTATGTTAATAAGTATAATTTTGTTATTGCATTACATTTCTTAAATTTTGTTTTCATTTATATCTATTGTTGATTGGCTTATACTTTCTGTATGCTTATTTAAAAATGTTCTCAATTGTTAAAACATGTATTTAATAATTCAAGTTTTTGTCAAATAATTCCAATGACTTTACCTTCTAGGCAAAGGCATATGTTTATTATGCGAGTTGAGATTTTTCTGATTCCCTATAATGTAGGTAGTGTTGGATTGTTCTGGGCATGTTGAATGTTGTTTTGAAGCCCTCAATGTTATACTTCTGAGAACTCAAATAACGATACCAGGCATTCTATTTAGATTTTTTAATTATTTTTATTTTTACACATTGAAACAAACTCACATGTAAAGGTTGTCTATTCCTCAAATATATGTCGACACACCCTGCCCTCCACCAAATCACCAAGTGTTCTCTGGAGTAGATCCTTTATGTCTTAATTTTCTTACTGTACTTTCTCTTCAGTGGTAGTCAGATTCAAATAATTTATGAGAGCAAATATTTCAATTGACATTTTCCTCTTCCATTATAGGTTTTCACAAATGTATAAGCAAAAAACAACCAATTCATTGATAATTACATGTTGCAATAATGTAACATTACAGTAATAAAATGAATATTGGAAACAAAAATAAGCATAGATTTTTAACTGTATTACTGTTTCTTTTAGTTTATGTCATAGACTTTTTTTATTCATTGCTTAAAAAATATTTATGTGTGTTACAAGCAATATGAACTGGCACATTTGGAATCACTGTCAGTACTAATAATACTCTAAATAAACTATTATACTGAAAAATCATAAACTTTATTACTTTCATTCTTTTCCAAGTAGTCCTTTAATCTAGCACTGTTTTAAGTTAAAGAAAGTAAAGAGATGCAATGAAATCACCTCCCACAAACTTCAAACTGCATTGTTAAAATTTTCAGCAAAAAGAACACATTTTAGTTTTATCCAAATGGCTTGAATTTAATCTCTTTTGCCACTACAAGGATAATCTGAAATGGGTTCAACTGTTAAGGTGAACTGTTCTTGTCACACTGACAGCTATTCATTGTACAGATTTTTTTCGTTGTTGTTTTTGTTTTGTTTTGTTTTTGTTTTGGAAATAGCAAGATACAGTTTAAACACTTGTAAGCACTGTCCATTATAACAATGATACTACATGGTCATGGCCAACATATTTTAAATGGTTCACAATAACAAATAAATAAAAATAAAACCATTGCTGATTTTTGTTTAGGTTTTCTAATGGTTGTTTTTTGCTGATTTTAAAAACTATAGGAGCGCATTTTGCTGGTTGTAGCAATTTTGTCTGAAGCAATATTTTAATTATTGAAACATTATACAGCAAAGAAGTTAGGGGGTTTGACATAATTTTTCCATAAGGTTCACTTGATTTGAGGAAAAACCTATTCTAAAGCTCTAAATAATTTACGACAAAATTAATTTGTTTGAAGGAGCTAACATTTCTAGATCCAGAAATAATTTTAGAAATAATTTCTCATATCTCTCATTTTAGAAGTGAGAATTTTCAGAATCAGAGATTCAGTTTACATTAAGCCACAGTTGGGAGCCCAAATCCTTAAATCTGTTCCTAATATTCTTTCTACAATGTGAACATTATTTTGTGAGTCTCCTGTCCCTCTGAGAAAAATGCACATATATATAAATTTTGCTGAAATTTCAGGAGTTTGTTAAACATCTGTGGATGTTATGAGCATTTCTATATTAGGAAACCTTATGTAAGACAAAAAAAAGATGAATCTATATCACATCTTATAGTAAAGGAAATTCCAAGTAGATTAAAATGCTAAATATGAAAATGAGACAATTGATATTCTAGAATAAAGCATGGAAAATAATTCAATTTCCTTGAAAAAAAGAGTCAAATCTAATAGTAACTCAAAAATCCACCAATTCAAAACTAAAGAGTAATAAATTTAACTAAGCAGAAAATAATATTAAGATATGGCTCTAAAATCTGTCCAACACTGCACACATTATGGTCTAAACTAGTATCATAGTCAGAATGGCTACCTAAAGAAGTCCATGGCCTAATTTTCAAAATCCTTATATATATGTATATACCATAAAACATGACAAAAGGAATTTAAAGATGTAACTGGTTTTCTTTTAACTGCTAAGTTTGTGGTAACTTGTTATAGCAGTGATTAAAAATTTCAAACACAACTATCCAGTATTTAATAGCAAGATTTGGCCTACAGATATATTTTCAAACATATTAAAAATCTATTGCTCATTGTTTTTCATTGTTTTTACTATTTCCAGTGAAAGACTATAACGCAGCTAAATATTTGTAAGTAGGAACTTCTGAAATAAATTTTTATAGTCATTAGTATAATAGCACTATAAAAATACAGTAAATAACACTACTAAAATAATGCCCCTACATATTATTCAGTTATGAAGAATAAGAAAGTTTTACAGACTACTGTGAAAAGATAATAGATCTATACCATTAACTGAAAAAATTAAATACACTACCACATAAATATATATGTATGAAAAATTAAAGGTGTATTTACTTTTACTTGTATATGCAAAAAATCCTTTGTAAAGATACAGAAGAAAACAACTACCATGGTAATCTATTTGTAGTGGGGAGGAAACTGAATAAATGGAGTTCACAATGAAAGGGAGATTTAACTCTTCTGTACATATTTTACCCTAAGTTTAATAATACCTAAATATTGGTATATAACAAAACCTAAATAAAACAATAAGCTTTGTTTATTGATAAATAGATTATATACACAAATAATATATTTAAGGTTTTCCTGTACTTCCCCGTGCTTATTTATATGTCACCCCTTAGTGTTATTGTTCATCAATAAGGAAAAGAATTTTCCATATTAAGGAAGAAGAAAGAACAGAACAGGAATGAGAGGAATAGAATAAAAGAGAATACTGTATAGTCTGTTATTGGAAAATAAAATGTTTGGTTTTCCCTGTTTCACTGGAATTGTAATACAAATACAGCTTGAAAGATAAAACATTTTCTGAAATCTTATGTGAAGAGATGTGACATATCATGATGTATTTTAACTTTTAAAGGGGAATAGTTGGAGAGGAACTGAAAAGAAAGCAATGGCTAAAATAATGACTCAAGTACTGAAAGGGTGTCAAAGACAAAACACCACTTTCTAACAGCTAGTCCTCTTCTTCCTTCACATTTAACCTCACACACCTTCCTCAGGTCCCCACATTGAAAAGGAAGATACCTCCTCGTATCAGGAAATTTATTCAATAGAGTAGATCAGGAATGTCAAAGCAGAGTTCCCAATATTCATAGAGTAAATCTGAAGCCAAACAAGATGCAGAAATCCAAGACTTTAGGTTCTCTGTCAGAAATGTCAAGGATCTCTCCTTAATACCATTTGACTGGTTGCTAAAAGCAGGAGTAAAGACATAAGGAAAGGTAGTACTGGGCAAATCTGGAGACTTTTTAAATGATTAGGGAAGCATTTTGAATAAAATTGGACA
Source organism: Solenodon paradoxus (assembly GCA_004363575.1). Taxonomy (NCBI): domain Eukaryota; kingdom Metazoa; phylum Chordata; class Mammalia; order Eulipotyphla; family Solenodontidae; genus Solenodon; species Solenodon paradoxus. The sequence goes on along the minus strand of RJWH01000517.1, from coordinate 184,319 downwards.
ATGATATTGGGCAACGTTGCTAGGATATTCCAGACTAAATAATCTTCTTAAGTAAGCAATCAGGCATCTTTAAAGATTGTTCAGAAAAAAGTGACAAAGTCAAAGATATGAAAGATATGTTTTAGAAATTAATCTGGCAGAGTGCAAAATGTGGATGAGATAAGCCAGAGGAGAGACCAGAAAATTTGTAGGCAAGAGCACGAGAGAGTACTTTTAGATTTGAAATCTATTTTAGGCTTCTAAAAATTAGTGAGACTGCTTAGCAGTTGAATTACTTACTGCTAAATCTGATTAAATCCCAAAAGTATTTTTTAAAGAAGAGATTAAAGAAAGTGAAGTCAGAAGTTAGTACTAAATAAAAGTATGTACAATTTTTTAAAAAAGGAATCATTTCCAAAGGGCCATTCAGTTAATTTAAGAAACACTCTGATGCATCCATGGCTAAATTTCTGATATTTCTTATAAGAAGTGTCATTTCTAAAGTGTAATTGCATAACACATTGCTAAATCAGTAATGAAAGAATTTTAGAACATCCGTCAAAGTATATCAAATGTGAAGCAAATTGCATGGGTTCCAAGTCAGGGGACTGCTGTGCAGCACACTAAACAGCACTGCCCTCTGCAGTTAAATGTTTTACTAACCAATCCCTGTAAAGCTTGTTAGAAACTCTTGCTTGAAACCAGGCTATTTTGTCATTCAATTTAGTATGGCCAATCAAATTATAGCACTATCGAAGTCTCCTATCGGGATGTTGACAGAAAAGTGATTTATAATGATGTAAAGTAGTATAAGAAGTATAGGACTGAGGAGGACAATCCTGGTTTTATTTTGTGGCTACTGTGTATGAGACAGTTTGGGGTCAGCAATTTTGGCAATATTCCTGAGTTCTTGGTGCATATACAAAGGTCCTGGGGAAGCAAAAATGAATCATATTTTCAGATAGAAGGAAGACAGTGTTGTTAGTGAATACTGAACAAATATGTGACATTACTGAAAATACTGTAAAGCTATGCAAAGATAGAGCATAAAAATATTAGTACCTGGTAAAGCAACTGCATTTTATTCTAAGTGCAATGAAATATTTTGAAAGAGTTTTAAGTGAAGAACAATTTGGTAGTGGTTATATTGTGCTAAAATCATTTGTCCCACTCTGTGACAAATAATTTCCAGAGGGACCATACAAGAATTCAGGGCTCTAGACCATTCAATGATAGTTTGTCTACATTTTAACCTACTCAATCTATTTTAATTATTTGTATTATAGGTTAGAGGAGCAGTAGGGAAGCTAGAGAGTGTATTAATTCATAGATTTCAACCTGATAAAACACTTGTCTTAAAAGTATGTCCTTGTCCTCAGCAAAAGAAAACAACTTAATAACTAATAAATTGCATTCTTAAAAGGTGATGAAAATTAAATTTAATTCTTAATAGTTAACTTTCAAATAGAAAAAGTTCACAAAGATACATTATCTCCTTTAAGATGGAAAGGTTGATCCTATCCTAATAAACTTCACTCTAAAGTCAAACCTTAAATTAAAAACATCCATAGTAATTTAAATTTTTCCCTATTATCCTTATGCAATTAGGGAGTTTCTCTTAACGTGAACTATGAATACTCATATGCTAACAGAAAAAAATGTTTTGTATATCTATAACAAAGTAATAAAAATAAAATTATTGATTCCTTTCCAGGAGATTGATAGTGTCAATGCATTCATTTTGAGACTATAATCATCCTTTATTCAGAAAGGGGGGTGGGGTCAGGGATACTGAGAAAGAGAGAGAGAGAGAGAGAGAAAGAGAGAGAGAGAGAGAGAGAGAGAGAGAGAGAGAGAGAGAGAACTTGCCATTACTTGTTCAAATTCTCTTTTTGTCTTTTAAAACATTATCCATACTATAAAGAGGGAAATTAAATTTTCAAACAAAAACAAAAAACAAAAAACAGACATTCTGCTTTCTAGCTCCAGTTTTAATGAACAATTTAGCATCCTCTGGAATTGAATTAGCGGCAGTCTAGACTTCCAAGTACCTGTGTGAAAATGAAAGCATGAAGACAATATTAACATATTGATTAAGAATCTTCCAACTCACGATAGAATATAGTGGCACAAATAACTACTACAATGGTAATATTCCCTACAGTTTGTTGCACTATTATCTATTCAATCCCTAGCACATCTGCTATGAGTTATTTATTTTTGTTTTTAAATAACTAAAAGAGCAGAAAGCTAGCATCTGTGTAATATTACTTTTCTGTGAAAGTAAGTCAAATCTTGTCTCCATGTGAATATTAAGTTTACTTATAAAATGTTAGTGTGTGTGTGTATGTGTGTGTGCGTATGTTTTAAGTTAACAGTTCCAGAGTCTGAACAATGCTAAAAGTTCAAGGGATATTTGAGGTCTAACAAACTTGTCAATAGTTGTACAGACTTACCTTGTTCTCGGAAGTGGAAATAAAAAAAAATTATTTAGTTCTAACTTTTAATTTAAGACTGGAGGATTACTTTGTGCTCTTGAGGGCACATCTTTGCTACAATAAGATTAGTAAACCATGAAAATTCTGTTCAGCATTCCAAATTATCACTGTATCAGGCTTGCTAAAGTCACGCTTCTGAGACTATTTTGGTCTAATTAGCAATATAATTTTTAAAAAGGTCCCTTTTAAAAAAGACTTCTATTAGAAATTAAACACCAAGGAAATGTATTTCATAAAGCAACACTTCTTTATTCTTGTATTTCTTTTCTTTCTCCTGCCTGAAGAATTCCGTTTTATCCCTATCTACATAGCTCTCTTCAATAGAAATGATTTTACACATGCCATTATCTTAATTTTGTTTTACTAAAAGTCATCACTAAAAATTCCTTAGGAGAGCAAAATTGCAAATGGGAATTAGATTCAATTCAAGCCTACCTGAAAAAGAAATACGCAAAGCCATCACCATGAGCCCAGTGTAAAATAAGGAGGCCGGTCACAAGGTTAGGAGATTGACTATAAATACTGAAATTCCAATGAAATAACACAAGTCTGTGTATATTTACTGGAGTCTATTAACAATTTCATTTAATGAATAATGTATATTATGGAAGTGTGAAGAGCTACACATCTCTTAATATTATTTTACTTAATCTTAAAGGAACCTAATAAAATTTCTGCTCTTAACTTTCCCATTTTACAAATAAGAAAACATGGTTAGAGAGTTTTAATGACTTGTTCAAAGTCTAGAGTTCCAAGAGTTGGAACAAAGATTTGAATACAAGCTGATCATTAGTCCCTATTTTCTAAAAATGCTTTATTCAGCACCTTTTATTATTTCATATTTATATTACAAGATAGCTGTTGATAGTCTCCTTCCGTGCTTGAGGATACTAGACCTAGGAAAAAAGAAGTGACATCTTTAAAATTGCACATTTATGTGAAAAAATTAGATCAAAACTTTCAGACTAGAACTTACATCCTTTTAGATTAAAACTGCAAAATAATTATACCCATAGCTTTTAAAGAGTTTGTACCAACTTTATTTGATTTTTCCATAATTATGTTGTCAACATTTTTGCAATTTTTAATTTAGAAGCTACAGTCAGTTCTGTCTTACAAAGATTCGTAAGTCAGAATGATACAGATTTAGTCCAGGAGAAAGAAAGCATAATATATGAAGATATTATATTATATATATATTATATTATATATATATATTATTCTGTATTATATATAATACAGCCAGAAGAAGAATAATCAAAACATATGCCACTACAGTTCTAAACTTCCGGAAGGCAACTTCCATCATGTAAAACTAAAACTCTCTGCCCTGATGAGAAAGTAGGAGCTAAGGGGAAGCAAGCTCATAGAGCACTGGTTATTGAATCATTCAGAGATTGACAACTTTGCTCATATTGTCATGAAAATTTGAAGATGTGACCACCCAGATGTCACTAATTAACTGACATCAAAGGAAAGGTAGAAACTGTGTAACAGTAGGACATTTACTCCTTGTTTCCAAACAGTGCTTCCTATTGGCCGCAGTTTTAGGCTCACGCTTATCCACACAATATTCTGCCTGGCTGTGGCATGCACTGCAGATAAATTCACTTATGTCTTAGAGCTTTATAGAAATCAAGAGGTTAGAAAACTGAAGATATAGCACACTTCAGTTATCACTCTACAACTCATGTTTATACCAAGCAGACTCACTCATTTAATAAGTGAAATGAGATATGGATTCCACCTCAGCTGTTTATTTTAACTGGCTGCAGTATCAGAAGGGTCCCAAAGTCTGGATGCTGGTTTTAACAAGGCATAGAAAAAAAATTTTTTTGATATAGATAGGGATGAAACAGTGTTCTGAATTCAGCAGTTTGCAGCACAGTTTCATCCTAATTCCTTAAACTCCTGATCATGGCAGTGATAACCACTCAAGCCAGGTTAGTATCCAGAGAGGCAGTCGAGCCGAACTGGGAAGTGTCTGCATTGACTGGATTCAAGTGCCAGCTCTGCCATTTACTCGTTATGTGATGTTGTGAACATCACTATGTAAAATATCTAGTGAAGGCTAAAGTAATTAATATATGCAAGAAATATCGAGTGGCCCCACACCGTAGGAAGTACAATGCATATTTTTTTTTGTCCGGCAATTCTCTCCTAGGAAAAATTCCTATAAACTCTGTAAAGCTTGTATCTCCAGCCCTTTTCAAAATTGTTTAAGCATTTGTTTTCAGTATTAGTTCTTTTTGCTTATATAAAGTGGTTTGTATTGTCTTCAGCTGAACCTTGACTGATACAATGATCATTTTTTCTCTTCTTGAGTACTAGTTATTTAATTATAAAAATTCAAGAATTTAGAGAATGAGATGCAATGTAAAAGCTAGAAGAATAGTCTGTGATTTTGTTTTAAGACAACTACCACATAAATGCTAGACTGGATCTACATCAGCAAATTAAATTATTTCTAAATGTCTGTGAGAAGCTTTGAAAATACTTTTCCAGCAGTGCTTCTTCAGGCATAATTTTTTAAAGGTATTATCTTCAATAATTCATTCATTGACTTTTTTTCTTGTTGCTAAATTGTTAAGTCCTCAGACCAAAGACTTGCACCTTATTTGCATTGCTTTCACTCACCAGCAATTTCAGAAAGCTGGCATTTTTGTCAATAGTTTCACCATTTGGTAAAATGAGTTGTCCAAAGTAAATCATCTCAAAGATTCTTCCAGCTATAAAACAAAACAAAACTGTAGGTCTCACTGCCTTGCCATCTTAGCTACTTGGGACAGCATGATTTATGTGACTACACTCAACACCATTGATTCTTTTTATAAACTGTGCTTACCAGCTCAGCTCATAAACCTACACCTGAAAATATACACAGTAAAGAATTATCCAAACTAATATTGTTATATATCAATTCTACCTCAATATAAACTTTTTAAAAAGAATAGGTGATTACCTTTGTTTGGCCTGACCTAGTTATTTGAGTCCTTAAGAGAGACTGGGCCAACACTTTAAAGATTCAAAGTGTGAGAGGATTTGATGCCACAGATATATTCTCCATTGCTGGATATTGCTAAGAGGGCCAGGTCTTAACAAATCTGGGTGACTCTCATACCCAAGAACAACCTCTTGGTGCAGTTAGAGGAAATGTCCTACTACCATTTGAGGGAAGCTACGAAAAATAAATCTATGTGCAACTGGAGTGATCGTCAACTGGATAATATGAAAATCCTCACCTCTTTTATAATACACTACAAAATAAAAATTCATCTGCCTACTTTGAGAATATTTTATTCTCTCCTAACTTTTTTTCATATTTCTAAGTTCATAAAGTCATTCTTATATTGTTTATTGAACTTGTTATTGATTTAGAGCCAAATCTTATCAAAATGTTTAAGTACAGTTATAGCATCTTTTGTGAACTTCGATTTATTTAAACTCACTTCCTTAAGATTCCCTCAGGGAGATGATTATACAATACAGGCCTGAGCATCACTAACATGTAGTTGCTACCACAGTTTCCTGATCCCAAAATCTCCTCCTCAAAATTGCCCTAGATATTTGGCCTGTGCTTTGCTTTATTTCCAGATTCACAGCTCTCTCTAGTAATCATATCTAATCTGTGCTAAAACAGCAGTGTGCTAGTATTCTAAAACAAAACAAAATAAACAAAATATATTTGCAATTAGAGCATTTTGGAAAGAATCAGTTTGACTCTGTAGATTATTTTAATGATGGAGGTAAAAATAATTGATAGAAAAATAGAAAAAAATGATGGAATATGGATTATTCAGCATGTTTTGTGTCTGAAATTATTTTACATTATCTTTGAATAAAATCAATCATAGCTATCCCATTTTCAGCAGATATGTTAATAGCATATTTCTTCTACAATATAGGAAATACTTAACAAGTAAGTAGGCATATTTTGGTGTCTGAATGAAAATCTTTGATTAGAAAAGTATTTTTCTTAATAGTAGCGTAATTGTTATACACAAAGCAACAATCGATTTGAAGAATAAAATGTATTGCAAGCTACAGTTTATTACAGATGCAGTGGAAAACATAATTTCTATTCCTAGAAGACAACGATCTGAAACAATCTGAAAAATATGCTTATAAAAAGCAGTGTCAATTGTAGCTATTAACTGTTGATCAGGAAATTTTTTTGATTCCTCAATGTACAGTATATAGTATCTAGCAGATAGTCAAACACAGTGTATTTGCTTTCTAGGGTGGTCACAACCAAGGTAACTTAAAACATCTTTTTGAAATTTACTGTCTCATGTCCTGTAATTTAGAAGTCCAAGATCAAGATGTCTGCAAAATTGGTACAGTTTGAAATCTGTGAGGGAAAATATGCTCCAGGTTGTGTCCTGGCTCTGGTAGTTTGCCATTAATCTTTGATGTTCCTGTGCAGAATTGCTCTTATCTCTGCCTTCATCTTTACATGGTATTAATGTGTACATGTGTGCCTGTGTGTATGTGCATGTGTGTGTGCAATGTGTGTGTATGTGTGTGTGTGTGTGTGTGTGTGTGTGTGTGTGTATAGGAAATGTCCCCTTTTTATAAGGACAGCAATCATTTTGGATTAGGTGCCCATGCTAATTCTCTATGACTCTATTATGAAATGTGTCACATTCTGAGGTTCTGGGACTCTGACATATATTTTAGTAGTACGTAATTCAACTCATAACACACAGAAAACACAAAAATGAATGATATTATTTCTGCTTTATCTCAATAAATTCATAATTAAGAGAGAAAAACATAAATAAATACAAGCTATTGCAGTATGTGTCATTAAGAATCAGCATGAAATTGTTATAAGAACAGAAAACAGGAGCAGGGAGAGGGAGTAAAGAATTAATAAGGAAGAGATACTTTTGTTTTTTCTCTTTCCAACTAATAATATCATAAATTATAGAGAGAGAATCATAGTTACCTACTTGGAGAAATATTGTAAAGTGCTTTAAGATCCACCGGTTCAAGAAGCCATAAAATGTATTTCTTATTTGATCATCCTTCCTAGTTGACAGGCAGTGTGGAATCATTTGATAATTGCAAACATGCTGCCATTTATTCATTGAATATTCTTCATAGATGTTGAGTAGCTATATTATTTCCCAGTGAGTAGATACTCAGTCTCAAAATCCTCTACAAATCCCAGTGAACCCAATGGTCAATTAAAGTGGACACAAGAGATCTTACCTATTTCCTAATTTAGTTTAATGTAAATAAAACATTTAAAATTGGTTCTTTGAATCATATTGACTTGATGCTAACATTATTTTGCTGCTGTTTGTGATCTTGAAAATTCTACCTAAAATTCCTCTAAATAAAAGTTTCTAAGATGTAAAATGAGAATAATAATATGTTTCAATGTAATGATAAATGACATAATGTAGCTAAAACACTTAGCATAATGCCTGATACATAATAAATACCTTCTGTAAACAGGATCCATGTATAAAGTGAAAAGAATAGTATATTAACTACAAAGAACCTTAACCTTAAACATTTCATTACTGTATTGAGTACACATAAACAAAGAAGCTTAATCAATTGCTATTATAAAGGCATATCTGTGCACCAAGATCTCTATCAATTTCTACAGAAAAATTTCAAAAAAGCAAAATATTAGGAAAAAGGTAAAAAGATGGTACATGTGATGTGAAATATACACTGAGATGCAATTTCAATAACCTAAAATGAATATAGCATTGTGAACAAAATAAATAATAAATATTACTATTTTTTAAAGTATCAAAGAAAACAGGTACTTAGGAAGTAGGTAAAGGAATCAGCTATTGGCATGAGAACTAGAATGACAGGAGGGAAATCACGGTACATTAATGTCCCCAGTATTATACCAAGGTAAAATTCTGAGTTTTCACATATTAGAGAATGCCCCAATAAGAGGACCTAAGATTGTCCATCAAATATATAGAGCAAGAGTCCCTCACTAAGAATGATTTAAATTAATAAGTAAGGATATCAGTAAGATTACTAACCATTAAATAGTAAACAAAGGGCAAAATCATAAAAGCAGTGGTTTTTAGCTGGGACTTTGAGAATTTTGTTTATGAAGACAAAATAAATCTTAAACTATAAGGGAGAGATGTATAAGGACATATTTGCTTGTATTATAAAAAGAGTATAAATCTTTCAAATTTAATAATAAAATGGGATGACTTCAACCACTTTCTTTGTGAAATCTGAAGAGTCAAAAGTTCACCAGTCTTACCTACCTTGTGCCATCTTAGATAGCATCAGTTATAGACCTGTTTTAAAGATACACTCCTGGGTCCTGACCACTGACTAGTCATTGCCAGTCTGTCCAATACCTCAGAAAAGAAGAATTTCAGCATGTAATTCCATTGTAGTCTTTTCAAAATAATTAAAAATTCAATGCATTTCTTAAATATGTATATGTAATTATAACACTTGCCTGTTTAAATTATTTCAAAAGTTCTCTATATCCAAAACATCAGCATTCCATTCTCTGGCAAACTCTAGCATGCACACTGCTTACTTCTATAAGTGCATTTTCCTTAATCTTTTCCTATACATTATGCTCTTGAATTTTGTTATGACTGATTGTATTTGTTGCTGTAATATTTCACTAAATGTCCAAGTGTTGAATTCTCTGTTAGTTGCCATATGTCCCTGAAATGTCCATGCCACTCTGCTGAAGCTTCCCTCACTTATTCAGTCTTTCTCCTGAAAAACATTATTACTGAGTTTTCTTATTTTCCATAGTTTACTTTATACACACATACCATGATATATTCATTCTTCCATAATGACTACTTGTACATCCATTTCACCCTCTAGACTATGTGCTTCTTAAAAATAGATTCTATAGTTTTCAACTGTGTATACTGCTCCCCAAAATAAGCCTGGAACACAGTCAATATTTGCTTTTGAAATGAATTAATGAATATGTAGAAGTATTTATAATTTTAGTAGCAATCTTAATTTTATGCAGTAGTCTATATCTAGTCTATAGTCTAATGTTTTTCTAGATAAACATATTCTTCCTACTAAAATTGTAACTGAAAATGTTATCATAAATGACATCTTGTACACTGAGAGTAGATGTCATATCTATTATTCTATATTTGATAAGTAAATATATTTAAATCCCTTATTCCTAAAATGAATTATATTAAATTGATGTTATCCTATTAAATAAAAACATATAGCATTCTCAAAAACAGTCAGTAAAGAATAGTTTTATATCATGAGGAAACCTGTATTTTTAATGAAACACTCTGATTCTAGTTAATTTAATATGGGCTATTATTTCTCAGTCACAATGCAAAATAAAATTCACGTGCCCCTAGAACATATTCCTAGTACTCCTGGAAATTTTATCATAGGGCTCCCAAAATACCTGCATTCATGTTCTTTATCTCTCTTGACATCCTCAGAGTCCTAAGTGCTGGAATGACTGCACAAAATTATGATGCTGTGCTACTCTGACAAAAAATGAATTCAATCAGCAGTTAGGAATTAGTATATGTATAGTTTCAATTATGTTGATTTGTCACCACCAACTTTTTTACTTTACAGAATTTAGTTGCCACATACCATGCCTTGATAATTAAAATATACTTTAGTTTATTGTTTCTTTATACTTGTGGGAAAGCAAGTAATGTATGAAAACTTCTTGTGTTGTCCAGCTATTTGTTTCTACTAATACTGAGTCAGATTTACCCTGTACCTAGATCATTGTAAAATCCAGATAAGTATTTTAACTATCATTAGTACCTCAAACTCTCTGTGTATCATTTCTCTTATTGTAATGAACAACATTGTAGATTGGAAGACATAACTATTCATTCTGTTTACCTTTAAGATAAGTAACACAGCCTGGGACTTTTTCAAAATGGTCCTCAGCATGCCAGTATTCTATTATTCTATTTTACACATGCATGCACACACACACACACACACACACACACACACACATATATATTTCCCCACATACACAAAGAAATCAGGCAGACATTTATAGGGCTGCTCTGCTTTCTAATCCTTTACCACTTAGGAAAGTGAGAAACGGCTTGATTTCACTCTGTAAGTCAGTAGATTTAATAAATATACTAAGTATGAATGAGCTTTACTGCATCATCCCGGGTCATTTGAGTTACCTCGTAATTTGCATGACTTGATCATTTGCATGGTAAGCCTAGGTTAAAAAAATATTAAAAGTATTACAGGATTAACATTCTTCCTCCTTCAAATAATCAAATAGGTAGTATTTTTTTCTTATTGTACTTGGAATATTATGGCTACTTTTGTCACTTATTTGTAGCTTAATCTACCTTATTTATTTTAGAGGAACATTTGATAGTTAAAGTAATGCTTCTCCAAATGATCTGACTGCTGTTACTGTGGTATTATTTCCAGAATCTGTGAGAGTGGAAGATGTATATGCATTTACACACATGTATGTCTACAGTTTCTGTAAGTTTTTCTGCTCTAACCAATCTTTCCATATATTTAATAACATCACTCGTTGGGATCACCCCCATTCTTCCTTCACCTTCCTCTTATATAAACATCTATCTTTGCTCCCTCATTAACTCCCTAAGTCTCAACTCCAAGCACATAGACCACATCCTCAGAGTCCTAGGATTGTTAACAATCCCCGGATTCACTATTCACACTAGCCAGCTATCTATAGAGCTGCAAGCTTTTCTGCACCTGGGACAGCTGAATGTAAGGGAATTAGGTTGAGACAGAAATAATATTTGAATTTACAAATTATTGAGCAAACTATTCAACAGAGCCTGAGTCAAATTCTTTATATTCATTGGCTATGTAATCCACACACCACTTTCAAGTATAAGCTTTATCCCATGTCTTAGAGATAAATCCAGGTTCAAGAGCTTAGATGCATTGTGCAGTTTTCTCACATAGCAAGTAGAAGAGATTAAACTCAAAACTATATCTAACTAGCTTAATAACCCATTCTTGCCTGCACTGGCCAGTACAGATTCTCTAGGCCTCCACTGCCCTGGACCTTGGCTCATCAGAACTGCCAAGAAGAGGTCCTGAACTGTGCCAGCCCTTCTTCACTGCACTTGTCAGTCTCCAGTGACCTAAGGTCTTCATTCTTCCAGACCCCACATCATCAGACCCACTTGTTGTGGTCCAAAACAAGTACCAACTCACCAGTCTTCAGGACAGGAACACGTGCTCAGTAGCCCTCTTGACTCATGGCCCATCATCCACATTCTGCTCAGGTAAAAGCAGCAGCAAGCACACACTAGGCCTCAGGACCCTGGGATACCCATGACGCCTCAGCTCAAGCCAATCCCATAAATCCTAAAATATGTAATCGGGCTGTCTGAGATATGGGATGCCTGGATAGCACCTGAGCTGTATATGAAACATCCTGAACTAGAGAGCTGCAAAGCCTTCAAGCATCACCTGGAATGTCATCAGTGGCTCACTAGAAGGAGGACACCCTAGAATGCATGGCAGGCTCACCACTGCTGAAATCAAGAAACTGTCACTTCCTACAGCATCACACAGACAGTAAAAAGTCTAGAGAAAAAGAAATAGAAAGACATAGTGCTAAATTGCAGGCAGAAGAGAAAGTCATGCCAAAATCTATGTCACCCAAAAATACTAAATTGGCCCAAAAAGAGGAAGATTCCAATTGGAAGGCCTCAGAAAAGATGCAATAGATCAAATGTATTACCTAACCAAGGAAATCAAGACAATAAAGAAAGTTCTAATAGAAACAGTAGAGATGAAAGATACAATCAACATATTATAGAAAAACATGGAAACCTACATAAACAGATTCAATCATGCAGAGGTACAAGTATCAGATATTGAAGACAAATTAACAGAAGTGACCTTCATGGAAGAGCAGTGGGAAATAATATTGAGGAAAAATGAAGAAACCCTACAAGAAATGCCAGACACTCTGAGAAGAAAAAACATAAACTAATAAGTGTCCTAGAAGTTAAAGAGAGGAAGAAAGGAGAAAAGAACCTATTTAGAGAAGTAATAGCAGAGGATTTTCCAAATATGTTACAAAAAAGTAACCATGGATATTCAAGAAGCAGAGAACAACAATATTTCTAAATGTAAATGTAGATTTTTTTCCCAGAAACATTATAGTTAAACTAGCAAAGGTCAATGACAAAGAAAAACTACTCAAGGCTGTTGGAAAAAAGAGACACATAGGCAACAAAGTCACAGCCACCAGGCTATCATCCAATTTCTCAACAGAAACACTGCAGGGTTGAAGAGGTTGGAATAATATATTGAAAATACTATAAAAGGCAAAAACTATCAGCCAAGAATACTGTACCCTGCAAAAATATTATTTGAATATGATGGAGAAATAAAGATCTTCAATGACAAAAAAAAAAGTAATTATAATAATGAATTTCTCTATAACCAAGTCTGCCATTCAAGGAATCTTGAAGGGACCTTACACAGGCAAAACAAAAGACCCCATCAAGACTCAAGAAAGGTGATTAAAAAAAGAAGAAGAAGAAACAAAGATGAGATCAATGTGAGAGAATACAAAAATGCTGCAGGGGGAGATAAAGAACTGAAGAACAGGCAACCTATACAAATATAGAAATATGATATAGTATCAGTTCATAAAAATCTATCATAGAGCAGAACAGTCAGAGCCAACCCACAGGATAGACACAAAACTCAATTATAAAGAGATATATAGCTAGGAAGTAGACAATGCTCACAAAACAGACATTGTAAGCCATCCAAAGGAAAAAACAGATAAACAGGAAATGATCCAACAGAGAAAAACACAGAGAACAAAGGCTCAAGTGACATTAATGAAGCCCTATATTTCAGTTCTCACCCTAATTGTGATGGAATGAACTCACTAATCAAAACTTTTAGAGTTACTGAATGGATCAAAAAACAAAACTCATCAATATCATGCCTACAAGAAACACATATTAAATCCAAAAATAAACATAAGCTGAAAGTCAAGGGCTATGGAAAAAATATATCAAAGCAATAGTAATTAAAGGAAATTAGGAACTACAATACTAATATTAGACAAAGCATTTCCAACTAAAAAGTGTATCATGAGGCAAGGGTGTACACTGTATTAAGGTCCAGGAAGTAACCTAAATAATAAATAGCTATCATTAACATATATGCACTCAATTCAGGACCACCTAAATGCATAAAACAAATACTGACAGAAATAAAGGCAGGCATTGACAGTAACACAATAATAGTAGGGAACTTCAACACTCTATTACACCAATAGATAGATCATTCAGGCAGAAAATCAATAAAGAAATAAGGACCCTAATTGAAACAATAGATCACATGGACCTAACAGACATACACAGGGTGTTCTACTAAAACAGAAAGTAATATACATTCTTCTCAAGTGTACGTGGAAAATTCTCAAGGAGAGACCGTATTCTAGGACACATAACAAATCTTAGCAAAGTTAGCAAAATGAAATTACAGAAAGCATCATCTTTTACCCCAAGGGGGTAAAATCACAAATGAGCCTAAAGAACAAAACTGGAATAACCACAAAGATGTGGAGATAAAACAACATGATTCTGAATCACTGATGAAATTAAGACTTACCTGGAAACAAGCAAAAATTCAGAGACCAGCTTCCAAAACATATGGTATGAGCAAAGTGTTCTAAGAGGAAATTGTATAACCATACAATCGCACATCTAAAACCGAGAGAGCCCAAATTAAATCCCTAACTGCACATTGAGGTACCAAGAAACGGAGGAACAATTAAACAAATCAGCAGAAGGAAGGAAATAATAAAAATTACAGAAGACTAAATTAAATTGAAAACAAAAAGACCATCCAAATGATCAATGAATCTAAGTGCTTGTTCTTTGAAAAAAATTTAAAAATCTGTACAATCCTAGCTAGACTCACAAGGCAAAAAGGGAAAGAAAACCATAATAACAAAAATCAAAAGTGAAAGAGGTGAGATTACAACTGGCATCCAGGAAATGCAAAGGATTATGAGATACAATTAAGAACATTTATATGCTAATGAATTTGTCAATCATGAAGAAATGAACAGATTTCTAGGATCCTATAACCTCCCAAAACTGAACCAGGAGAACATAGTCGACTTAAACAGTCCAATCACAAGCACAGAAATTGAAGCAGTAATTAAAAAAAAAGAATCCTCCCTTAAAACAAAAGCCCAGTCCAGATGGTTTCACTAATGAATTTTATCAAACATTCCAAGAAGATCTAGTCTCCATCCTCCTTTAACTCTTCCATAAAGTTCAAGAGGAAGGAAAACTCCGAAATACATTCTGTGGTGCCGATATTGCCCTTACTGCAAAATTAGATAAAGACCAGTATCACCGACACAGATAGATACAAATCCTCAGTTAAAATCCTGGCTAATAGAATTCAATAGAACATCAAAAAATTATACACCATGATCAAATGTGCTTTATTCTAGGGGGTACAAGGATGGTACAACATACATGAATCAATCAATGTAATACACAACATCGACAAACTGAAAACGAAAAACCATATGATCAATTCCATAGATACAGAAAAAGCATTTGACAAGATTCAACACGCATTCATAATGAAAACTCTTACCAAAACAAGAGTAGTAAGCACATTCCTCAACATAATAAAAGCAACATATTACAAATGCACAGTCAGCTTCATAATCAATAGCAAAAAACTGAGAACCTTTCCCCTAAGATCTTCAACAAGGTAAGATTTCTCACTATCATCACTACTATTCAACAGAGTTCTGGAAGTCTTGATCAGAGCAATAAAGGCAAGAAAAGCACATTAAAGGAATCCAAATTGGAAAAGAAGAAATAAAATTATCATTATTTGCAGATAATATGATGTTATACATTAAAAAAAACCTAAAGACCACACAAATGCTGATTGAAACAAAAAGTGAATACACCAAAGTGGCAGGATATAAGATCAAGACACAAAAATCAGTAGCATTCCTACATGCAAACAATGAAATAGAGGGAATAGAAATTAAGAAGAAATTCCTTTCACAGTAGCACCTAGAAAGATCAAATATCTGGGAATAAATTAGTGAGCTGAAAGAACTCTATAATGAAAAATGAAAGGATCTTAACAAAAGAAATAGAAGACACAGGGATGAGTTGGAAGAATTAACAATAAAAATGGCCATTCTACCCAATGCAATATATAGATTTAACATAATTCCCATCAAAATCCCAGGAACACACTTTAAGGAAATAGAGCAAACAATACTGAAGTTTGTATGGAATCACAAAAAACAATAGCCAAATCTGTCTTAAGAGTGAAAAAGAGCAGTGGGGGAATCACACTCACTGACATAAAACTATATTATAGTTATAACAGTTTGGTCCTGGAACGAAAACAGATGCACTTCTCAGTGGAACCGTATTGAGAGCCTCTACTGCAAAAAGCCACACATATATGGACAGTTAATCTATGGCAAAGGTACCAAGAGCATACAATAGAGTAAGGAAAGTCTTTTAACAAGTGGTGCTGGGAAAACTGGAAAAACATCTGCAAAAATAAGAAACTAGGTTAGTCATTATCGCCATACACAAAAGTTAACTCAAGATAGATCGAAGACCTGAACATAAGAACCAACACCATAAAACACTTGGAAGACAATGTGGGGAAAACACTCCATGACCTCAACCTCAAAGACATCTTCGTGGAAGGAACAGCTATGGCAAAAGAGGCCAAGGTAAGCAACTGAGACTGCATCAACTACATCAAATTGAAGAGCTTCTACACAGCAAAATAATCCACCATTAAAACAAAAAGACAACCAAAATTATTGTGTAGTTCTATTTTTCTAAGTCAATCTCGAGGTCAATCTAAATTATTGTAGTGTATATTAAAAGGAAACTAAATTTACAAAATTGATCAATTGACAGGTTTTCATATAAAAATACTCAAAATATGGCCACTTAAAAGATTTGAAAAAATATTTTGTTGGGTAAAAACTGGCCATTTCAAAACTAACATAAAACTACTACCTGCTGCTCAAGCCACAAACGGAGACGTGATAGATTCCTGGCACCACACTAATGAAAAAGCTTGAAAAAAAGTAATTAGGAAGGACAGATGGATCAGGAACCCTCCGGAAAACATACTTTGAGTAAGTTAATGGCACATAAGGCATCCTGGCAAAATACTGTAGAAATACTACATCTTTACTTAGTTAATTTTTGCCTTAATTTGATCATGTTTAAACTGAAAGACTAACAAAATGACTTACAAGATGAATGCTTCCTCTCTAATGGTCTAAAAGTCTAAGAGAAAATAAAAAGATCTGTGAGCTAAAATAGAGAAGAGAGTTTTTCTATATTACTCCAGAGACCAGAATCGTTATTAATTAAAGTTCAAGAAACGAATATTTGTATCATAAAGTAGAATTTTCAGACAGCTAAATCAGAAAGAAGGGTTAGTAAGCAGAGATTTTTAGACATATGAACAGTAATTTAAGTAGGCAATTGTAAAATATAGCTCTAACATCATATCCAGCTTCTACCATATTTATTCCTTTTAAATAAAAGAATGATATTATTGCTCAAAAACTTACTTGAAATCAGAACTTATTTACCTCACATCTTCTAAGGATAAACTTGGAATTTTCTGAAAAAAAATATATTCATATGCATTATTTTCAAGGAGAAAATATCCTTATTTTTAGCAAATTCTCAAGTCAGTATTGGAGTCACTGAGTATATAATTTCTTTGATGCACAAAAAATAGCTAAACTAGAGAGCCAGTATAAAGTAAAATATTTTTTTAAGATTTTATTTAAAACATTAATCTATGGGCTTTTTAAACTAAATGCTTTCTATCTTAAAATAGATTTACAGAATAGGATTCAAAAATGGCCCAGTGAATGAAGTCATTAAATAATTATCAATTCTTTAAATCATATATGATAAAGATAAAAGAGAATATATCTATGGCCTGATATCTCATTGTGCTCGATTATCTTATCTATTTGATACATACTATTTAAAAAAAAAGATTTATGAAATTATTCTCAAATCCTTATTTCCAACTCTGAAAGTATTTTTTTAATTTATCATCCTTATTATAAAGATACTTTAAAAATTCTTACTTTGAACTATATTGCCAAAAGAAAACAAAATTACGAAGTGACATTATTTCTTCTAATATGCATGTATTTGCACTAATATAATAAATAGATACCCCACCTATTTATGAAGTTACATGAAAGCATATAATTGTCTACTGTTTGAAAGGGCAAACCCAAAGGAATTATCAGCATGGAGGTCAACCTTCCCTGATATTCCATTCAAATTGAATAATATCTTTGGCAATGGAAAGTACAGACAGTACTGCCAAAGTCAACATCCTAGATCTCTATGTCTACACAACAGCTTTCTCTGTGCTAATAGTGTTTATGCCATCTGTCTGTTTCCAATTAAAGTCCATTTTTGATTCAATGACCAGATGTTCCACATTGTGGGGCCATTTTGTTACACTCTCCCTCTGGCTAAAATTAGTATATTTACTCAAATGTTGGTGATGTTTCCTTTTTCATTTGTTTCATTCTTGTTGCTTTCTAATTATGGTAAACACATTTTTTGTGTTTTATTATATTTTATACTTTTATATTTATATTTTCCATTCCCTTCTATAGATTTTATTTCCTGTAAAGTCAGTCTTTTGAATATGTTTATATTTGCAATTTCATTTAATGATTGTTTATTCACAATTTCCATTTAACTTATTTTTCATATAATAATTGTATGAATAAAAATTTCAGTATCGACTGTGTACATAAGTAATACATTTAAATTAAAACCACTAAATATTGGCATATCAATGAGATATTTCAAGTTTACTACCTCATCATCACAATAAAGTCATATATTTTATTTTTCAGTGCATGTAGAGGTTATATTTACACAGTACTAAAATCTACTGGTGTGTAATAGCATAATGTCTAAAGAATGTACATAGCAATTTAAAAAATATTTATTACTAAAAATGATAATCAACATTTGAGCCTTAAACAAGTTGTAATCTTTATGCTGACTGATCAAGGGTGGTTGCTGAAACTTGGAATGGCTATGGCAATTTCTTAAAATAAGACAATGAAGTTTATTGCATCAACGGACTCTTCCTTTCTTGAAAAAGTTCTCTGTAGATTGTACTGCTGCATAGAATTTTATATACAATAGAACTTTTTTCAAATTGGAGTCAGTTCTCTCAACCCTGCCCATGCTCTACCTGTTTATTTGTAAATCCTTTGTTGTAATTTCAATAATGTTAACAGCATCTTACCAAGTATAGTGTTCATATCAAGAAGCCATGTTCTTTGCTCATCCATTAAAAACAACTTATCTGTTCAAGTTTTACCATGAGATTGCAGCTATTCAGTCACATCTTCAATCTCCACTTCTAATTTGAGTTCTCTTACTATTTCCACCTAATTTATATTTACTATCTCTACTGAAGTTTGAATCCCTTAAAGTAATTCATGAAGATTAAAATGAGTTCCTTCCACATTCCTCTTGATATTGATATTAAGCATGCTTGACCTTCATACATGAATCACAAATGCTCTTAATGGCATCAAGAATGTTGAAAATTTTCAGAAGATTTTTAATTAATTTTACCCTGACCAATCAAAGGAATCTCTATGTATAAAACTTGCAAATCAAGAAGACTCCCTAACTCATGGGCTACTGGGGTTGTATCAGCATAGATGAAAGCAACATGAGTTTTCTTGTACGTTTCCATCAGAGCTCTTGGGTGACCAGCTACACTGTCAATGAGCAAAAATATTTGAAAGGAATCTTGTTTTCTGAGCAGTAGTTCTCAGTAGCAGTTTAAAATATTCAGTAAACCATGTAGTAAGATTTTCTGTCTTCCAGACTGCGTTCCATTTATAGAGCATAAGTAGCATATATTTAGCATAGATCTTAAGGGCCTCAGGATTTTTGGAATGGTAAATGAGCATTGACTTCAGCTTAAATTTATAAGCTGTATTAGCCCTAAAAGAAGAATCAGACTGTTCTTTGAAGTTTTAAAGATAGTCATTGACTTTTGTCTAGTCTAATAAAAGGCTGTTTTGTCCTTATTGAAAATCTGTTGTTTAATATAGCCACCCTCATCAATTATCTTAGCTAGATCTTCTAATTAACTTGCTGTAGCTTCTACATCATGTTGTTCACCTTGCATTCTTATATTATAGAGACAGCTTTTTTCCTTAAACCTCATAAGCAAAACTTTTCGTCTGCAGCTTTCTTTGCTTCTCTGTCTTGATAAAAATGAGACTTAGGGCCATGCTTGGACAGAGGCTTTGGCTTCCAGAAATGTTGTGACTTGTTTGATCTTCTATCCAGACCACTAAAACTTTCTTCTTATCAGTAATAAGGCAGTTTTTATTTGTAATTCTTGTCTGAGGTAAAGTAGCACTTTTAACTTCCTCCGAGAACTTTTCTTCACATTCAAGACTTGACTAAGTTTGGTGCTAGAGCCTCTCTCAGCTTTAGACATGCCTCCCTCTTTAAGCTTAATGTATTTCTAGCTTTTGATTTCAAGTGAAAGAAATACAACTCTTCCTTTCACATGAACACTTAGTAGCCATTATAGAGTTATTAATTGATCTATTTCAAAATTGTTGTTTCTCAGGAAAGAGGGAAACCCACAAAGAGGAGAGAGACTCAGTGGAACCTCTCAACATTTTTTCAAGCAGTTTGCAATCTTCTCTGAACACAGTTCTTGATCCCACAAAACAGTTGCAATAGTGACAACAGACGCCACTATCACAGATCACCATAACATATATAATAATAAGGAAAGAATTTGACATACTACAATAATTATGTGACACAAAGATACAAAGTGAAACAAGTTGTTGGGAAAATGTTGCTCATAAACTTTCTTAATGTATGGTTCAATTTATAAATTAGGCAATATCTGTGAAGAGCAAAAAAAGAAACATATACACACAACAAAAACAAGGTATTCTTGTATAGGATTTCTCAGAGAAAGACACATAATTATATCAATCACCTATTTTCTGTACTGTTACTTTTAGTGTATTCTGAATTCATTTACCTTGAATATTTCCAATTCTAACTCCAAGTCAACTTTGTTAATTTTTAAATAGATAAATTTAAACTAAATTTGAAAATGAGATTAGATTAAAATCTCATACTCATCTCATATTATTATTATAAACCTCTCAGGAAAAACTTTTAAACTGCTCTTGATGATGGTTTGGGGGTGTTTTTACTCTCATGACCTCACTTTGCTGTCATTTCATGAAGATGAGATATATAACAACTGTAGTTTTAATCTTCTCTTTTGTCTTAGGCATTGGTGAACAGGTAGGAAACTTGTTTGGAAAAGATCCTGCTCTTACTATGTTGTCAGGAATATCATTTATGGTATAAATACCAGGTTCTAATTTTGTCTCATACCCATAGAAGTCAGATGATAGAAAGTACATTACTTCAGTAAAGAAGCAAAAATAATAACATTTTAAAATGTGAAACAAGGAAAAGATATATTAACCTTTAGATGTCCAGACCATGCTTGTCTTCTAAATTAGTGACTGTCTTAAGTCAGCTACTTAGTGGTAGAGGTTTGACTAGGTTGTAATTATGGATATCTGTTTTCTTACTTACAACAAATAGAAGTCTTTATTTCAAGTCAGTATTTTTTCAAATCTTGATTTGAAGAAAAAAATGTTTATTCTCTTATTAGTATTCATTGTATTCCCTATCCTAGGCTTTCTTCTCCATTGGTAGACATTTAGTTCTTCTACATGCCTAGTAGTATAAGGTTCTCCTCCAGAGTTTGCATTTGTCCAAATTCTACTTAGTTTAAAGTCAAGAATAAATGGATAAGTTCTTCAAGAAACCTTGTGAAGCTAATTTTCTCACATTAAAAAAACCACTACGTCCTTTGTGCTCTTCATACATTTCATATCCAAATTATACTTAATACGATGGAATTTTCTGGTGCATAGATTACCTCCTTTATGTATTTTAATTTCCATGGTGGGAGACAAAGCTATTCTCTGTGCTTTCTCATAACATATAACACAATTACCAAGAATATTTGTGAATTGAATTGATTAATTACTCATCCTATGCCCTGCCTAGTTTCCTTATGTTCTGAACTATCACCACAAATAAAATTAAACTATTTCTTTTAATCATTTGGGTTTGGCTATTTTCCAGAAATTAAACTAATATAATAATTAATGAACATTATCTTAATAGCTGTAAATTATTAATTTTTTAAATAGACTTATTTTTACTCAATTCTGATTTTATCCTTAAAATATTAATAATAAAGAACTTCTGAGTCAAAAATGGGGTCAATCAGAGAAACTGTGTAGTCAAGAAAAGGCACCTTATTGCATAATGTTACCTACTGAACTTCAGGTAGACCTGTTCCTTTCATTTTGATTCAAACTATACTTTAAGCATGGTATGGCTATTTACACAAAGACTATTGAAGTTTCTTTTGGATAATTTCATTAAACGTCATTACAAACGCTGGTTATTGATTCTCAAGCTGTAGATTATATAAAATAAATTATATGGAGTTTTGTTTTAAATGCTTCATCCCCAGAGATTTTAATTTATAAGTATAAATTTCAGGAATCTTCATAGTTACAAAGACCTAGTTGATTCTGATGCTAGCAATGAGAGAACTAATTGGGAAAAAAATGCACTTCAAGATAATCAAAAGATGATGTTCCTACTATTAAAATTTATTATCCAGAACAATGATAAAGACATTTTTGTATCCCTCAGTGACTTTATTTTTATTTTATCTCATTCACAAAATATGACTATCATGCGCTTTAAAATTTTGATAGAAAGAATAGAAAAGAGCATGTGAAATTTTAAGAATGGTAATATTGAAAAATATTCATTCATTCGCATTTGCAAAAATTTGATAATTGAGAGTAAAACATGAAAATTTATTGAGAATATACATTATATTAGAAGCATAAGCCTAAAATTTAAGTTTTCTGATTTTGTAGGTATACATGTTTCAAATAATTGAAAATAAAGTAATATTGAATTTCATCACTGAACATTTTTTATTATTTTAACAGTTCTTTTTTGTGATGTTTGAAAATAAATATTTTATTGTAGAGAAATGGCAGTTGAGATTGTTCCCTGTTTCACATCTCAAGCCTACAACTAACCTTTTTCTATGTAAGTGACACCATTAGAGAGCCCCCATAGCAACCGAGCAACTCAGGTAGAACAGTGACTGCATTGAAAAGATCACCTTAGTAATCTCATGTATCTATGTATACTAAGGTGAGTTTTGAAGGACACATAGTCGCAGCAACATGGCAGCATCTGCAGATGCTATGTGAGAACACTGGCTGCATAAGAGCTAGTGGGACCAACTAACAGAGCAGTGTGCCCAGTCTCATGTCCCAGAGAGGGAGGAATGAAGATTGTTGGTAACATATGTACTTGCCTTCAGTGAAGTCAAAGAGAAGGAATTGAGACCTGAACCCAAGTTCCCAAAGGGATCAGAAGCCTGACAGGAGGCACAACAGAGAGGACTACACTTCTCCTCACCCATTTCCTAGGGACCCATGCTCCAGAAAAGAAAAGTTCTATCACCACAGCAGATAGACTGCAGACAGAGAGCCCTGAGAAGAGGGTTGGCCCCAGTGATACCCACAGGAACAGACTCCTCCACCCCTGAGGACCAAAACTACAGATACCCACCTCTCAATCTCTTCTCCTTCCTCCTGTGCGCAACCACCACCAATATATATATAGTGCAAAAAAAAAATATATATATATATATAAAATCAGAAAATAAAAGTCAACATGGCAGTAGCCAAGTCCTCAAAGTTCAGTAATCATCCTGAATATTAATGGAAAGTATTCACCAATTAAAAGGCACAGAGCAGCTGGATGGATTAGAAAAAACAAAAAAGCTATAGCTATATACTGTTCAAAAGAGATTAACTTAAAATATGGAGACAAACATAGACTTAAAGTGAGGAGATGAAAAATGGTACTCCAAGTCAATGGTGAATCTAAGAAAGCAGGAACTATATTAATATCATATAAAGTAGACTTCTGGCCATGAAAGGTAACAAATGATAAATATGGTCATTATATAAAGATAGCGATCCACACAGAAAGCCTCAACACATTAACATATATAAATGCACATATACATATATATAAAAGCAAGTCTTACATTTAAGGTATTAAGACAAGTCAGATAAGATGGACTAAATATGCAGCTACAGAGTATTTCATCCCAAAATAATAGACTGCACATTATTTTCAAGTACATATAGAACATTCTCAAATGTGTCCAGATGTTGAGACACAAATCTAGTCTCAATAAATTTACAAAGATTGAAATAATGTGTAACAGCTTATAGGATCACAATTGTATCAAACTAGAAATCAACCAAAAGAAGAAAGACGGGAAAACTCCAAAGTAGAGGAGAATAAATGACATATTATTGAGTAAATACTGGGAAAATGAGAAAATCAAAGGTGAGATTATAAAATACCTGTAGTCAAATGAAAATAAAGACACAATTTATCAGAATCTATGAAATGCAGCAAAAATATACAAAGGGAAATAAAAGCAACACAATCCTACCTCAAGAATCAAAAAGAATCACAAATAAAAAAAGTCCTCTCCTAAAGGAACTAGAAAAAGATTAAGAAAATCAAGCCAAAAACTAGTATAAGGAAGTGGATGATAAAACTTAGAGCAGAAATTAACAATATAGATAAAAAGACTATTAAAAAGTCAAAGAAATCAAGTTGAATCTTTGAACGGATAAACAAAATAAACAACTAGCCAGACTCATAAAAAAGAGGAAAAAGAAACCACAAATAAATAATATCAGAAATGAAAGAGGAGAAACTACAAATGATACTAGAAAAATACAGATCATATCACTTTTAAGGCAAAATATTGGATAACTTAGAAGAAATGAACATTTCTTGAAAACATTCCAAGGCTAAAGCAGAAAGAAATAGAAAACCTGAAGAGGTCGATCATAAGCAAAGAAATCAAAACATTAATAAAAAACAAAAACTCCAGAGCTGGTGGTTTCATTAGTGAATTCTACCAAACATTAAAAGAATGAATACCAATTATTCTCAAAATCTTCCCAAAAACTGAAGACAAATATGGAATACTTTTTATAATGCCAGCATTTCTCTGATTCCAGGCAAAGACATTACCAAAAAAAAAAAAAAAATTACAGAAAAATATCTTTGATAAATATTGATACAAAAATTCTCAAAAACACACTAGCAAACCAAATCAAAAAATTTTTTAAAAGAATTGTACACAATGATCAAATGGGATTTATTCCATAGATGCATGCAAGAATGGCTCAACACACGCAAATCAATAAATATGAT
This sequence comes from Solenodon paradoxus, assembly GCA_004363575.1. Taxonomy (NCBI): domain Eukaryota; kingdom Metazoa; phylum Chordata; class Mammalia; order Eulipotyphla; family Solenodontidae; genus Solenodon; species Solenodon paradoxus. The sequence continues at coordinate 159,397 of RJWH01000517.1, read as the reverse complement.
ACATGACATCAACAAAAGGATAGAAACATAATTATCTCAATAGACACTGAAAAAGCATTTGATAATATTTTATTCCATTTTATGTTAAAAACTCCACAAAGTCGGTATAGGCCAAACATACCTCAGCATAATAAAGGCTCTAGATGACAAATTAGCGACCAGTCATATTCAATAGGGGAGAACTGAAAGGATTTTTTTCTGAGATTATCTTGGAATAAGCTTAACCAAAGAATTTTACCTATACTCTGAAATCTATAAGACGTTGTTAAGATATAGAAGATGCAAAGAAATGGAAATATACTCCATGCTCGTGGATTGGGAGAATTAAGGTAAGTAAATTAAACATATTACCTAAAATAGTACACAGATTTAATATAATTCCCATCAAAATCCTAAATACAGTCTTCACAGAAATAGAGCAAAATATATTGAAATTCATTTGAAATTTCAAGAGATGCTGAATATTCAGCAAAAAATGTCCTGAGGAAAAAAAATTAAAAAGAAGGTGTCACACTCCCTAACTTCAAACTATAATACAAAGCAATGTCAAGTCAGCATGATATTGTAAGAAAAACACAAAAACAGACATGCAGCTAAGTGGATTTAAGAACTCAGGAATAAATACACAAATATGCTGACAATTTATGACAAAGTTTCCAGGAACATACAATGGGGCAATGACAGTCTCTTTAATAAATGGGATAATGAAATTGGGAAAACTGGATGGCCACATGCAAAAGTCTGAAACTAAATCTGTACCCAACACCGTGCACAATTAATATAAATTAATAATTCAAAATGGATTAAAGTTTAAGATGTAAGGCACGAATTCATAAAATATACAGAAGAAAATATAAGTAAAACACCTCAATACTAATCTAAGAAATTTCTTTGGGAACTTGACTCTAATATTGAGGGAAAATAAAATTCAAAATAAATTGGATTACATCAATCTAAAAAAACATACATATCACCACCAGGAAAATGAAAAGATACTCTATCTCTCGTCATTAGGAATTTGAAAATCAAATCAATTTACTATCCATCACCTCATACCTGTGAGAATGACTGTGATCCGAAAGAAACAATTGTGGTGAAGACGCTAAGAAAAGGGAACTCATGCACTGTTGGTGAGACCACAGTGTAAAATGGTATACCATTACAGAAAACCTATAGAGATTTCTCAAAAAATTGATAATGAAAATCTCATATGATTCAATTGTTATTATGCTGATCATTTACCCTAAAAACACAACATTAATTCACAGAGATATATTCACCCCCATGTTTATGGCAGCGTTATTTACAGTAGCCAAGAGCTGGAAAGAATCTGTGTCCATCAATAGATGAGTACGTAGGATGGAGTATTTATACATAGTGGAATACTAATTGCTATCAAAAAGCTGAAATCCTGTCATTTGCATAAATATGGATGAACCTAGAGGGAATTATATTAGTGAAATAATCCAGAAGGAGAGAGAGACATCATAATGTGGTAGAGAAACCAAATAAATAAATTAATGAAATCAAACAAAAATTGACTTTTAGTCAATTAAACGAATTGGTGGGTAGAGGAAGAGAAGGGAGGCAGCTAAATTAGTAAAGGAGATCAATAATATAGTATAGGAAAAATTGAAATGGTGGTGAACTTAATATACTATATACATATATAAATTTATTATGATACACAATTTAAACCTGTATAAAGTTATGATGCAATGTTCCTCCTATAAAATTAATGTGCTTGTTAAATACATTAATATGTGGCAAAAAATAATCTTTCAATAAATGGTACTTTGAATTGTTATAAAAATGGAAAACTCACTAAGCGTAGTTTTCAACAACATTATCGTGAATCTTAAAAGCATTCTTTTTGGTTTGTAAGAAAAAGCTAGCATAACACCTCATAACTAAGGGAATTTTGAGTGAATGCATTAACTAATGAATTTCTTCCAAAAATTACATTTCAACTGTATCAACTAATGTATCATCTCAGGGGTGGAGATCAAAACTCTCTACTCTTGTCCATATCTTGTTTCAGTTATAGATCGTGGAAAAATCAAAAGAGACAGAAATATCTTGAAAGTCTAAATTATCTTTCACATAAATTTGTAAGAAATATATATATATGTATATTAATCCTCCACTACTTGCCAGGTCTTTCTTAAAAACTGAAGATAAAGAGGTGAAAAAGGCAAAAAGGAGTTAGAGTTGTTAAGCATAGTAGATGAGACAAAAACATGTGAAATGAAGTCAGGAGATAGGCAGGAGCAAGATTATGATAGACTTGCAAATCAAGAGAAATTTAAATTTTGTAGTGGGGGAGTGGGGGTCAATGAACAATTTTGAAGGATTATTAGAAATATGGTGGTAGCCATGATGTGTTGTTACATATGTCTGATGATGAATAACCTGCCCATCTAAAATTCATAATTTTTTGTAAATCAAAGTTAGCTCAAAAAAAAAAAAAAAAAGGAATAATGTTGTCTGACCACTCAATTAAGACTGTGAAACCACCTTGAAAGTCTCAAAGAAGAATGTTGTAATTGATTAGCTGTGTCTGCCATTAATACTGAAACTGGAATGCTAGTTCAGATGTCCCATATTTGTCATTTCTGACTTGTGTAATTAAAAATAAAGTCTCCAACTCATGGGTCTATAATTCAGATCAGGCATCCAGTTCAGTGAGAGAACTTCAGGTTACTGTAAAAAGACATTTAGATTTTGTTCTAAGATCAAAGGGAAATCATCAAAGAGTATGAAGCAAGAGAGTGACTTGAACTGCTGCTGCCTAAAAAGCAGCAATTGATAGGAGGACAGTCTGAAAGATAAATTAGGATACTACTGCAGAAAGATAATGTGTCTTTGATCAATATTACAATTGCAAAGATTAAATGAAGTAAATAAATTTGGAATACATATATTTCAAATTTGTTATGTAATTTCATTTATTGAATTAAACACATAATTTTAATAGAGAAGATAAGATCCAAGATATATAATGAGGAAGAAACAGCTATAAATGATGACCTCAGATGTGTTCAGTAAGGTTTTCTGCACTAGTGTAAATGTTCTACGTCTGTGATGTCTAATATTGTGGCCATAAGCCATATGTGGCTGTTGAATGCTTGAAAGTGACTAGTGTAACTGAGAAATTTTTAGTTTAATTTAATTTAATTAATTTGAATTTAAATAACCACATGCAAGCGGAGGCCACCATATTGTAGAGCACAATACTAGAAGTTTGACTTAAGCAAGTTTGCGTGGGTTGGTAGTGTCATTTACTGAAATAGGAATGAATAAATGAAAATCAGACTTGGAATGAAAATCAAGAGTTCTATTTGGATAATTTTAAGTTTGAGATGCTTAGTGGCTATCCATGTGGATATATCAATAGTAAGCAGAAAAAGTGTATCTGGAGTTCTAGGAAAATCAGAGCTTTAATGGTAGATTTGAGAAATTGTAACACAAAGATTGTATTTATACTCACAGAACCCAAATCAGTTCATTTGGCAAGTCTTTAAAGGTTGAATGGCAGAGGGTAGTATTCTAACATTGATAGTCAAATGCAATAGAATACAGCATAAAAGACTGAGAAAGAAAAGTCAGTATCAAGAAGTACTCATTGAAATAGAGGCAAACAAAGCTGGGGGCCCGAAGAAGGTTTGTTTCTTCAACTCACTTTTGGAATGCACTCTCTTACCTGGAAGTCTAAGGAAAAACTATGTAAGCACATATGCTTGACAGTTTTAAGATATATGAGGTTTGATCTTGCTTTGTTCTGTTCATTGTTTTATCTATAAAACTCTTTACTAAACAAAATAGTAGTTATAAGAAGAAAAGGTTAAAGGGGTCAATTGTATGGTGATGGATTAAAACTAGACTTTTAGTGGGGAACATAATGTAGTATATACAGTTTTTTATTTATAAGACTGTACATCTGAAGAATAACTCTGATTATAAAAAAAGATATATACTTTAGGACAGACTTTGGGATTTGGGCCTGAAGCTGAGTTTAAAATAAAGTATAATATTCATATTGCATAGATCATTCTGAAACCATGATGCACAAACATTCATCATTATAGAAGCAAGAAGCTTCTGGAAAATAATTTAAAAGCTGTATGATTTCCCTTTCAGAAATAACTGCTATGTTTCTCATTTGAATAATATTAATAGTAATAATAATAATAATAATAATAATAATAATTTATCTTTCTTAGCAAAGCATTAAATTATTCTTTCAAAATCAATCCTCTAAAGATAAACATCAAAAACCTCTAACTCTGTGTCATATTTTAAGCTTTCAGGATGGTCAACTGTATACCAAAAGTCTTCTCAGATATAAAGATAATTTAGGTTTTATAAGATACAAAGAAATATTGAGATATAATTAAGATGTAGAAAAGAATTAAGCAATAGAAAATAGCATTATTTTTTCCAGGTAGTTTTTTCAGTATCTTATTAGAATTCCTTATAAAGTAATTGAGTCTATTTTTGATATGAGATTTTGAGTTTTATGATTGTGTGATTTTGTTTGAACTTGATAGAAGAGATGTTTTCATTCTGAGAACTTAGATATCGACCTCTGTCTTCAGAAAAAATAATTAAAATCAGTAATACAGGAAGACAGGCTGAAAACTGCCACCAGAGACTGATGAACTACATAAACATTGCTCTAATATAATAAACTATCATTTTCACATACACAGAACATTTTTTCTGGCATCATAAGGATTTCATAGTATAATCAAGAGTTTCTAAGTTTGATGACTCTATAAAATAAATAACAAATTCAGATCATGTTTAGAGGAAGAATAGTTGTATAATTATCCTTTATTTGTCAATCACTGAATTTTCTTTTCTGGTGAAAACCACAAATTAATCACATCCTCTCCATGCTGCAAGAAGAAAAATTATATATTACAGATCTTCTCACACATATACAAATATACATATACATATTTGTATATAAAGATACATATTTAGACATATCATAATATACATCTATGTATTTATTTTAAAATAATCATAAGCATAGAGATGAGTATAAAACAGAGATAGGTAAACAAATAGATGACATTCAATTTAAATTTCCAACTATATAAGCACATAAAGTCCCTAAATGTGAAAATGTGGGAATATCGGTTTACACAACAATGAGCATTGGACAGATTAAAATCAAAACTCCAAGATGGTACAATCAGAACGCATGCTTAATCTATAATGAAGGGCATACCTTTCCATGACTCTTTCCAGTAGAATTTTTTTATTCCTCTTCTTCAAACTGAAAGTTATTTTTTATCAACAAAATGAATGAAATGAAAAAATCTCCTGATTTCTGTAGGACCACAGTACCAATGGATTATTGTGCACCAATGGATTATAGAAAGTCAGTTCAAGACAAAGCTGCAATAGGCTCTTACCCAAATTCTGAAATTCAAATCAGAGCATTATTGAGAGAGAGAGATATGTGGTATTCCCAAAGGTAAACAGTTCACAATGTAATTAACAGATGCTTTTGGCACTTTAGAAAGAAAATAAAAACATAAATATACTGTTGACTAGATTCAAATTTTAAAACTAAATTGTAAGTAATTGCAGACAAGGAAGCTTAGGTTATTTTACTGCTGTAATAATTTTTAAATAAAAATGATGCATTCCAGCAATATAATGGGGCAAGAAGCACAAGAAATGGATTTCTTGAAATTGAATACAAATATCAAGGACAATATTTCTATTTGTCTACCTCTGGTTATAAGTCTTTCTATGATTCATAGTAAAAAGAGAATTAAAATTTAATGGATATTATTTGCACTTGAATATTTGTATAATTATACTTAAAGAAATTATATTAAATTTAAGTTTATTGTAATTAGTGATTTTATTGTAGAGAATACCCTGATGATTACTTTAATCAGGAATCCTAATTCTATATGGGAAAAAAGCCATTATATAGAGATAGAGTATATGTCCTTATTACACACAAGCTGGAGCAATAATGTTTTGGTTAATTAAAAGAGTTAAATTCAAGGGAAAATTTAAAAAATATAGATTTGGTTGCATAAAGGTAATAAATATATGAAATGAATTATGAAAAACACTATACATTATATGTTTACTTCAAACATTACCATCATTCACCAGTTTGATATTGGTTAAAGATGACTGATTATTGACGTGGCTTTATAACATTAATCATGTCTAATGCTTTTCCAGTTTCCAGTTTTAGTTTCTCTACAGTTAAAACAGAACTTCGAGACTTTTGGAAAGCAACATGTATGTCAAACCTTTGCAATTTTTATATTTTCTTCAGTCTTTTACAATCACCACCCAATTTTACCCACTTACATATATCAAGTCTGTCAATTTATTATGGTAACTTTCTTTTCCATACATGTTTCAAGAACACTTAACAAGAACATTTGGAAACAGTTATCAAACAAAAATGCACAAAAAATAAAAAAGATACTTCAAATTACATCAGCCTCCTCTAAAGGATATGTTTTACACTAAAACATGTAGCTTATTTCTTGGAACCAATAGATAGTCTTTGAGGTATATTGTTTATCCATCAGTATTTTTATACATTGATTGAATCTATGACATCCATTTCCTCTTTACAAAAAGGAAATAATTTGGGGGATTTTCCTGAGGTTTGCACACAAACATTACATGATTCTGGAAGTCTGGTGGAAGGTGTGGTATATATTGAGACACAATGTCAGTACTCAAAAATGAATGCAGCATTGATGTGCCCTGATGGCCTAGTGGTCTAGTACACCTGGTAGCAGTCCCACATACAACCCAAGGTCTAGGGTTCGAGACCCGGGGCCAGGGTGAACAGCAAATGTGAACAACTAAATAAAAAATAAATAAGCTCTTCCTCCACTTCCCTTCCTTCCTTTCTGTTTGCCTACTCACCTTCATTACTGCTTGTACCTTTCCTTTAAAAAAAAACAAATGTAGCATTGTGAACAAGAGATGATAATAAAAATAATAAAATTAAATATATATTACATAATTCAAACTTTTCCACCCAAATTGTGAAATCAAAGTTGAAGCTTCCTAGCACAATTGTATTCAACTTATCCTATATTTGTCACTATTGCTGTTACGTGACATAATAGGCCTTGTTTACGGAAATACTCAAAACTTTATACTATTGCACCATCCCTTATGAACTATATAATGAAGATCCTCAGTGCCTCAGTCAGTTAAAATTCCCTCATAATCCAATGTTTTCTGAAAATTAAGTGAAATTTTCCATAATGCCTGATACATTTTATACATTTAAACTGTAACTATTATCATTACATATGCTCATTATACTCCTAACAACATAAAAGTTTATGACTTTTATACATTTCATTTTATATTTTAACAATATAAAACTAACTTTGACCACTGATTTAGTTTTCTTGATTTTTGTATCACTTGAAATAATATTTCCTCTCTAATTCCATTTGTTTGTCTTTAACAGTTAAGCTTTCTGTGCCATTATGATTGGATATTATTCTTTGTGCAACGGAAAGAATTGAAAGATTTTAGGTAAAGGAGTATGTGATTTGATTTATGTTTTTTGAAAGATAACTCTAGTTGCTGGTTAACAAATAGATTATTAGTGAAGAACATTAAGAAGGAAACTGGAAAGGCAAAAAAAAGTGATAGTGACTTGGACTAGGATGGGAGTAATGTTTTGTTTGCATAGGGGGAGGAGTTCAGTAAAAGAACAAAAAAGTTCTAGAAGAAAAATTTCTGGGTTTCTTAACTTGAGCAATTGGGAGGCATGTCGCAATAATTTGTAATGAGAAAGATTCAGGGTGGAATCAATACAGAAGAAATAAAATATTTTTGATGTTTGTGTTTGATGTTAAGTTTGAGAGTTTATTTGACTTGGCAGTCAAATAAAGAATCATATCAACTATAACAAATATGAATATGACACCTAAATTCAGTAGTCTAAGTTATCTAAATGTTTATGAATGAGCAATACCACTAGGGAAATGGCTAGATGGTTGTAGATAAAGATGGAAACCCAAAACTGCACTACGCATTCCAGTATTTGATGGCTGAACAAAGGAGAAAATAGCAAAGATGACTGAGAAAAGCCATGCAGAAAAATAGGAGAATATTCATTAGAGTTGTGTTATAGAAGCCAAAAGAAGGAAGTATTACAAGAAGGAAGGTGTAGTGAACGGTGTCAAATTATGTAGATAAGTAGACTTATCTTTACTACTTACTACACTGAGTGTAGCCCAAAAATAAGTATCATCTTAATTCTAGCAGATTCAGTGAAAACAATGGAGGTCCATGTAAAATGATTGAGCAGAAAATAAATTGGTCAAACTGAAAATATTAGTAAAGAACAGACAAACTTCAAAGGGGTTTCATTCCTATTATCACTTTTCCATCCAAGTTTCACTTTTAATTCTCTTTATACTTGTTTGTAGCTTTTAATCTTATAATTTATATTATGAGAGAGTTCATCTTCTCTCTCAATAGATGTTGACATTGCTTTGTTCTTTATTTACACCAGGACAAACTTTAATTCTATAATTACAAATAAAATTTCCTAATATTGCTTCTAAAATCTTAACCAAATCACTTTTAATCTCAACTAATGCTCCTTTGAACTCACCTGGCTATATTGTCAATTTGCTTATTCTCTCTTTAAATTTTTAGCTCTCATCCATATCATAATGGGCATATTCTTTTCCTAAAATATTTTCCAGTCCCCATAATAAATTATTTTACAGGTATACATTTCCTCATAATTTTCAGAATAATTTTCTTTCTTTTTATATCTAGTAATTTTCCAATACACTTTCAGATATCTAGCAAAATCTGACATCTGACAAATAGAGTAGGCAAAGCTGGCCTTGATCTATTTATATTTCTCTTTGGAGGCTAACTGAAAGCCTAGTTTAAAACTTCAGTGAATTATTGTACTTGAATTTTAATCTAATACCTAATGTTGATTAGGCTTTTATGTATCAACACTGGTGTTCTGAGATAAACTACCAATAGGTCCTTTTCTATACCAAAGAATGCCCAAAAACCCATTGTCCAGTAAGTCATGATTTTATCTTCCATAAGAACAAAACAATTCTATAGTCTCATTTTATTTTTACTTTTCTAAATCTTGTTCCAAGGATCTTATATCACTGAGTATTTTCTCACAGTTTAATAGGCCATAATTCATATAATTTAATGTTACATATTTATTTAATTGTGCATTTTTTCCTTGGTTTTTTTGATTTGGGACATCTCAATAGAAATTTGTGTCACTTGGGTCAGAGTTTGCTAGATAAAAGACATTTTAATAAGGATTCTCATACCTCACACTTAACATAAAAAGTAACTTTAATCTTAGGAATTAAAACATATTTGTATAGACTATTTCAGAAAAAAAATACTACTATTTTTAAAAGTGAATTGTATCACCAGGTCTTTTAAATACAAATACGAAAATTCTTCATGCTAATAATATCATTTATATGTATAATTATAATTATGAGAGTAAAAAAAGCAAATTACATGTGTGGCAAAAGATTGAGAGTGTTGAAAATCTGTGGGAAGAAAATAAACTATTTTAACCTTCCAAACTAGGATTCGATGTACTTCAGAAGACTTAGACAATGCATGAATAATTCTTATATATTTTCTACATATTATTTCTCAATTTACCATGGCATAGTTTAAAGAACAATTCTGGAGTTGTGGCCTTTAGATTTTAAAGCTGCATTGAGCTGTTTGTTATTCTGACTCACACTTAAGCAGATATTCACTTTGGCAGAAATAGTCTGGTGTCAAGTAAATTCTATAGGACTTTAAAATGCCAAGTTGGTCATGGATATTTTTAGTGTTTACCCATATCAGCTAGGGACTGTTATCAGTCTTCTGGAATGAGACTCTTACTGAAGAGAATTTTTTTTATTATTGACTGTCAGACAGCTGTGCTTAGAAAAAAAAAAAGTCATAGTTGTGAATTTTAAAATTATATGTAACTCCCTAAGTCACTTACCTCTTTCCTTAGCCATGGGAGCAAAGTTTCAGTTAATAAAATATTACCGAAGTACATATTTTGGATCCATGGTGGCAAGAGAGTATTCATCAGCTTAATAATGTGAATGTATTATGATAAATTTGCTAGAGACAAACAGAAAACAAAGGAGAAATCAGTAATTGGCATGGAAAATATAAAATGTGCCAAATGATTCTCCTAAATATTGAGGAAAGAGGGTTAAACATAATGCTGTACTTTACACTAATGAAAATGTCCAGTATATTCCTTTCTGAAAGCAAAATAACATGTTAATGACTGTTCGGTGTCATTTTTGTTAATGTGACATCCAAGGAAGCACTCTTCCTGGAGCCATAAACTGTGTTCAAGGACAAAGATCAAAACTGCTATCCACTGCTGCTCGCTGGTGGCTGGGACAGAAGCCCTGGGTCAGAATAGTCATCATAACTGTATGTGACTGCCTGTCCACTTAGAATTAGTGCTGTAGCCTATTCACACTGTTTCCTCTCCTGAGAAATTTCAGCCATATGTATATATTTGCTGAAAATATTTGGCATAGTCTCCTCAGACTCGGAAAAGGAAAAGACTCCTCTCCTTTGGTCTGAAAATTTCTAAATATCTGTTCTTTAATGTCAATATCATACATCATAAAACATTTTTCTTCAGTGACTGATGGGCATTCAGAATCTATACTGAAGTGGAAAACATTGGCATAATAATGGAATGTAAAGAATAGTTGAACACAAGGTTGAGGAAGGGAATTAGAGTGGAGATGTAGAAACTTCCATCCTGATGTCCTCAGGGTAGAAATCACTTGGGCTGATGACACAGGTCAGTAAAAATAGAACTTTGTGGGACTAAATCACTGAGGTCTAGGACTGATGTCCTAGATTTGTGTGCTTCAGTGTGGCCAGATGTAACACTATTGTCCACTAGGGAACACTAACCTGACCACCCTAATTTGCTCAAGGCTTTGATATTCTTTAAACCTTCCTTGATGTAGCACTGTCTCTTAGCGTCTTTGTCTCATATCTCAACCTGAGTTTTGAATGTATATTAGTGTACCCTCATGATTTGTGTGTGTATGTGTGTGCAATAAATTGGTGATTCAGTATCTCAACCTAAATTAGTATTTCCAAAGAATAATAAAATGTAATGAAAATATCATCTTCTTTACAATAGATTCAATATTAACCTCAATTCCTAATTTAATTCTTTGGAACTTAGCTAAAATGTATTATTTTTTATATCTTAAAATATACTTAGGGTCACATATGACATGCATTATGTAAGTATTGATTTTTAAAAGAGGGTTATATCAAAAATAATAAGACCAGTGACTAAAAACAAGTTGATAGATATACAATGTTTCTGATTTGAGTGAGATGAACAGATGAGAATTTCTGTTAGAAGGAAATAACTAGGCAAATGTTCATATCTTTTATCCTCATACACAACTGAAAAGGTCAATGCTAATATATAAGCCAAACAAGTTTTATTAGTCAAAGAATTTTTGTAAAAGCATTTTAATTATGTGCTATGGGAAAATACCAGAAAATATCATTCATAAGTATTGAATAGTAATAAAAATAAGAGCAATTTTAACTTTAATCACATCTGTATTATGAGACAATAAAAGCATATCAAATTTCTTAACTACTAGTGGATAATATTTTCTTCAGTGGTCCCACTTGCTTTATGAATTCTCCTTTTTTTCCTCTGAAGTATTCCATCCTTATTTTCTCCTCAGACATCCAAGGTACTTCAGCTCAAACTCTCCTATTCAAAACCTACACCCTGGAAATTAGACATGTAGACTGAAAAGTAAACACCCATTACCCTCACTGAAGATTTTAATTTTATAATAATTACAAGTATAGCAAAAATTCAGGTATCATTTTTATCATTATTATTACATTTCCCATAATTTCATGCTTATTATGAACCAACTAAACATTGTCACAATCTGAGTGGTAGGTGCTATTATCCTCATTTTAAAAATTAAGATTCTAAATATATCAATAACTCATCTAAGATTACACAGCAAATGGAGAAACTTTCACTATTTAAAATTAATTACTTGTCTGTGTGTAAGATGTGTATATTTTTACAGAATTTGCCATTAAAATAACTATTCTGCCTACGTGTAAGGCTAACTCAATTCAAACACACAGTAACTTTGACTGAAAATATGTACTTGCATTCATTTTTTCTACTCTAAATATGTGCTACATTTTCTATATGCTTTCTGGTTTTACCACCCTATTTAAAATTAAAGCAATATTGTTGCAATTGCATAAATGTGCAGTATGTTTTTTAAAAATGTTGTAAAAACAAATATTTATTAAGTTGGTATGCCAGCATTTAAAATATATAAACAGTAAATCAAAATAAGAAATGGAGAACTTAGATATTTTTATTAAGATCATTAGTTTAGTTTGCCTAGACCAAAAAATATACAAAATCATTACCTTATAACTTTCTCATCACAAGTCTATGTGAAATGAGTAGATAAGATGCTCCATTTCTTTAAAAATAATGCCGTGTCAAAAAATCATAAAACTTTGCTATCACAACTGACACTAATTGGCATCCTTGTTAGTACTCTCAAAAGAGAGGTCAAACCTGTAAGCTCACAGAGACTGCATTGCCCATTCTTGTAAGTGGTTCCTCTGGGTTGGAGAGCAGAAACGTGGAAATCTTAGAAAAAGTTTGGCATGCACCTTTATTTCATGAAAAGAGGAGATGTTGATTTTGCTCTGGAAGTATTGATTATTTCACATCTTGTTAAATGTTACATATAAACTTACAGAAAAACGTCTAAGATAATTAAAAATATGAAATAATACTAATTTACAATTTCTAACTCAAATCCTTTGAGGCTAGAAGTGGGTATGTACAGAATTTCAGAAAAGAGGGGCAGGGGAGCAATAGTATATATGGTTTATGCTATGTGACACCAAGTAGGGTAAGGGACAGCATTACATGAATATTCCTTCAACAAAATATATGACTGTGCACACCAAGTACAATAAATAAAAATTACAAATATCTTCATGTCAGTTCATATCAAATTTTGCCACCAAAAAAATGAACTTATGTGAGGTTAATATTTTCTACCACGTTATATTAAAAAAAAAAATCTGTCGTAAGAGATTTTGGAATTTTTGAATTGCAGATATGTTACTATGAACTTGTATAATAATAGGCATTATTTGACTAGAGAAGAAAAATAGTGAAGATTAATTGAAATTGAGGGTTTATTCTTTAATTTATATTTTTAACAAATATTTATCAAGCACCTACTATATACCAATTACTATGACAGGTGAGACAGTGATGAATAAGAGAAATGTGGTACTATATTTACATGGTGTTAGGACAAACTTGTTCATCTCCAGTGAAATTAGAAAAGGAAGCAAATATTTTAAATGTGTCTCATAGACATTAAGTAAAACACAGAACAATATGTCTCATCTGCAAGGTAAATAAAATCCACTCTTCTCTGAAAATATTAAAATATGAATACTCTGACTTAAATCATCTTGAGACAACAGAATCAAAAGTATAGTTTCCAAAAGTCTCTTATTAACCAAGACTCTATAACTGAATTTTTATATTCCGAATTCAGTGTCTGGTTCTTACAATTTAATAGATTTTCACAGTACCAGTGGTCCACATATTTATAAACTTACAGAAATAATTATTTTGAATACACATACAAATCAAGATAGTCAAGAGATTCAATGCATATAAAGTAAAAAAAATCTAATTAAATTTTGGTTATCTAAACTGAGTAAAGATAAACATCATAGGTGTGCCCTCATGGCCTAGCAGATAAGGCTACCCGATGTGGTCCACCTATATCTCAAGGACCCAGGTTTAAGACTTGGGACTTGGGGGAATAACCAAGATTAACAACTAAATAAAATAAATCAATGTTTCTTCCTCCTCTCTCTTCCTGACTGCCTGCCTACTTGCCTACATTCCTGTCTGTATCTTTTCTTTAAAAAAAATTGTAGAAAGGTGAACTATTCCATGAAAATCAATATATTTATTCTGACTTCTCTCATTTTCAATCAATAACTTTATGACAAATTGTAATAAAGTACTATCATTGTCATTTGAAATAGACCAAGAACTTTATTATTGTTGTTTTTAGTATTTTTATGTCCAAGATGAGTGACTCAGGAAACCAGCAATATAAGCACTTGTACCACTATTAGTTATATTGAAAAGACATCTTCTGTTCTGCATTCTAGAAACATCATGGCCCTCTCACTAAGATTTTCAGAGAAAGAATGTGTCATTCATTTAGTATTAGTATATACTCTAGTGATTCTCATTTTTCCTAGTTTTTTTTTCCCTTAACTTTCAGTAAGATCATTTATATAGTTATGCACAATACAAATGATTAAACCAAAAGAACAATTGGATTGCTGTTTTTCACATGTATACACTTTTGCCAACATAGCTACATTTGATGGACAAATATTGAATTTTATTTTCTGAGATGTTTAAATCAAAGCTATAATGATATTATCCTACAGCACCTTGCTGGGACTGGGATGCTATGAGGAATTTTTCCAAGAGATGTTTCCTAAAGATGCTAGGTTATGAGTTATTCTTACCCCTAGAGCAAATTGGAAGGGTGATTGTGGAATGAGTCAGGTTCAAGTCCATTCCATAAAAAGAGATTTTCCCATATAAATGGGAATTGGAACATTCCTTAGACTACATTACACCAGCAGGGGAGAAATTTGAGTTGTTTACATTTTCACTGAGGCATGTATTCTGAACCCTGGGAAAATTTAACAATTTTAAAATTCTGTTAAGTGATTAATCTAACCCTTCTCACAGTCAGGAGAGAGATATAATGAGGACAAAAAGTTTGATGTGTTCTTTTCTATCAGTCACAAATAACAAAGGAAAGGAAAGCAGTGGTCATTCATTAAGAATATTAAGCAAATCCTTTGACCAATCAATGCACAATGAAAGCACATGTGATGAAAGTAAGTGATTGGATTGATATATTAAGTATAGCTCCACTGACTGCTAGACAATGGTCTTTTTTTTTTCTAAAGGAGCCACCTAAAAGGTCCATCTTTTCTCTTGCCTTCCTTGGATTGTATATAATCTTGACCTTGTTAGATGTGCACTAGAAACTTAGGAGATAAAGCACAGTCCTAGATTCTTCAGTGTTAAATAACTGCTTAATGATTAAAAATTTCAAGAGTTCACAGGGAACAAATGAAATGGCACCTCTCCAAATAAATATCAAAGATCGAGAGACCAAATTGATTAATCCTGAATTCCTCCAATTGGCTTGTGTATAGGTGGGTACGCATATGGGACTGGAAGAGAAACTTATTGAAAGATTATTTAATTTGTATCTGGAGGGGCAGGGGAGATAAGACACTCCAAATGTGTTCTTTGTGAGACTTTCAAAAAATCCACTTTTAAGATTGTTTTGAGGTACTAGGCTGTTACTCTTTGACTTCTGCACAAAGATGAAAATAGCCAAATGACTTACGCATGACGAGTTTTTTTCACGTTACCTCAATAGCTGTTACCTAAAAGGTCTAGAATTACAAAAAGTGAGACTGAATCATGAATGATAAAAATGATTTACTTTCTCTGAAAGCTATTCTCATCATATAAAAAGTGGAGGCAAAATAAAATATACTATAGGGTTGTTCTAACTAATAAACGAACTACTGCAAAGTAGAAAGTTTAACACAGTGCCCAAGGAAAACACAAGGCATTTTAGACATCATTGTTATTTTAAGAATTGCATGGCATGCCTCTTTAAGTGGCACTTTCCTATCTGACACTTAGGCAATATTCAGAAAACTATACCCTGTACAATATATCCCTAGATTGAAGGGAGGGGAAATTCTATTATGACTCCTATCTTACCAGTGACTGACTTTTTATATGACCTGATACAAGTCACTTCATCACTACAGTATTCAGTTACCTTATCTATGATATGTGAAATTAATATCAACAGTTTTGCAATTGTCTTCTTGATCTCTGGGATTGTTTCCTTTCTACGATCAAAACATATTGTATTCATGGAGTGAGAACCAAAACCAAATAAATATGTTCATCCCTTTGACTTTCTAGATGAGAGGATTTGAACAAATATACTTTTCATGTTTTCCACAACTATCTACAATTTTTTCAAAAGCTTACCTATCATGTCTCTATATAACCATAAAATTAGCTAGCAGTAACACCCACACCAACTGCAACCTCTTGTAAGATTAAATGTGTAGTGTTAATACCATAGAAATGGAATACTGCCTCACTTTTGACATATGAATTTCATACATGGGCATTCTGCTTTTCAGATACCTCCCTTAAACTAGTTGACTATTTTTTATTTGACTAGAATGGCTTGAGATTAAATTCAAATTATCTGAGTATATACTATTGATTGCCTGAAAGCCATTCTCCTTCTCATCTTTGCTGAAAGAACTCTATTTTAATTCAGGTGTTAATGACCATATATTTCAGAAAATAATATCAAAGGGCTGCACCTTGATTTTGTCTGCACTGCTGCCCTCCGAGTGATTGGTCTGGAAAAAGTCATGTGACAAAAATTCTAGGAAATGATATACAAAAGAGATTTTTGGTTTGGGGTAATAGTTTCTTTATTCTTAAAAAAAGATAGATGAGAATTTTTTTTATTTATTTTTTTTTTTTTTGCTGCTTCTTGTTATTATCTGTGTGTGGTATCTGGAACTGTAGGAACTCTTTTGTGACTAAGAGGTGAGCCAGAGAAAGATGCTGTACAATGGAAAAATGGAAAATTCTGGGTCCTTCATGATTTTAATGTCCCTAATTCATCGACTGAAATTAAACCAACTCTAGACTTCTTGTAAGAGACAGTAAAGGGCCATATTGTGTATGGCCATTTTGAATTGGGCTTTATGCTACATCTGAGAACATCTGCCTAGTATATATTTTTTCAGAAAAGCTGGCTTTAGCAAACATTTAAGATCTCAATAGATTTAACCAAGAGAAAAAAATTTGTTGCTCCCCTTTTAGTAAGTAGAGTCAGTGGAAGTTCCCTGCTCCATGCAGCCATCCAGAGCCCAGGCTTCTTTCAGTGTAGTTCCACTTCCTTAATGTAATGGGGGAAGAAAGAGGCAATGGGGAAAAAGAGAGTCATATTCCAGTTTCTGTAACTTTGTCATGTAACCTCACCTAATCAGGTGGAAAATGTAGCCAAGCCAGGTACCCAGGAGAAAGAAGAGATGGACTTAGTTATCACACAGCATTGTCTCTAAATTTGCTTCAATATTTTCAATATAGTAATATTTTTTAATTAGTGTTGGCTTAGTTATGTGGAGTTATAAGTGCAAAAATCACCTGCTATCACACCTACTTCATTTAAAATGTCCCTTAACACTATCATGTTATGTGAGATAAATTTGCCATTACTATATAGTTCAGAAAGAGTTTCTTTTCCTACTCAAATGAAAATAGGGGCATTATCTCTACATACCGGAAAGTGATGAAAATAGACAGGATCAATATCTGCTATCTTCTCAAAGATCAAGTTTATTTTTTAATTTAATTAATTTTATTGAGGCAATATATTGCATCAACATTATAGACGTTTAGGCGCATATCATCATCAATCATAAATCAGCATCTGTATATATTAAGTTTACCAAAAGTCCAATTCCATCTTTCATATAATTGACCTCCTTTTTTAATGGAAAGAAATATTTTGATCATAATGAATATTTTATAGAATAGATAATAAAAATTGTGATTTTAGATATTTGATTTAGAATTCAAAAGGTAATTTTATGTTTATTTATTAAGTGAATTTTAGCCAGTGAACCTAATTTCTCTGGGTTTGTAAAAACCTAGCAAGTGTCTCTAATATCACTTCAAATTTGGTTCTTCTGTAATATGCCTTGGCTATATCTTGGCAATTAAATCTCTATATTAGAGATTAAAATAGTCTACATTGAATAAATAAATCTATTTTTCCTCACATATATATGTATACACGTATTAGAGATTTATGTGTTTGGATATTTTAATTGCCCATGTTTTACATACTATATTTTAGAAATAAAGTTTTCACTGCAACAAAAAAAAGCACAGATCAATCACAAATACTACCCAGTTGTTGTTTTCTTGTCTGTAGCCAATATCTAATATTTATGGGAAAACAAAAACTCAGGGAAAAAGATAACATTGAACCACTGGGACATTTCACATTTCTGGTGGGCAACAGAGAAAGTGAAGCAAGACCAACGCCATTACCACTAGTTATGCTTCAGCACTCCAATTTCATTCATTTTGCTTTTGTTTCTGACGTGCAGAAGCCGTTTGATAAATCCCCTTCTGGGGACAGGCCAGACTCAGAAGAATATATATTAAAAAGTTATGAAGAGTACATAATTTATTAAACACAACTCATTATCAGAAACTGTTAGCATAAAATTCATTTAACAGAAATCATTGGTGGAGAAAATCACTGTTGTTTAGATCTTATCACATAAGCTACAGCATGATTTTCTTGTCTATGGTGATTTACCTAACCTTGAACAACGTGAATACTCACTTAAACTCTGCTTGCTGTTGGAAAATAGACACATATGTTCTGTTATTTATTAATGGCAATGGCTTTACATTTTTATTACATTTGGTAACAAATAGACTCCACGATTTCAGCAAAATGATTGAATAATTGAATAGAGTAGCTATACCCATGAGTGCACAACAGATACAAATGAGAAGTGGTCTTACTGACAAACACAAGGCCTAAGGACCTGTCATCTATTTAACAGTTTTCACTCAGGAAAGCAACCAGTCAAAAAAATTCCCCTATCTGCCTGCTGTGCTCAAAGAGTAAGCCTTAACATTGTGAAAAGGAAACAAAAAAAGTCAAGTAAACCCACAGATACATGCATGAAAAGAGCAAGCTAGACGTATAAGCCATCAAACCCTAGAGAACACAGCACAAATACTAGAAGAGGTTAAGGCAGGGATGTGGGATGGCCAAGGATAATCTCTATCTTACGGTCTCATCTCTGACTCTATATAGACTAGATTGTCTATATTATGTGACGTTATTTGGCAGGGCAAATGTTATAAAACTAATTATTTTAATGGCAGGTTAATTTCAGGTGATATATTAAAATATATTTAGTCATTTCCCTACTAGTGAGCATTTTCTGTGTATCATTTTTCCCAATACATGGATAATGTAATGATTAATCTTGTGGGATTTTTGTTTTTATTCTATAGGATACATTCCCACAGGTGGAATCTCTGGGTCCAAAGATATAAGTATGTGGTTTCTATTCTTCAGACATTGTCACATAGCTTTCTAAGATGTTCAAACTCACCTCTCCCACATTAAGGTCACAGAATAACTTTGTGTACACATCACTGCAGAAGTCATGCTACCACTCTTGTTAAGTTTTGCCATTCTCATGAGTGGGAAGTAATCTCAACTTATGATTTTGGTTTGCATTTTTCAAAACTTCCAGGGAGTTTAATTTCATTTCATATACATTTAATGATCATTTATGTTTGCTCTCTAATGAAATTGTTATTTCTGTCCTTGGCCTATTTTCTTACTGTTTTGTCTTTCTCTAATAAGTGGAAATCTAATATTTTGCTTGTAGATCCTTAATGTTTAGATGGGTTATCTATAAGCAGATGAAAAATTATAGTAAGAGTGTTGCAGAGCATACGCTATCTACAATGCCCAGTTCTAGGAAGATAAAGCATGTGCAATTTGATAGATATGGAAACATCTATACTATCAAGCAGTCTATAATAAAAACTTCAACTTAAAATATTTCACACAGTTATCAGACTTAACAAGAAAAATGTATATCTGGTTAATGTTGTCAACATAAATTTCTGAAGGAAGAAAATATGAGCCTGGTTTTAATGGGTTGTTAGAATTTTTATATAGGTATATCAGGAGAAAGCAAACCAATTAGGAGGAATATAGGTTGAAAAAACCAATGACAACTCAAATACCACAAAAGTTGACCTAAGAACCTGATTTTCTTAATTTTTTATGTAATTTCATTGTGTAATAATGTAACATAATTTTCAAGTTCTAAAAGTGGATTTTAAAAGAATACAAATGCTTTCTGGTTGTAATTATGCTTTGGTTTTTGGTATGCTTCTTGTTAAGAAATGCAGAGAAAATATTCACAATTAAAATTTTAGCAATCACCAAGCCATTTCTCGAGCTGTAACATTTTGAAAATCAGGAAAATCTGAAATTTATACTTACATTTTATTTCCTTCAGTGATGTTAAAATCACCAAGCAACAAAACATCTAACTTGAAATTATCTAGAATCTGTGAAATAACCTGAACTGTGGTAGTATTTGACTTATTTAGCATGCTCTTCTATATTCATTATATTTACCATGGGTTATTGGAAATACGCACATAATTCATGTTTCAGAAGAAGTATATGAAACCAAGTGAATAGCAGCAATATTAATGACTTACTGGGAGGCTGGTTCTTTCTCCCAGCTGTATAAATCATTGTAGCTATTAAACAGTCTCCCAAAGTAAATATAGAAGTCACTGGGGTACCCAAACTATTCTCAGAACCAGAATGGTGTGCATTTAGTGTTCTTCCTAAGCTGGTCATCGCAGCTTCTCCCTCATGTGCCATCACTACTGTCTGGAACCCCTGCATTTTCCCCTGCTATTGCTACTCAAGGTTCACAACTGGGTACCACTGCTTCATCCCTGAATATCCCATTTGCTGAGAAAAGCTGCTGCCTTTCTCTTGTCTGCCAAAGGTTGCTGCCTTCAGCAATTGTACCAGAATCTTCACCATCTCCTTCCAGATAATTCACACTCCTGCAAGTCACTACCACTGATGTTTTGGAAATCAGGAGGGTCAAGGCAGCACAATGGCCCTGGTGGAAAGGAATTGCATGTCTCTCTTCTTTCTTGATATTATGGACTATTGTGGGAGTCCCACACAACTGCTACCTGTCATAATGGATCTTCCAGTTATTAATTAAAACCCTCTCTCTTCCAGAAAGTCAGATAGGATGCAGATTGAACGGTAGACAGAATACCGTAATGACCTCACTGAAGACCCTAAGGTCTCCTCTCCTGCTACTGTTTGCCAAGACAAGGATGGGGAATATCCCAGATGCAACAGAAGGTCAGTCTTCTTGAGTTGCCTTAAAGGCTCACTGATGCCAAATGATTCTGACCTGACAAAGTAAGAGGATCCTAGCAAGCTTCTATCATGATCAAGACATATTAAAAACAACTATTATTTTCTCTGCATGTTGATTCCTAGAAGGATCAAAAAGTGTGTACATGAGCAGGAGGGAGGAGGAAGAATGCAAGCCTCCAGTAATATGAAAAATGTTGACATGTCCATAGTGGGCATTGAGCCTAAAGCAGCCCAAAACTAGGAGGAAAGAGAAGCTTTAATGCTAAAAGAACTTATAAAAATTTTTGTTCTTAAAATGAGTTTCTATGACTAAAATTGCCATAGAATAGTTTTAACTATTGAAGAATGACCAGAAAAGTCATAGGAATTGCACTGGTTAAAAAGAAACAAACCGAACAAAAGCAAACCTACTCGTACAGAGAAATTTAGAATAAACAACAGATAGAAAGAATAATTTTTTTACTCCTGGAAACCAAATTATGTTGTTCTATCATTTCAGTGTAATGACTATTGAACTATTACACCAAATATTAAATGTCAAGCATTCTTATTTAGGAAAATAAAGAAAAATGTATTTATAAACTTAACATTCAAAAGAACTTTGAGATGAACATTATTATAAGCAACCATTTTATAAATAAGTTGAATAATTTGCCAAAGGTCACTCAGCTAGTTAGTAATAGACCTTGGATAGTTTGTAGACTGTATGAATGAGCAAAAATGGGAACATCAGAGGCCTTGAGGAAATTCTGTGTTTCAAAGAATACTATCATCACTTCGGTAAAGATTTATGACTTGAAATAAACAGACTACAAGAACAAATATTTTTAAACATTTTCTTTATGGCCACAGAGAAGCACTGTATAAGTGAATCCAAAACAAGTATCAGTAAAATGGAATGTTAAGACAAGGAGTGATGAACACATTTTATTTATTTCTGTTATTATTTCTGAATTATATATATATACTGATATTATAAAATGAAGTAGAAAGTATATTAGATACTATACAAAATAAAATTAATGATGTAGTAAAATATGTAAAATTCTTCTAAGACATGAAAAGAAGAAATAAAGGAATTAAAATGAGAAGAAAATAAGCCATATTGAAAACAGGTTACCAAAGTTTAATCAAAGTATATAAAAATAGAGCAGAGGCAATAATCAAAGAGATAATGAGAAACTTTTTTATATGTAATAAAACCTCACTCTGATGAGAGTAAATGTTAGATTTCAGAAAGTCGATAAAGAGAAAACAATATCAAAACATAACTAGTGAAATTGTCACAGTTAAATGGTAAAGAAAAATGCCAGCAGCCATCTAGCAAAAAAATAATGTACAAAGATATAAGATATAATTGGTCTAGATTGCTCTGTAACACTAAATGCCAGGAGACTGTGAGGTAATATTTATAAAAATATGAAGAAGCTATCCATGAATTCTATTTCCAGGAAAACTGTCAATTCATGTGTGAAGGCAATAGAATCACACTGCGTATGCAGCAGTGCATAAAATATTTCCCGATAGACTGCTTGACTATCCGAACCAAAGATACTCTAAAGGACAAGAATGAAAAAAAAATACCAGGAATGAGAATGTAATGCCTAGAAAGGAGTGATGGTAAACATTGACAGTTAACTGTTTAATGATTAATGCAATAGAAACACTCTTATAGGAACACAGCTTACTTATCAGACCTCCATTCCTATATAAAACATGGATTTTTGACTTTATTGTTATTTTTTTAAGGCTGTAATAACTAAACACCAGACTGAGTGACTTAAACAGAAGAAATGTATTTTCTCACAATATTAGCAGCTGAAAGTCTAAATTGAAGGTACTAAAAGGCTGATTTCTGGTGAGTTCTTTTTCTGGCTTGCAGAAGACATCCTTCTCACTGTGTCTTCACCTGTGTATCCCCACTCCAGGTGTCTTTACCTCTTTTTATAAACACACAAGTCTTATTGGATGAGACCCCCAACCTTATAATCTCATTTAACCTTTATTACCTCCTTTAAAAGGCTCTGTCTCACACTGAGGTCTAAGACTCTGATATATGAAAATGTGGGTGTCATAATAAAGCCATTGTTGATAATCAAAAATCTACTTTCAATTCCCTCTATAGCACCTGTTAACTCTGAATGCTTATTGACAAGTGTTACTCCAGGGCAACGGTCTACCTCTAATTTTGCTTCCATCATTTAAATTATAGAATGACCATGTGAGAATCAGCTGTGATAATTTCCAGTCCTATTTTATGCCAGTTATAGTTGCTAGTTAAATAATTTATCTAAATATTATACAGTCTAACAGAAGAGGAGTTTGAAATGTCTGGAGTGTTTTTGTATCCAAGAATAATCACAATATTTGGAAATACTCAATGAAAAGAAAATCAATCATATAACAAAACTGTTTCTTAATTTTTTTGTGACTGAGGCAACTATAAGATAATGAAAGTAAAAGTTATAGACATCCAGAAGGATTCTGCCTGAAAATTACCTAATCATAAGCATCATGTTCTCACCCCACCTGAATGAAACAGAATCTGAAAATTATTGGTGAGGTTTTAAGAATGCATCATACCTAAAAAAAATATACAACTACAATTAATGGAAATCTACTCAAAATGTGTCTTGACCCTAATATCTTTATATTAAGTATATAGTAAGCATACTTACATAAATAGAATTGAATAGATTACAATTATATGGTTTAAGTTAAAATAAGATATTCGCTATATCTGTATCATTAAAATGAAAAGTCAACTTTTTTGTTACTCATGTAATCATCTTAATCATGTCCCTGATTTACATAAAAGTACCACTTTGATTATAAATCCTTTTATTTGAAAAAAAATTGCATATTTTATAACAGGATGTGTGACTCCCATTTCCATTAGAATTACATTACTGGGATGACTGAATAGGTTACTTAAGTACTATAGTTATAATTATTGTGGGAGATGAAAGATTTAGAGGAACTGATTAAGGACGAAGAAATGATATAGCATGCATAGGCTTTACTAGACTGAACTTGGACAGAGTTGCAAAAGAAGGAAGTTCTTCACAACATTAGACTCCTCACAGGTTTATGGCAAGGAGGACAAGGAAGGGGGGCCGTGAGAGAGGACTAAAAGGCATGGGAGACGCTGCTCCACAGCATGACTGGGAGTCCAGGGGTCAGAATATAGCTTCTCGGAGTATTCTAACTACAAGACTCTATCTTATCAATGGCCAACAGAAATGGGGTATGATTTCGCAAAGAATGCAATGCATGCAGTCTCTAAATGACTAAAATAAAAACCTATTTGGTTGGGTTACTCTAAATATATTTGGATGTCTCAAAGCGTGAATTTGGCATCAATGAACTTTTGAGCCAACATGTTTCAACCTTCAGTGAAGAAATCAACAAAGTAGAGGTCAGTACACAATAATAATCTCTGAATTCCTTATATAAAAGTTATAAGAAGTATATACTGACATGTATATAAGTATAACATATATATACTGATGCACTTTCATACTGATATTTATGATATTCAACCATAAAATTGCTAAACTATAATTGCTATAAATGAGCATAAACAATGAAGTGTTGAATGTTTATTTTTCCTAATGAAAATAATTCAAGTGAACAAAGATCACTACATAGGAAAAATCACTACTTAAGCATTTTTATTAATTATAAATGTATATTTTAACGTATGCAAATACATATAAGTTATTTTAACTTGTATAAAATTTCCAAAAGAATGGGCTTTGCCTTGCTTCTCAGAGGAAATTTTAATTATTTTTAGCTCGCTCATCCTTTTATTTATTCTTCTGCTGTTGTTTCCTTGGAGCCACTCTGGTATTGCTGCCAGGGAAAGAAAGTCAATTGAAATACATATTATTGATGTTACATTAACAGACTCCACAGACAGCACTGTGAACCATGACTATAACCACATAAAATACAAATGTCCTCAATGTTGGGAGGAGGAGAGGAGGAAATAATAAATAACAGCTTTAAAATTGTGAAAAGGAAATAAATATCATTCCAACAAATTAACAAAGAGGCCCCATTAGACTTACAAAATGCAAAACACTATGCACTTCAAATGAAGTTAATAAAACTAGATGGGAAATAGTTTATTAAGAATCTGTCAAAAAGAAAATCCTAAGATAACTGAGGGTTGAAAACTTGCTCTGAAACTATAACAAAAATAATAGTAATATGAAAAGAATAAAGATTGGAATGTGTGCTAGAGAAAGAAGCAGAATAGCCCAAGTCAACATATCATTAACAAACTGTTATGCAGTAGGTGCTCAGGATATCACAAGAAATACAAGCAGGATGACCACACATAGGACTAGCCAGTGTTCTCACCTTAAAGTCATTCCTAGTCTCATACAGAAGAAGTAGCACAAAATAATATAAAGAATAATTGGTCTTTTCCTTCATAAATATTATAGCATCTGTCTACTCCACAAAAATATGAGCACTTTGAATTTAGGAGGTATGCTTTCAGGTTCTATTATTTTCTAACGCTTGCAGAGCGACATTAGCATGGTACACACTCTACACATGGGCTAAATTGATTAATAAACACTATGGGAAGAGCAGCATCCTGGATTATTGCTCTGCCTCAGGCATAAAACTAGAGTTTAGCTAAGTAACCCTACTACCTCCTTTGATTTGCTTCTATGTAAAGTGTTTTCCATTCATGAAGACCCTCATTCCAAGCTTGAATACTCCCAAAGTTTAACTTCACTACACTTCTCTTCATCTCTAGAGAATCTCCCATACCTTAGAGTTGGAGAAATCTTAATAGAAAATACTCTGTTAACTGTAGAGCGTACATGATTAAATCACCAAGGCAAAGGGAAAACTTGAGAGCATGTATCTGAAACTCAAGTGGGAACCAGTAGATCTAAGAGCAAGATTGTTTGCTCTCTTACAGATAATCTGGCATTGCCACACAGCCTTCCAAAATCTATTTCATGACCCAGAAGAGAAGTCATAGTCCACATTTCACAGAATCACCTTCCCTATTTGTTTCTAGGTTATAAATTTCCAATGAGAAGCACCAGCACAAGATTTCAAGAGCAGAAGAGAATTTTGACTCTTGTAAGCAGGTACAGCCAGTTTCAGGGACAGACTGAACTTTCGCAGAAGCTTTCTGACAAATTTTGACAAACCACACACTTCACTAATACAGACAGAGAGAACTGATAGAAGTTTCCAAGAGATTCTAGAGTATTCAAGCAGTTTCCTGACAAATTAAGGACACCTACTTTGATATTTCAGAATGATATTTTTTGTTGGAAGCTTTCCTGACATTTGTTCTTTCAGCTCTTGTTACAATTGCACGTCACAGGAAATAGAACCTCTATTTTCTATAATAAACTTTGTGTCTAAATCACATAGTGAATAAAAACTTATGTGAATGATTTTAGACCAGACAGCTAAGTCCATATTCAGTTCTTCACTGCAGATGAAAAGAGGATGGAACACCTCGCATAATTATCTTTGTGTCTACATTAGCCAGTGGGAAAATTAGTTGTCTGATTAGTAAAGAACCCCTTCTCTGTTTCCTAGATTCTTAGCCTTTTCTAAGAATGGATTCTGGGATGAGTGGTAGACCTGATCCAAACAACTTCCTGAACGTACTGGCAAACAGGTGCACATTGTGCTGTTAATAATCCCATTGAGAAATAAAAGCAGAGTAACGGCCTTCTTTCGCAATGTTTTCATTCTTTCAAATGCATGTAACTTTGAGAAAATAGACTCTTCATTCCAGCTGTTAGACCACTCTGCTCAGATGAGGATCCTCTTCTCCAGGTCTATACATATCAGATCTCTTATTTATTTTCCATGCTCTGTCCAAAGTTTCTACTTAATACCTTTAATTTCTATTTTTTCTGTCATTATTTTCTGAGGTAATCTTAGGTTATTATTACATAGATTTTTAATACAAATAATGATTTGCTTTATAAATTTAATGAATCATATCTTAAATACAATTGCTACAGTGCCTCTGAAATGTGGTCACTTAAAAA
The DNA here is from genome assembly GCA_004363575.1 of Solenodon paradoxus. Lineage (NCBI taxonomy): Eukaryota > Metazoa > Chordata > Mammalia > Eulipotyphla > Solenodontidae > Solenodon > Solenodon paradoxus. The sequence continues at coordinate 132,126 of RJWH01000517.1, read as the reverse complement.
TGCTGTAATAGGAATATCACTTAAAAACTTTTGCACTAGCTCCTTCCATGCTCAGGTCTTAAATAGACTTCTCTGAACCACTGAAATAGTCCTTTACTTAGTCTCAGATACTCCATTATAGCTATTTCCCATTCCCAATTTCTTTTGTACTACCTACCTAGCCTATATTCTCTGAGATCACATCAGTGGATGAGACTTTGATGATCTTAGAAATTCTAAGACAGTTCTAAGACAGTGTGAGCAGAAGAGAACTGCTTTCACTCCTGACCTCCCTGAAAACTGCCCTTACATTGAGTTAGATGCAGAACTCAGTAGAAGATACTAGGGCTCTAAGAGTTGGTGGAAAGAGATGGAATCCCTGAATGACTATAGAGCCTCCCACGGAACAAAACAGAACTATAATATGAGCAGGAGGAAAATATTTCTTTGTACAGCCACTGAAAGTTTGGAGGTAATTGGTTAAGAGTGTGTAGCCTAATCTGAATAAGTAGGTTAGCCTATTCTGTCTAATCTCCCACATTTCCCTGTTGTCTACAGAATAGAACCTGAGTATTTTAGAATGATTTTCTAAAACATCATTCAAAAAAACTATCCTAATATAATCTCCTTTTCACAGACCTCATGTATAAGATTAAAGTCAGGATTAACAGAATTAGAATATTCTCATGATCTGAATAATCTTAAAATAGATCCATCTCTTTTCTCTATTTAGAATTGCTTCTCTTAAATATGTGTCACTTAAAATCCTACATAGATCCATAAGGTGACTAACTTGTCAGTGACACTGTATTTGTGAATATGTGAGCATGTGTGAATACACAAAAGTAAGTGCATTTTAAGCGTTGTCATGACAATAAAATAAGGTCTGTCTAGTAACGATAAAGGTATTATGTCCTATAAAAATAGAAACTCTTATCTGTGAACTGGAGTTTGCAGCATTCTAGTTTTTAAATGATTTGTAGGTGAGTTTCTTTTAGAGAAAAGATATTCTGGTTACAGATAAAAAGCCATGTCTTACATTAGATTCATACTCAGTACCATGGAGCATTTGACAAAAATATTAAGCATAGAGTTGACTGTGAATTCTTACTTTTGAAACCATCTCTGATTTTTTCTCACTGACACAGATACTGTATTTTGGAAATAACATTGTCTTGAAGTTTTGTCTTACATTGACAGAGGTAAGATTCATAAATGAAATAAAAAACACTCACCCTGAAGAGTGATGGTTTATTGTTGTTATAGACTTGTGTGGCAAATCTATATAAATATTCTTATACTGCTTGAACCAAGGTTAAATATATAATCATTCTGTTATTCTAAAATGTATGTGTTTACTGATCAGTCAGTGTTGTGAAGCATGAAAGTCATCTCCTTTATGTTATATAAAAGTTGGCCTCATACATGAGAAAGCATGAGCCTTAAGGCTCAGCTGACATTTGTAAGATACAATCTGTCTGCACAGAACACCATCTGCTTACAGTTATTGCCTATCAAAAGAATATCAGAATCATTATCTTGTGAATAATCATTTGAAAAGCCATTGTTGAGTCATCTTCACTGAGTAACTGAATAGAAGAAAAATATCATTTTATTGGAAAGTGGGCTGATTTCCATTTAGTGGGAAATACGGAATCTTGATTTCTCCCATTGAGAATTTCTTGTCAATGATTAGACTGTATATGGGAACAAAGAAGTCAGTTCTTTTCTCCTGATGTGGAATTATTAGAGATGACCTAAAATGACTTGAGGGTAATGTTATGTCTTATACCCCATATGGTGCCTTTCTGAATTCTTTATACAAAATAAGTAGGTAAGTACTTGCTGAAAATAATTGAAGAAACCAATGTAGCATCTAAACACATTGATTTTTTGAAAGCATATCTATATTTAGAAAAAATAAACTACTTGCTTCCTATTTTATTTTGGCATAAATACAACACTAAACAAACTAGCAAAGATGAAAACCTGGTGCCACTATTTTAGAGATGGACAAAAGCAATATAAATCCTGCTGTTTGTGAATATCAAAGAATATTGCTTATCTGAGTCAGGAAGCAGTTGGACTAATTTGAAAAACTTTGTCTTTTGTATTTACAGTTTATCTTTTCTTTTCACCCAGTCCTGACTGTCTTTCTGATTTTTAAACTGAGGTCATCTGTGTGCAGGTTTAGCAAACGTTTAAATAGAAACAAGACTAAATAAATCTAATGAATTCTTACTTATAATTTGAATGCTTATGGGTTATACCCTATGCAATTTCAATTTGTTTATATTCTCAAATAGCTCCCTGCCTATGCCTACAGAATAGTAAGTATTCAGATATATATAACACTAGAATTTTATATGGATTTCACCAAGGAAAAAAGAAAGTTCATAAAGACTCATGTTACATAATAAACTAAGAGGAGCACGTAGATTTATTAAAATATGTTGGTAATTTTAAAACTATCATATTTAATAAGTAACATTATGAAAAAACAAAATTTGTGGCACACAGTTGAAGCAGGACTGAAAAATAATTTTAGAGCACTATGTATTTACATTAGCAAAAGGGAAACTTTCAAATCAATAATCTACATTCATAGCTTACCTTTTATGAAGTTAATATTATGCTGATAGCAAGCCCAGAAAAAGACAATACAAACAAAGAAAACTATAGCCCATTACCCGCATGCATATAGATTTAAAATCATTAGCAAAATATCAGCAACTAGAATTTAAGAATATACAAAAAGAATTATGTATGATAGCCAAATTGAGTCTATTTCAAGAATTCAATACTAGATCAATATCTGAAAATCAAAAAATACAATTCATCGTATTAACAAGCTAAAGAAGATCACATAATTCAATCAATGCAGAAGATGAATTTGACAAACTTATATATCCATTCATGATTTTAAAAATCTCAGAAAGCATGGATTAAAAGAGAATTTCAGCATGATACATAACATCTGCAAAACACTTATAACTAATATTATACATATGATGAGAGACAACACTTATTCCCTAAGCTCAGGAAAAATCCTGATCACTAATCTCACCACTACTATTAAACACAAGAGACTTAAGACCAAAGTCATAAAGCAAGAAAAGAATACAAGCAACTAAATAGGAAAGAAAGAAAACTGCACGCATTTGCAGAAGTCGTGAAGTTATATATAGAAAATTATACTGAATGACAGAAATTAAGCTAAAACATTACATATTGCATGATTCCATTTATACAACCTATGAGAATAGCAAATCTGTAGAGTTTATTAACAGTTGCCAGGGATTAGGGATGATGAGGAGGGTATGTGTTACTATAAAGTAATACAGCATGATGGAGGTGTTTAAGTTAATGTAATATTTCTGCCTCTTGATTGTAGTAGTAGTAAATATTTGCACATTTGATAAATGATGCAAAACCACATACAATATACACACATGTTATACACATATTATACCACATATTATCCTATTGTTAATTTCCTGGATTTGATATTTTACTATAATTATGTTCTGGGGATACTAGAGAAAGGGAATATGTAATTTGCAACATCCTGTGAAATTGTAATTATTTCAAAATAAATTATAAAAGAAAAATCCACAGACTAGAAGTTATTTATTATCAATATAAGTGACATTATCATATAAAATTTATTAATAATCTCACAATCAATTAAAATACAGCAAATTAAAAAATATGAAAATGATTAAAGGAAATTTCTAAAAGAGAGAAAGAGGCTAGGATGCTATCCATTTTAATATACTCTATTTCCTGTATATTTTAATAATCTATGGATAAAAGCATGACCTTCCCATTATAAATGGAAAAATGGACACAAGTTTCTCCATATAGCTACTATATGACTTTATCATCTCATTCAATTTTATGAAATATTCGGATTGATGAATAGAAACTACTCTAATTGGATATTCTTTGAAATACTAAATACCGCTATATTAAACCATTTCTAAGTTTCTAGAAAAGCAGTATCCCCTGATTTCTAACTACTTAAAAATACTATGAGATGCATAAGATCATCTTGTTTTAATTTATCCCAAATCTAGTGTATAGATGTGAAGTTGGTTTTAAGAGAAATGGGGGCATGGTGATGAATATGAAGAAAGATGGGAAAGAATGTAGTTTACAGAGCTAAACAGAACTTCAGTCTAGTCGGGCTATACAGAGTTTTGTAACTCAGACTGACAGGAATTTTTTTTTTTTATTGATTTCTGGTAGTATTTTTGAGGAACGATACTATGACTTCTGCCTCAATTCAACTAAATTATCATGTGTGTCTAGTTCTTACCTGAAGGGAAGTAAACTTTGTTCTAAGGTGTCAGTTACTTTCTGTTATAACCGGATACCTCTCAGAGCTCAAAATTAATGAGAAAACAAATCTCAGAACATACCAAAAGGAAAGAAACATTCCATTCAACAAACTTAATCAATTTGATTTTTATTCTAGCTTCATAGTACACCTGAGATTAATACATATTTTCTGTGGCAGTATACAGAGAGAGAGAGAGAGAGAGAGAGAGAGAGAGAGAGAGAGAGAGAGAGAGAGAGAGAGAGAGAGGAGTGTGCTTGCATGTCCAGAAGATAAATATCTGGGATGTCCAATGGGAAAATACTTCTCAGAAACCTGTGTCAGCTAGATTATCTCTGAACTGTTCAGGCTTTAAGCAACTTCCAGCATGGAAACTGGGGACTGGAGAGAGAAGGGACCAATTCAGGATGGTACTTGGGTTACAGAGTTAAAATTTATTTGCTTATAATAACAGATTTTTCACAGTAGTGGTTTAGGTTGTTATTCAAGAGATAGTCTTAGATGATTAGGTCATTAGAAAAAGAAAATATAAGAAAGGGTGTATTTTCATTATTTAGGAAAAGGAATATTTGTCTTTTATGTTTTCATAAAGTTTAAAGGTGATGAGTACAAGTATTTATGGAAAATAATAGGAAAGCTGCAATGTTTCAGATGTTTTGGAACTTACACATGAATAAACCAATTTCAGACTAATACAGATTTACTTATTATGTAATAAATTAATTCCTAGCAACATTTTAGAAAAATAGATTCCTCAATATGTTTATGCATTCCAAGGGAAACTCTTCATTCCAGAATTAAATTAAATATATATACAGTATAACACCTTTTATTTAATGACAATGAATCCCAAACTAAAGGTTCTTCATCAATCACTCTGTAATTTATTTATCACTTTCTCAAAAAGCTAAATTAATAAATCTGGTTATCAAATACTTGGAAAAATAAATTAATTTCAAAGAAACAATAGCAACCCTTTCTTTTCTACTTAAATATCAAATACTTGAATAAATTCAACCACATTATTTGTTCACAAAAGTGACTAATGTAAGTTAACAAGAGATTGAGCAAAAGAATAATTTCCTGACAATTATGTGATTTCCTACTCTTATGGTTTCTAAGATGTTTCTTGCTCATTTCCCCTTTTTTAATATATTTTTTCTCCATTTAGGAAAATAATCTTCCAAAGAAAGTTAAGTAGCTTAAAATCCATGTGAATTATTATTAGACAATTAAGATGAAATTAGTTTTTTCATGTGCAACAACTTTTATGAAGAAATTAATTTTTCATTTTGTAATTATATTATTACAGTCATACTAAAGCTAATATACTTTCTATATGCATATATTCCTCTTGTCCCAATGAAAGTATGATGTACATTTTGTTTAGTTTTTAACCTTGAATTCATGTGTTTACTCAAATATTTTTAAAATATTTTTAGGATATAAGAAATACCGTTATTTCCACAACCTCAACCATTAAAGTTAAAGCATTTCAAAAGCAGCTAAAATAAATATGATATTCAGTACAATAGTAAAACACTAAATGAATTTCAGAGCTGTAGGAAACTTTTAAAATGAGAACAAGATATATCAAATTTAATCATCATAATCAGATATAGCATTACTCTACTGAATATGGACTTTATACATCATGCAAGACTTTACTGTAACTGAAATGTATTATTAAAAGCAAAGTGACAGATGTGACAAAATCTACTGTTTGTATGACTTCAACTACATTAAGTCTCACCACAAACCGAGAGAAAAATGTATCACATGGGATTAAAAAATAAAAAGAACAACTTCAAAGGTTATTATCTTGTCACTTCCTATATATCCAAGCTTACTCTAAAGCCATTCTTTTAAGTGAATGAACAACTAGAATATATTGAAGGTTATAGTGGTTTTTGTTGTTACTTTTGTTTGTTTTCTATTTTGCTAAGATCACCTTTTCAGTTTACCCTCCTGTCCTTTTGTTATCATTTTGGAACTCATAACCTCAAATCAATTATAAACTGATAGTGCTCTACATTTATTTCAATCTCTAATGATTCTCTAAGGTCTGTAATCACTATGGGCAATGTCTATTTAATATTTCTATTGGGATGTTTCAGGAGCTTCCCAATTTCAACATATCCAAAACTAAACCAAAGTTTATCATTATTTCCAAAATGTATAGTTTCACCTCCTAAATATTACTTTTATTCAATTATTTATATCTCCACTGTGAACATTCCAGTTCAACCTACTATTGTTTGTCATCAAACTCTATTATCACCCACAGCCACTGGTCTTCAGAAATCCATTCATACCCTTATTTTAATCATTCTTCACTCAACATTAGAAATATTATTTTTAAGACCCACAAAATGACCTTGGGAAAAAGGAAATGAGCAAATATATTTTGTGCTACTTTCAAATAAAAAGATGAATGCCAGGGAAAAATGAAGAGAGAAGTTGACAAAGTGTAGAAAATTGGTAATCTTGACAAGATCAGATTTAGTTGAGTGGTAGAGATGAAAGCAGGCTGGAGTGAGATGGAGCATGTAAGAGATATGGAAGTGGAAATGCTGTATGAAGACAATGATTTCAAGGGGTTTATGGACTGAAGCAGAGAAATAGGTCAATGGTATCACTGAAACATTGAATCAAGGGAGGAATATCTTAGGATGCAAGGTAACAGAAAATATTTGTATGCTAATAAACATCCATCATACCCCAATAAGATAAAACCAAGAAGGATAAAAAAGACAAGCTTCTGGTTTTTGATTGGCAAAAAAAGATGTAATTAACATCTGTGGTTCACAGAACACTGATTTACTGAAAGCAGTAGCCCTGTAGACAAGGTTGTGATCAGAAAGCTACATGAAATAATGGCTGTCTGCCTTCTTTTGCTTACCTTACTCTAGAACCGATGAATAGAAGGTACCCAACCAGTTGAAATGAATAGTCGCTAAGAACTATAAATGAAAGAAAAGATTGATTCAGACCAACTTGTAACCAAGAATATTTCCTGTGTTGCTTCCAAGAAAAACAGCTAATAATTAGTCAGAAACAGGACATGACTGAGGGAATCTCACAGCATGATGCAGGGAGGATGATGCACCCTCCTGAACCAAGGAGAACAACTTAAGATGCGTTAGAAATGATGCCACAAAGATCCACACATTAGTGTGACAGAAGGTGATTGAAGAAAGATGTCAAGATGCAGTGGCAGTGCGGATGGCTCAGAGTAGCCTGCAGTACTACTGACCAAGCAGGAGTCCTGCAAGAGGAGAAAAGAGCATGTTGGCACATTCCCTTATTTTAGGTAAAACCTGAAGTAAGGGAACTGGAATGTTCCACACAGACTAGGATCATGGCCAGGAGGACAACAGAGAGACCACTGTCAGCACAGTCGGTACTCAATATGGCCTATGGCCTGTTTTTATAAACAAAATTTTATTGCAATCATCGTGAGCATTTTTAAGAATTATTTATGGGATGCTTTTGTGCTACAAAGTCAGAGTTGAATAGTTGTTGCAGATACCATATGGCCCTCAGATGAAGTATTTATTATTATCTGGCTCTTCACATACACACAAAAAATGTCAAACTCTAATACTGATTGATTTGGAAAGAAAGATCGAATACTCCCTCCTCTGTTAACTAATTAGGTTATAGTAAGAAATCAACTAAAGTTATGCCATTATCATGTAATATTTATAGATACAAAAAAATCAAATAAACTGGTACAATACAATGTATTAATTTGTATTAGTAATACAAGTGGTATAAACCTTTGAAAAACTTAAATTATTTGCCCCCTACAATTGCTGTTTTTAAGGTGATGATATTATACTAATCCATCAAAACTCAATGAAGATTTTTATGATGTCATTCTTTTATGGTTGGCATCTTCCCTTACCATTACTGAACAGTCAGTAAGAAGGCAAGTATTTTATCAGCTACTGATGAAAAGGCAGCTTTCTGAGGGAATAATGGGTACACACTTTTTAAAAAAATAATGAGCAGTTATTGCCATTAAGACAAGAAAATTACTATTGCAGACAATCATCACTTTAGCTCTAATTACAGATATTCTAAAATGTCTGTTTAGAAGAATTACCTTTAGGATATTTAAAAACTGCTTTGAGATATACAAATTACGATTGCCATTTTTTTTCTAGGAAACTAATCAGTTATAGATAAGTGTAGCTTGATCAACAATTCAAAATAAGATGTTGCTACATTAATTTCAAAGAGAGTAAGTATACTTTATTCCATCATGTGTACTTAATACTTTAAGACAGCTCAGATATGTGTCTGACAGAACTTAACTCAGCGCCATTTGAGAAATAAATTACAGCTGCAAACCAAGGATCACCAAGAATTGCCAGGAAATACCAGAATCATCTTTCCTTAACTTCCTCCTTGCCTCATTTTTTTTCTCACTTCCTCAGTTATTTTTTCCTGAGATTACTCCTATAAAAACTTATAATCCCCACCTTAACATTTGCTTTTGCTAACAATGCATATGATATTGAATCTTGTGTATATTTAAGAAACAAGACTACGTTCTACAAGTAAGCTGACCATATCTAATACAGTCAGTTTATTCCTTTGTACGGGCGAATAGAGCTTCCTTTCGGTCTGAAAAAAAAAAAAAATCCTTCGTTTCATGACATATTAATCAATCACCCTGGGCAAAGCTATATGTATCCAGTGGAGAGACTTAAGCAAGAAAATACATGATTTGATTTTTTTTTCTATAATAATGATTGAATTCATGGAAGATGTGTCTAAGGTTCTAAAACCAAGTAAATGACTATTACAGTGATATAATTATGAAAGGACAAAATCTTAAATAAAATTATTGCAGTAGAGAAGGAGATAAGAAGGCAAATGCTGGGTTGCAGACTTCAGGAATATAAACTATGCTGATGTACAATATCTTTTTAGATGAAAAATTCAAGAGAAAGAATGATTTTAGAAATAGGGAGGAAATAAATTGTGCTTAATCCAGAGTTGGGGATTTCTGTGATTTGAGACAAACAGATGTACATGCCAAGTAGTTTAAGTGACAGGTCTTAAAATAAAATAAATATTTATGAGTTATTAATTAAAAAGTAGGAGTCATCTATAAATTGCCCAAATTTCTTCTTATCTAATCAAGTTCATTTTGTGCATTTTGAATTTCCACATTAGCATAGGCAACAATATTACCAAATTTCTGTCACTATATAACAAATGTATGCTTTCCATCAACTTTCAATAACATTTCTTCACTTTCTTCCCATTCTCACTGAAAGCCTTCTAAGGCCTAGTCGCTATCTACTGCTGAATCTCCAAAATAGTGACAGGTCCTCAATTCCAGGTACCAAATTCTGTTTCAGTTAACTGTTGATGCATGAAAAAATCTCAGATTTAGTGGTATAACTATCAGTTCATTATGATTATAGAAGATATGTTAAGTTTCTTTCATGAAATGCATGCAGGCCTTGATCTCTAAGAATCATATTATGGTGCTTTCCCAAAATGACTAGGTGTCATTATTAGAATAGTCTACTAGGTTGGGAGAACCAGTAGTCTCACACACTTGAAAGCTCTTTTTAGCTTCAGCTTGTAACTTTGTCATTATCTCTTTTATCCTTAGAAAACAGAATGTAATGATCAGCAAGAAAAAAATCTGCATTGCCAGCAGGTAGAACATGTTCCTACTACAAAAATTCTGCTTTCTTACTATGGTTAATTTTCTGCTTAATCTCTCTAAATTATTTTATAGTTCAAAGTTACATACAGTTATAATTAAAATTCGATAAAAACATCCATCATTCTTTATGATTTCTGGTATGATGTATGCAAACATAAGCAAGAATATTCACAGACATAAGCAGACTGGATATTTTTTAATGTGCTTGTAAAAGAGAAAGAATGCTAAGGAAATATTAGCCATTTCCTTCCTTCATTTACATTTTTTATTAGCTCCGACGTGTTCTGTGTGCTACACAATTTAAAATATGCATTTCAACTCAGTTGGGTAAAAGTATTGACATTCATTAAGAAAAATCAAATTAAGGTAATTAAATGTTGAACATCTTCCAAAATATTCTCTTCTACCCTCTGGCTGCAAAAGAATGAGCTCAAAAAGGTACTGCAATTACCTCTCTCTGTTTGCACTATGCGGCTGAAAACCAGTACACATTTAATGATATGATGGGATTAATTTTTTTAAAGGTATAAAATTTTGAAATTTTCTTTAGTCCTTTCATATTTTAATTAATATATTCAATTTTTTGCTTTTTAAAAAGAAAGTTACCTCACACTTATGGAAATTAATATTTGATTTTTGTTGTTGCTTTAAGTAAATAGATGTTTATTTTCTTTTGGTCTTGTTTTCATTTTCTTTAAGGAACATTACATCACACTTTATATAGGTTTAAGGTCTGCATTATTTTAAATCAACATCTGTGTGTATTACATTGTTTATCATCAACAATCTAATTCCATCATACACCATATAATTGACCCCCTTTCTTTGTTCTAAAAAGGGTAGTTAAGTTAATAAAATTTCATATTTTTCATTATTGAATCACTCATTAGCTTATCTTATTTTCAAGTACACAAAACACATTGCAGATTTTATCAATAAAAAATGAGAAGCAATCAAGTTAAAGAAACATCTTTTTTTTCTTACCAGCTGAAGATTGATGATCTTAGAAATCTTGACTTTGATCTTTTATAGGCTAATAGTTATTCAAAGAAAATCTATCCACTGTTAAGAAATACTATATTAGACTGAAATCTTCTGGAAATTTTCTTTTTCTTTTTTTCAGGAAAGACACAAGCAGGAATGAGGTTGAGCAGTCAGGAGACAGGAAGAGAGGAAAAAGAAGTATTTTAATTTATTTTTATTTAGTTTATCACATTGGTCGATTGTCCCAGACCCGGGAAACAAACAGAGATATTTGGAATGTATGTGAACTTAGCTCCTGGAAGGTGACTGACCTAACCCTACTGTACCAGGATTAAGCCCTGTGGATTTCCATTTTAAATTTAGCTAGTTAACAATAAATATTTTAAAATGTCCTGTTCAAGAAAAATTAATTGTTGTTTCATCACTTCCTCTTTCAAAACAAATATTTAGATTTAATTGTTGATTATTTTTAAAATATTTTAAAATTCATAAACTACTTATTTCAATAAATAGCAAAGTAAAGTGAAAGAAGTATTAAGGTCAGTGACAAATATATTTCTTTGTTTCAGTTATCTATATATTTAATAGGAAAATATTTTATCTAAATCCTAAACATGTAATACTAATTATTTACTATGTGCAAAAAATAAATCACTGGCCAACCAAAAAAACTAACATTGTAAAAATGTAGCAGGGATGCCTTAAATTTCACTTGGAAATCATATTTGTACAATAATATACTTTGAAGTGATAAATATGAGCAGAAACAATGACATTTTATTAAAACAATTAAAATAGATCATGTTTTCTTGTCTTGTCAAGTTGAACATACATTTCTAACAAATATGAAAAAATTGAAACTGTTGAGTTGTTTGAAAATTATTATTGAAGGTGATCATTTCAAATACCTAAAATAATGTAAATCTAAAATATGTTATATAAATTAGATAGTTGCAACCATACCAAGGAAAAAAAGATTATTATCTAAAATCTTCCAAAACTTCTTAAAATTTATATAGAACAGAAAACAGCTGAATATTTAAATGTATTATTTATATATTAATATACATATTTTTAAACATACTAAAATTTAAGAGACTTCTTAATCTAAACAAAGAACAATCTCTTCTGAATGAAAAAAACAATAGTCACAAAGAACCTTCCTCCTCTTCATGCTGTCTTTTGAATACATCCATAGAAACTCCATTCCTTTTACTTAGGCTTTGATTGCTATTGAATTTGAGACTTCAGAGAACATTAGCACTCCAATATAATGTTTACACTTATATGAAAGTGTATTAATTTTAGAACTCATAAATGCCTTTTTGAGTTTCATTTCTGATATTTTTGTTTTGTTTTCAAAAATGTTTCAAAAAAATGTTTCTGAAGGAAGTGTCCAAAAGAAGAGTCACAAAATTGTAGCCATGGGAGAAGAGCTCTGAAAAGCACAGCAACATTTTTCCTAAGATCTATGTTTAATGTAGGTACTTCTTTTTGTACATAACCAAGTGTGACCTTGAATTCAGGAACTAGAAAAACAAGCGTAAAGTGTCTATCTTTCTTAAATAATACATGGTAATGCAGTCCTTTCATACTTCCACGTGGGCTAAGTGAGATATCCACTTAAAATGAACCACTTTGCAACACTGGGCAACTCTGTGTTCGGGGATGACCAAACGAGTGTTCAGCCTTCTGTCTAGACCCCTCCTGTTACTAATTATTTAAAACATTCTATTGGTTGGTTTTCCCTCTATCAATCTGAATTTTTCTCTTCACTCTACCACATTAAGTGCTGAGTCACTTGAAAACAGAGAAAAGGACTCAAAGATCATTCTCAAATTCTGGTTTGTGATGACCAGGAAATGAGAATGACACCAAAGAAAAGGAAAATTGGAAGAGCTGACATGTGCTAAGTGATGGATTACACCAATGTGACACATACCCTTATACACGGGCTGAGTCTGTGGTGCCATTATGTTATGACTTCCTGAGAGAACTCATCTTTAAAATTATTCAGTGATGGCAGCTTTGAGAAGAGTCAAGTTAAAGTACAGAAAGAGAAGGATGTTGCTTCAGAAAAAAAGATAGACGACTTGGCACAAAAGAGGATGATAATTTTTTTTCCTACTATCATTATCAAATTACCTTGTCAGACTTCTTTGCTCTTCATGTATTCAGATTTTGAAATTTATTATAATATTATCTTGATATATGTAAATTTGACATCCTTAATCTTTAACACCTGTTTCTGTCTTCTTTTTCCTTTTCTTTTCCGGAATTCTAAGCTGCAAAGTGATTTTCGCTTTGGATTTGGATTTGTTCCATCAAATTCCCATGGTTCATTGAGAAATGAGAGAACAAGATGAGGAGACCTGGAGAAGGGAGGGAGGGATGAGGGGCGGCAAGAGGGAGATCTTGTCCTAAAGAAAATTATACAGTTCTGAATAAATTTTTTTTTTTTCATATTGTATGTTTTTCTAACCACACCCTCCCTAATCCCTGGCTGCTTTCAGGTATAAATCTCTACTCCTCTTTAGGCAGTATTGCCTTCTAGAGACTTCTTTACTGTGAATTTAAATCAAATTCTTATTCTCTTCTTAATATGAATCTAAGTCTTTGTCTAATTTTACAATCAAAACTTTACCTTCCTCTTGAGAATGACAGAGAAAGTGTTGGAATTTTTTATTGACTTCAAGTCAGGACTATCTACTTCCTCAATATATTCCTAAGTCTGTTCTCAGAGGTGGATATAACTCAAATCAGTTATTTTACTTCAGATAGTAAAACCCTGTGTCGTGGGAAAATAACTTTTCGTTCATCACCTGTTTTTCACTAACCATAAATTGCCTTTAGCTTTACTGTCTCCTACCATTTCCTTCCTTCAGAGTAGGATTTCTACAACAGGGATGCAAATAGAGAAGAAAAAAACAATCTGAGTTTCAAGTTTCTGAAAAGATTTTAGAAAATACAAGGTGACACAACAGGATAAGCAATAAGGATTTTGAAACTTGCATCCCTAGATATTATGTCAAAAGCCATAATGGCTTTGCTACAGAATATAAAGTTAAGATTTCCAAAAATATTTAAGTTCATAATAATCTATAATTCTGTGAATAATGCAGTATATAATCATCATAGCATATACTTCTTTACATGTCCTACATAATCAAGTTTTCTGCATGACCTGTTTTCCCCTCCTCAGAGTAAATGAGCAATGCTCTGATTTGCTCATCTGGCGAGTACAACTGGCATTCTCTTACATTTTAGATTTATATTTTAAATTATTTATTTATCTTTAATAAACTGTAATTGATGTCTTTAATTAAATACTTTAATTACCTTTGTTGTTTCAAAAGGGCACATGGTACAAGCAGAACTCTGTAGCTCTTCTAGGCAAGGACAATGAAAAAACTTGGAAACTCTAGAAAGAGAGTATCTGGGTATTTTCCTCCAGGGATGATTAGCCTAGTGGCACTATGAAAGTATTTTCTTCTCAAATGATGAATTTTTTTTTTTCCTAAGGACCTGAATTTTAAAAATCTTACATTCACATTTGAGAAATATCTGATTGGTGACCCAAGAGGTCAGACAGGTTAGCGGCCTTAGCCACCTGGTGGGGGGTTGGGGTGGTGTTGAGAACTACCTTTGTGACATGTGATCACAAATTGCGTGGTGTTAATACAAAAGCCAATAATACAGAGAAATAAATTGCAGCAAGTATGAGAGGCAAGAGTGATCCCAGCACAAGAAAAAGAGGGAAAAATAGCAGCAGCAGAAAGAATAGAAAAACAGTGATATGGAAATAATAGCAAACTGCTGCTATGTTTTAGGAATTACTGCTTTCCAGATACAGTGCAAAGCACATGTGTTCATTTAATTAAAAACTAATTGTCTATTTCTAAAGGTAGAACTACGGATAGGTTCATTACCTTCTAAATGAGTGGATCTCAGAGAACAAATTCATAAGGTAGGAATAACACGAAGTCATGCTCCAATACCACTTCCCACCTGTCCTGGACTCAATGTGGAACAGAAAGGAGGATTAATAGAAGTTTATAAATGTTTAACTTTACAGGGAATGGATGGCACACGCTGATGGCAAAGAACTAAGTGGGCACTGGGTTGGCAGGCTGCAGGATCCTAAAACAATTGGGTTTGCCTTGTTGAGAAAGTTGAAGCAGAGCAATTTTTCCAGTGGATTTCAGCAGACACAGATGCATTGACTGAGACCACGTGTGTGTTCTGTTGATACATGTTGGCTTTAAAATGAATGGTCACAGAGTTGTGGTTTCTAACATGGGAAATTTTGCCAGCAAAATGGACTTTTAGTAATGCCTAGAGATATACTGTTTGTCATAACTTCTGGGGATCGGGCAGCTAGCATCTAGTGGATAGGGGCCAGGCATGCAGCTAAGCATTGCATAATGCACAGAATATTGTCCTTGACAAAGAAGCATAGGCACAAAATATTAATAACACCTTGTTAAGAAAGTTTCAGTAGCACCTCACTTATAGAGAACTGAATGAAGTTCTGACTTTAATTGAGAATATTCAAACATCAAGAATTAAGGTATTCAGAGGAGTTCATAAATCAATACTTTTGAATTATATTGCTGAAAATAATTCACAAGTGATCGATGTGTTCTGTATCACATTTGTGGTGTTGGTTAATGGGTACATACAGTTGTCAAACTCATTGCACAGCACATTCAAAACAGATATATTTCATTGCATGTCAATTATGCCTCAATAAAGTGGATTTTAAAAACAAAATCATAATTTTACACTTAAAACAGTATTTGCATTAAAATTCACACTGCCATGTTATTAATTCATGGTTTTCAGCAAACATTCATTCTTTATGGAGGATATTAGCATAAAAATATAAGTGGTCAGAAAAGAAACAAAACTTCCTGCCAACAGAGAGCTTACATTCTAATAGTGCGTCAATCTTTTTTTTTTTTTAATACTTCAGACCTAATTCCAGTGGACAATCTACTGAGCAAAGAGAGAAATTCAATTAAATACTACCATACGGAAAGGGATCTGGAAAGTGTGTTAGCCCTTCTACTAGGTTGAATAATAGCCTCCCAAAGATGCCCTCATCTTAAGAGCCAAAACGTGACTATGATCCATAACATATTTAAAAGGTACAATGTTGTGATTAAACCAAGAATATTAAAATAGAAATATTCAACTAGATTAAATTCATAAAGGTTCTTATCAGAGGGAAGAGATACAAATTTAATAAAAATATATTAAGGTGGTCAAAGAAACTCCAGGATGGAATGCAGAATATGACAAAGCAATCTAACTATATTACAAAATTATATAAATGTATGAAACAATCTCACTGAAGTTGCCGACCTAAATAACTTTGTGAAACTAAATGTCAAATAAACTGACCATAATCTTGTGCTCTAGATGAGAAAGTTTTTTCCTGTGGATATAAAAGATAAGAATTATGATGTTGCTATGCATGTATACCTGGGATGAACAATTAAGAAAGCTGATGACAAATTTTGAGAGCCAGGCTTCTCACTGTTGAGGTGGGAGTATATGGATAAGTAAGAGGAGTCTAGAATGATACATGTTGTAGTAGATTATAGTTAAGCACATGAGTATAAATTCAGGTTAGCTTAATATACAGATGGTTACATAAAACCACTACAATCATGGAGTGTGTCAAAGGGACATGGAAGTTAACTGAAAGAGTTAACATTGATCACAGTTCAAACAATTAGAGCAACGAAATAAAGAAGTATTGAATGGTAACCAAAAGTAAAAGACACATATCAATGTGTCTATCCTGATAAACAAATTTAGGAGAATAGATAGAAAAGTTTCCCATACAGAACAATTCCAAATTATTTAGATATTTTGTTTTCAGGGAAATAGAGTATAACTGTCCTCCTAAGTTTGGGTTATGCATAGTATTTTTTCTCCAAAGAGCACAAGAGAGAAAAGAGGGAAAAATAAAAAATTTATAGTAGAGAAAGTACTTGACAAAATCAGCAATTCATGTTGAACAGTTTACACTTGAGGCAATGTGATGAAAATGGCCATTACCTCTGTGGTCATTCACCCCAAGAGTCATACCCTTCTTGCAACCCTATAAAATAGGTAACATCAACGCTCCCTTTTTTTTAAGGGAAAGATGCAGGCAGGAATGAAGGTGAGCAGGCAAGCAGGCACAAAGAGAAAGGGGAAAGACACACATATTTTTACTTTAGTTTCAGTTATACATGGTGTTTGCCCCAACCTCCAGCCAAGGAACAGGACCCAGGTCCTTGAGATGCAAATGAACTATGCTCAGCCAGAGGCAGTTGACCTAACCACTACTCTACCAGGGTGTACCCACTGTTCCCATTTTAAAGATGAAGAAAGGTCACACAACTTGCCCAAAGCTTAAGCGAAGCCACATCAATCTGTGTCCAGGCACACGTTTATTGCTTGGAATGTGAAAGTCTGCGAAAATATGAGAGATCAAGAAATTAAAGAATTACGAGGCTCTTCAGTCACTGCAGCAAAATCCCAAGATTATATAGATAACCACTGGGCATTCATACAGAGGTATTTTCTAAGATCCCAGTAAGAAATTAGAAAGTCTATGTATAGGAGATGTTACATGTTCAATTTTTTTTTTAATTTTTTTCTCATACACACCTGCATCTAGGTAGTATGCAATTAGTTTGGCTAATAGAATATGGACACAGTGCATGCCATCAACTGGCTGAACCCATCTGTGTGAGGCTCTACTTTCTCTTTCTTAGCATGGTGGCAGGCAGGGTCAATTCAGAGGACTGAGTGACAGTTCAAGAAAATGATACTTGAATTACTTTGCGTAAGACTTCATGCTGAATGTTTTATTTAGATTGTGACATAAGTAAGAAATAAATCTTTATTGTGTTAAGTCACTGATTTTGGGGGATCATTTGTTCATTAACCAGCTTTAATTACCTTGCCTAGTCCAGGTTCCTAAAGCAAAAAAAGGAAAAATTGATGATGCAAGTAATACTGCAATAACTTTCCGTGTAAGGAGAATTTATAACTTCTAACTTCATTTGTACACTACTATTGTACCGGAAAATATTTAAGGTATAGAACAAAGATATGTATTGTATAAATGTATAAAATATATTTAAAATTGGGGAAAACTGAAGTAAAATTAAATCTAGAAAAGAATATGGAACAAAAGTACACAAAATGCTCCCATCATCTCCACTGAAGGGAAGTGAGGGTGAAGTGTCGTGACATGTGTGACTCTAAGCTTTCTTGGAGCCAATTTGAGAAGGCAATCACAACGAAGTTTGTTCTTCACAGTACTCATAAATGAAAGCAAATCAGTTGCCCTAGAGAAGCATGTTTATTCTAGTTCCAAGGCCAGAAAGAAATTTATCCTATGTATCTTCATAAAAATGAGACTGAGAAATACATATATCCTCAAAAAGTATATCCTCAAAACAACAATGCCACAATCCTCACAGTGAACTCAGAAATTAGTTTCATAAGTCTATTATTAATAAAACCCCTTAACATAAAGCAGTGAGAAGATGCTAAGTAATTTTCAAAGATACAGTTTTAGAGTACCCTTCAGTGAGAGTCTTCTTTAATAGAGGGATATGAAGAGCACTGGAAATTAAACATAACCTATTCTGTGTAATAATCTTATAACTAGTTGGAATGTTTAAGACAAGTGTTTATTGAAGTCAGCTGTAATTTACTCAAAGTGCATGAATGTTATTTTCAAGTCAATCCCGTTTTTATAATTAAAAGTCCAAAATGAGAAATCAAATACAAAAAGAAAAGCTGTGCTAGCATAAACGCATCTTGATAAACTATACTAACCATGTGGATGCCATCTCATTGTCTACAGGAACAAAGTGCAATTGAATGAATTCCTGAAGCTATTTAATAATTTAGTAGAAACAATCAGGAAATGCCATCACAAATTCAAAGAAACAAGTCAAGTTGGAGATGAAACATAAATGTAAGTAGAATCAGTAATATTTAAGTGAGAAATGTTAATTTTTTATTCATCTTATTAAAATGTATCATAAACTTTATGAATTTTAAAAATCATTCAATGAGTACCAGAAATGTCACAAAAGCCAGAAAAATAATTTAATCATTCATTGCTTAATATATTTCTGTAATAGTTTCTTACAGTTTTGGATTGCATACTCTTTGATCACCAATTCATATGACAGCTGTGTAATATTATTTTCTGTAGAGAAGACTAAAAAGATAATTCATTACTTCCCTTAGCAATTTTTAAATGATTCACAGTGTCATACTTTCAACTTCTTATAAGTAATAGCATGCACATTTTTTGAAGCTGTTCAAATGTGAAAAAAAAAAACTCTTAGAAGTTTCTTTCATATAAAGTTATCGTAATGCACCCTGGTGGCCTGGATAAATCCACTGCAGCATAGTTCACATACATCCCAAGGTTGAGAGTTTGAGACCCAGGGCCTGATGGAACAATCCGGATGAAAAACTAAATAAAATATAGTGCTTCATTCTCCTATCTCTCCCTGCCTGCCCTGCTACTTGCCTTCATTCCTGCCTCTACCTTTCCTTGAAAAAAAAGAAAGAAAGAAAAGCTATCAGATTATCAGATTTCAGGTAGTCTAAGGTTTCTTCTGATATGACTAACTTTAAATAGTATTTGAATTAATGATTCTTTTAATCAATTTGTCATAAAAATTCTCAATATGACATATGATGTGTTTAATGATAATTATACTGTCAACATTTCATGTTAACGTTCCATTAACACTGACCAAGGAAAAATGTTCTCAGTTATTCCAATGTCAACTAAAAAGTTAAAAAATAGGAGACAATTGAAATATCTTAATTCTCCACATTTTACAAAAATATGTGATGTTGTAAACTTAGCACCTGGGTCTTTCCCAGAGACATGGAAGAGGTCCGTATTGATATAGGACCCTAACATTGCAACATCCTGATTTTTCTAGTAATAGCATTTCTTTCAATAATAAAATGATGAACAAAAAAAAGCATTCTGAGTACTTTTGCCATGCTTTATATGCAAATAATATAAACCAAATGAATAACTTAGGAGCAACTTCTATATCCATCACTAACTTTCAGTAAATAATACATTTATAAGACACCTAAATTTTAAAATGGTCTCCATACTCATCAGACCAAGAAATCTAAAAGTGCTTTCTATCTACACTGCTACCTTTTATAGAAAATGTCAGTTCACTATTTATTCACATGTGGCCTTGCTTTTTATATTTGCCTCTATCACCTTAGCTACAATCATCTTAGCAACCATCTAATGATATAAAAGTGAGTCAGAGGAGACCACATATGGAATGACCAGAGGCCTCTGAGTGGCATGAAAAGAGAGCTAAACCAACGATTCTCTTTCTTTAGGAGGTTTGTTTTAAGTCTCAAGGCAAAAGGCAGAGTGATACAGAGGCTAAGAAATACAGACAATGTTATAGAACAAAGATAACCTGAGTATGGAAAACTGTAAATTGGGAAAATAGAAAATGGACACTTTGAAATGATAATAGTAGCAATAACAGATTTTAAAACTCAGAGGAAAAAAGTACGGAAGTAGTGACACAGAACTTGAATCAAACTATCATTGGGGTGCGAGCTCCCAGCAAGAGACAGTGGAGAATTATGCCTGGACAGCTACTTGCAGTCTTGCAAGCCAAAGGGATGATCGGAGAAAGGTCTTTTCGCAAGAGATGCTACCAGACTTTTCCTGCTAAAACCATAATTTGAGTTTTACAAGAGTAGAAATAAATACTGTGAAAGACTTCAATAACTGAAATTATCCAAAACTAAGGCATATCCAAAACTAAGGTAAAATAATAAAGCAGCTGGCCGTGCCTGTATAGATAAAGGACACGGACTTGTAGACAACATTAGAATATCAGGATATGAGACAACTAAGAAGTTCCTTGTCAATTCAGCAAAGAGTTATTGTTAACATTTCACCACCAGAGTATGTAAGTACCTCAAAAAACAAAAACGAAAACAAAAAAGTGGTGGGAGGGGTGGTTAACAAATCAACTATACAGCAGCTACAAAAAGTTGTCCTGAAGCCTTTGAGGAAATATAGATTTTTTTCCCTGGCTTTTTCAGTAGCCTTTGGGCACTGTGAAAATAAATTTGCCTGGTTGGTGTACCTTTATTTTAAAAACTGGATTTTTAAAGTAATTAAGGAGCGCTTGGAACATAAGCATTATGTGAAGGCTTCAGAATGTATGGAAGACTTCAATATGACGTCCTCACGTTGTTATTTATACCAGAAGCCTGGAGACTGTTCGTATCACACCAACTCTAGTGAAGTTGTTTAGGGAGAAATTATCCCAGATGCTACAAGAAGAGCAAGTTGTAGGTGCAAAGGAAAGCATTAAAGAAGATTCTCAACAGAATGTAGCTGTTTCTTAAGCAATCCCCCAAAGCACTGAAAATAGTATTAAAGCAGCAAGTGATTCCTCTAGTTCCTGAGGCAAGTCTTTCCTTTAAACATGGAATGAGGCATTCCTCACAGCTCTGTGGAAAGGAAAAAACAGAACTGCTCCTACAACTTCAGTATTTAAAGCCTATAGGGACTTAAGGAAACAAAAATCAGTGAAAATGCAACCTATAAAAGAAAATACGCTGAAGAACTCTTTGCTGGCTTCACAGCAACAAAATAAAGTTGTAAAGTTGATGTAACCAATTAAGTAACAATTAAGACACCATAGTGAGATTCTTAAAGAAATATTTGTAAAGAAATACTTAATAGACACGGCCCTATTATAATCCAGCTGATGTTAATGCTTATTGGAACTCCATAACTACTGTGAAATTGAGGAAACTCCAATAGATCTTGGAACTCTTAAGGGTAAAATGGACAGCCAAGAAGTTAAGGATGCATATGAACTTGTTACAGATGTTAGATTAATATTCATGAACTGCTACACAGATCAAGATAGTGACAATGGTAAAATGGTACAGAATGTTTTTGAAATGCAAAAGGAGAGGGGAGGAGAGGAGGAAGAGGGGGAGGGGAGGAGGGGCGGAGGAAGAGCAGGAGGAGGACCAAAAAATCTTAGCAGCTGCTGGAAGCTCAAGATAAAGGCCAAATCTGCTTTCTCAAAGATTCTAATTTAGCAAGGGAGCAAGAGTAGAGAGAAGCAAGGCAGTATTGATATGACTATCTTAAAAAACATGACAGTGTTGAAAATAATTTTGATCAAAACAGTTTTTTAAGTTAACTATCAACTTAAGATTAATGATTGATGTTATTTTAGATATATAATTGCACAAATAAAAAAATAAGTTGATGTTGGGAATCAGTGTTCTCCTTGTGGAAGGATAAAAATATAAAGTACAGCTAGTCCAGAAAGGCCTCTGTGGAAATGCATTAATAATGGAAGTAACTGGGAAGACATAATTTCTAAAATGTCCATATGCATCTGCATTATCATGTTTACTTATACGCAGATGTGTCCATGTGTATCCACAGGGAAGCAAAAACTTCTCGGTAACAATGAACACACCTAACAAGCAGAAGTTGGTTTGTTTTTGTTTTGTTTTGTTTTTTTAATTTATATTCTTAAAGGAATAAAGAGGCAAGCAGGAATGAAAGCAAGTACACAGAAAGAAAGAAAAGGAAGAAATATTTATTTATTTAGTTGTCTTAGTTCCAACTGCCTACCTGCCCACCCTCCTGCCTCATTCTGTCCCAGCTCCTAGTCTGAAGCCCAGGTTTTTCGGATGTATTTGGACCAAACACATGTAGGCTGCAGACCTAACCACTAAGCTCCAGACCTTGATCTTAAATTCCATTTCCAATAAAATAAAACAAAGGTTTTTCAAAGAAATGCTGACTGGGGAAGGGTAGGTGCAAATGGGTCAGAAATATCTTGTTATGAAGTGAAGTATAAAAGTACTAAAAATGAAAAGATGGGATGTGTAACAAGG
Organism: Solenodon paradoxus; assembly: GCA_004363575.1. Classification (NCBI taxonomy): domain Eukaryota; kingdom Metazoa; phylum Chordata; class Mammalia; order Eulipotyphla; family Solenodontidae; genus Solenodon; species Solenodon paradoxus. The sequence goes on along the minus strand of RJWH01000517.1, from coordinate 109,165 downwards.
ATAGAATCAGCTGTTCGGTGAGGCTATTTTTGGGCAAATCTGGGGAAAACATGAGCACTAAAATACTGACGTAGAGTCATGAATCAGAAACACTGAAAAATAGTAATTCATTAGTTTGTATCAACCATAGACACATAAGTAAATAAATAGTGGAGCAGAGAGGTCTTTTGTATGTGGCTAAATGCCAAAAGGCAGCTGGCAAGTATGGAGGGAAATCATTTTGCGATCATTAGGATAATGATCAGGCAAAATACATAAAAAGTCTATGGGGAATTTTTTCTGAGAACTAGAAGATTTTCATGGTCTTAACATGTCTTCCATGGAGTGCTTTTAATTGCAAGAAAGGAAAAATAGTAAAAATGCAGTAAAAATAATTGGACAACACTTTGGGTAATTCACAATAATATCAGTAACAAGGAACAGATGGACATACTCTGACTTCAATAGTGATGCCCTTAAAGGACACAGATAACATGTGGGCATCTCGTCAAGAATGTAAAAACTCAATCTACTCATAGGACACATCAGACAAACACATTTTGTAAGGAACACTATATTCCTAGCCCATTTGTTAATGTAACACAAATTTATTGATTACCCACAATAGGATGTGATACAAAGATAATTAAAACACAGTCCTGTTTTCTTAAGAAATATAAGTTATAGTAAGGAGCTAGGATGTAAATAATTAACTATAATGTATGAGAATATTAGGTAGGCTAACTAGAAGTGGGGTGCGGGCAGTGCTGGAACAGGATTGGTGCTCCAACAAACAAGGCCTTACAATATCAGGTAAAGCACTGACACAGATCAGGGACCAAAGGACACAGGCTAATACAAAGGAAGCTTTACAGGCACTGAAAGGGCCCAGGAAACAATAAGGTGACACATCTCTGCAAATGTGCTCATCTCCCAAACTAGCTGACAACACAAGTGCAATAATTCAGGTACCTACACTCTACCTCATTGTAAGAAACTTAACATAAAATTGCATATGGATTTATTCATTAATAGACTATCTCCTAGAGATCCCCACCCAGAAACTCCCCTAGAGTGGAGTGAGGAGGGGCAGCTAGAGCAAAGACCCCTCATAAATATGGGCACCCTTAGTAGAATGTGTGTGGGCTTTCACTTGAGCCCCACCCACCTCTCCTATTTGAGAAGTGTACTTTCCTTTACTTCACCCTGCCACTTTTCTCTTTGTTACAGATAAAAACTTTTCTTTTACCCTCAACGGGCTGTGTCTGCAGTGATTTTTATCCACATTTATCCATGATAGGCACAAGAACCAGCAGATCGCACACTAACATGACCAACTATTTAAGAATACTTTAAGATTAAATTTTAAATGATCTTAAAGGAAAGAGAAGCTCCTTCACAGAGTTTTAAGAAGGTTTTGTACGGTTTTGAAAAATATAACAGGAGATATAAGAAAATAAGATATTCTAAAAAGAAGAAAAAAGATGAAGAGTAAAATATACAGCTTGATAAAGTGAGCTTTTTTTTTCTTTTATAACTTTTATTTCCAGTTGTCATTTCTAAATCATTCAGGTTGGCAGAATATTTTCCAGCCCTAAATGCCTCAATGGAATCACATTTTTCCCTTTCCTGAAACTAGATTATTACCCCCCTCTACAAATGTAGAATTTAAAATAAAAGGTAATACATCTGTAGCACACACTAAAACTTTGCAGTACAGTAGCAGAAAATTCTACAAACTTAAGACCAAAAACAAAAAAAAGAAGGAAAGGAAAAAAAAGAAAACTTGTTAACCTGAGTTTTTCAATGTAGGAAAAATATGATTTCATCACTAAACAATTTATTTTTAAATAAACTCTAACCTAGTTCTTAAAAATCTAATATAGTAGCTGTTGAAAGAAATGACAAATATTGTACTTTAATTTTTAGATATATGTTCTGTATAATGTAATTTCAGTCTCCAAAGACTCATGTGGGTCTGGAAAGTACATTCCTCATTCTATGATATATACCCTACTCACTACTTAAAATAATTGGATTTTATTTTGAAAATATAACTTTGGAGTAAACCTCATGTCCCTAAAGATGTTTTCTATTTTGTACCAATCAATTCGTGAAATGTCTCATTTCTCTTAAAATTTATTTTATACCAAAAGAGTATCGTATTAAGTCAAAACTTTCTCTACTATGAGTCACATTTTTCTTACAAGCTATTATGATTGAATTTAGATTGTTAGGCTACATGTAGTATAAGAAATTGTATGTGATACCAGTTCCAGGTTTCTACTCCTGTATAAGAAATTACCCCCAAACTTAGCAGCTACAAACACGATTATATTCCTTTATAGTTCTGCAGGTTAAGGGTTCCAATGGACAGTTCTTGTTTAACATACCTCATAAAGGTGTAGGCAAGTCATGACTGTGGCTGGAGACACTTGAAACCTTCTTTATTCATATATCTGGTGCCTAAGCTGAAGGATGGCAGGAAGAGCTAGTGGTATGTGGGCCTTTCTTCTATCCTTCTTTCCCCTCTTCCTTTTCCCACTCCCACATGACTACCCTAAATCCTTAGCTTGGGCTTCCTCATAGCTGTGACAGTTTTAGGTAGTTAGATCTTTTATGTGGTGGCTGTCTTCTCCCAAGAAAACATCCTAAATTGGTTGAATACAAACTGTAAGACTTTCAATGAGTCAGCCTCTGAAATCTCAGAATATCACTCTATTGCATTACTTTGGTCAAGCAGGTCACAAGGTCAAGAGAATTCTAATTAAATCACATCTTTCAATGGGAAGAGTTACAAAGACACTGTAGCCATCTTTAATTTACCATAAGACCTATTCAGAATCGGAATAGCATCAGATTTCTTTAAACTTCTTCCTTCTGTAGTGAATTTAATAAATAAAAATTAGAATAAAACCCCTAAACTTGAGATATGTTAGGTATCTAACCAATTTATTAATTGATTAGGAAAAACATATGGAAAGTAAAATTTTCCTTTTTGCTGTGTTTTGCCTTTTGATGAAAATATTCTTCAGAAAATATTTAAGTAGTTATCAAGAATGTGCTTTATGACTGATATCCAACCATTCATTTAATACAAAGATCAGAAATCATGAGGAATAAATTATCTCTGTCACTTTTAATCCTATTCCAATTTACCTCCTAACTTATCAAGAGCATCAAAAAGTTACAAAGTGCATTTCTCTGAGAGTGCTCAGCAGTTTCCCAAAGTATGCCAGCTGCTATAATACCATCAAATGGTAACACTCTGCTTCCAAGTCTTTAAACGATTATGTTCAGCACAACCATCTTCATTATAGACGGAGAATTATCACAGATATACAATTTGAGAGAAAAACATATAATAAACTCAGACAAATTTTAAATAGCTTTGACAAATTCCCAAATGTATAGATTAATGGAGAAAATCTGTGGCAGATGATTGCCCTAAATAAACAAAGCAACCATGTAAGTCCTAGGTGTGTATTCAAGTTATTTATTACTTCATAACAGACTATTTCAAGATTAATCAAGAACAACCATTTTGGCATGTCTTGGTGACCTAGCAATTAAGTCTGTGGTCTCTGGCCAGCAAAGCCTACCTACATCCTAAGGACTGGGGTTCACAACCTAGGGCCAAGAGAACAACCAAGATGATCAACTAAATTAAAATAAAATAAATGTTTCTTCCTCCTCTCTCTCCCTGCCTGTCTGCCTACTTGCCTTCCTTACCACCTGTACCTTTCCTTTACAAAAAAGAAAAGAGAGAACGACCATTTTATTACATCTCACAAATATGTAGATAGTCATCTTGGTCAGGGCTAAATTGGGTAACTCTTCTCTACATACTATTGACAGATTACTCAGTGATATTCCACTGACAGCTCCACCGGACTGGAAGGTCCAAGATAGCTTCTCTCACATATCTGACATCTAAACCAATGCCCGCCTTCTTTCAGAGGATTTTTGGAGACTTTCCAGGAGACCTGTCCAGTGATATAGTCAAACTTTTTACATGAAGGCTCAGGATTCCCAGAGAAATTGTTCTAAAGACAGGAAAAGAACTTTCTAATAATATCAGGCCTGGACAGGACACTAGTACAGCATCACTTCTGCTAAATTCTCTTGGTCAAAATCCAGATTCTGGGAGAGAAGGCATAGGCCATATTACTTGATAAAGAATTATAGCTACTTTCATTTGTCAGAGTCCATGAAAAGGTAGATGATTCTGAAGCCATAAACTAGAATCTCTCCTGAATGTTCCTTTGGAGTTAGCTATAAGCAGATACACAGAGGAGACTCAATGAATGTAAATTTGAGCTAACAATAGACTAAATATACAGGGGTTATTATTTACATTAGACAGGAAAGGAGGACCCAGAAATACAAAATGCGAAAAAGTTTTCCCAGTTATAGTTAAATCAAAATCATTTAATACATAAAGGCAGCCCAGCAGAGCCGCCAGTCAAATATCACTGAATGACCATCCAGCAGTATGTAGAGAAGAGTTGCCTAATTTAGCCCTGCCCCAAAATGATGATGTACATATTTGTGAGATATAACAAAATGGTTGTTCTTTTTTTTTTTTTAAAGGAAAGCTACAGGCAGTAATGAAGGGCAGTAGGCAGACAGGCAGGAAGAGAAAAGAGGAAGAAACATTTATTTTTATTTAGTTGTTTCCATTAGTGCCTTTTAAAAAATTGAATATCATATACACCTTATAGATTAGGAGGAAAATACCAGTTAATTAATATCTACTCAATTATAAGTTACTTTTAGAAATAAAACTCACTAATTTTTAAGTTGTGGTTGGGGGGAGACATGGTTTTTCTCTTTCAAAAGTGAAAGAAAGATTTAAGTGTCAAAGCAAGACTTAGGTATTCTTTCTTTGACTTTACTTCTGCTGTATAAATGAACTATCTGAGGCAATAAACACACTCTCACAAAGGGATAACCTAAAATTTAGCAGAGCCTTCCACAATCTAACCTAATACCATGTTCCTGGTCTCCTTTATTACTGGTTTCCTCAGAATGCTCACTAGTCAAAGACCATGAGAAACACCTGCAATTGAACAAGCCAGATTTATTACTCATTGCAGTAAGACTGAATGCCATAAGGAACTGTGAGTTTCTCACCAAGATGTTAAGACTTAAGGGTTTTCTGTGACTTTGGTTATCTTACTAAATCTTACTTAGGAGAAAGAGAAACTAGCCCAAGTTAAGGTTATAACTGGTAAAGAAACATGTCATTATATTAAACTGGATATAGTGATATGTGGTCACTTTTGTGGCTTCGAAAATGTGTTTTGTCTGTGTTCAGATATGGTAATAAAGTGATCTCATAATTTTCTTGATCCATTATTGATACAGGTTAACTTTGCCTGATGCTGATGTCATGTGAATTTGTGTTTGGTACGGTAACACCATTTTCCTATTCCAAATTACCTCCAGATATCCGCGGCTGTTTTTCTCTTTCACACGTCAAACAAGCAATATCATATTGTCCTTAAGTTTTCTCTGCCTTTTATTTTTTCAGAAACGTTTAACACTTCAACTCAGTTTTCTCTCTGACATCGTTTTTACGGTATGTCTGGTTACCTGCTTTTAATTTTCGTTTCCTAGAATAAGAGCAGCACAATTTATCAGTACTAACAGGTTAACTGCAAATCAACACCACCTAGCATTTAATCACCAAAAAAGTTTACTTTCCTCTTCCATAAATGACAGCACACGTGATTAAAATGCTTCAATAAGTTCACTAAAATCGTTCTGTAGGTAGGTCCCAAATCCCAGGCAGGAACTCACACAAGAACTCAGTTTTTAATGAGTCACTGATAGGAAGAAACGACTTGTGTTTTGCGCTTCCCACAACCTGGAGTGAAACTACATTTCCAACAATCCTTCAGGACCAAAGCGCCGCAACATTGTAAACTACATTTCCCACAATTCTCGAAGACCAACCTTTTTTTTTCGTTTTCCGCGGGCTCTGCCCTATTTCCCATCTTCCCGTGCGGCGCCTGCCCCCGGAGGAGCAAGGTCGTGAAAGAAGGAAGACGTCTGGTGCCGCCATTCGTCTTCCCTCGGTCTCTGCGTCTTTCGCAGAGCTACCGACGGCGCTATGTTGGGCCAGAGCATACGGAGGTTCACAACCTCTGTGGTCCGTAGGAGCCACTATGAGGAGGGCCCAGGGAAGGTTAGTGTCCTGGGGGCTCGCCGTCTTTGGGGGAGGGAGCTCCTGCCTGCGAGTCGTGAACCCCCAAATACACCCAGGCTCCGTAGAAAGGGTGATGGGAAGCCAAGAATTTGCGCTGGGACCTCGATTAGCATTCTCCTTGCCCCAGGGACCAGATCGCGACCCTGGCCCCTCGCGTGGCCGTGGACAGGAACGAATAGGTAGATCCTGAGGCCTCACCTCACATTAGCGCGCCCGGCTCTCCAGCCCACGCTCCCGCAAGGTTCGGCTTGGGGGTCCTGGAGCCCACCGCTGCAGGCACTGTGACTTCAGGCCAAGCTGGAGGTCACCCGATTTGCACTGAAGGTCATTGGGAACTAATGAGGAAATGAGGGACTCGGGTTGAGGGTCGAGCCTCAGAGTAGTTCACTAAATTAGAAATATCAGCCTATTTGATTGAGGTTGTGTCTCGCCTATGTAGAGACACCTGGCAGTAATAGCTTAACGAGAGTTAGAGGAGGCCTAGTAAAGGACTAAGTGTGGAGGGAGAGAGAGGCTACTTGATTATGAGAAAGGTAAACTTCGTAGTGTCTAGTTTACAATAATCATCTGGAACAGTGCGGCATACTTTCTAAAATGGCTGCTTTGGAGAGTAAATATTTTTCTGTGTTTTCTAAAATAGAAAACTTAAACTTTACACCTAATCCTAAGGACGGCCTGGTGCTTAGTAAAGACGTATTTTTACTCTCTGGTGTTTTATGTGATGAAGGTCAAAGATGATTGTAATGTTTTAAGATGTGCTCTGATACATGGTATCTATAACTTGATTGTGTAAAAAATAATGCTTGGCATTCCATTGTTTTTTAATCTGGATAAAAATCGAAGGTTTAAAGTTTTATTTTTTGTTGATTTTTTTTTTTCCCCAACAGAATTTGCCATTTTCTGTGGAAAATAAGTGGCGGTTATTAATTATGATGACCGTGTACTTTGGATCTGGATTTGCTGCACCTTTCTTTATAGTAAGACATCAGCTGCTTAAGAAATAAAGGATGTTTAGTTCATTCTTAAAGGTAATTAATACATTTCTAATCTTCACAAAGCAACGCATTCTCTTACTACGCCACCCCAAAGTCACAAATAATGTGTGCACAGGCCTGAGTCCTGACCTTAAGTGTACATATGGCATTAGTGGAGACAGGTTAATAAAATTCTGAAGTATTTTTTTTGCCCGACAGATAATAGCCAGTATTTATTGACTATAACTGTTTGTCAGACACACTTTACTTTATAATCTCACATAGTTCCCTAGCTAGCTTGTGTAGTAGATGACAGTAACTTGGTCTGAAAAACAAAGGTGTTAAGTTGCGTAATATCACATAGTATTGATCGAGTTAGGGTTTTTACCCAGGCAATCTTTCCAGAGCTCACACTCAATTAGGTAAGGTCCTAGGAAATTGATAGAATAGTTTATCTCAGTGGGGCATATAAGCCCAAAGGAATCATGTGTCTTGGGAGGTTAACATTTTCTCTATATGAGGAGAAAATATTTGTTTTACTGAATAGTTAGCTGGGTTTACTAAAAAAAAAAAAAAATCATGTAAAGATGATTGGAATAAATTCTAAAATATACTTTGGGGAAAAAAGACTATTAATCATAGTATAGAAGGGAAACGATTTATCCAGTCTGTTGATATGGAAGGTTTGGATACATATGATGAAGCAAATCAGTATGAATAAAGTCATGATACTGTAAACGCTTTCTGATGTACCAGCCATTGTATAATGGACATAACAATGAAATTACATGATATCTGTAAAAAATGTTTGTCTTTAAATTTTGTGTGTGTTTATTCACAGATACAAAGAGCATTTTAAGAAGTGCAGCCTCTGGAAACCAGATTGAACTCGACTTCAGCATAATATGTTTGTAAATAAATTTAAGGCATAAACCTTTAATGCCTCTTCACTGAAATATATATAATAGAGTGTGTGCTTTATTTGAGTCTCCTTATTGGTTTCTTGATTAAAATATGTATATAGTTTAGCTTTTTTCTTTGTCTTCAGTTCTTAGATTTTATTTAAATTTTGATTCTTAGTTCAGGACTTTGTTAGTAATTTATGTTCTAAGAGAGAAATGCCCTATAATAATATTTTTTTAACTTAAAGGAAAAAAAAAAAATGCTTCCAGTTTTCCCTTCTATTTTGAAGGAGTAAATTGGTTTTTCTCCATGACTGATAATTAATGAGGGGAACAATTAGTATATACAGACTGAAGTTCCAGAGCTTCATTATTTTCCTATAAACCTATAATTAATAAAAAGCTGTTATTTTTGCCTAGATGAATGTACTACTGAATGGTATTACTCCTTTTTAGAATAAATAAAAGATATTTGAAATAGAATATAATAGCATGTAGGATAAAAATACAGAAAATACTCCAAATTTGTTCTAGAGCCGACTACTAGAAATAGATTAAAAGATGAATGGCTGGTAATTGTATTAGTGAATCAATATAAGTAATGAGATGCTGCTTGTCACTTTATTAGGGCAGGGAAAAACTAGTTACTAAAATCTTAATTGCAGTTTGGTTACTGTTGGAATACTGCTGGTGTTAAATACTTCATTTTCTTAAAGATTTTTACTATTTTCTTGTGATACGCTCTTCACTAACCACCTGGCAACTTGCTTAAATGTGAAAGCAATCTTACTTTGATTGTCCAAATACTACCTTGTACTTAGATATGTCATTTTTGATTATCCATTGATGAACCATTTGACATCTGTATTTGGAAAGTTACTGTGAAATATTATCTTTGGGAAAAGTAGAAGGAAGAATTGAGGGTTCATAGATTCATTCTGAATTATTGGTTTAAATCTTTGACAATAAATTACAAATTTAACTGTCCTAGAAGGAAATAGATATAATACAGCACATACCTCATTATTTTGAGACTCAGGCTTTATAAGTCATAATTTATGACAAATACTAAATGATTGTTTTTTCTGATTTAACTGACATCCAGAATTCAAAATAGCAATGGTGGGCAATAAGGTCTAGGTAGAATAGTTGGATTGAGTTTGTTTTCATAAGTTAATGGAGGGAAAAGCCTTTTTCTTGTCCTACAATAGCACTGATTTACCCATCCCTGTAAAGACTCCAGACTGATTTAAGTATGTAAGTTTATTAATGTGTTAGAAGCCATACGACTATTTCTATATTAAGAGTTTTCCAGACTGAGGTGGCTTAGATTTGAAGCTAGACTTGACTGTTGGAACAGTCATTTCCTCAAATAAGATATTATTGGGTAGCTGTAAAGACAAAATTGTCTGAATTTAGACATTTCCTTAGACTTCTGTAGGTATTTAATTGAAACATGATTAAAGAACTAAAGTGGGCTTTAAGTAAATGGTTCAAATCGATCCCTAAGCCATCCTTCAGTTATAAACTAATACTTTTAATTCTAGAAATAGTTCTAGCCAGCTCTTCAGCAGATATTTCAACCTTACTATGCAAAATGGTACTGAAATGCAGATCTGGTCATGTAAGTCAGCTGCATCAAAATAAACTTTCAGCTCCTTAGCAAGGTAGTTATTCCCTAATTGCTTCTCTTGGTTACATAGTTGTAGTTTTATGTAATACCTACATGTCTACTTGGGTGCCATCTCTTCTGTAAAGGCCTGTGGAGCTTGAAGATAGTTACTGCAGCAAAAATCATCCCTACCCTAATTGAAATACCTTGGGTACTCTCTTATGTCCTTGAGCAAAAAAAAAAAAATTAACTTCTCCACATCTCTGATTCTTGAATTACAGAGTTACATGTCAACTCAATGATCGTTTAAGGACTCTTTCAACTTAAAACAAATTATACCTACAGGTACAAATACAAATGTCGCACAAAAACCTGACTCAGGTAATGAAAAAATCTCAACATTTCTCGTATGTGGATAGGAATCAGAATAATGGAGGTAAATAGCTATCATTTTTCAAAAATTTTTGAGATAGTTTTGAGAAGCTAACTTCTAGGTATTTTTACTTTCTCATTTTGGTGGGCTCACTCACCTGCTAAATACTTTAGTGAAAATTAGAAAAAAGAGTTCCTTCTAAGTGGACACAACATCAATCATGTCAGGGCACATGTGCTTTCTTCTTCCAGTCACCTTTGTTCATCGAAGACAGTACAGTTATGTACTATTTCAAAAAGTCATCTCAAATATAGTTTTTATATTAGTAAAATTCACTGCCCCAACCAATTTTCTCATATCTGACAAAACCAAATATCACAATAGTTAATACTGAAGTATTCAGGATTTTTATAGGGTTGTATGTCCTCTAGAAAAAAGCTTTGTGTGTTTTCCTTGCTGGATTGCAAAACTTGGCACCATACTTGGTAAATATTAGACTTTCATGCGATACATGCAGATAGATGAAGGTAGGATGAATACTAGTTGGGTTTAATAGTTTTTCCAAATATGTGAGGAACCAGTCTAGGAAATTGTCTACCTGATACTTAATAGGAGTTGATGTGTTAAATATACATTGATAAATTTATCAGGTTTACATCTTAACTCTAATGCTCTCAAATTAATATTAAAATTCCTCTTTCTGAGAGCTTTTCTCAATATAGTTCTATCTATAAAACTGCGTAGTGTGAAATCGCTATTCATGCTCAAGTTCTCATGCTAACTACTAAAATCAATCACACTTTCCCCAGACAATTTATATTAAGTTGAACTATGTAAAATTAATATTTCACATTTTTTACCTAGATGATTATTTCTGATGGTTCGGTTGTCATAATCACTTTTTTAAGCTACTGAACCACATCTGTCATTCTTTCCCTTCTTGTATGTATCTATTTGAGGAATACTAGATTTTCACACCCCCAAATATTAAGTTAGTTATATATATTCAAAGTAGAACTGATTCTGTTTATCGTTATTTTATCATGAAATACAAGGTAATATGAAAATCTCAAATGCTGACTTTTCTCCAACTGTCAGAGCTTCAATTAGAGTATAAAAATATTTTCAGAGGCACACAATAGGATAAGCTTACAGCAGGATTCTGGCTTATAATGTTGATTTTTACGGGATTTAATAGTCTGAATAAAGTGTCTAGATTTTAGAAAGGTGTTCTAAATATTCCCAAGTTATAGAAAAAAGGAGACTTCCCACTATAGACTGAACGTCTTGTGTTTTTCCAAAATTCATATGTAGAAACTTAATCTACCAATGCGATAAAAATTGCAGGTGAGGCCTGTGGAAGTGATTAGTAGAACATAAGTTTAGAGACTTCATGAGTGGGGTTAGTGTCCTTACAAAAGAGACCAAGAATTTCCTTACTTCCTGTTATTCAAGGACAGAAGAATGGTCATCTATAAAACTAGAAAGCAGGAGTTATTCACACCTTGATCTTTGACTTCTCACCCTCCAAAACTGAGAAATAAATTTGTTATTTGTAGGTCACCTCATGTTTAGTAAGCACTATGTTACAGCAACCTGAATGAACAGACACCTCCTAAAGCTGAGTGTTTCCGTATGTGCTCTGAAAAAACATTCTTATTGGCAGAGAAGCAAATTCACCTATAAACTATGCATTTAATGTAACAGAGACAGATTTTAAGTTACTTGAAAATAGATATGGGAAGGATAAATCAAATAAATGTGGTCAAACTGTATAGTGGAGGAAACTAGATTTTTGGTGGTGATCATAATGTAGTATGAATAGGTGTCAAATTATAATGCTATACACCTGAAATCTAGTATTATAAACCAATGTTATATCAAAAATATATGTGTGTGTATATGTATGTATGTATATATATACATACATATATATTTCAATATAAGACAAAAAAAAGGAAAGGAAAATGGCATTCAGACCACAATCATCTCTGAAAGCCTATACCCAAATAGAAAATTAAGCAGAGATGGGTACAGGAGCAGAGCAATATACATTAGGGCTGGAGGTAGGGAGACTACAGATGTTGGTAGACAGATAAAAGCACTCTCAAAAATCAGAGTCACTTATACTGAGAATAAGCTTCAGATCTTATAGACTGGGACACTTGAATACCTGGGAAAATGAAAGGAAAGGACTTAAAAATTATCAGAACTCAATAGAAGTTTCAAAATGGAATTAGCAAGTGTCAGGGACATGTACGTTTGAAGGCTTGCTGGTAATTGAATAAAGGGAAACAAGAAGGGGAAATTAAAGTTCTTACAAAAACAAAAAGTCACGAAGTCAGAAGGCACACCACACACACATTGGTTAAAGAAAATTTCACCACATAAACTAATATTTCACTGTCAGAAGAGAATGCCAATGAATTGAAAAACCTCTTCAAACTCACTTTGGTTACATATAACTATATTACTAGTAGCAGAAAATAGTATTTCAAAATGAATAGCCTATGACAGCATTCATACAAAGATAGACTTGACTGAAAATTGAATAAAGAAACTGAAGGAAAGACATAAAACATTTATGCAATAAGAACAAAACTAGGATATCGAAAGGTAAATTTTTATAGTGAAATAGACAAAAATCTTAGTGATGAGTTAAGACAAATACATATACCTGTAAAATACAAACTCCTATTAAAATATAGAACATTACCTTAACTGTAGAGAGTTCCCACAGGTCACTTCTCAGTCAACCTCTATCCCCATCTCTCAGAAGCTATAAATTTTCTGATTTTTTTTTTACCATGTATTACTTTAGCCTCTTCTGGGACTTCCATAGATTATATAATTCTTTTTTGTATTTAAATATTTTATTTAAAAATTTTTGTCATCAGAAATTAACTCAAACATATAAAATAAGATATGTATGTATTTAAAATAATTTTTGGTACATTTAACTCATCTCATTTTTTGAAGGTGCATTGTATCATAATAGTATATAAGTTTAAGATGTGCAGTATTGTAAATCAATGCTTGTATATAATGTATTAAGTTTAAGCCTAAACCTACACTTAAAGAAACTATAAAAATAAGAGAGGATGGTGTAAATCATTAGAAGATGGAAATAAAAATTAGAGCAGAAATAAGCAAAAATAGAAATTAAAAAACTATTCAAGGAATCAAGAAAATCAAGAGCTCTTTCACCAAAAAAGATAAATAAAATAAAACCATCAGAAAGACACAAAAAGAGAAGACAAAATCAGAAATGAAAGAAAAGTTATAACATTACAGAAATACAAAGGATGGTCGTATGATATTATGAACAGATTGATAATCTAGAAATGGACAAATTCTTAGAAACATACAATATTCTAAGACTAATCAGGAAAAAATTGAAAATCTTCATTCTGAGTAAGGAAATTAAAATAGTATTCAAAAATCTCCCAAAAAACAAAAGTCTAGTAGCAGATGTTTCCTCTAGTGAATTCTATCAAATTCCAAGGAAAAACTAATAAGAACGCTTCTTAATTTTTTCCAAGACATTGAAAAAGAAGGCAAACTACCAAGTACTTTTTTTGAAGCTAACATTACCCTAATTCCAAAACCAATCAAGGATATCACCAGAAAATAAAATTACAAAGTTTATGCAAAAATACTCAACAAAATACTAGCTGAATTTGACTCATTAAGAGAATCATACCACAATCAAGTGGAATGTATTCCAGGTATGGTTCAACAAAATACAAATCAAATGTGATATACCACATCAAAAAAGGGAGGATAAAAGTCATATAATCATCTCGATGCAGAAAAGGCTTTTGATAAGATTAAAAACACCCTTTTATGTTAAAAACCAACATGTCTTGAATTAAGCATTTTGTTTTGAAATTTTGCAAGAAATTTTGCAAGAAAAATTGCAAGAATATTATGATATTCAGCCATATAAAATATATTTTATATTCTTTCATATATGATTTTGTTTTTATATACAAAGTTTTCAAAGCATAAGGATATTTTAATTATACCTACTAAATGAAGTTATTTTAGCAAATATGAGTATTAGTATCAGTTCTAGGATTGTCAAAGCGTTCGCAGAGAAAATCTGACTTAAGTTACAGATAACAATACAACTGGCGACCTATGGAATAAAATGATATATGGAATAAATGATTGGCATCAGATAAGGTGAATCAAAATATTTTTCTCAGAAATATCTTAAGTATAATGTTGAGAAAAGTCAAAATACAATGGGAAAAGTAAGATTAAAAGAATGAATTATTCTTAAAGGCAACTGCTATGTTTATAGCACAGTCTCCGATAACCACTAAGAACTCAATGTTTGTGGAAGTGAATTAAATGGAAGAGCATTCCAAGTATAGAGAATAGCTGAGCATCATTGAGATATGATAATAAGTAACACTTCAGAAAGTATGAGTGGCAAAAAGGAAGTCGTGGTGGTGAGAGAGGCGTGTTGATGTAAGAACTTAAGGTTTAGGACTGATGGTATCCTGCAGTCCTTTACAATTTTGAGCACGTGGGCGACGAGTCAGATTCTATTTGTGACTACCTTCCTAATGGTTTAGTAAGAAGAAAAATGTGGGAAAGAAAAATAGCTAGGAAAAAATAATAATTGGAATATGAGAGTTCAATCAGAGCATGGACATTAAAAATAGAAGGGTAGATTATTCAGTATAAGATATATGAAAATGAAATACAAAAACCTTTGATGCTTCCTGTTGAGTCTAATGATCTCTTTATTATATCTTTCCATTTTGTTAGATTCTTTAGCAATTCTTCTGTGTTATGTACACATGCAAAAACCGACTTTACATTACTTTACAAAAAGAATTGCGAGTCGAAAATTCTTCAAGAGACCCATCAATGTGAAAAGTATTTTGGCTTCTCTATCTTCACAGTTAATTTAATACTAATCAAAATCTAAAGGCCTCTATATTCTAAGGCCTGTGGTAAAATCTTTTGATGTCTTGAATGCTTAGCACCTTCTCTGGCATTATAAAATAACTTTATAGTGCCGTTAATCATATGACGGCAAGAGGCAGTACTCCACGGAAAGCTCATTTTAATATTTAATAAGATGAACGTTGAATTCTAAAGTTGAAGGCAGCCGTATTTGCATAGGATACCAGTACATCATCAAAGCAGAACTCTAGGTGCCCTGCCCAAGGAGTTACTTGATAAACACATATTCATTTCGCTTGAAACCTATTTAAGGCCTGTGTTTAAAGGTACCATTGTGGTCCTTGAAAGAAACTAAGGGAAGGAAGGAGATGCTTCTCTTCATTTAGGAAGAAACGAGGTTTTATGCTTATACGCATAAACAGTACAAATTAGGATAGATAAGTACTGGAAAGGAACCTTATAAAGGGCTATGAAAGCATGGGGGAGACGGAATGTGTAGCTGAGAAAATTTTGTGGAGTTTGTCTTGAGGGATGAGAAAAACATTGAGCACAGATATATTGGGAAGAAAATGGATCGTACACATATAGAGTATATATTTATGTATATACGTGTATACAATCATGCATTTATAGAAAGAGCTATATATATAAATTGCACAGAAATATTTGCTGAAAATTCCTCGAGTATTTCTCCTTAATGTTCAAGATAAACAATTCATTTATTCTAGAGGTGATTTAAAGCAGTGAAGATAGAGGATATTACTTAGGTATTAAAAATAAATGTGGAAATCTCAAACACTAAGCAACCGAGTTCTGGTTGTTATGACAACCTCTTTCATATAGTTTCTAAGTAATGATAGACTCTACAAATGGTCACTGTTTATTTGAGAAGTTGATATTTAAGGAAAATCTTGAGCTAGCTGAGAGAAGAGTATTTCTCATTCAGAAGTTTGCCTATTGAGTTCAAGGAATAGCTAAAGGCCCATTGTGGCTGAAGAATGGCAGTGAGAGAGGTTGTAGGGCCAGAGTAGATTGAGCCTTTTAAGCCTTTGTAAGATTCTTGGCTTCTACCATGAGTAAGAAGGGGAGTCACTGATGTTTAGAGGAGAGGGGTGAAATTGTCTGACATAAAATTTCAAAAGCTGACCTATGGCTGCTGCATTGAGAACAGGAAGCAAGGAGCAAAAGAGCAGCATATTACAGCGTGTATTTTGAAGGTAGAACCCAAAAGATTTCTTGCGAGTATTTCCTAGCATATTAGCTATCAGGGAGTGAAAGACATAAGATGCTTTTTACATATTAAGAAACTGTACTTCATGAGTGCCCAGACATATCCATTTAAATATGACATGAACATTTAAATTCAGATCTAGCTCAGGCCGCAGAAACTTTAAAGCACTACATTGAATGGGGGAAAAGGAGAAGGAATAATAATCAATGATTCCTCTCCAAAATAGGCATTTTAGAATAATTTATTTGTGCTTCTATACTTTCTTAATTCTCATTCATTTATCTGTTTTTATCTTACAAATTATTTAAGTTTGACAGTCATTCAGTTTTCAATCTATCTTTTAGCATTCGGCCATTATCAAAGCTAAGATAAATACTATTATTTTGAGCCAAACTGATTCTAATAACATAATTATGAAAAAATAAGTTAAACTATTGAATAGACTGTCAAAATACTTAGAAAGAAAAGAAACTTATTTACTTTCAGTTTTTGATATAGAAATGCAGGTATATTTATCATCCACAAGCATATTGTTTACATGTCAAATAAATTCACAATGCCTACAAATACTTTAATTATACACTATTAATAACTAGAAAATTTAAGACTAGGAATTCTTCAGCTATTCTTCTGAAGATGTTAAACTAAATTACAGGTGAAAAATAAACAAGCATCATGTGAAATGCCTTAATGATAGACACAAGTGGTATATCAAATACAGTCATCAGTTATTTACCTCAGTTTTTGATAATATGGCTTTTACTGGAGAGAATAGTTTTATTTTTTTATCAGTAAATCTAATCTCAAGGAAGACTATTAAGACATTAAAGGCAGACCCCTGTGACTCTGTTGAGATAAATTCAACAAGAAGAGATTTAAGCCAAGGATAAAATTTATGTTATTTTATATTGTGTTCTGCTAGACTTTCCGTTTATAGAAAAGAATTTTAACACATCATACAACAATATCATTCATAAAACCCTGGATCCTCAAGAGGATCTCAGATCTTCCTTGAAACTGGGATTAGAATTTACATTTAGAAAAATTTTACAGCTGACGTTTAGATCTCCATTTAATTTCCTTTAATGAAATAACATAACCTCAGTTTGAGAGTTTTACTATAAAAGGAAAATTTTAAAGTTTCTCTTGATTCTTTAAACATCAAGTCCAATTTGTAGTCAATTTGAAGGACAATTGCTAGGGGTCATTACTAGAGAAAAATATGGTGAAGGTGACAGCAGAATCCCAGTCCAGGGAGATGTTTGTCCTGGGGAAATGGGTGTGGCCCACCTAAGGCAAATTCTGGGCCAGGGCCATGTACTATACTAACATTGTGTCAGACTTCAAGGAGTCAGAATTCTCAGTTACTTGGAGAGACTGACTTTTTCAGAATTTATTCCAAGGAACTTCTTTTTCCTCACTTCAAACTTCTTACTGCTGCTTTTGACCTCCCTCACATTTAAGAATATCAGATGCTTGCTGGCTATATTTGGATTCATATGTAGTCATTGTATTGCTCTTATATGAATATAGTATCAAGTCCTTGACCTTACACTCCTAGTCCTCAAAAGCATATCTGCAGACTACGTATTTCTTATTGCCATTTAAGTACATTCTTCTTTAGCCAAATTAGTATGATTCTTAACCTTTTTATTATTCAGGATAGGTTAGATCATAGTAAATGTTGGGGTAGAAAACTTTTCTGGATTTCTCAGTGCTCTTGTAAGAAGCTCTGTCCTCCTGTGTCACAGGAACACATATGCTACAGTTAAAGAATATATTTTTTACTTCTTAGGGATATTTTCATATACCTTGAAAATAGGTTATTTATACATTTGCCTAGTTAATTTCTCTTTGAGATTTGAGAGGATAATAAAACTTCTCTGATCTCCAAGGACTAACATTAAAACCTTGTCTAGTTCCATAGGTTCAGTTCCAATGGTACTGGAAAATTGGAGGACTTTCTCATTATGAACTCACAAGTTAAAAAAAGGCAATAAGGCTCCAGAACTTAGAGAACTAACTCTCTCTTAAAAACTCAATCAGTGTTAAAAAATGAGCCACATAGAAGCTGTCACACTGCTGGAGAGATTGAATTTAAAGGAAAGCGGACAATTGCCTCCTTTACTTTTAGAAGCTGAGAAAAATCATTTTTCTTCCATTCTTCTATGTGGTATTTGGCCACTCACATAGGACAATTGATATGACTTTCATTATGCTACTGTAGGGGTAAGGATGATGTCAAACAGCGTCAAATAAAATTTGTTTTTTTTTAAAGATAGGAGTAATCAGGAATGAAAGCAAGTAGGAAAGAAGTCACGAAGAGAGAAGAGGAAGGAGAACCCCACTTTATTTTTCATTTAGTTGTTCCCACTCATTGCCTCTCACGTCCGGGACTTGAACCTAGGGCTATGTGGCCTGCATCCTTTGAAAGCTATTGACATAACTGCTGCTCCAACAGGATGTGCCTGATCTATTATTTACTATGAGGAGTTTTCTAAGAAAATTATCCAACCCAGAACACTTGTGTGTGCACTCAGGATAAAATAGAGCTATTGAAAATGTAATAATAATATAAAAAAGTTTAACAAAGCAAAGATTTATTCCTCATAGTGGTTAATCATTAAGTTAAATGGGAGAGGTATGCTCCTTGTTCAATAACCCAGTATAGCAGAAATTCTATACATTCAATTATGTAAGTTATTTGTACTCGTGTGGGTGTGTGTGTGTGTGTGTGTGTGTGTAAACGTGGGCAAACTTCAAATGAGTATCTTTCTAATAAGATAGATGTTGGAGTACATAAGTTTATAATATCCACAAAAGTTATAATCAAAACTTACAGTCCTTGATTAAAATCAAATTTGTCTCTTTAATTTCTTAAGTATTAAATATCTAGAAGTCCATTTTTGCTTCTTTGAAGTAGAAGGTACTTTGATGGAAGACTTGGCATTTGGTTTAAAAAAATAGTTCAAATTAATAGTTATTTCTGTTTTGCATCAAGTAGATACATTTTGTGTTCTACTCAAGATTTCTCAGCCCACATACTCCATCAACATTCTTTTTATTTTTCTCTAAAGCTGTTTCTCATGGGTTATTATCTGAGAGTGGGATGGTAAAGATGGTACAATTTAATACAGTTTCTTAACTCCAAAAATAATTTCTTTTCAAACTAAAAGAAAGTTCTGCTTTTGCTGCTTTTAAGTTTGGATATCAAGTCATACCTCTTAAATCCATATTGCAAAAATTGGGTGGAGGCTTGGGGGAGTTACTAGTAATTACTAATAATCTAGATAATTCTACCACTAATTTATTTATGACCCTGCATGGAAAAAAAAAAAATAACAAAACAAAAGCAACTAAGGGACAAAAAGATGGAGAATCTACTGGAAAAAAGTATTTGCTGCCAAGCAAGGAACCTAATTCCGCGCTGAATCTGGGCCCTGAGTTTCTAGGGAAGAGACACAAATAAATCTTTCAAAGTCAAACTATCTCTGTGTCATTTTAGGGAAACAATGTCTTCAAGAGTTGCAGACTAGTTGCTCGTGTCTGGATTTGCCAGTTAGGTAAATTGTAGGTTGATGAGAATGTGGCTTCTGCTTCAAAGGTGCAGCACCCACTGAGGGACTGCTAGGTTCAGCTGCCTCAACTGCCTGTGAGATGCCTATCAGAACAGTACCACTGTCAACAAGCAAGGAGTCAGTCATGTGATCATTTTGTTGGATGTCGATTACTCTGGTATAAAAGAAAAGTAGTGTATGATCCATTATATCTTCTTGTTACTGTTTAAGTGAGGACCATATGTGAATCTATTATTGTAGTAGCAGTTGATAAAGCCTATTGTCCTTAACATGTATTTCTGTCCACTGGCTTCTTGTCTATCCTGTTACCTGTCTAAGCTGTTGAATCCTACTGGTAAGCCAGTAACACAGTGTTAATCATCACACAGGTAAAAAATTGGAAGAGTCAATGCTGGATCCAAAACTATGATTAGAGTAAAGCTGAATCAAGGGTATTTTACTTTAAAAAAAAAAAAAAAATCAATTAAGTGCCTTTGCAAAGGGGAGAGAGGAATAATTACTTCATTTAACAACTTGTCTTCTACCAAGAAACTGCCTCAGCTCCTTCTTCAAACTAGACTGATTGTTAGGCCCACACTGATAAATATTTCCTATCTGAGGAAAAAATAATTTAGTTCTTAGCTTCTGAGCTCCATAGTCTAACTTCTAGATATCTAAGGACAATTTAAGGTATTCTTTAAAATGATAATTTTATTCTAAGAGAAATGTTCCTATCACCTCCTAGACTCAACAGCTATAGAAGATGCAATTCCCTGTTTTCATTTCTAAAATGTCATTTTGAGAGTCTTTCCTTGGTATAAATTCTCAAAAAAATATTATTCTGTATTTCAGGGCATGCTTCCCTATTAATTAATGTTCAGTGGTAATCTTAATTGGGTTTCTCTTTAGGAAATTGCAATAAAACTTCAGACAATTTGACATAGATACAAATGGACCTATATAGAGAAAAAATATTCTGAAGATAAATTGGAAACTGCAGAAATAAGGGTTAGCAAAAATATTTATAAAGTGTATGAAGATAGGTCAAGGGAAGAGGAGAACTAGAATTGCTGGTCATTAATTAGGAATAGCTATATTTCTACCTCTATTTCCTCACTGCTTGCTTAGATCTAATAAGGGATTCTGCTGATTGTGATTAAAACCAGAGATGAATAAGGAGAACACAGTAAGCAGACTCAGAGAAATAGTTTAGGGAACAAAGGAAAGTAAAATGAATGACTAGTTACAAAAATATGTGGCAGATTTCTCAAAATTAGAATTTATTATATTCAAGCTAGAAAGATTTAGAAAAATAAGAATGGAGTGTATTTAAATTGAGGTTAACCATCATATTTTTAATGTGAACTTCCTGATTATGTCTTTTCCCTCTTTGTTATTAGGATGAATATAATTATTTACTTAATGATTTATAAGGACTTTATTAAGGAAACAAGCATTTTGTATTTTATATCATTTTGTAGAGCAGACTTAGGTCTTTATCTTAGAATCCTAATGAAAAGAACTTATTGTTCACAATAAAAGCTATTTTTTCAGTTCTTGCAATTTTCTGTTTTCTTCAGTTAAGAATAAATTTTAAACTAAGCTTTTACCTGCAACTCTGTTAGGTTTGGAATTAAAGCAATTAATTAAATGGATTTAAATTTAAAGAAAACTCTGTTCGTAATTGGAAATCAATTGACTTTGGCTAGATCAGAAACTAAATGGTAATAGGACACAATCAAAGTAAATTTAGATGATGAAGCTTGTGTCTTTCATTTCAATCTGATAAAGAACAACTTTAGGTGAAGATATGTCTGGAAAATACTGCACAGTTATAAAATACCAGTAGTGAAGTCTTAAATTAAGCTACAAATAAACCATATATTTTCAAAGGCGTACTTCATAGCTTCTCTCTCCATTGGTATCACTTCATTAAATCAGCACAAAGATCTTCAAAATACCATGGCAAGTAATTTAATAAGAACTACTCAATGTACCTGATCCAATTTTTCTGCAGCTATATAATAAAAAAGGTGAATGTGAAAGCATTCAGGATTGAATCCAGTCCCAGGTCTTTAAGTACCATCTATAAACCAATGTCTTCCCAAATCTCCATTTTTAGCATTGTCATTTCTTCTGATATCTATCAACATATACCACAGAACTGTTGCAAATCACCAGCAGCCAGATATATGTATATATATATATATATAAAACTTATTTTGATAGATAAAATCATGTATTTAACCCATTCAATAACTAGGCATCCTTAGGTGTTTCCCTTACATCCCGTCTATAATCCATTAGTGAGTCTTGCTGTTGCTCTCTCCTAGACCCAATGTTGTCTCATCATTTCTCGCCATTGTCACTGATGCAGCCCTACTTCATATCACCATCATCCCCCTCTGACTTTCTTGCTTCTACTCTTGGTTTCCTCCAGTCTGTTCCTAACATAACCCTGTAGGTGGTTGTCTTAAAGCTTGTCTTATCAGATCATACCAGATCCAACTTGCACTTCTGTTCTCTGCCTAGAACACCTTCCTCCACATTTTTATATAACTAGCTTCAGCTTAAATGTCACTCTTTGATCCACATTTTCTCCTCACAGCACTTGCATTTATCTGAAATTATTTATTTACAAGTTTATTTTCTGCTTTTTTTCAGGAAAAGAAAGCAGGAAGTGTTCATAATTATCATGTAATTCAACTTCTTTAGCATATAGGAGAAACTGAGGCCCACAGAAGCTAGATGGTTTGCCAGTGTGCTTTCAACTAGTTAGAGGTGATGCTAGAAAGGAAAAAGGACTTCTGTAACATCAATAGAACAGAATTCTTCCTGTTCTGTTTTCCTTTGTCACACTTCATAAATATGTTTCTTTAATATAATTATCCTTCATTTCCCAAGATAACCAGTGGAGGAGTGAGAGCTCAGCCATTTTACCACAGACCTGCAATTTTAACTACCACAGCTCTACAATGGAGACTTGTCATTCTTAAGGGAATCTAGAATATTTATTTAACTATCCAATCCTAGAGGCTTTACAAATAGCTGAGATACTTTATCCAATAACAAATAATAATGTGTGGCACCAACTGTGAATATTTTAAAATTTTTCAGGACTTCCCATTACCCAACTGCATGATATGGAAGAGGAAGTGGTAGGAATCTCTGATTTAAAACTTTCTATAGCTTTAATCATTCAATAAATCATGTCGCTCAAAGAGACTATGATGTGCAATGTCTCCTTAACTATTATTCAAAAGCACTTTTGGTGTGAACTTCTGCTTTTGAAAATCTAAAATGTCTGAAGTAGGTATTTGCTTTATGAAATATAAGTAGACAGAATACAGATTAATATTTGCTCTAGAAGGGTCTGGCAGTATTCTGGGACAGTGATTATGAACAAAAGTCCTCAGGTGCAGAAGGACAACAGAAGACAAGGAAATAGTAGTGAAAAATATATATATTTGACCTTGCATATACTTACTACCCATAAGTTATTTATAAGAATTCAACTACTAAAATTAGCTTGTTGTATTATGACTTTTATGTTTCTTCTTAGAGAGTTAAAAAAAACTGAATATTTGAGGACTTTGATCAGCTTACTTCAAAATAATGAATCCTTTCCTATTATCTGAGGAATTTTGGAAACAATTCTATCACTTACATTTGTTTATGTACATATACATTATACATATGCTACATATGTATATATATGTATCATTAATTTAGCAAGAATTTAATAGTCAGAGCATGATCAGCATTGTGTAAGCTTCTATGTGATGTGTAAAAAGAAAACATGATTTCTTTCAACATTGCCATACATTGGATTTTAGTGCTCTTCTCTGAGCTAGTGTTAAATGACAGCTAGCTGATGTGACCCCAGTAACCATATTAACATTTTTTTTCAATCAACATAGCAGCGGTATAGCTGATTTTTCAGAATTACCATAAAGATCCTTTAAAGTTAATTAAACATACATTTATGTGTCTTTATAGTGTACAAAATACTTGTAAAAAGAAAATAAAGGAATGTGGTTAGATTTAAATATTGGCTTATTTCCTAAAGGGGAGATCCAGTAAGTTTACAGATACACACAATATAAATTCACATGTGAGAATTTTTCTATGAGAAGTATTAATAACATTGTAGATGTTCAGAAAAGAGAGAGTTGGTAATATAAGGAAAGCATGAATAATCTTACATCATTTAAAGTATATGGTATTTGTGCAACATGAGGGCCAAAGGTATTTTTATGAGGATGATAGCTGTGGGAAGGTGACATTCCAAATGGAGAATAGCAATCAAAGAAACAGAGTTAAAGTTTATTTTGAAAGTGGGAAATAACTCACTTGGGTTGGAAAATAGGGAATATATTATGGAAGACTCAGATAGAGGTCCTAAATGCCAAGCAAAATAGTTTGTATTTAATCCTCTAAGTAATGGGGACCTACTGAGTTTTGTAAGAAAAAACATGATGTGTTAGGGATATTAATCTGTAGCTAGAGACAAAATTGAAGTAGAGAAAGACCAAAGACCAATTAAGAGACTATTATGATAGTTCAGCTGAGAGGTAATGAGAAGAGACTCCTGGAATGGAACAGAAGAGACCAATTCAAGAGATTAGAGAAGTCAAATCAATGGGAGTTTGTGATTAATTGTAGGTGAATGCCAAAATGAGTTGAGGAGATAAAGATGATAACGGGTTTTAGACAGAAAATTATGTCACCGACAACAGTAATAATTTCTATAGGCTGTAGTAAAACTGTTCTTTGAATTGTATTTATCACTTAACTTTTGACATATTTGAGGTATTGTGTAACTGCAAATGCAGGCCCAGCATACAGGGAAAAGACCACAACTGCTGATATATTGTGTGTGTGTTTGTGTGTGTGTGTGTGTGTGTGTATGTGTGATAAAGAGATTTTACTAACATTTTAAGAGTCAAGTGAACTCACTAAAGAAGAAACAATGAACATTATCCTTTATATATAAGAGATGAAAATAAGATAAGGCATATAAAAAGAGAGGTGGAGTTATCAGAGAAATTGGAAGAGAATCAGCTGACCAGAATCTCTAAATTACAAACATTTTTGTTTCTTTAAAACATAAATTTGGCTTAGTAAGGTATTTTTGTAGATTATACTTTGGATTATCTTTCTTTTCAGAGGGACATTTTAATATTTATCCCCATCCTATACTTAATACTGTCATGCTTTGTTTAATGACAGGGGATATATTCTGAGAAATGTATGTTAGGCTATTTCACAGCTGTCACAAAGTGTCACTGCACAGACATAGGTGGGATATTCTACGAGCACAGTTAAGCTATATGGTATTGCCTGTTGGACCGCTGTCATATTTTGGACCATCGTTGACTGAAATGTCATTAACAGATAACGTCTATAGTATAACTTAATGAAACAACAAGATAATAACTGTAGTTCAGAAATCTTAAAATACTCTCTCTTCCATAGTGAAAACCTGAGTACATATTTTATCAGCAAACTTAGTACTAAGTAATGAATTTCACATTCATTCATTCAGGCAGTATTAGTGAAGCCTGGAGGAGACTTAATTCAGATTAATTCCTGACTAGAAAAATTGAACTCGAAGTTGTCGACTACAGAAATAAAAATTATGCCATTGATTCTTGACTTAGAGATGTTTGTGCTTTATTAGCAGGGGAAGTGAGTACTTTAAAGTCATTAACCTTTACGTATGATAACACGTACACATTTCTAATGTGAGTTCTTAACACACAAACGATAGCGATAAACTATTACCACAAATAAAGCATAGTTTTCTCTTCATCCTCTTCTCCTTTGATAAAATCAATGTCAATTATACATACATGAAATTATCTCACACATTAATTAAAATATTGATTCAGCAAATATCTATCAAGAGACTATGTTGTGCCAAGCATCTTTCTAGGTCTTGTAAGTCCAGTCCAAACAAAATAGACAAAAATTCATGCCTTCATATAATTTTATTTTAATAGGAGTATACACTAATGGTTAATTAAATTTTTGCCACATTTTATTTGTGTCTAATATTACATTATATCAGTATATTGTCATACAATTTGCTAATAACACATATTTATTTACTTGTATCCCAGATCATTGTTGCTCCTTTTGACCATATTTTGATATATTCCAGGGAATTGAATCAAGAGTAAAGGACAACTGGAAATCTTGTCTCTTGTTTTCTACTATAAAATTATTGTGATTATTTTGAACAAGTTTGTTTTTTTTTCTGAAAAAGTAAAAATACAGAAATATTTAAGAAAATCAGTGTTATTTACTGATAATATTTATAGTGTCTACAGAAGAAATTTAATGAAAAAGATAAGGAGCAATAGAATTCTAAAATCTCCAGTTTGCAAGCCCTGATACAATAACTGATGTAGATAACAATCACTAATGGCTGCTTAAACCATTAGTTAAATGGTTGATGGCAATGCTCTAATGTAGAAGGCTGAATCTCTTGATCAATATTAATATCATTAAAAGGAGAAAATCTGACATGTCTCCTGATGTAATACGATATGCAACAAATAGAACCACTCTTGTGTCTTGTCAAATAAAATTAAATGTGAATCTCTAAAACTAATCAAGTGTATAGATCTAACAACTTCATATACAAAATAAGTCTAGACAAATATGTTAAATTAATCTAAAGAATATTAAACAGTGAAATACATAATATGAGAAACTCTATGAACAAATGACCTGTTTTAAAAGAAATGACCTTCAGGGTAGTTAAAGAGAGATAGTGGAAAGAGGCAAAGTGTTATGAATTAAAAGAAATTTAAAACAGAAATCATTCAAATTTGACACATGGGTCTTATTTGGATTAAGATTCAAGCAAACCAACTACAAAAAACATATTTTTGAAACAACTGGGAATATTTGAACATGGACTAGAATTCACTGATATAAAATAATTGTTGCTAATGTGTTAGATATATTAATTATACTATGATTATATTTTTTAAAATTCTTATTGACTAGGACATATTAAAATATTTATGGAAGATATGATATGATGTCTAGAATTTTCTTTAAAATACTCTTGGAATAAAAGTAAAAACAATTGAGAAATAGATGAAAGATTTTCAAAAGCCGTATTATTGTTAAGCATGGGGTTTCATTCTTTTACTTATTTTTTAGCACTTTCTATTATAGAGAGTTGCACATGTGTTTTGGAATAAAAATATTATTCCAATCTTTGTAATTATTTATTATTGTTGATGTTAAAAATGAATTATTGGTGTTATTCTTACGTACAGGAACATAATGTTAAATATGGCTATCAGAAAACACGTCCTGTTCATTTTCATGATTGGCAGCTGAAGAGAAAGGAGATAAGAAGACTTCAAAATAACAAAGGATATGGTAAATTGGATTCAAAAGAAATTGGGGAGATGAAATATCTGATGGCATATCACCGTTGCATGACAGATTTCTGAAAAATTGTCTCTTTTCTTCCTTGATTATCAGCTTTAGACTTCATGACTATGCCTAAAACTAGCAGTAAGTCCGATGCTATCTGAACCCTCTAACTCTTCTAGACAATGCCAGTACATTACCAATCACCATGAGGTGACCTTTCCAAGAACAAAAATCTTTGCATATGTTGCAGCAAATGTTAGCAGAAGTATATAAGAACGAGAGTGATAATACAATTTTTCACATTGAGGCACTGGGTTACAGGAATTCTTATATAAATTAACAACCATAGTTGACATTATTTGTGTATTTGTGCAAATGCCAACACAGCTTAACATCTGTCCTGTCAGACAAAATGACACAACACATTCGATATAGTTAGTGCTTCCCTCATTCCTGAAAAGGTCACTTGCTCTTTAACCTGCTATACATGATTAAACTAACTTCCAACAGACAACAGTACTAGAAATTAAGACCTACTGTTTATTGAATGAAAATACCATTTTTCTTATCTTCTAAATAAATAGTTTCAGAATGTGAAAATCCAAAGTGCTTACTGCTACTATGTAACAACCAGTATTAGTACGTCATACATATGCATACAAATTAATAAACTTTACACATAGAACATTTTTATGGTATTTTTCTCTATTTCTGAATGGGTTCACTTCCACTTGAAAATATTTCATAGTTCAAAATAATTCCTATGGGATTTTTGTGTGTGCCTTTTCTTCCCTTCAGCAAAAAAGATACTAAGTGAATCTGAGGGCTCTGAAGTTCGGCTGTTGCAACAGATAAAGTAATTTTGTCTTAACTCCTACCAACTTGGATTATCTTTATTTTATGTAAGAATCTATGTATGCTTCTAGGAATAAATGGGAAGCTCTAAAAGAAATACTCTCCCTTCTCTCTAAATTGCCAATTTAAGTCCGTCTTCTAGCAAACAAAGCTGTGAGGGTAGCTGTACAGACAAAATTGTATTTGATCACCATATCTATATTATTTTCTTTATGTAAACCTTTGGGCTAAGCTATCTTGAAGTTTTAAAGATCTATCAAAGGTTTCCCTTATTTCATAATAAAAGAGTCAGTGTATCAGATCCAGAGCTTTCCCTTAGTTCATACTTTAGTAAAAAAGTTAACTAGGCCCAGGCATATTCAGTAACTTTGATGCAAGGTACAGAGTGATTTTTTTTACATATCCATAAAAGACTTATCAAAAAAAGTTATAAACCAATAAACATAACATAACATATAATATCTATATGCACACACATAATATATATTTCAGAAATATAAACACAAATATTTGGTCAATTGACTTTCAACAAAATTGCAGAGACAATTCAATAAAGAAAGGTCAGACTTTCCAATCAAAAGGACCTTGAATCATGCACAAAATGAACTAAAAATGAATCATAGATCAGACTATAAAGCTAAAAACTGTAAAACTTCCAGAAGAACACAATAGTGTGATCTTTGGTTTAGCAAATATTCTTTTGATATGACACTAAAAGCACAGTCAATTAAAAATTAATACATTAAACTTCATAGAAATTTATTAACTTCAGTTCTTTGAAAAACTTTTAAGAAAAGGAAAACACAAGCCATAGACTTGTAAAAATATTTGCAAAACCTATCAACTAAAGGACATATGTCCAGAATGTTTAAGGCACCATCAAACCTCAATAACAAGAAAATGAACTATCTAATAAAAAACATGCACAAAGACCAAAGATTTGAACAGACACTAGACCAAAGAAGTTGAATGTGTGGGTTACAAATAGGCACACAAAATGATATTCAGTATCATCAGTCATTATACATATGTTGATTTGTAATGGTGTACACCTGAAACTTGCTATAATGCAATATTATGCAAATAAAATTATTTTTAAAAAAACATTTTAAGATTACATTTCACAGCTATCAGCATGCCTAAAACAAAACAAAAAATGCAGACAAATTCTTGCAAGATTATGGCGCAATTGAAACTCTCAATCTCATTAAAAATGCAAGACAATGTTTAAATAGTTGAATAGGTATTAACATTAAAACTTACACTTACCATGTAACCTATTAGTTCTACTCCCAGGTATTTACCCAAGGGGTAAAAAAAGACATGTTTATAATGACGACATTAATAATATCCAAAAGTGGAAACAATTATAATGCCCTTCAACTAGTGAATGTATTAATAGATTGTATATTTGCACAATGGAATATTATTCAGCAGGCAAAAGGCATAAACTAGTGATTCACACTATGTTATGGAAGAATTATGAAATGCATTATACTGAGTATATAATGTTAAACTTATGAGGC
Organism: Solenodon paradoxus; assembly: GCA_004363575.1. Classification (NCBI taxonomy): domain Eukaryota; kingdom Metazoa; phylum Chordata; class Mammalia; order Eulipotyphla; family Solenodontidae; genus Solenodon; species Solenodon paradoxus. The sequence continues at coordinate 79,618 of RJWH01000517.1, read as the reverse complement.
TATATACTGCATGATTCCATTTAGATGGCATTTTGAATAGAAAAACTGGAGGGATAGAAAACTGATAAGCTGGGGTCTGGTCATAGGAAGATGGGGTTCCTACACAGGGGTCTAAAGGAATTTGGAGGGATGAAACTCCTATATCTTGATTGTGATGGCTACACAACTATAGACATTTGTCAAAAGTCACAGAATTAATACCCAAAAGGGTGTTGTGAAATTGGAAAAAGCACGAATTCTCGACTGATCAAGAATAATGCTGTGGAGAATCCAGCAACAGAAATAATGGCAACTCATGGTTCAAAGAGCCCTGAGGAGGGAAACTGAAGAATATACATAGCGATCAAAATGAAAATGGTTTGTAAGTATCTAAATGGGGAATACCAGCTAGACAAAATTGTAGAATGTTTTTGAGTGACATGCCAAAAGAAGTTAACCTATCTATGAGATCATGGTAAACTTTAGAAAGTTTTAGGATGGAAATGACATACATCTGTACTCAGGAAACAGAAATAAGTTAGGGGTTTTCAAAATATCTTGCACATTAGAGATTCTGTTTCTGATTCAGTAAATAGAAGTGATGACCCTGAAATCTGTATCTGCAGGTAGTTCTGTCACAGTTTATTAATGAAGCTTCAAAGAAAATTAACATGACATTCTGTCAAGCAGTTAAGTGGTGTCATCCATTTTGACCACAGGTCCTAACATCTTTGCTCCACCCAATGTGTCCTTACAGGAAAGAGTTTTAGAATATTGCTGCAGCTTCATCCCTTGAATGCTACCACCTCTTTGAGCAGACAGAACCACCAGACACTTGTATGTCATGATCAGTCACTGTCACACAGATACACAGTTTACACCTATTTCTGGAAGTGTCAGGTGTGGTAAAAAATAATGCTGAAGTGGGCTCACAAAATCTAAGTCAATATCTGGCTATTTACTGTGCAACTGAGATAGCCAGTTCACTTCTCAGAGCCTCTAGTTATCGGCGGTGTGCACGGATCAAAATGCTTGCCCTTTCTGCTCCAGGGTGACTTAGGGGTTCATAAGAAATCTTGTTTGTGAAAGTTCTTTGAAATAATCTACCAAGTGCTATACAAATGTGAGACATTTTAATCCCTTTGGGTGAAATCATTAAATCTCCAGACAACTCTATTTAAATGCAAATACGTTGTATAAGAAGGTACAACATTAGCACATATATTAGAATTTGAGCCATGCATTAGGGTACATTTTATTTTTTCACAGAAATCTGATACTAAAGAAGCAGATATTAAGGCCATTACATTTTGATGTGAGAAGGGAAGAAACAGTAGGGGAGGTAAAGCTTTACATTTACCCTCGTATGGTCTCCAATTAGGTCTAAGAATTAAATTAAAATAAACACATTTTATTTATGTTTTGGAAGTATGGAAGCCCTCGTAAGGCACTAAAGAACAAAAGGAGTGGTAAAACGTAAATGCTTTTAAGTTGAACAAAGAGAGACAATTGTGGAAGTGTATTTTATATGTATACATATATGTATATATGCACACGTATACACATACACACGTATGACTAAAGGAAGACAGGAGTTGGTGCACCCTGGTGGCTCAGGTCTTAAGCCTGTGCCTGGTATACAGTCCACATACAGTGAAGGACAGGGGTTCATGGTCTGAGACTGGGGGACAGGTGCAGACAACAAAAATGAACAACTAAATGAATAATATGCTTCTTCCTACTCTCTCTTCCTGCTTTCCAACTGCCTGCCTGTCTTTCCTCCTCTTAAACAGAAAAGAAAAGAAAGCAGAAGAGAAAGAAAAAGACGAAAGAATAGAGACAGGAGTTGGGTTTTTGTTTTATTTTGTTTTATTTTATTTTTTAACAGGTCTGTTTGTAGAAAACTCCCTCAGCCTCAAGATTCCTGACTTTAGTAATACGAACATTTCTTTCCTCTTGGTTTAGGGAGGGCACATTTTGCATAGGAGTATTTTTGAGATTTTTTTTTAATCTTATTTTAGGATGAAAAGGTTGGTAAGAGCACTCTTTTTTAATCTATTTTTCAAGTGATCAAAATCCTTAGGTCAAAGTAGCATATTTTAGGGTGACATTTACTATGACCTTTTAAAAACATTAAAAAAAAAAAAAAAGAGGAAGAAGAAGAAGAAAAGAATTGGGGGAAAATTCAATGCCTGGCTTTGCAGGTCAGGCCTAGCAAAGTTATATAGCCTGAGGATCAAAAATAGACATGAAAGGATCCGAAGCCAATAGGTTTATTTCGAGCTATTGCCTAGGTCTGGGTCTGATTCCTTGGTGGTGGTGGGGTTTATGTCAAAAGATGTATCTTTTTATTTTCCTAAAGGAAAACAATGAAATGAACAGTAGACATAGATGAGCAACCTTTTGCAACTTAGTATCTCTATTAGTTGAAAGGACCATTGTTATCTATGAATGCCCCATCACTTAAGGAGTCAGCATCCTTTAGGGTCTTATATTTATATAAGCTCCCTGTACTGAGGGAATAATTGGACACTGCTGTAATTCAGTTTTTACTTTAGACCCTTCCAATATTAGACTCTCCGGATAAGGTGAACTAGACTATGACAGAAAGAAACCCATAGACATCAGCTTTCACAGATGCTAAAAGGCATTAAGTCTCCAGAAAATGAGAAAAATACATTAAAAAAAAATCATGCCCCTTTGGCTTATTTGCATGTACCCAATTTTATCCTCTCTTCTCAGGCAGTTCAAATTGAAAGCTCATATGTGACGTTAGGAAAATCAGAGACTTGAAAGTCCCACATCTAAATAGGAAGGTGGCTCCTCTGAGGAAGATGTGTTTAAATCATTTAGCTCGCTTAGGAGTTACTTGATTTAAAGATAATCAAGTGTCTTGACTCTTGGGGTTTACATGAGATTCTCAATTACAAAGATACACTGTAACCTTTGGAATTCCCAATCTTGAAAGTTGCTGTAGGTTCTCCGGTCTTCCATGCAAGATAACTTACACAAATGGAAGCCAGCTTCGGTTGAAGTGTATTGGAACTTCCTGTGCGCATTCCACTTGTCATCTAGAAAGACTGCTAAACAAACTAGAAAAGTGAGAGGCATATGAGAAAAATCATAGGAAAAAGTTCTTTCAAGAATGAGTAGCTATCTAGACTATTTTGTTCAATCACTGTATCTCGAAGGAGAAATGAGTTCCAAATGTAGAATTATTTTGCACAAAGCCTCTGTGCTTGTCTCCATATTCATATCTGACATTTGGCAGAAAGACACCAAATCATCTCCTAGGAATTCATTTTCTTTCTTTTGAGCGTTAATTAATTAATGAAAACTTTCTGAAAAGTAGAACATTCTCATGACAGCAAATGCAAAATGAGCAAAAGATTACAGAGGGAAAATAGGCTTCTCTCTCTTTCATCCTGCCCCCAGTCACCTGCTCCTTTGAAAGAAGTCACCATTTTCACCAAGTTCAGATAATCTCTGTATATAAATGTGTGCGTTTCCTTAGTTTTTTCTGGTTGTGTGAAAATGGACTGATCTTGCTTTCAGGGTTTATAAACTACATATTAATGACTGATGGGAACAATGAGAGAATAGAAAGATGTCAAAAATATATTACTATATATTAAATACATATTGTCCAAATATTTCAGCCACAGACTAAGGTGGAAGGTTAGAAGAAAAAAACCTCTTCCCAGTAAACTTCCCAGTCCCATTCCCAGGAATTTCTCCATCCAGAATTCATCTATGAATTTACAAACAAATATATGCATACAAATATTTAAGTAACATAAAATGAATCACATGTATCTACTGTAGTGCAATCTGTTTTGATGTCAACAAGCATATTTCCAAGTTAATATCTGTACTTCTACATCACTTTTAAGACAGTTACTTAGTTTATTACAGTATAAATATACTATATTTAAAAAATTCTCATTTAGGCTTCAAGTTTTTATTTTTTAGACAATGTTATAGTATACTTGTTATTTCAGTTCTACAGCTATAATATTGTATATTGAAGTCTGGTTTATAATGAGATTTTCTACAAATTGCATAAGGTCAAATAAAAGCAGACTAGTCTAAAAAAAACAAATAAAATTTAAACATATAAAGGGGGAAAATCAGTTTTTAAACCTCTATATTAAATATCCATATGAATAGTGACACAAACAAGGAAAGGTAAGCATTTTTTTAAATAACATTTTAAAAATACAGCAAATAAAAGTTCTCTTCATTATTTACTGGTTTTGATACTACTTGGTGAATCAGTGACATTTTCAACAAGTGTCAAGTAGTGGCTATGAAGTGCAGGGTTGAAAGCTATGGTCAGGATGTGGGGTTTACAGAACCTTGGCCCTTATTCCTCAGACAATTAAGACTGAAATTGCTGTCACCCTTTAGTTTGATAATAAATTGAGGTCAATTTTGATCTCAAGTTTCTCTATGGTGTTAATGAGTATGGTAAATTTGAAAGCTTAATGAAATACCTCTGTAATAATTTAGTTGAAACTTCCTAAGAGATTGACAAGACTGCATATTGCAAATGCTTCTTTCAAGTTAATCTGAAAGAACTCCAGGGTTGCCTGCTCAAACCAGACTAAAGTAACTTGAACACCAGGGCTCTCCTTAAAGAAAGCCCTATGGATTCTACTATTTCAGTGCTGTGGTCTTTCAATTAAGGTCCTTTGCTAGAGTTCACAGGCATATAAAATGAATTAATTGCCTGACCTTAATATAATCTTTCTAAAACTGATCTCCCTAAGAATGAGTCATGTTTCAGATACTGCTCCACACCAAATCCCTCCCTTTCTCCCCTTTCTTAATCACCTAGATTGTACTTTACCCAGAAAAGATATACCTCTCACCCATCCCAAGTACTAATATGGTGTATTGCCAGACTGTTTTTTTTTTTTTTTTTTTTTAAATCGGAAAACAAAACACAACCTATGGAATCTTAAAAGAAAAAAAATGAAACAAGACAATAATAGATTTTGGTATTTTTTCTGGTCAAATTATTTTTTATTTGACTAAAACAGAAGGTTTAATAGAATTTTCAACTTAGAAATTTTAGAAATAATTTCTGATGAGTGTTCACTATGTAAAAATGCACAGATACCCATTGGTTTATTGATAACAATAACACTATAAAACAAAAATCAGGAATAGAATTGGATAGTAATACTCACCAAAGGGGACAATATGAAATTTCTGACAGTTAAAAAGTTTTCATATATTTTTATACCTCAACTGTAAAATGAAGTAACAAAATTAGATGTAAGATTCCATATTCTATGTCCTAAAACACAATAATGATTTCTCCAAATCCAAAGAGCAGAGACCTCTTTACTATATCATCTTTCAAGTAACCCACTGAGAAACTGTTGTAAACATAGAATAATGGCTAACTAGACTTAATTCAACAGTAATAATAGAAACTACCATTTATTGAAATGTCTCTCTGTCAACTAGTGCATTTGATTCTTATAATTCCATTTATCTCAAAATTAAAAATTATCTTAAAATATTCAATTTTTTGAGTTCCTAACATGTATTTAGCTCCCACCATATTTCTTTCACTTAAGGATTCAGCCAGGTGTTTGTTGTCTGGTTTCAGGGGTATAGATATTGCAAGAGTTAAAGTAGAAGTCGTTAAACCACAATTTGCTCTTGCCACTTTTTGCTTCTTAAAAAAGAAATCTATTGAAATTCATGCTATAGTGGTATAGGAGACTGTCTTTAGAAGTGGTGGGAAGTATGGAATGGGTAGACAGGAATGAATTATGAGGATAAAAGTTTCCTTTAGGCCATGGGAGAATGCATATATGCACAATGGTGAAAAATATTCCCTTTACAATAACCTGGAAAGAAGACAGGACTTCAGAAGGGCTGGCTGTAAGGTGCAATTGAGGAGGCTGGACAGTTGGCCAAAGCTTTTAGCCTCACAATGAGCCCATAATGCCGCCAAATGAATTGTGTTCAAATCATGGTTCAGCAGGATCACTGAAATTGGACCATATATATCTTAGCTGTGACCATGACATAATGAAGACTAGAGAACCTTTCTTTACTTCAAGGCTGGATGAATACTCTTTGGATACTGTGCAACCTTAAGGAGATTAAGGCTGCTCTTCTCCCAACCCCACCAAGAACAGGATTAGTATTAAATTACTCATCAGGTTGGGCACTGGTAGGTGGACATTAGAGTTTCAATATTAGTGTTCTAACATTTCTTACAAGATAACTGTTATAGCAGATAGCTATATTATAACACAACTAATTTCTATTTTTAATTAATTTTAAATCAGGAACAAATGTATCAGAAAATTACATAGCTTTAAGATTGGCATCATTGTAAATTACTATCTGTGTATAATACATTAAGTTTACCACCACCAGTCCAGTTCTTTCTTTGCCATACAATTGATCCCTTTTACCCAATTCTCCCTCTTCCCTTTTTGTAACCACTAATTTGATTATATAGAGTAAAAGTATTTTGGCTAATTTAGTTCACTTGTTTGCTTGGTTTCACTATATACCACATATGAGTGAAATCATACAATTTCTGTCTCTCTCCTGGCTTTGACTAAATATAATTTCTCTGGTTCCATCCGTGTTATCATTTCTCTTTTACAGATAACTATGGCAGCCATTGGTAATTTGAATTACATGCTTCTGGTTCTCCTCCTGCATACAAGGGCATTAACTTCCCCCTCCCTTTAAAGGGAGGCATGAGCACCACGTGACTTATTTGACCAATCAAATGTGTGTGGAGGCGTCCACCATTTCTAGGTAGAAACTGTAACAATGGGTTTGCCCTTTCCACACAGATTTCTCTCTTGCTTTTTCAGTTGGCGATTTTTCAAAAGGCTTGAGTTCTGCCGTGAGGATGATGTGGAGCAAAACCCATAGCCCACCGAACAAGGACAAGAAGTGTGAGCACAAAGTAAGTCATGTTTATTTAAGACTCTGAGATTTGGGGGTTGTCTCCCCAGCACAACGTGACCTATCCTGCAGGTACAAGAATGAGGCTTACAGAGTTTATCACCTTGTCTCTGTGAGCTTATGTTGGTTTCAAACACAACTTTCCTTTCTAAGCAATCATTTGATGGTAGGTATTAAGTTCCTACTAAGGACTTAGCGTGGTAAGAACCTGGAGGATACAATGCGGAACCATGCACACAGGGTTTTTACATTCAAGGGAAGACTCACAAATCGTGTAACCACTGTTCAAGAATTTAATTAGGGTTTTATGTTAAATTTGTAATTTCTAGGAGCTTTGTTTTTGTTTTTGTCTCCTCCTCACCCACACACCTACCGTTAAGAAACAGGAGTACCATTTGCCTAACTCTAAACTCCTAGGTCCTCCCTTTACCTCTATGATTTCTTAGAATTTAACGATAGTAGTTTGTTGATCATATCTGCAAGTCACTTACATATGCTGGGCTATAATTTATCCGGTTCTGAAGACTTGAATTAATTTAAAGCTGTAAAGCACTCCCTTATTATCTCTGCACCTCTCATACTTCAGTTCCCTCTTAATGATGTTTGTTCTAGATTTGCCAGCTTGAAAATTATTTTCCTTGATAGAGAAAAAAGAAGCAAAACAGAGTATGAATAAATCTACTGTTTCCGCTTTGCTGCTTAGCATTATACCTTTTATCATAAATTGCAGACTTTTCCTCGGAGGGTGTAGCTTGTTTTGAGCCAGTGTGTATTTCTGCAACATAGCCAAGAAAGGTTGCTTATTGGGAATCAAGACCAGTTAAAAACCAGGGAAGCTGAAACTGAAATTTCTATGCAGGTGTTCAAATAAATTGCTAAGGTGAGCTTAACGGGATTAATCTGTGTTCAGAGAACTTGGTGGAGAAGCACCGGGACTACTTTACTACAGCTGAATGCAGTGTTTAATCTGGGCAGACTATGGTAATACCTCCATATTTTAGAGCGCACAGTTACAAGTGTGGTTAACATCTGTAAAGCCCCTTCTCTAACAGACTCTGTGTCTGTGTGGTTGTTGTTACCCTAGCAGTGACGATTGTCTAAATTGAGTATCCTCAATATTGGAGCAGGAAAGCAGTGCTCCCTCTATGGGAATATTATGGGCTTAGTTTGAGCTAGAGAAGCCATTATGCCTTAGAATTTGATTGCTTGGTTGAGTGTGTCATCAAATTATTTGACAAGGTTCTCAGTATTAGATTTTGAATCACTTTTTCTGCTTACTCTATTTAAAAGCCCATGTGATTTTACCCTGAGAGCTTTCAAATGCTCCATCTTTGCAGATTTCCTTCAGATTCTTTGATGTTCTTGCATCTTCTCAACTTTAAAGTGTCTGTGCTCAGGTGACTCCCAGTTGAGCTGGATTTTAATACGTGGTTTCTAATCATTACACTTGCTCAGAAGCTCACATTAAATTTATAATCACTGAGCGTCTCTGATTTATTTTCTGACTCTTTTCTTTGGAAATTCTGATCAAATATAAAATTTTATTAGTCTCAGAAATCTGAAACTATTCTTTAATGAAAGTATTGTGTTTGGCTTTTCTGAGCTTCACTCCTTGGCTTTATGAACTCTAAAAAGCCATGGTTACTATCTCCTAATATTTCTTGCCTCTGTATTTATAGCCCCTTCTTTGTAGATGATAAGAAGTATTTCCAGAGTAACATTTCTTTGTTTTGCTTTCTTTCAAAGTCGATTGTTCTCAAATTCTATTGTGTATTACAGTGTGGTTCACAGACACCTGAATCAAAATAACCTACAGTGGGAGTTTAAAAATCGATTTTCTGAGTGTTCCTTCTCAGACCAGCTACATAATTATCAGGGCAAAGTGAAAGTACAAAGCCTTTTCCTCAAAGGTCATGAAGAACTTCAAATTAGTGGCAGCAGTGGATTAGCCCAAACATGGGACCCTTCTTAGTCTCCCCGTGAAGTCAGCCTCAGATATTCTGATTGAGTAGCTTTGGAGTAGAGCTAGAAAGTTCAATTTTCAGTAAGCTCCACACCTTGCTATTTGGCACATCACATTTCCATATGACATCTCAGGTTATCACTACTAATACATTGATTCCTAGTTAGAACAGCAAAAATAAAATCCTGCTAGGTGGAATCCTAAATAAGAGTATGCTATTCCTTAGGTGAAAATGAAATTGTAAGAGAGGCAGAGTTGGTGGTTGTTTGTCACACAGGTTTGACAGCTGATAATTTTGCCTAAATATGGAAAAAATAAAATCTAACTACTCATTATTTACACAAGACTCAGAAAAGAAATATTTTTATTGGGAAGCCAAATCATTGGCTCATTTCTAGTTGCTTTATAGCTTTACAAAAGTAGACATAGCACTGACAAGTGCTAACTTAGTGACATTACCTACTCAAATAAAGGAAAGGATACTTGAACTCTGGGTATCTCACTGTCTATGAAGAAGCTATTGCCAGTTTTCAGTAATGTATGTTCTGGAGAATTTAATGATCATTCTATTCCAGTGCAGTTTATATCATTAGAAATCTAAAAGATATTGTAGAGAAGTCATTTTCTAAATGTTAATGCCTTCAAGGACTGGCGTTCATATTAGAAATTATTTTTAAAAACTTAAATTTGTCTTGTACATCTATTACTTTGAGTAAATTATCAGTGTTTTCTGGATCTATTTCATAAGTATAACTTTGTATTCTTTTAAAATTTACTTTTTATATAAAATGATAGTCTATTTCCTGGTGACATCATGGTTTTTACCCTTAGAATATCCTGTTTTATTTCCTTTATTACTTCCACATTCAAGATGATGCTGTGAGAGGAACAATTATTGCCTTGTTCATTTTGATTTATTTGGCCCCACTCTTCTCACCTTGCAAATGAAAAATAGTGTTCTACATGGATCATTTATGATGTGATTGGATAAGAGACTTTCGTGTTTCTAGTCTGAAACAGAATATATTAGCTTAAAACTATCTAAGAGGAAAATTTTTGTTGTTTTTACCTGTCTTCTTGTATAATAGATAGTTTAAAGCAAAGACATATTTATCACCATTGTAAGGACCACAAGATGCAAAGGAAAGTATGATGGCTATTGTCAAAATAATAACTTGTGCTAAATCATGTTTTTCTAAATTCCCTGTAAGTATTGCTGTGTTAAATGGAATCTGACTTTCTCACTGCATCAAATTGCCAATGCTTTCTCTTTCAGAGCAAACTATTTACTCACCACAGGTCAGATAACTGCTTTTATTTCCATGGAAATTTGTGAATGTGGAACTTTCCCATTAAAGTTACAGTCTTAAGTCATTTGTACAAAAATAATTTCAGTTGCTTCATTGACAGGGAAGGAAATAGCATCCCATGTAGTATAAATAGTGCTTAATTTTGTGCTTCAGTTGCAGTAGCAGATTAAGAGGGTTATATTGTATCATGGTTTATTATTATCAATATGGTTAAGACCAGAAAATGATTTCTTAATGTAAAAGTTGACTTCATACTAAATGGGAAAAGATAACATCATTTTTTTAGTGGCAAGACTTCATTGTCTTCACAAAACCAGCTTTCATTTAAATACCACTGTTCTAAACTTTAGATGAAAGTTAATTTTAATATCATAATAGTTGGCTAATTCTTCTTTTGTTTATATGTGAATCACTATAGATGAAACACCCTAGTAATAGAGACCATACACGAATCCAGCCACATATTCCTTGGTGATGGCTTATTTCTGGTACAATTTAAGTCTAAGGACCATGGAAAGAAGTCAGGATTTACTGGTTTTCAGAAGATTTTGAGAGCTCTTCTGTGGTCTAAAGATGCACCCAGAACTCTGAATTCATGCAAAAATCTGGATAGTTTCTAGGTTTGGTTCATCATGGCTTTAGATTTCTGCATCAAATCTGACATAATTCGGAAACTCAACTACAAATATGCATATATGCACTTACATGTATGTCAATTATATATAAATATGCACAAACACACATATATAAATGGAGATGACATTAATGGAGTATATGATATATCAATTCACAGGAACTAGCTACAGCTATGTTAATATATAGTTCATAATTTTATAATTTTTTTTTTGTAATACTGCCATATATATTTTTAAAAGACATCAGCATATTCCAGGACATAACAAAGAGATTTATATATTTTGACTAAAGACAACAATATTTGTTTCCACTTATTCCCTATTAGGCACATTCATAGCAAGTCTTTTTAGGCATTAATAAATCAGAACTTAGTTTCCAACAACCAGTCCACTGTGGTCAGATGCTGTAAATGTAAATTTTTTTTTCCCTGTCTTTCAAAGACCTAATAATATACACTTAATTTAAAACAAATTGGCCCCTTTTTCCCAGATCATAGTCTTTTTTTAGGTTTCCATAGTTGCTGTAAGCCCTAAAGATATTTCACACAAAGAAAGACACGACACATGAATACACAAAATGCTATAAAAAGAAAAAGATGTACTTTCATTATTCACATACATTATAATTTTGCTGAGAATCATTATTTATGGGGGAGTGATAGCATGAAAATACCTGTATAAATACATGTAATATTCTGATAATAATCTGCAATAATTCAATGCTTTTCACAGTCAGAGAAAATAGCTTTTCTGCCTTTGTTCCTGGATTATATATCTGTAGATGTTACACATTTAAAGATTCACAGATGGTCATTACAACCCAAAATACTCTGTTGTAGGAGAGTTTAGATTCATTAACCTTGGTTAAAAAGACCAAAAATCTAAATTAAGGAAATTCTTTTTGATCATTTTGAAATCAATAATAACCTCATTACAGTAATACATCTTTTGACAGAAATAGTATGTTTCCTGGAAAGGAGTGGTTATAGGGAATTTAATGCTCATGGTGATAAATAGGAGGAAAACTGAAAATCGTCTATTATAATTATCATGGCAGCTTTTGAGATGCGGAACTACAATGGAAAACATTGCCTTGACAGCAGATGCAGTGTAAAGAAAGCAAACTGCTTTCGTGAAGGAGTCTGGGAGTTAGAGTTGTAAAAACAGTACACTAAAGAACTAACCTCACTAATGCGCAGTGTGGAAAGGCCTGAAACCATATATGAATGAGAACAGTCATTTGATGCTTTGAAAAGAATGTCAGTTCTTTGAAACACATGTGTATTCTCTTAGAGGTCATTTTCTTTGTTTTTGTTTGTTTGAGGTATCATAAAAAATGATGGTCTCCAAGTCCAAAGAAGCACATAGCCATAGTTTTGAGTGTGGCATTGAGACTTTACCATTTTGTTTCAAACCAACATTGATGACTGAGCATACAAATAATCATAAGAAGTCTTGTAGCCTTGATATTTGCTAATGTTCGATCAATATGATTTCTTACTCTGGTGTGTAGAGTAACAGAGCACTGAGATGATTTCAAGAACATACCCCAGAAGCAAAATAAGATGAATGTGGCAAATTATTGGAAAAAATATATTCTGGAAAGATGGGGCATGTTTTAGGCTTGGGGCTCTTTAGTTGGCAAACAGATTACTTATATGACTGACATTTGTGTCATTTTTAAATACTTGAATAAAAATATGCAAATATCCAAGTTTGCAGTTGTGGGAGTCCCTTAAGATGAACTCTTTTGCAGTACAATACAATTTAGTTTTCACTTTGGACACAGTGAAGGACTATGCCAGTTCTTAAACTGTTTCCTAATTAAGAAATACTGTAAAATCTCTGTAAATATATTTTTAACATCTAGTGATTAAACAAAATCAAGTAACAAAAATGAACAGATGTTGGGCAGAAAGGGAATGTAGAGTAGGCATATATAAAGAAGAGAAAGGAAATCAAGTGTTCACAAAAGAACTACTAAATGAAGGAAGGCAGAAGGAAAGCAGGTTATTGGCAATTTGAAGAAACGTTTCTTGATTTCAGTAAATACACACAGATTGAACTCCTAGTCCCCAGCGACCTTCCCAACCTCACCACGTCTATGCTGTCCCCTTATCTTTCTCAGAGACCTTCTCCCCAAGCCTCTTGCTTTCATCCTCTTTGTCTTTTTCCCTCTCTGACTGGCAGAAGACATTTCATTGTCATGTATATATGGATACTTTGGCATCCTTAGTCTGGCCCAGTGAACCTCTACACTCGTATATGCCTTGTCATTAATATGACCCATTAACAGAGACTTGACTGCTCATAGCAACAGTCATAGGACAACATTCATTCTAGGGGCAATGCACTACATTTTCAGGTGGAGAAAGCATGGTGATGCTTTGGAAACCTGGATTCTCATTTCAACTCTTGGATGCCATTAGCTCTATGGTCTTGAACAATCAAATCTTATTTCCTAGTTTCAATCCCTGGTCTCTGAATTGATTGTTTTTGTTTGGGAAACAAACTCTTCCCTATACTAACAGTCCAAGTTTCTCATTTTAAGGATAAGGAAATTACTTCTGGAGAGTTACATATCTCAGTTATTTTTTTGCTAATGATAGTTTGTGTTTATATTATTGCATTTATATAGAACTGTATGTTTAAGTAAAGACAGCTATTGAGTATCTCCCCCTCCCATTAAAAGCAAACATATCAAAAATATCCTCTACTCTGTTTTTCAAAGAGTACTTCATTCATGCTACACTGCAAACCCAAATCCTCCTATGAGTTTTCTTTTAGAATGAGGAATAAAATGAGTAGTTCAGCAGTAGAACTGAAAGACAAGGAATTTTCCCACCGAGTTGTCTGAAAAAAAAGAAAAAAAAAAAGTGTTTCAAGAACCACACACTTTCTATACTAGGAAGACCAGGGTGATGTGGCTACTGTTGTGAAATTAGCAGATATATACTTATGTTTTGTCTATATTTATTTTGCTTTATTTCTGGCAGGTAAACTAAATATCCCAGCTTTGTAGATATTAATTTTTGTTTATTGGATGTTATAAACATGCAAGAAATTGTATGCACACATTCACATTCATCCACCTATATTTATTCCCAAGTAATAAAGTCCATTTGATATATTATTAAATATTACACAAACTGGTGACTATATCTTTATAGCACAAGTTTAAAGATGTTATTGCAAGAATTAAAGGAAACTCTTTCTCTGTGAAGAGCTGGAAGAAACATGAAATAGAAAAATAAAATGTCCTAGGAGGCAACACAGGACCTGATCTAGCTATTCCACCTATCCACATTAACTTAAATGAAAGGAAAAATCATTTTTGGTGTATTGGAAAACAACCAAAGTCCACAGTATGAAGGGCTTTCCAAGGACATCACTTAATAGAAAAGAAAAAAAGTTTATTAACTTGAACCAGACCTGGGAGAGTGTACTTTTTCTGAAAATAAATACACTTGCTATTATAACCTATAAATATAAACCATAATACAATCCTTTTTATTTTTTCTTTAGTAGTCCTGCATTGTTTATTGTGTGTGTGAATGTATGTAATGGCATTGGCAGCTGGCAAATAAAACATTTTTATCTTAAATAATGTTACAATGTTCTGATGTTTATTTCCAATGAACTGCCCTGCAGAATTTTTTGGCAAATATCGCCCCCTTCAGTTCATTCTGATATTGTGCAAGGTAGTAAAGGGAGAAAATAATCTTTCCTGGGATTGCGCTAAATTTAGCACCTAGAAGACTTGCAGATCCTGAAGCCAAATCTGCTCTAGCCTGAGATGATCTGATTGCTTACTTGGACAGTCTAGTTCTTTCCCAGGCATTACTCCATGTGAGTAAAGACTCATGGAGGTAAGGAGGTCCAAACTAATATCTACATACAGAAAATCATTGACTGTAACAGAGTATTTTGAAGTTTATGTAATTTCCTCCAAGACCATTTCAAAGAAATCATATGGGTCATTTTGAATTAATATAAATTAAAATAATATGTTTTATGTATGTACATACACATACACATCACATGTATATGTACATACTTACACAAAGTTTTCCTCCTGAGACCTAAAGTAGAGACTGAGAGTAGGATAATCTGATTGCTTTAGTGGCAGAGAGAGAAATGCAAACTGGAGATCATTAAATTCATCCAACCTTCATTATTAGTTTAATATTTTAGGTTTCATTTATTTCCATAGCACTATGTGTATAAAGAAAACCAAGATATTACAGAAAAGACTTCTTACTTGTAGGAGAGCTTAGGAGAACTTCTGAAAAATTTTGGAAAAAAAACTTCATTGCAAAGAAGATGTAATTTGACATTTTATTTTTGAAAAAAAAACCTATTAATCATTTTTAACAACCACAAAATATAATTGTAGACATTTTGAAGTACTCATTGTAGGTCTAGGAAGCTAGTGATTTCACAAAACATCCCACAGACTTATACCAACCTTGAAAATAGTTTCCAGAAGGCAAAGGCTCAAACACACAATTTGTCACTAGGCAGCCCTGTACAGCATAAGCATTAATCCCATCACTTATTCTTAGGGTCTCTTCCTACTCTATTCCATTTCAACAGACTGAAAAAATGTTTAAATTTAATTTGAGCAAGCACAAATTTTTAAAGAAATGAAGTCCACACTATATACAGAGGATGTATATAAGATTTTATATATATATATGTGTGTGTGTGTGCATTTATGTAATATAAGATATGTACTTTTATTTTTCACAAAAAATGAAATTTGTAAAATTATTTTGATCTTTAATCTCCCCTTTTAATCTTGATAACTTGATAATCTTGAACTCTGATAAAAGATACATTGTATCTATTATTGCTGCATTTCTGTTCTAAACCACTGGTGGAATTTGTTTTTGTTTTAATAATGGAAAACTGAAAAATTTATGGTATTTGTATCTGTACTTTTATTTGGGACATCACACAAAATAAATATGACTTAAATTTAATATTAATGATAATTTCATCTTTAAAAATGTCCTCTATAAGCTAAATACTTTAAAATTCATTAGAGAAGTGCCCATAATTTACTTTGCATTTTTCCTCTTTTTTTTCCTTTGTATATATATGCATGCAAGTGATTTTTTCCCATTAAAACTAAAATAGTCTATATATTTGAAGAATATAGGGAAGAGATTCTGATTCCCTTTAATTATTTACATTCAAAATTTTGCTTTATTCATGTGTTTCTAGTTATATTTTATAAAAATGGTACTAACTTTATTGAGCAGTTATTCATAGTACCCAGGACACTCATTCCTAAATCTTTTGTCTATTCAGAAACCCAAAATGACCATTTTGTATGAAATCTAAACTTTCATTGATGATTTATAATGTCCTGAATGATCTGGCCATCCCCGTTTTTTCTTCTCCTCAATGGGCCTAATTTATAGCTTTTCAATCCCCCAAATGCTTTTTTCTGATTTGAGATATCTGAAGTGCTGCAAACTCCTGCTCAGAAGCTTTAAGCCCTCGTCCTTACATGACAAACTCATTTTGAACACTTTGGTTTGTCACCTCCTTAGAACAACATGTAAGTTGAATTCTCCTGGCTATTCTTTATCACTGAACCCTGCTTCTTCCCTTCAAAGCACTTATCCTCTTACAAAAATAAATGCTCACTTATTTATATGTGTATATATTAAATATCTGTTCACCCATATGTCCTGAGAGTAGTTGAATAAAAGTTATGTACATAATCAAATATTAAAAAACACTGATTAATGTACTGAGCTAGTTGTAGATCCCAGTATAAATATGAAATAATCTCAATGATTTATTTATTTATTTTGTTATCTAATAAATTTTTACTGGCTATTATATGCCAAGAACCATCCTAGGTTCCGAGAATACATTAATTAGAAAGAAGTAAAGTGTTCTCCTTGAGTTTATATTCTGTACATGAGTGGAGGAGTATGAGAGGGTAGGGTGGATAGGCAAATAATGGGCTAAATTAAAAGGTCAAAAATGCTATAGAGACAAAAGAGGAAAGAAAGATCAGGAGTGTGGAGAAAAGGTGAGCAATTTTTAAATGACTTATAAATAAAAATCAACCCAAGTAAATGAAAGGAAGCAGAACAAAAATAATCACAAGAAGTGCAAATATCACAAGGTGAGAGTATGTCAGAGTTGAGGAAATTGAAGGTAGAGAGATGCAAGGTGTTTTAGGACATTGAAATGACTTAGCCTTTACTCTGCATAAAATGTCAAGTCATTGTAGGTGTAAAGATATTAAGCTGAGAAGTTAAATATATTTTAACAGGGCCCTTCTGACTGACTGTATTAGGAATAATCATTCATTTTAAGAGTGAAATCAGGGAAACCAATGGAGCAATCCAGGGGGGTACCAATAGTGACTGGAACTGAGTAGTTGTAGTGGGATTGGTGACGAGGTCAGATTCTGGTTATGATGTTAATGTTAGACCCTTTTATTCTTATAGACTCCTATCTGTGAGTGGTTTGATTGCCTGCTGACTGAATAGCAATGGGACAGAGACTGGGTTTCGTAAAGCAGAGCTAGATCCTTATTACTTTGCAAAGCAAAGCAAATATTCCTAAGCAACATTTCCCTGAGGTTCCAGGGCTTCAGTTAATTTATAGGCAAGAAGGGAGGGGGCGTAGGTAGAGGAGAAGTCATGTATCTTCCATGTAGAGGGCTGGCTCTTTCTTGCACATCTGCAGTTTGTCACCATGCTTCCCCATGCCAAACGTGTCCTTATAATGTTATGTCTCCACCCAGGGGTGTGTCACTTAGTATGAGAATGAGGTAACATGGGTCACCTTCCTTCTATCTGCGCATGCCCCAGGAGCCCAGTCCAAATGGGTTGTCTCAGTTCCCCTCAAAGATTTCCAGGCCCCAATCTCATTCTTCATTTTCTTCTACAGATTAACTCTTTCTACAACAAGCATGAGGAGTGCATCATGAGGGAAGTTAGCTTGGGATCAGGGGTAGTCTTGGTGAAATGATTACCAAAGTTCTACCTGGGAAATGACACAGTGGAGAAAGTAGCACTAGCAATGAAAAGAGTGGGTGATCACCTATGGCATGTTGGCAATTGTACTGCCAGATTCTCCTTGAAGAACTCTAATGTTTGGAAGAAGTTTCTTAAAAAACTTAATTTGGGAAGAAAGGCAACCCAGGGTGGGGTGGGTATAATCAGAAGGTAAAATTGTTTTGAGAAAATGGAAGAATTTGTTAGCATTCTGGAGAAGCAAAGTGCTGAGATTAAATGAGAAGACAGGGATTTGGAGCCTGTAAGATATTGGAAGAAACTGTGTTCCATGATGCGGTCATTTCTTTAATGGTCTAATTTTTCAGTAAGGTGACTAAAATCATGAAATGTTTGAAGTGAGCATACATGGTAAGATAGTCCATACTGGAATGAATGGGACAGGAATCAGGCCCAGAGAAACACTTGTTAGTCACCAAAACCCACCAAAAAGAGGAGAACGTTTTTGTCCTCTCATAAGGCCATGAAGTTAGAGGCTAAAGACGGGTTGTAATCTTGAAGAGTTAGGAGATTGCAGCAAACCTCTTTGTATTAAGCCTAAAAACCTTTGATTTGGAGATTTGACTCAGGTATAGGAACCAACATATAGAATCAATTGAGATGAATAGGAAGATACCAAGTTATGAAAGAGATCAAGTCTGCTAACCACTGTCGTTTAAAACAAACCCACAAGCACCCACCAGAACTGGAACACCTGACAAGAGAGGCAATGGTCAAAGAGCCAAAGTGTCAAGTAACTATTTGAAGAAAGTATTGGTGTCAAATATTATTTCATAATGTTATGTGGAGAATTAAACAAAAATTCCACAGAATTTTTAGTCTGACTCATATTTTAAAGATAGTTGATAAATATCCTAAGTTAATTTGAAAATCTCTAGAAATGAATAAAGAGTATGAGTGCTACTATTTGTAATGATCGTGATAAGAATAGCTAGCAGTTAATAGACTATGAATATTTTACTTCAGTGCCACTATATAACTTTTGCTTTCCTCCATTTAAAAAAAAACTAGAACAAGTCATATAGCAATCTGTGATGTTATATGACTATATCTAGTCTTGTCTCTATTTCTGGCAGTTAAAACCCTTGGAATTTTCTAACTGGTAAAATCTATACAGGTGTCTGTTGTTATGTTAAAAAGTGACTTTTGGAATAATCCATAGACATTAGAGGATGGGGACTGGTTCCCAGGAGACTCATCCTTGGATTTTCAGTTCACCTCCTGACCTCAGGGAAGAGGAAAAGGTTTGAAGATCTAGTCGATCACCAATCACAATGATTTACTGAATCATGACTATGTAATCCAGCTGCCATAAAACCCCAAAAGGACAGGATTGCAGTTTGGTTAACCACAGAATTTTGAAAGAACCCTACATTTTGGTTTACAAGAAATGTTAAAAGAGAGAGAGAGAGAGAGAGAGAGAGAGAGAGAATAAAACTTACAAACATACACTAAGTGGAAGGACTTAGCCACAAAAGACTACATATCTCATTGTTCCATTTATATGAAAAATAGGCTAATAATAGAAACAGAAATTTAGATTAGCAGTTATTTAAGGTCTAGTGGGAGACAAGTTGAAGAAATTGTGATTGACTGCTAATGGGTACATGGTTCTTTCAGGGGTTCAAAAATGTTCAAAAATTACATAATAGTGATGGCTGCACAACCCTATGGCTTTACTAAAAACACTGAATTGTATGCTGTAAGTGGCTAAGTTGTATGATATTTAAACTTTATCTCAATGAAACTTTTGTGAACCGAGATTTTTATGAAGTTTGAAAAATAGGAAGAGAAAGACAAACTGTTCAAACCTGAAATTTAGAGGTTTTTAAAGATGTAATGGATTCCATGGGACATAATGAGTGTCTTGTCATGGAAAGCATTCAATCATGAGCTGATTGCCTGGCAAGGATGGTGTTTGAACACAGGATGACTGTTTGTATTAGATGACCTTTGAGGTTACATTCACAGCCTCAAGACTCTGATTCAGCAATTCTGTGATCAGTGTGAGAAGACTTCCAGAAAAGCTATTGGAATCCAGCCTGCATCCATAAAAGAAGAGTGTTAGAACAAAGGAGGTGAAAGTCTCAAGTATTATTTCTTTTCAGCCATCGCTCAGTTCAAAAATAAAAGGGGGTGGGAGGTGGGGAGAAGATTTAAAATCCAGGTTTTATAGATCCCAAAGCTTAAACAAGTTTAAAAATTATAAAATTAAAAATACAGAACTCAGTATAAAATTATTGGTTAGAATGATAAAGACCACAAATGATGAAAAGCTGATAAATACTGCAAACATCACATAATTCAAAATAGTAATTTTATTAAATACAGATTGCCAGCATACCTCTAAAATATGCATTGCTTTGCACCACCTGAGATCCTCTCTTTAAATAATGGCAATTTTGTAATTTCTTTTGTAGAAGGAGATGATTTAATCTTATAACTTGGTTTACTGAAGTTTGTTTTTATTATTGGTCAATTAGAAATATTTATTCAGCTTTGCAGTTCATTGGGAATGTGATATAAATATTGGGGCTTGTTGTCTACTTGAAAATTGTTCTGTTCTATATGTGAGCTGTTAATATTTCAGATCATTTCCAGTTTTCTTATATACTGCTTTTAAATACCCTTTGAACTGATGATATTTATTGTCCAAGTAGCCTTCAATTTTCTCAAGTTTAGATGCCAGGAGTTGGCACAGTAGATGCAGAAATATTCCTGGGATGATTCCTGCCCAGGGGCATCTAGTGATACCTGGTGATAGACATACAGCAAACACACAGGTAGATCCCACAAACCCACTCTAAAATACCAGCAGGTAGCAAATCCAGAAATGTTTGTGACCAATCCAGAGCCCCCTGGCATTCCCACCTAAAGTCTGGAAAGTCAGGGCAGTCTTCACCCATTGAAGTTTAAGAATCTTTCCTTTGAAAGTTTTACAAAAAGGTTCCTATAAAAATTATTGCTCGGTGTTCTCCCAAGGCTGTAGAAGGGGCCTACGTAAGTGAAACCCCGAAGCTCTTAGCTTCATGGTGAATGCACCTCTGTCAGAGGTTCATTTTTAAAGACAAACAGGCTGCTAGAATGCTAAAAACAGATAGCATGAGAAATGCTTGAGGCAACAAGGGATTTTTAGCCTAGAGCACAAAAGACCTAGAGGGACATGATTACTACCTTAATTTATCTGAAGGACTGTCATGTAGCATCTGTCCAGTCAGAGGCTGAGAAACAGAAGTTGCAAGAAAATTTCAACTAACTATAAGAACTTTCTAAACAATTAAATTGCTCAAAAATGAAGGAAATTGCCTTATATTATGATGGGCTCCCTGTCACTTGAAATGTTCTACAGAGACTGAATGATTACCTGTCAAGACTAGTGCTATAGATAAGATTTCTGCCATGAAGAGAAGTTCAGGCTAAATCACTTTCAAGTTACAATTCAGTAACTTTTCAATATACTCAAGAGTTTAGATCATTGGGAAAAATAAGGTTTCAATATGTCTATGGTCTCAGCAATTTATTAAGCAAACTTCAAAATGGAATATTCTAGACTTTTCTCTCTCTCTATCAAATCATGTCTTTCAAAAATTAGGTTATATGTCACAGAATTGCCCAATAATATGTTTCTAGCCTCCAAAATTGGCTTCATATTTGCTGTCAGCAGAAATCAACTTTCATACCATTTATTCAATCCTAATCACTGAATGCCTTCTAAGTAACACACTGTTATACTTGCTGGGTGCTAGGAAAAAATAAAAATCAGTAACACTGGTCATGGTTTCTTGCTTCATGAGATTTACAGTAAAGTTACATTTTTATGTATGAATCTATATTCAGAAACACAAATGCAGTCTACGGAATTTTATTAAGCAGTATCATCAAATTCAAGTCAGATAGCCTAGGTTCAAATCCTAGCTCACTGCTTGCACGGCATTACTTAGTCTTTTTACATCTCAGTATTATTTTCTATTAAGTAAAGAAAATACATATCCCATGGTTTTGACATAAACATAGATGAGATTACTGCGGCTAACATGTTGATTTGGCAGAATATCTGGCACATATACCTGCTCTGTAAATATTAGCTATTATTATAATGAGAAATATATGGCATCCACAACAGTATTCAGGGTTGTATTTTGTAAGAGACTTTACAAATAACAAGGTATAACACAAAAGGGGCCCAAAGAGAAATATATATATTCCCGATGATGTTCTATTCTTCCCTGAACATACAGCATATCTGAAATAATTTATGTAAATAAAAACAAAAGGTGGCTAAAATAATGAAAACTGTAATGATGAAATCCATAGCAATAAACTATGAAAAAAAGCAAAACCCTGTTGAACACTAAATGGAAAGCAAATATCTAAAGTGACTCCTTTATAATGACCCTGTGTATACCAATTAGCTCAGTGGTTACAGAATGTAGTGCTTCAGAGAAGTGATTAAACTCTCCAAGAAAGACCAGGGACTGCTTCTGAAGTACTTGAGATATTGCTGCTTGGTGTGAGCTTCATTAGAGCCAGTTTTTTTTTTCAGATACATTTTTTTTTTTAACTACTGCCTTTTTAAAGACTTTAAAAATTTTTTGCTTCTGTCATTTTGGCAGTCATAGGGGAAGGCTCAGGTGACTCTGTGCTGCTGACCTATTATTGCATCAAAGTACCAAAGAACTTTAACAAAACTTTTTGAAAAATAATTAAAAATCTTACATTATACCAAAGAAAATTTATACAATAAGAGACAAATTAACCTCTTAACCTTAATAGTAGATTTTTTTAAATAAAAGTCATAAACATTTTGTTCCCTTTAAGCTCAGCAAGTGAATGAATGTATCATGTAAATCCTATAAAAGCTAATGTGATTTGAAAATGTAGTGTCCAACACCAAAAAATCAGAGGGTTGTTCCTTCAGCGCTTCAGCAGAATATTATGTTTTGGACTTTGGGTCAAGTCCAAAGAAAGACCCCAATGTCAGCAAGCAAGAGTGACCAGAAATGATATGCGTAACACACTAGAATTAAATTCTCATAAAGAGAAACCATTTTGCATCAGTCAGGTCAGTGTTCCTCTTACTGGCATTTCATCTCTAACAATCAAACATAAGCAGACATTAACCTGAAGGTGTTAAAGGTAATGGTTTTCCACTCTGGCTCTTTAAGCCACCCTGAAACACACAAGCACCAGGCCCCTAAATGCTTTTCTATTCATATTGCAACTGTAGCCCCAGTTGGTCCTAATTTGTGATTCTGCAGCTCTGGCTCAAATCTTTCACATTTGACTGGAATCGGCTCCCTTTGCAACTTGTATGTAACATCTTAATCATTATAAAATCTCTTTTCTCTATTGGATTCTTTTTCTTAGTCAAAATTCTTCCAATTGCAAGTAACAAAAACCCAACTCAAACTAGGTTAATAAAAATGAATTTTAACTCATAACAACAGTGCAAGTTTCAGACATAGTTTAAATCAGAGACTCAAACTATGTTTCCAGGCAACTCTTTATCATTTGTATATTTTCCTATGAATATTTTCAGCCCCTTTCCTGTTAAAGTTACTGCTTCTCCTCTAATGTTGAAACTTGGAACTGAGTTCGTTGGCCTTGCTGACTTAGTTGCCTGTCCCTGAGATTAAGGATGAAGTAAATCACCACATCCAGAAAACCTATATTGAGTTTGCAAGGACAATTCCCTATAAGAAAATAGGGGAGTTTATATTAAAAGAATTCATGTTAAAAAAAAAAAAATAGGGCGATGATTCTAAAATGTATGCCTGTATCAGAATGCCCTAGAGGGCCTGTTAAAACAGATTATCTAGCCTCATCCTTAGGATTTCTGATATAATAGTAGGTTTGGTATAAGGCCAAGTAATTTGCATTTTTAATGTGTTCCTGAGCATTTCAGTTGGAGAAATACTATAGTAGGAAAAAACAATAGCTGTATAAAACATTAGATAACCACTATCCTTATTGACCTGTTCCTGTGATTTGTATTCTGCTCAGCTGCTTCAGGTAAGAGCCTATATCTTTGTCCTTAATTCCAAAGAACTTCTCTGTACTCTTAGAGAAAGGTCACTTGACTGGTACTCTAGCCAAAGTTTTGAGATTTTTACTACCTATGGAATCATTTAACAAAATTAAGGCCATTTCACTAAAAGTTTGACAAATTTGTACTGAGCTATCGTGGCTGGAAATACCCCTTGCTTGATAATATAGAACATTGTTTCCTGGCTATGGATGTCAGGCCTCTTGTGTCAGATCAAGAGGGGACATAGTTAAAAATATAAATTCTTTGGTGTTAATTGAGACTTACTTACTCAGATTTTTGTGGTTATGACCTATAATCTAGATTTTTAGCAAGAAGCCAAATATATGTGTGCATGTGTATCTGTATGTCTATGTATATATTCTTTCTCACCAACTTTCTATATAACACCTGACTTTTTCAGTCTTAGTAACAGAACAGATATACCTGGGGAACTTAAAAAAGAAAATCATATCTATATTCTACTCCAAAAACAATTGATTCTGAATCTCTGGAACTGGGATATGGCCATCTGTAATAAAATAATTTCTATAAATATAGAAGTTTCAGATGACAAATGATTAAAGGACTTTATATTGTATAAATTAAAGAGAAGTTGTAAATATTAAAAAATCATAAAATACATAGGTATAAACACTGAAAAATCTCAGATCTGAAATGGGGAAGTTTGGGATTATAAAAAACACCTGCTACTCAACATGGAAGATCCCAAATGATATGGCAAACTTCTATACATGAGTGTGTTTTTTTAAAGAGCTTAAATTAATACATATAGAAAGGGTTAGCAGTTTGGGGGTAAATTTTGTCCAACTTCACTGTTGTATGTCTATATTTTAAAAATACTTCAGTATGTATAATGTAATGTTATATGTGATATTTACATTAAATTAAGTTTGAAAGAGTTTGTTGATATTTAACTAGGAAACATTCTATATATACTGTAAATACTTATATTTTCCTAATCTTAATTAACATTCAAGACTTTGGTAATTAGAATGCATTCAGAATATCATATAATATTAAAATGGAATTTTTTTGGTTATAATGAAAGGCACTTGAAGCATAAGAATAAAAACATTTTTTAGAGAATTTCTCCAACCAATAGGAGATAAGTATAAGAATTCAGGGAAGTTGTAATTTTCTTTAACCTTAGATTCGAAGGTCTAAGCTAAACCTCTAAATTTCCCTGTGTTCCATGAACACTTGTCTATGACTGGCTTAAGACTGAGAGACTTCTGTACATATCTAGGGTCTAAAGAGTTTTCCATAAATCAAATTTCAAGTGAGGTGATGATCAAAACACCTAACAAGTAAGACCTGGGAGTTCCTAGGTTTCTATTTGATTTCATTTGTCAAGAAGATATAATGAATGTGTGAATATATGAAAGTTTTTTATTTGAGAGACAATAGAAAGAATAATCCTCATTTAAAGCTTCTTTGGGGCAAAACTACTAAACAGAACCTAAGAATCATTGAGCATCACCAAAATGGCTCCATTCACAGCCCTGTTCTGGATCAGCCAGATCTCCCTTTAGTAATCCTTTTCCACAAAGTAGTTTCTGTTGGCTTTATCTAAATCTAATACTATATATACATATTTATTACATGCAATGAACAGAATTGTACCTATTATATAGATAAGCATATATCCTTGATATATCTTTATGGTCATCATATTGATTCCACTATAAGAAAATGATCAAATCCTTTTTTCCTTAAGTTTTTTATGGGAATAGGAAATTAAGAATAGATGTTAGATTGAGTGCTAAATTCATGCATTTGCATACATATGTGTATGTGTGACATAAACACACACACACACACACACACCTTGGTGTTCTATATTGAGAAATATATGACTTAACTGGAAGAATTTGATCCATACTTTTCTGAATATAGGACACCAGGGAATTATGTACTTGTGTGTGCATGTGTACACAGGATCATGAAATGTAAAGACAATTGTGTCTTGGAGTCCCACCAGGATTTGAGTCATTTTGGTAGAGAATAGAGAATATATTTGAAAATGATTTGTAAATGAGTTAATGTAAAAGACAGAATAACAAGTGCTGAAATTTTCCAGGTGCCTATAGGTACCATTCTGTTAGGACTTTTTGTTGACTCATGAGATATCAAAACATGGCAATATCCCTAAGGACTTGCAGACAGGAAGTTAAAGTGATTCAGATAAGTACTGTTACCTCTTTGAACGGTTTATTGGAGCATAAAGCCTTCCTCATCCATCAGTGCTACATTATGGACTAAACTAATCTAAATAAAGAAATTAGAGTTCATTATAAAAGACAATAGAAAATCAGAGAAAAGAAAAAGAAGGAAATAATTTTTAAAATTGAACTTATTATTTAAGAGTTTGTATCATGCTGAACTTTTTCATGTTCCTGAGTTTTAATCAGTTCAGTGTAAAAGAGATTTTAAAAGCTTTGGCTGGAGAATTAAAATGATCAAAAAGAAATAGACTTTAATACATTCCTAAGCCTTCCAAATTCAACTTAAATCAAGGCATTTCACCCAGTCATTTTTCAATCATTTTTTAAGATGCAGTATGCATGTACAATAGTCTTGTAACAATCTTCTTTCCCTAAAGATAAGACTTCAGATATAATCATGGCTTTGTAAACACTGTTGTGATGAAAAATCTTATTTAATTGTATTAAGTGCTTTTATTTCATTATTTTCCTGTTTTTTCAAGGGAATTCCTGACCCTATTCTAACTCTTCCCGCCTTTCTAACTCTTTGTAACCATTCACAGCTTACCGGAGTAGACAAGCATGAAATTAATGCTGTGTAGTAGTAATTCACTAATGCCAAGAAAGTTTGTTGCTTGATTACTAGGTAACACTGCTAGCACTTTAGGTTCTGATTTTCCGTCAACAGGAATAGCTGAATATAGTCAAGAGTTGCAAATCTTTGAACCAAATAATTTCAGTTTTATGAACAAATTTAATGGACGTGTTTGACTTTTTTTGCTAATACTGGTAAGATTACATGATTGTGTAAGCAAAAGAGAGCAATCCCTTTATTTTAGTTTCAGATAAATCATTTGGAAGCATAACTTAAAATTTTGTTGATTTCTTTACCAAATCACTCTGATTTAAGCCCAAATATAGGTTCAAATGTCTTGCAGTAGTTGTATTACCAATGAAATAATCACTTGGAGGATTTAAGCCAGTTTTGCTTTTTTTTTTTGTCAATTTTTTCAAATACTTTCTTCATAATTCTAGTCATGTAATTGACTCAAATCTCTTAAGTTAAAATTATTAGAGCAATCCTTTCTTAATCACTGCTTAAAAAAATCACTCTCTTGGTAAGAGCCTCTGATAATCTCCTTCCAGGTGCCAGAAACTCCCTTAGTAAATGTTATTTTGTAATGAGACTTTATTTTTTTAGACTGCTTATATAATGATACTTGTTGATGCAACTTGATTATAATATAGTAATTTTAATATCCATATAAATGCTATACTTGAAATATAAATCTAATAGGCTTTGATGATCTGTTAGAAGGATTAATGAGTTACTTGTATTTAGATTGATTGGCTGCTGAATACCAGGCCACTTACAGTAAAAATTAAGATTATACTTGGTAATATGGGCTACGTACTCACAGGGTGTTGAAAATATTTCACACCCCTCTTATTCAATTTCAAACTATCTGGAATCTAAAAGGCCTAGTTCTATTCTTGATCAGAGAGACTCTATACTTCCCTTTGGATATCAGAGAACCCATATCAGTGTTTAGTTTCCTATTTCTCTGTCAATGTATAAAGGTCTATGTTATTAGGTACATTGAGCTTCTTTTTTCCCCTTTTTTAACCTGAAAGTTAATTTCCACTACACTGATATATAAACATATAGTCTAGTTCCCCAATATATTAGTTTTTCTAAAAAATTTCCTTTTTGTTACATTTGCAAAGCCTATAAAAGTAGTTTTTCCTAGCACGTCATAGTACCACAGAATTTGGCTTATAGTCACTACCAAATGCTCCAATTAGATTGTCAAAAATTAGACTGTGAGACAAGTAAACATACATAGACAGAGAAAACAAACTTTATGACTCTTTCTGAGAAATACAGCATAGAAGGATGGAACAAGATTCAAAATGATACTCTAGAAGTGAATGGAATTGTCATAGAAGAAATGAAAGAGTTGGAAAGAAAAGTATGTTTTAGAAGACAGATGTACATTTGACAGAAAAATTGTGAATTTTTAAAATTGGAGGTGGATTAAAATTCAGTAAGCATTATCTGTTTATAGCTATAGAGATTGAAATCCAGATTTGTTTAAATGTCTTAAAATAATGCAAATTTATTATCTCTTTATTTCAGTTGTGCAGGAGTTTGGGTTAGCTGTGTTCTAATCTAAAATCATGGCATCAGCTGGGGTTATAGTCTCATCTGAGACTCTTCCAAACACACCTGATTGTTAGTGGAGTTCAACTCTGTACTGTTTTAAACCCAGGTCCTCATTTTCTGTAGTCCCCAGTAATGTGGTCTTCTTCATAAGCAGTTCACCTCCTAACTGTTTCTTTGCAGTCAGCAGAACATTCCTTATTTTGAACATTTCTCTTTAGTAAAGGTCTGAAGCATCTTCAAAGAAATTTCCTAATTTGATCAGATACACCAAGGATAATATTATTTTATCATTGTAATTGTTAAGACCTATTGATCAGGGACCTTAATTACACCTGGAAAAAACCTTCAATTTTGTCATATAATATAATTAAATCATGGTAATTTAATGACTATTTTCACAAATCATGCCCACATTCAAGAGGCGGGAGACTGACTATACCAGAGGCCCTACTCACAGTCAAAGGGGGAAGATTGATTATACCGGTTCTGTAATTCAGTGGCATCAAGTGGCATTTTCAAGTCCGGATAGTTAATAATGTATCGACAACAAGGACCTAGAACTTATGATTTGATATAGCTCTCTTTAGTATAGCTTAATATACCCTCCTTGTGTTTATTGTAACAAGTCTTTAGAGATAAGTGGGAGGCACCTGTAAATGAAGACCTGGAGTCAGTGTGCTGCCTTAGACACACAAGGTAGACAAAATAAAACAAATCAGTGACTCGTGGGGAGCACTAACAAAGGGTAAAACTATAAAATAAAATAGCAGCTTTGTGATAGAGTGAAAAAGACCAACATTCGAGTGCTAGTAAGAACTTAAAAGAAATAATCAAGAACCTTACTCTAGTCTCAAAAACAATAACATTTAACCTATTTTATACCACCTGCCAGTTGAATAAATTTAGTCAGCTCTTTTTATTTTCCTTTTAAAGGAAAAGTACATTCAGGAATGAAGACAAGCAGAGGTAAACAGGAAAAGATGGGAAAGAGTCACTGTTTTACTTGTTCATCTTGGTTGTTCCTGCCAGTATTAGGTCTTGAACCAGGGACCTTGGGATGTATGTAGATGGCACCCAAATACTACTCCACCAGTGTGCACTAAATTTAGTTAATTTTTAAAATGAGTTACAGTGTCCTTATCTATTAAATGTGATACAGTGATAGTAGTTGCTTCAAATACTGTTGTGAAACACACATGGTTAAAAATAAGCAATTAGTACATTGGCCCATAAAAATGCTTAATAAATGGTCGTTAAGACATACTACCTAATCTGGAAACCAGGAGGAAACATTTTTAAGTAGTACAGCAATGTTAAATGTAAAAGTAGATGTTAAAGAAGTAAGAAATAATAGCACCAAAAATCTTTTAGGTATGACAAATTTGGGTCATGTTTTTACTTATAAACAATTAAAGACACAGTTAGTTTAGAAAAGAAAATTTTTTTAACTTAGGATATATTTTGAAAATAGGGAGGTATTTTTATGATGTGTAAAGTAATACAGATTTCTATGTTTAAACTCTACTGATATATGTTTACCTGAAAAACTAATGATCATAATGGATATGTTTTTTTCTAAGGTGTGAAACTAGTACTGCTTACATAGTCAAATGTTTTAATACATATTTTAGAATAGTAGAGATTTTCAAATGTCTAATACATATTCAAAGTCATCAAAAGTCATAAGTATTTTTTTCGGTTCATAATTTATTTTCAGTATATTCACATTCCACCCACAGTGGTTCATTTAGAAAATTAGGCATCCAAGAGATTGTTTTAAACATAACCACATCTGTTAATTCCTCCCAAATACATTGCAGATGTTTTGTATTTATGAGCCACTGTGTGTGTTCACTGATTCAAAGATAGTTAAGCAAGAGTCAGCAGAGACAGATAGCTAAATAATTCTTTTCTCTGCATACAGCAGAATGACCTAATGTTATTTTCTATTGTTGCTCATTTTGACTTGAATCATTCAGGTTTTTCTTAAGAGGATCTAAATCCTCAGAATCAGAACAGAACAGAGTATGCTTTTTCTTCTATGTTCTCATTGGTGTCTAATTCAAAAGAGTTCTTCAAAAAGCATTTATTAATTCAGGATATTCCTTATGCCTTGTATGCATTTCTTAGAACATAGTGTTATGCCAGTTCTGGAAAGGCACTAAAAGCACTAAGTACAATATTTGTTATAAGTTTTAGACCTGTCTGTGTCACTTACATGTTATAGTCAGTGTCCTTTTCTGTCTCCTTCTTCTTTTGTGATCACTGCTTGACTTCATGCATCTACTCTCTTCATGCTTTCTCCATAGCAAAACCTACCTTCTGGAAGGAATGTGCATCTAGACATTTTCTAGCCATTTTTACTATGGGGCACCATGTTTGCTCTTCTAGAGGTATCTACTTTATATATCTTCTCTCTAATGAAAATCTATCTTAATATTTAAAGTACAAGAAGATATGGGTAAGGTAAAGGGAAAGTCCTAAGGTCCTTAATATTATACCATATTATAGATTCAGTCTTAGGATTTAACATGTGTTTTAGGGAAACATATAAGTCCCAATATTGTGGCATTTGGAGGAAGAGTGTTTGGGAGATGATTAGGTCATGAAGTCAAAGCCTTCATAGTGTAGCTAGTGCCTTTCTAAAAGGGACCCGAGAGAGCTCATTTGCCCCCTCTGACCTTCAAAGAACCAGAAACTGGACACTCATTAGACACTAAATCTGTCAGTGCCTTATTCTTAAACTTCCAGAACTGTGAGAAATAAATTTATTTTATTTATAAGTCACCTAGTTGATGGTAGCTCTGCTTTAGTATCCCAAGTAGACTAAGACATAACACAAATAGACATGGATGCATCTATAATTAAAGATGATCCTAGTGTTCTTCTTTAGCTCTTCTACCTGTGACATACAAGGAGCATGTGGTTATGAGCACAGTGAAAAGACTTTAAAATGCTTTTCCTCTAGTTTTATATTAAAGCATATTAACATCAATAAAAATTTGTGTTTATTTAGACATTAACAGTTTAAAAAAGACACTTTTCATTATTAAAAAATAATCCTAGGGATAAGCACTCATTAGCAATGTCTTCAGAAGGTCAGTCCATATACACAACAATTTCAATCTTTTATAAAAATAGAACAATAGTCTTTTTTTTCAGCAGTAACACCAACTCCTGTTTCCCTCCTACCTCGATCTGATTAAAGTAACTTTTGAGACTTCCTTGCCCCACACATGCATACTGGACATTCCAGTGTTTATCCATACTAGATAGCTTTTCTCTCATCTCCCACTGGAAGGAAAATCAAATTTATCCTGTATCCTGTGTTTAAGCATTAAATCAGATATTCTTGGACACATGGCTTAGAGTGAATTTCTGTAAAGAAGAGTATCTTATTATGTAGCTGTTAGAAATGTCCATGAAATCTGTGATATGGGATTGCTTTCAGGGGAAATAGGCTTATAATGAGGTCTTTACTATATTTTAGCAACTGAGTTCCCTATTGGGTATGATTCAATTTGGCGTACTTTCCATTGAATGTCACATATTATCAAAAATATTATACAGTGAGATCCCACTGGAATGAAAGTGGTCTAATTTACAAATGGTCTTCTGTAGTACAAAGTATCAATCAATTACTTAGACATTAAATTTAGAATATTATGGAAAATATTATTTAAATCAAAAGAACATAAATAGAAAAAGACCTTAAAGTAAACAATAGAAATACAGATTGTTAAAAAATTCATTGATTCTTGAATTGCTCTCCTAAATACTTAAAATCTTCATACATCTGTATTAATTTGGAATAAATTGGTTAAAATAAAACCCTTTTATAGTTGTTCTATAAAAATACAGAAAATTCTATTAACAATAAATTTTTACTTCAATGATCTTTTTTTCTAGTATTATAACATTTGAGAATTCAATAAAAATGTTCTCAATAAGGATTTTATTAAGACAGTATATGGACTCATTTATCAATTGCTTCACGTGGACATATACATAATAAAGGTATAAGGATTGAATCTGTTTTTAATAACAGTCATATATTTAACTAAAGGGAAGATCCAAAGAGTGGACATGTTCATTTAGAGCTTTGAGAAAGTACTATAAAGAACGATTCATGTTCCTTAATTATGCCAAGAAGAAAGAAAATTTACTCCTTCTCCATAAATGCCACTTAGAATTTAATTTTAGGTGTTCTGCTTGGTGGGTATTTGAAAATAAAGTTTGATAAAACTTATGGCTTCAAATTTAATCTAATCTCCCTGTGACCTGTGTCATGAAAAGAAAAATGAGAGATGTGTTATTATTCTCCCCCTGAAGCTGAGGAAATGAGCCACACATTTCTTATCAATAGAAAATATACATTTTAATCCACTCAGTGGATTTATTGGTTATGTTATTGATAATGACTTCTAGCTGATAAATGTGATAGTTAATGTTTTTGTAAGCTCTAGAACTGAAAGTAGTCTTAGAAAAATCTCTGAAAATGTTTCAATGTTTTGATGTAAAACTTTTTTTTCAGAACACTGACAAAAAAAACCCAAAACTCAAGATACTCTGCTCAAATTTTAGACTACACAATGCAATAAATCCTCACTTAACATTGTAAATAGATTCTTGTACACTGTGACTTTAAATGAAAGGATATATGATAAAACCAGTTTTTACCATAGGCTAGTTAATATAAACAAGAGTTAAGTTTGTATGTCATACTTCTGGTCACAATAGCATCACCAGCTTTCTAGAATAACAATCCCAAACACTTCTAATGTTAAACAGTAATATGTGTTTATTCTTTTTCCAACTGTCTTATTTCCAGTAATAACACTGCAACTTGGGGTGCAAGATAAGACCCTAACCTGGCCAGGACACCTTTCCCTCACAGGGTGTAGTCACACTCACACTCACACCCACACTCACTCAGTCTAGAATAATTTAGACACTATTTAACGTAAAATACAGCTCTTTGTCTGTGGGAGGACACTCAAAGCAAACTCACATAGACATGGGGAGAATATGCAAACTCTCCACAGTGGACTGAGGCAGAAATCAGTTTTCTTTCTTAAATCTATGTTATAATTAAAAGACATTGAATTAAACAATGTTATTCAAGGACCTGCTGTACTGACCAAAAGTAACTAGTTTCTTAAGACAACATGGTCTTATGCCCCCAAGTTAGAGTGGGTGGATCTTAGCAATTCACTAGGACGGTTATTAAAGGTGATTCATGCATTTCTTTCTGGATTCTTTTTAAATGAGATACAGTCATTATAAACATAAAATGTGAAAACTGATTTATATATCAGCTTTTTAGAGTCCTTTTAGATTCGAGTTAGACACTTTCATTCTTTTCCCATACTGGTAGGTAGACTCACTGTGAAGTTCTCTGCAACTTGGAAAAGCAAGCATTAGGTGTTGAGTCAGAGTCTGAGTGCAGTTGAGGTGGCATTGTTATGGGTCACAGAAAAATGGTAACTTAGGCATATGATATAATTGAAAAAGTGAAGGAAGGTATAGAGTTCTGATTTTTATTTTAATTCAGATTTTCTGGAGGCCGTTGGTAGAATATTTGTTGAGGGAATAGTAGCACTTCCCATTTTTGTGGAAAAGAGGAGAGGGTGATACACTTCCCTGGTACAAAGAGAAAATGAAAAATAGTATAAGTTGGGACATTCCCAACATGCTCTAGTGGCACTCAGTCATGAAGTGTCAGGACTCTCTTGGTTACAACTTATTGCAGGACACTAGAGACTATTTTAACATATAACAACAAAAAATGACACATAAGAACTGTTTCAATATCACTGCTATTTTGAAGTAGAAAGATAAAGTCAACCCAAGCAGACAGCTGTGACTATTCATTTAAACATTGTCATTTAATCTAATATCTTCTAAAAACTGTGCAACCATATTTTTAATTTCCTTTAGAATGGCAAATATTAAATTTTGTGGAAAAATAAAAGAGTTAATAAAATGCAAGCTAGCAAAGCTTAAACATAGCATCCAAGTATTATTTCAGTGTTCTGCCTCAGGGTCTTGGGCAAGGAAAACTTAGTGTCAGACATCTCCACTGAACACTCATGATGTAGCGTGAGTGACTATAAGAAGGTTAACTAGATTCCTAACTGTGAAAATGTTATTGTTGCTTTTAATAAATTTGTTTAAAATTTATCGGTGTTGATACCTGTGAACAAATATTTCAGGTCAAAGAAACAGGGCTTACAGACAAACATTAGATAGTTTCAACAGTCATTTTAGAGTTCTTCTGCTATGTTAGGTAAATAGAGATGTTGCCTCTTAAGAGATATATTGAAGAAAAATTTTCTTCTTGAATACTAGCCATCATTTCTGTTTAATCAGCATGTGTGAAATGCCTATTGTATACCAGGCATGTTATGGTTGCTGATGAAGATCCAAAATAACTGAAATGAGAATAGCTACAGCTCATTAAGGACATGCACGCTCTGCCAGGGACAGTAATGCTGCAGGGTGCTTCAAGGGTGACAGCACCTCTGTCAGCCTTTTCATGATTAAGAAACCACAAGTTCATCAGAGACTAGGAGTTCCCATTGGTAAAGGATTAAGATACAACTCAGGCTGTAAAACCCAAAGTGATCTATGTCTACTATTTTGCCTTCTTTTTAGGTAAGGCGGAGAATATTAGAATGGGAACAAGGAGAAGATAGGAATTTGAGCCAACTCTCCTGCACCCGAATGCCCACATAGGGCAGGAGAGAAAGGCCCAAGGTATGGTGGCTGGGTTCAAAGAAAAGGAGGGAAGGAAAAATGCTGTGCTTCAAAGCTTCTGGTCATCAGATAGTGTATAACTGAAGTGAATTTAAAATGTAAGCAGGATCTTGCAAACAGGTAAGTAATATTTTTTCTGAACTTGTGCTCATTATATGAATCTAGGCTACCTTGAAGTGGAAACTCATTGCAGCTCTTTAATTAGGCTCTTCTAAAAAAAGGATATTCAGAGGCAGGCTCTCTGCTAGTTCTGTAAAATTCCAGACTGACAATAACAATGCTGGTCTTTGGAGTATCATCTGAAATAATATATTCACCAAGAAAATGCAAAAGCTCAGTAAAAATTCAGCAAAGCTTTGCTACAGCACATATTACATTTTACCACAGTTTTCTTCTTCCTTGAATTGAGTTTTTAAACCTAAGAAATAGTAGTGCATGTCTTCGATATAATCATAAATAACCTTTAATATTAACTGGAGTGATACGATGACGATTCAGAAGATTGCTCTCAGAATAAATTCTAGAATTTCTATAGAGCTCACGCATGCAAACACAAGATCCTGTAACTTGACTTGGAAAGGCTTGTTGAATAAAATATCCCTGGTTCTGGCACATTTAAAGTATAACATGGAGTTGGTTAATAGGGTGGGATTTTTGCTTTTGTTTAGTCATTTTTGCAGTACAGTATTTCCTATACATCATGCTTAAATAACTTAAGCATATATACAATTGGTATTTATTGAGAACAATTGATTTCATTTAAGCATCTCGTTCAAACATTTTAAACACTGATCTCATTTTAAACCCATCTTATTTCATTGAGAAGATAAAAATAATGAAACAATTTAGAAAAATATAAAATAGCATAGCTTCCAGGGAATTTTTTTAAGAAGGACAAAGAACAAGAGGTTCAGGATAATCTTGAGGGGGTGGCAAAGGCTCTTGAAGGTTTGGAGCTATGATTATCTCCAAAAGTTGAGTAGAATTTGAATAAACTAGAAGTTGTAACAGAAGGAGAATTTTAAAGAGAAAGAGCAGTATGTGTTTTGGCTATACAAATACATGTCATGAGAGTTGGAGAATATGAACAGACTGGCCTGAGTAGGGGGTCCAAATAAGTTAGATGAATAAGTAGGGCCAGGTTGGAGGACTTGAGGTTTGCAGTATTTAAAATAGGCACGTAAGAGGCATAAAATATTAATTCTTGAGTTAGTGTATAACAGCTTCTACAGGTTTCTCTTGCTATCCAAGAGTAGAGCTTTCCTATTTGATTGATTATTTTTTAGATCTAAGAATGGTCAAACATTATTCAGAATTAGTTAATGGAACAGTAGTTCCAGACCCAAGAAACAGCTACCATATCAATTCAAGGATAGCAAGGAAAACAAATGCATTGACCTTTTTTGTTCTTTTAATTTTTCCCATATCCCCAAATAGTGGATGAGAAGAATAGACAATCTTGAGTTAGGTAAAATTTGCTTTGCTTAGTATAAAGAAGTGGTAACAAGTTTTGCAGTGGAGTACAATAAAAAGGGATGGAAACACAAAACAAAAGATAGGGATGAAGACAAACATTTGTTCCTTTTCCAACTTTAACATTTTCTAGTTCTATACTAGGGAAACTTAACTTTCCTATATCTCAGTTCTCTGAGATTAAGGAAATAAAAACTCTGTGATGAGATTCTTAAAAATTATGTGAGATACATGATATAGTGCCTGATATTGAACACATATAAATAATAATATAATTTGCAAACATCTCTCAACCTTGCTGGAAGTCTTCGACATTTTCTATTAGAATGGCAATACTCTTGTGTAGAATAAGCTCTTATCCACCACACAGACACAACAAAACTATACCCATTTAACAAAGACAGTCTTTGAAAAAGACCAAAATTCAAGATCTCCACAAAGAGCAGGGACATGGGTTTTCATAAACCATAGGAGAAGATGATCAGTTTGATGAGAATGCTGCTTGGTACCAACAGCCTAGGGTCCATCAGAAGGACCCAGTGATATAGATCCTCTTCCTAGGGATGAAAATCTTGCCCATCAGTGGGTGCTCCCACACCTGGCAACTGACCTGTGAGCCTATACAACTTAGATGGAAAATAAAGGGACTTTTCTTTGGATAACAATAGGATTCTGGGTACAGATAACACAGAACCAAAAGCACAAGAAGACAATAGATGAAATGTGAACAGACCTGACTGCAGAGCTTTAATTTGTTGACAGAACACTTTGGCATGGGCTATTTTGCCTGCATGGCACTGGAGACCTCCATGCATGCAGCAAGGCCTAAGAACAAAACACCCTGCATCCTGCACTAGTAGGTCACCTATGATGCCAGACAGTTTGAATTTTCACTTAGGGTTCTCTGGGCTACCAGGTAAGTAATCACCCACCTGGGATGGAGACAGGCAGCCATATATGCATCTCTAGTACAGATAGCTGAGTCCCAGAAGAAGAAGAATGGGGAAACTCCTTACTGAAGAAAGAATAGCCAAGAATTGTTCTAACCTGGGGAAGGAAAACAAACATCCAGATCTGGGAATTTCAAAGCTCAAAGAATTCTAAAATAAATGCAGATAGACATACACCAAGATGCTTTATGTTTAAAATAACAAAAGTTAGAGACACTTAAAATCAGGTAGAAAAAAAACTAGTTGTATAAGGGAGCCCCCATAAGATTGTGTATTTATCGGCAGAGACCTTACACAATAGAAGGGAATAGAACAATATATTCGAAGTGCTGAAAGAAAAAAACTTCCAACGAAGAGTGCTCTGGCCTGCTAAGTTGCTAGTTAGAATTGAAGATGAAGAGCTATATAAAAAAAGTAAAAGGAATCTGTCACAACTAAACCAGACTTATAAGGAATACTGAAGGCTTGTAAAACTCAAGAGAACTGGACTTTAGTTTATTAAGAAAACAATCCCATTTACAATAGGAACAAACAGAATTAACTACTTTGGAGTAAACTTATCATAGAAGGTAAAAGACCTTCAAAGAAAACAAAAAGACATTGTTAAAAGAATAGAAGATACGAGATGAAAAGCTATTCATTGCTCATAGTTGGGAAGAATTAGAATTGTTAAAATGGCCATCTTACCTAAAGCAACATACATATTTAATGTCGTTTCCATCAAAAATACATAGATATCTTTGAAGGAATACAAATTTTTTTTTAATTTGTATGGAATCACAAAAGACCATGGATAGCCAAAGCAATCATGAGAAAGAGCAAAAGTGGAGTAGCATACTCCCAGATTTGAAGCTAAAATACAAAGTAATAATGCTCATAATAGTGTGGTACTGGAATGAAAACAGCTTTACACATCAGTGTAATGAATTGAGTCTCCTGAAATAATTTCACACATATATTGTCAGTTAATTTATGACAAAGAATCCAAAAGCATACAATGGAGGGAAGAAAGTCTTTCAACAAATGGTATTTGGAAAACTGGACACCACATGGTAAAGAATGAAATTAGATTACTCTCTATTACTTTGTATAAAAACTTAAAATGAATTAGAGATTAGATGTAAGACAACCATAAAATAAATTAAAAAGGAAATATATTCTTGACATCAATCTTAGAGAGGTTTTGAGGAACTCAACTCCAGTGCCAAGGGAAACAAAAACAAAAAATGAATCAATGGGACTACCTCAAACTGAAAAGTTTCTTTAAAGTGGAATAAACTATCATTCAAAATACAAGGATATCCTACTGAATGGGAGAAAATATTTGCACATAACATATCTGACAATGAATTAATATGTAAAATATTTAAATAATTCATAATGCTAAACAACATAAAATTATCCCAATAAAACACGGGCAGAAGAACTGCATAGACATCTTTGCAAGAAGACAGATAGCCAAAGGCACATGAAAAGGGTTTTCTCCTCTCTTGTCATTAGGGAAATATAAATCAAAACAACTATGAGGTAATAAATTCACAGCTATAGGAAAGACTACTATCCAAAAAAGTGGAAACAGCATGTGCAGGCAAAGATACAGAGAAAAGGGAACATACTTAAACTGTTGGCAGAAGTGTAAATTGATGGAACCTTTGTGGAAAGCAGCATGGGTATTCCTAAAAAAACCTGAGAATGGAAATTCCATGTCCTAGTTTTTGGTATTTACTCATAAAATGTGAAAACACTTAGTTGAGAAGATATTTGCATCCCATATTTATCACAGTATTATTTATAATAACCAAGAAATGGATACAACCTAAGTGCCCATCAACAGATAAATGGATACAGAAAATATTGTATATATAAACAATGGAATATTACACAAGCCTTAAAATGATGAAATGCAAATGGACAGACAAAATAAAAAACTAACCCTCTGACTTTGACAACAGAGCTGAAATTACCAGAAGTGAAGTGGGTAGGTATCAAAGGATAGTAGGGATCCAATGGGTAGAGGTAAAGGGCTGTTAGAAATTTTTCAGTTGTCATTGTGTCTCATGTATTTGATGAGAAGTGAAGTTGGACATCTAAACTTATTTTATGAGTCATAATTATTTCAATGAAAACATGGCAAAGAGAGGTGGGAAATAGGTTAGGATTGGGAATGAGGTATAATATCCATTTCATCTCCTTATCTTGAGTTCTTATTTCCTTCAAGTCAAGAATTCATGTTTGCAATTGAATTCTCTGCTAGAAATTGTCTTATTGATAGCCGTAAAAACTTAATTTTCTCATCCAATTTGACACAGTATCTTACTACATCTTTTCCTTGCACTGAAAAAGATTAAAGCCTGTTTCTCAACTTCTATGAAAGATTTTTGTCATGAAAACACTCTCAGGTCTGGGAGACTCTGTAGGTAGCAGATAGACAGAATTACTTCACCTGACTTTTCCATACTCGTCTTTCCCATAGGAATAAGTTAAAATCTCCTTACTGTTTATTTTTTATATTATGATATCTGGAGCAGGTCATTTCTCCCCTAAAAATATCTTTTTTTTTTTTAAAGTTAAGGATTAGATTCAGCTTAGATTTTAGTATCTCTCTCTTCATTTTAAAGGTCGTAAGATTATGTTTAGGTGTTGGAGGGTGGAAGGAAGAGTTGTAGGCTCATAATTATTTTGCATTCTCTCAGGGTTTCATTTAAGCATTTCCTTGCTTCAAAATATTGATTATGATTGCAGCATAAGAAAGCTGATAGACTGGTATAAAGCATTATGCCCATGGCCTGAATATAATCACAACCAAATGTCCTTAAACAAGATACATTTTTGTGAGCTATTTGCCCTTTGAGATGGACAGGTTGCCTTGAGGTTCATCTGTTTAGGAAATAAATTGACTTATGGTCAATATCCAATTAAATTAAAAAACAATAAAAATTGGATTACAATCAAATTTCATCATTCAAGTTCCTGGTAATACATTAATGCCCTCCTCTAGCATCTTTTCTTTAGAATGTATTAAAAATTTACAAGCATATGCATTTAAAATTTATGGATTCTATGAGGGTACATGTATTTTTATCTTCTATTTGTAAAAAATAGCTTAATTCTCATTTTTCTTGCAAAAATTACTCCCCTTCTGACATGTGTGTTCCTTCCCATACCCTTCCTTCACATTATGGATACCAGATGAACTCAGTTCTAACAAAGAATGTAACATAGAATCATATTTAATGCCAGGCAACTCAATTGACACAGAAAATCTGAGATCCATACAGTTTAAGTGTTATTCTGGAAGTGTCAGATTAGTTGTAAAATTGAGCATGAAACCCAATCCTCTTGAATATCATGGGTTAGTGGATTTTCCATTTTCATCCCTAGACCAGTCAATGAAAAAATATAGTACCAGTCTGCAAAGGAATTATTTTAATCTGTGTTGAGGAAGGATGGAGGATATTACAGAATATTGGAATCTTTCTATCCTAAATATTTGACTTACAATGTGTCCCTTTACCTGTGATTCTACTAGTAAAGTCACTCCTTAAAACACTCCTTACAAAGCAAAGCTGCTTTTAAAATGTCTATATTGTTCTAAAAGCAAATCTTTTATCACCTTAGCAAGAATTAGTTATTTCATTTAAAATAAACATTTTAAAATCTTCTATTCGATGAGGAAATGTGTCAGACGTCGTATCAGATAAAAGTGGACTGTCTCCAATAGGAAGCCTGGATTTTGTGGTCTGTTGTGTATGCTCAAGTATGTGACTATGGTACTGGTACATTATGGAGAATACGAGGAGAGGATTAAGGTAGGAGAAAATCCTGGAATGCATGGCTTTGGGTTACCTAAGAGCAGTGCATTTTCTCTACACCTAGATATAGTGAACGTTATTGAGAAGTAGTATGGAAAGATTTCCATAATTGTTTTCTTAAGTGTGTGTGCATTGGTATAGTGCAATTATAGATAAATATTTATAGACAGTCTAGTTCTTGTTATGTAAACCAAACACTCTGAATTCTAAAAATTATCCCAGCTTAAAAATATACATGAAAGCCTGAATTTGATGATACATGCAAAAACTCACAAATGTAAATATAGATACAGATATAATAAAGGTCGAAGAACGTTGACCAGGAACAGTCCCAAATCTATAACAGTGGTTGTGTCTCCAATTAGATAACATGGAAGAATGGCACCACAAGTCATAGGATCACTGAATAAAATAAGTCAGAACCTAATGGAAAAAAAAATTCAAGAACTTTCAAAAATTCCATATGGGAATTAGATGAAGTCTCTTTTGCAATGGAGATGTGGAAGCCTTAACTAACAAATACTGAGAATTTAACTTGGATACCAAACCCACAAAGTGATGAACCCACTGCTGTTGTATGAAACTCGGGTGTTATACTATATGAGGACTAGTGTTTTCTTCTCTGTGATGAGACATTCGGTTTCCAATGAATTCAGTAAGTGTAATTTAATATTGGAAAACACAGTTTTAATGCAAAAGAGATAAAAGAATAATGCAAAATTAATATATCTTGAAAGTGAAGGACATGGAGAGATTGTTTTAATGAAAAAAGGCAAAAAATGCACAGTGCAATTATCAAAATATATTTGAACATTTTTGAAGCGTTCTGATTTGAGCACATTTCTATGACCAGCATTATTGAAAATGTAGCAATGTAATGAATATTTACTGTAATCTAATCTAGTTTTCAAATACTTTCCACAGACCCCTAACTTTACTTATCCATACAAAGTTTTCTATAAACTATTGACTTACTATATTTTCCATGAAGGTAAAAGATTATTCAGCAGGAGAAAAATCACTTTAAACTAGTACATTCCTAAAGTTGAATAAACTTCCATTATTTCATCCCACTCATATTCTTTGCAAGACTGACATTTAAAAGTTTTTCCCTTATGCACCATTAATTTCAAATGTACCTTCTTAAATATTTCAAGTTCTCTAATACTTGGAACTATAGACAACACCTTTACAAAATTCTATCTTATTTACCTCATTTATTTTGTATGACTAAGTTAGAATTTGCCTTAGAGACCTCAATCTCAGAGTGAAAACAGTGTTTTATTACTTGCAGGTACATAAACCCTTTCTTAATGATTCAACTGTTGTTAGCCCCTATTGGGTCACAGTAATTGAAATTCTCTGTGCTTTGAGCTTCAGCATTTGTGAGTAACTTTATCAGCATAAATATTTCATTACCTACTCATCCTAAATAAAGACTATAATTTTAACAAAGTTATTGCTGGAACTTGAATAGTAACTTAGAAATTGTCTGGTCAGTGCAACTTTATTTTCTAGAGATTCTAATTTCAGAGACACCTGAATTGCTTTGTTCTAATAACATGTGTATGTGATACAACAAATAACTACATTCGGTCTTCCTGATGTTCACCAAAAGCTAAGAAGCTTGTAAAAACTCTAAGCTGTGCAGAAATAATCGCATGTATACCTCTGTAGGACTCCATAGCAAGAGAGTAGGCCTGCCATGGGTGTCATACATGGATGATTTTCCCCTGTTGTAATCCTTTGAACAAATTAAGTGTAAGGGAGCTTACTGTATAACAAGTTAGGTTGAGGAAGAAATATATGCTCAATAAGTATTTGTTCAGTAAATAAGTGATTAAATGAACAAAGGAATGTTTTGATTAAAGTATCCCTTATCTTTCTTTCATAAATAAGTAAGAGAAAGATACATTGCTATGGCAAACTAAAAACCACTACTGTATTTAGAAAACCAGTAAGAATTTGAGAAAATGCCATGTAATATATTTTGATATACCAGTGCTTAAAGTTTGACTATGTAATTTTGTCCTAAGGCTCCCTCTGACATCACTTGACCTATACTACTACTTATTGTATATAGAGCATAGGTTTATAAAATAACGGGACATATAGCAGAACTAGAGTATTACCTGATCATTAAATTATCTTACTCCTGTTGCTATGTTCTATTCCTAACATAATTTTAATACATATCTTAAAGTGTTAGTGGTTCATTAAAAGAGAATTTTTACTTCAGTAGCATCCACTAAAAACCTATTAAGTTTTACCATTTACATTTATGTCTGTAGATTTACCTTATTGTCAAAAGTAATTTTGTGACTCCATAGCTTGCATATTCCTTGTTAGAGAGTTTAAACTCATTACAAGTATAGTATTTTCTCTGTAAACTAGGTCACAGACTCCTGGGTGTTCACATGATACCAAATTAGATTAATTATATTCATCTCACTTTGTTTACTTGGTTTATTTTCTTAATAGCACTAATTAACAATTTTTATCATGCTATTTTTATCTAATTACTTATTCTGTTTATACCTCCCTAGAAGACAACTTAGATAAAAGCAGGAACTCTTAATTCTTTACTCAGGGCCAAACATACACAAAGTGACCAGCAAGTAATTGGCGCTTAAAAACTATTTAATAGATGGATCAATGAAAACTTCCCTCCAATATGGACAATTCACTTTCCAAGATGTCTGTTGCTGAAGTTTCATTAATTGGCAAGTGAGAGCAATAATAAGCCAGATCTATCTTGTGTATGAGAAAGCACTTAAAGGAATGTTTGATGTAGAAGCAACTGAATAAATAGTGTTATGCCCAATATCAAAACACCTTATTGAAGATTTATTTTCAAAATATATGCCTGTCATACACTAAATATTGTTTTATTACTGTCAACAATTATTTAGAAAAATAAGTATTACTGACATATATATGTACATTTAAGAAAAGGTGTTGGCAAGCAGGAATGAAGACGAGTAGGCAGGGCAGGTAGGAAGAGAGAGGAGAAAGAAACATTATTTTATTTTTATTTAGTTCACCCTGGTTTTTCCCCTTGGGCCCAGGACCTGAACCCAGGGGTATATGACCTGTGCTCCTTCAGAGGAGATTGACCTAACCGCTACTCCTTCAGAACCTGCTGGTAACATAAATATTTTAATCCATGTAATTATCCTTAAGACAGTCAATTGTTCCATCAAGTTTTGTGTAGATATTTTGATTATTTGATTACAAAGCTAAGGAAATTAAAGGTAGACAAGATATCTTGGGACTTTGGATCAATGATTATTAAATTAGCATTTTCTGATGTGATTTTTCTTCCTAATATGTCAAAGATGTTACCTGAATGTGTTACTGAAGATATCCACAAGCACAGATACACCCAGCAGTCACCAGTTCACCTGTCTCACTTATTCGAATCTTGCTTACCTCTTTGTCAACCTCTATATTGCAATTTAGCCAAGTTATGTTGCTAATACACAACATATAATTCAGTACATCAAAATAGCCTCAATTATTTTCAAAACTGGTGTGAATTTTAAAAATTGGTTAATTTATCTTTTTCTTACTTTATTATGTTGAGTTTCTGATTTG
This sequence comes from Solenodon paradoxus, assembly GCA_004363575.1. Taxonomy (NCBI): domain Eukaryota; kingdom Metazoa; phylum Chordata; class Mammalia; order Eulipotyphla; family Solenodontidae; genus Solenodon; species Solenodon paradoxus. The sequence goes on along the minus strand of RJWH01000517.1, from coordinate 34,723 downwards.
ATTTGGTTTCATTCTCTTTTGTCTAATACTTAACATATTCTTAAATAGCCAATAATCACTTAATTATTCTTTAAATGATTTCATTCAGTCATTTAAATGAAAGGGAAAATTATGTTACAGTGTTAATACAAAGTTTCAGAAACTTAAATATTACATTATTTTGCCAATCTTAGTATTTGTTCCTCAGATCCTGATCATTCTCAAATTTCAGCTTTTATTTTAAGCTGTCTGAGTCATCACAACTATTTGGAAGAAAAAGTAAATGTGAAAAGGTTCACAAGACTTAAGCTAATGATATGTAAACTTACTGCTTAATTGACAAAAAAATCTGAGATCATTAATGAAACAATCTGACTCACAATTTATTCAAAGAAGAGTTAATTTGATAAAAATAAACCACTCAAATTTTACCTTAATATATTGTCTCAGGTCAATTCCAAGACAGGATTTGTAGGAGTCCATAAGAGTTTCTAACTATAAATTAAAAGACTGAATTAAATCAGAATCTAATATTTCCAGCCTAATACTGTAAATGAATGTCAAGAAATTGTTGCCTTATGTGAACTTACAATGAAAAGTCTTGGGGCAATGACTCATAGATAAAAATGCACTAAAAAATCTTTGGATACTTAAATGCAGCAACTACTTTTAGTGATAAAATATGTTTGGATCAATATCTCTGGATGTCAGCATATAATAAATGTTGGAGAAATCTATTGAACTGGTAAAAAGTGTACACAAATCAAAGGATTTTTAAGGTTGTTGGGACACTGTTTTAAAAGTGTTGTAGATACTGTGTACCTGAAGTGGTTCCAGTCTACATTTTTTGTTTCTGTCACTATTTCCAATCATTCTTGAAAGTGGGCATAAAGTTAATCCCCACAAATCTCTTATATGACCACACATATGCTTTCCATAACATTTTACCAGAATCCATAGTACCTTTCTGCTTCAAATATTGCCCTTCATATCTTATTTTAAATTTGAATAAATCCTATGAAGATTACAACACCTGTCCTAGTTTACAAATCTGAATTTCTCACCTATTTTAGGTTAAAGACTGTGTCACAGAACATATTGATGCTTCCAGTCCAGTTCTTATTACTTTTACCATAAATTCTGTCTATACTGCAAGGATTTTTGAGGCAAATATTTTTGCCACAGAACTCATTGGGGGTAAGACAATAACCACAAAAAAAAATAAAATCATGAAAAATGCAGGAAGATATAGTAATTAAAAGAACATGATGAAAATCTTTTCTTTTTTACTAACCCAGCTTCCTTCATTAAAAACAAGTATGAGCTTCCAAGTACTAGGATGCATATTTGTAACTGAATTTTATATTGCTTATGAAAGCCTCTACACTGGTGTCTGTCAGACAGGGAAACTAGACATAATCTGGATTACATTTAAATGTCCCATCATATACAGAATGGTTTCATGTATATGTGGACTATAATGAAATGAAATAAATCCCAACAAAAATACTAGGACTCAGGACTGGTTACAAGGGGAGGGGAGAAGGTGGTGGTGGTAAGATCCTAGAACTCCGGTGGTGGGTGTGATGTGAACATAGACTAAGATGCAGTATCAGTATCCTGAAGTGAATTTAGCATTGTGAACTAAAGAAATAATATATATTGCTATTTTAAAATATGTGCTTGTGAAATTAAGATTGTGTAGCAAAAGAAATCATACTTACGCTTAAATGTTTTCCTGTTCCTTAGAGTACTCTTACGCACATTTCAATCATCAAATCAAATCCACATTTAACATTTTTTGAATAATAATTTTCTATCCGAAAGAGTTGAACTGTGTCTATTAACTTAGATTGATGAATTATTCGTGCTGGTAAGGAGGAGGCTCTCAAAAAATTCCATTCAGACCATGGATATTCACTAATGGAGAATATCTAGATTTTAACTGATATTCATAATAGGTTAGAACCAGTTAGAGATGCAATTAATAGGTTTTTGGCAAGAGTTGTCGAGAAAAGGGGAAAAATATACAGATGATACCAAAGTGTTTGGATGAAGTATTTGCATCAAATGGCTAAAACAATTCAATTGGGAAGAGTGGTAAACAAATAGAGCAAGTTTCTATTTGTATTTGCATTATGAAAATTGACTTTTGTGTGTTAAGGATTCATGTTTTGATAAAGGAGTGATCTAACATATGAACTCATTGACAGAAGATATTTCCTTTTTTGAAATCAAAGGTTTGAGAAGTTACATAGGCTTAGGAAATTCAAATCCATTTTTATTTCACATGGAGGTAGATAGCTTTATTTAGGGCATGCTCCTTATACTTACTTAAATAGAAAGTAAGGCCTGATTATACACATAAAACCTGATATATAGAACTTAAGACCTTGTGAAAGGCTTTGTTTTGGTTTCTAAATTTTGGACAGTATAGTATTTTATCCACTGTTTAACTGAGAATTAACTACCATCTTCACGTCAACATTTCAAGCTGACTACAGGTCTGCAGGTGTATTGAAGGGAGTTGTTACCTTAACTCTCTAAATGTACAGTGATTTCCAAAGCTAAATTCTTAAGATTCATATACACTAAGATTTTTCTTGAGAGGACGTATTTGAACTGTAATATTGAAAATGCACAATGTAGTGTTTGATGCAAATATAATTTATTTTCTGCTGAGTCTGTGGGAGACCACTCAGTAGCACACCAAAACTCACAAAAACCTCACAAATCTACATATGTAATTTGACACTTCTGATTCACAGGAAGCCAGGATAATGGTGGAGCAGAGCTAATGGGAGTCAGAATAATAGTGCCTATGTGTAGTATTTGCATAATGAGTTTGAAACTGACAGTCCATTTTCTACACATGGTAGGGTAGCAGAATGAATGAAATGAAAGGTTGAGGTAGTAGCAATAGATCACATTGCATAGTGTGCCACAAACATTAAGCAATTTGAAAGGTTAATGAACAAAGCAGTGATTTTCTATGAAGACATCCAGAAAATATTAGCAAACATCAAAACGAAGCTGCCTAGAGCAGGAGAACAGATCTATAGAACTTTTGCTTTTCCCAGTGCTCTGTAGATGAAACAATAGCAACTTCTACATAAGGCATGTGTTAAGAATTAATAAGTGGATAGATTAATTATTTTCAGCCTTGTCTCAAGCCAGCCATTTCTTCTAATTTGTCATTAATTCTCAAGAAAAACCCTGTACTGCAATTGTTTCTGCCAAAATACTGCTAGTTTTAAGTAACAATATAATAAACAAATAAATCTTGCTAGGTCTTAAAAGTTATTACTGCACAAATTAGATACAGGACAAAAAAACCTGATTTCCAAGAATAATGTAATTGTAGTTTGGATAAAATTCATTTATCAGTCTCCCCAAAAGAGGTCAGCAATCTTCTACTTCTCTCCTTAAATATAATTTACTCCCTTGCTATTACATTTTACAGGAAGTAAAATGTATGTCAAATGCACATTTGATATAGACCCTGGACCAAGGCTTCTTCAACTTTAATGTACATATGAATCACCCTGGGATCTTGTTAGATGTAGATTCTGGTTCAACAGATCTGAGTTATCCATACTCTGCCTTTCTAATAAACTCCTAGTTGATGCCTAATTTTGATGCTGATGCTGCTGATATAGAGAACATGTTGACAGTAGTTACCTAGACTTACATGTACATGCCCCAGCAGAAATACTGGTGTATTTCAAGACCAGATTATTAGATGTCCCTGAAGAATTGGGGATTTGGGGGTTCAGTTCAAGATCATGGAAAGAATTACCCAGAAAATGCTTTGAATATCCAAAAGAGTTTATTTGGAGCTTCCAAGTGGGCTGGCTAACTAAAGGACTAGGGCAGCCTGGGAGGGTGGGAGTAGTTGCACTAGGAGGCAGTGTGGGCTTTCAGATTCAGGGCCTTATACAACTGCAATTAACTCAAGTCCAGAGACAATAAATCTGTTAAGAAATTTATTAAGATTTTAATATGACATTATTCAAAACAATGCGGACTGTTATCAGAAGAGACTGAGAAAAGTGCATAGGACCTGCCACCAGGAAAGACTGAGACAAAGGCTAATGGAGAATCCCTCCCAAATGTCACACAGAAAATGGCATCACCCATGTCTTCCTGAGGAGCCCTTGTCCTACCACATACAGGGATGGGAAGGTTGAAGTGGGTAAAAGAGGGAGACTTGAAGTGGTTGTTGGACTGATTTCCCAGTAAAACTGGGGAGAAGATGCTGGGTAACTTTGATATCCACGCATAACATTATATTAAATGTGTTGCTTGATTTAATGGGTTGAGAAGAAATGGTTTCCTTCACCTGCAGCATTCAGGTATTGAAGTAATCTACTACAGTTCAATGATGAACTAAGGTGCTCAACTCCATAGTCATGAAGTTTATAGTTTATGGGAGACCTTTGCTTTTTTTTTGCTCTCAACAACTGAAGAATGCAATGGATGAAGTATGAGAAAATGGAAATGTGGTGCGGTTTCTTTTTGTGCGTGTGTTTTATTTTGGGTTTTTTTAGAATTAGATGATAGGCTCTAATCTCTATTTGTTTTATAAATTTTCAGCACTGAGCCTCTCTGTGTTCAGTTTTTTCCATGAATTTTTAAGTGAGGGGCTTATTTCAGGGTTCCTAACAATTATAAAATTATATGCTTAAATATGCTTATAACTGTAAACTCTATGACTCAAAAATAATGACTTTTTTCTAGTAACAATACCATTAAAATAAATAAATTTGTGCTTTGGATTAGTCCTGCTGAAAATCCATTACTCTGAATATTGAACCATGCTTTTGAAATTTCTGCAGAATCAGTTTTAGAGCCATCAAAAAATCAGCAAAATTATTTAATAGTGTCATTTAGTTGAGCCATAAGTCTATCCAAGATTCTACTTCAGATGTTAAAAGAAATCTAATAAAAGAAGTTTGGAAAGAGGTAAGATCTTTAAAAGTAGGTTCTATACATATACTTTATATTTTTACACTAAGATTTCCCAGACTTCTTTATGAGAATCTCCTCTAGTGAATACTAAAAAAACATATTTCTGGAGTATGCTCTAACTTTACTAAATAAAGTGATTTCTATATTTTCCACAAAGATGTGTCTAGTAGTTGAGGAAATTTAGGTAAATTAGTCTATAACATTCTAGAATGCTTAGTACAGAGGAATTGTTCACTGTGACTGAATAAAAGAAATAAGGAATGAGTGACCAAAATCTGTCATGTAAGAACTGAATTGCTATTTATGCAACTATAAACATAATGTATTAGTTACATTCAGAATCTATGAATTATAGTTTCTAGATCACTATCTCAAGTATTTTTTTATTCAGGTTAAAGGTCATAGGTAAATCCTTCTCTATCATCAATTTTCTGGTACCCTGAGAGCCAAGACCATGTGTTGCACATTATTATTTACCCAAGACCCCAAATAGCAGCTGAGTTCTTACAGGTGCACCTAAATATTTGTTCACTTAAACTTAATTACAATGCATAGCTTAGATAAAACTTTGACTAGTTTAACTGTATACAGGACTGTGTCTATCACCTAAAGTGATTCCTCATTAGGTTTTCTTCAGTTCAGGATAACTGGATTTCATTTCCACTTCCCCTAAAATTAACTTTACTTTTCACTCGAGGAGCAAACCTGAACCAAAAATCATGAAATTCTTTGAACTAATACTTCTCTAAACATTTATCAGTTGCCTAGATACTATCACGTGTATCTATTGGGATGTTGTGAATTGCAATGTCCATCTTGAGAAGGTTACAGTGAACTGTCAGAGCATTCCATAGCGTTCTAGCCTTCCTGCTTCCAGAGGGATTCATTCCATTCCCTTGTTTTGAAATTCTATTCAGGTCATCTTCTAGCAACTTCTTCCCCTCTTTGGTCTTTCTTTCCTTCATTCCTTTCTTCCCTCCCTTCTTTCTCCTTATCATCCCTCCACCTAAATTTTTTTCCTTTTTTTTTCTTCTCGCATTTCTCTGATTCTTCTTCCAAATTCACCAGGCAAAAAGAAACCATTTTGCTTTGAGTTATCCATTCACATAACCTGTAAATGTGAAGATCAGAGGCACCAGAGATATTCACTGGACTGGAATGGAAAAGCTATGCCCACATGCATATTTGCAAAATTTCACTGACAGTAGATTCAAGAAAGGAAAATACTTAGAGTTGGAAGGACAAAAGAGGATGGTCAAAACTCACCTAAAATGCTAGAACATTGGGCAGCAGCTTGAGGCAGGGCGCTATTGAGAAAGAGAATGATATTCATGTTTATATTTCTGTGAAGGGAATAATTGAGGGTAGAATGGGCTGCTTAAAAAAGAGAGTAAAATGTATATTGTATAGTATAAAACTTTACATTAAAAAAGAGCCTCAAAGTTAAGCAAACACTGTAGATAAAACACTGAATGCAAAGGAAGCAAACTATCACAAATTAGAAAAATAATATGAAAAATTATAATATTGATTTAGATCCAACTTTAGTTGGACTGAAGTAAGAAGCTATGGAATTTTATGCTATAGAATTCAAAATAATGATGTTTTATAGAAAAGTGTGCAAATAAGCTGAGATTTTCTTCCCACTAAATAAGTAGAAGGTCATTCAAGCAAGAAAAGTATGACTCTCTTTTTGCTTCTTATTTTATTGAAGAAACATGTTATAATATTATATAGGTTTGAGGTGTGCATTATTTTAAACCAACATCTGAAAATCATTAAGTTTACTTCCAATAGTTCAATTCCATATTTCACCTTAAAAGTGATATTTTACCCACTTTTTCTCTTCTGGTAACCACTATTTCAATTTCATAGATTAAAGTCTGTGTGTGTGTTTGCTTTCAAGTTGGTTCATTTGTTTTGCTTCTCTGTATGTCATATATTAATGAAATAATATGCTTTCTTTTTCCTTCTGATTTATCTCACTTAGCAAATTGCTTCTATGTCCACTCATGATTTCGCAAATGACAGGATTTTAACTTTTGAAATAGTTGAACGGTATTTCATTGGATATACATACCACACCTTCTTTATCCATTCTTTTTTTTTTTTTTTTTTTTTTTTTTTTTTTTTTTTTTTTTTTTTTTTTTTTTTTTTTTTTTTTTTTTGCTAGAAGTTTAGATTATTTCCAGCTCTTGGCCTTGGTATATATTGCTGCCACAAACATGAGGCTGCATATAGCTCTGCAAATTAATGCTTTTGTGTTTGGGGATGAATAATCAGAAGTAGCAGAAGAGGATCTATGTGGAATTTCTATTTTTATTTTTTGTGGTATCTCTGTTGCTGTCCCTAATGGTTGCACCAATTTACACTCTCACCAATTGTATATAAGGTTTCCCTCTTCTGCAAATCCTCACTAACACTTGCTTCCAGTTTTTTGGATAATAGCCATTCTCATAGGTGTGAGGTCATATTCTATTGTTTTGATTTGCATTTCCCTAATGACAAGAGATGTGGAACATGTCTTAGTGCCAGTAGCTATATGTATGTTTTCTTTTCAGAAGTGTCTATTCATAGCTTCTTTCATTTTTATCAGTTGGCCAGGTGAGCTTCAGGCACTGGGAAAGTAAAAGTCTGAATTTTATGAGATATTTAGAGAAAAGTGTTTTTTCTACAACAGATTGTGTTTAAACATATAAGCTCTGGGAACAGAAAGGTCCAAGTCCAATTCCAACTGTGTCTCCTTATTAACTTCATCACCTTGGGGAAACAACCAACTCTCGGTTTCTATAAAATAAAATTCATCATATATTTATTATATAACTGTTATGAGTAGTAAATGAGTTAGTATTTGTATATCAGTGATAACATTTTGATGTCTTAGTTGATGATTTTTCCTTTTCAGGGACAAGTAGCACACTGTCAAAGCCAAGAAGTTAATTTTTATTCTTTGAACAACACAGAAATTTTGAAGTAATATTTGCTGAGTACGATTTGTCCATTATAGACTACAGCATACTCTTGGATCGAAGAAAAGATGATCAAAGATGATCAAGTCAAGACCCTTTAAAAATATCAGACTATATTTGAGGAAATAATATTCTAGTACTGATGTGAAAGAGAAAGAAATTATGAGAATATTTAGAAAGAAATGCATGCCCTGATTTTTCCTGACACATATATTTGATGATCTCAGGTTAGGGCAATATCTGCACAGTATGAGTATGGCAGGCTCTTAGTGATTGTGTGATTGTATTTTCTAGATAACTTTGAGGCCAGCAAAAATCCAGTCCTGCATGGCTTGGGGAAGAGCAGACCAGCTTTTGGTGTCAGCAGTGCTATTTGGAGGGCTGTTGCAATTGATGGGAAGATGAAATAAATACCAGGTGCCAGAGAATCAAGTAGGATGCAGAAATGTCAGTGAGGAAGGATGCCCAACATTACAGTCTGATGAGACAATGGACAGTTCAGAAGTCAATCTAGACAGGAAATAGTTGAGGACAAAATCCTTTTCTTTTTAATAACGATACTACAAGAGCCATGTACAACTTCCCTCCCAAATCCCAACAGCCTCATGACTGGAGATAGAGTGGAAGAAAATTGTTTTCTTGAATTTAGTTCAGCCAAATATTAGGGTTCCATCTTTGCCAACCATAGAATGGGTTGTGAAACAGAAGTTCAGTCACTGAAATAATAAAGTTACATTTTTGGCTTACTAAACTTATAGTCAGTGAAACTTGTATTTTCTTTGTTTATAAAGAACTGAGTCCTGTGACTGGCACAGAGAATTAGATCTGTAAGAGACAGCTGGTATTCCTACCAAGGAGGAGAACATTTAAACTGGAAAGAAATTGATGTTTAATGAATAAAATGGAAAAGTTTATGCTTGGTCTCAATAGGGTCTCAATATGAAAGAAAGAAACTTCATAGATTAATGATGAAAACAAGTGACTGTGTTATAACCTTATTGTGATAGGAGCACACCTTAATCCTAAATCTTCTTTGTGCCTTCTAATCCCTTGCAAAACACTGGACGAGTTGATTTTGTCTTATGTATCATTTAAAATATAAAGTGTCATTAGTGACATTGGCATAGGAGAATAAGACAATACATGAATATTTCTTTAGAAGTAGTCATAGATATTCATAAATTTTAAATAAGTCAACTGACAAGACTTTCTTAAAAGAAAATATTTGAAGAAATTTGCAAGGTAAGAATGTCAGACTTTAGTGAACTGTAATTGAGAAGGATGGAGAAATCACTAGATATAATAGGAAAACCCTTCAAAAATATCAGGCTATATTTGAGGAAATAATCTTCTAGATCATGGTAGTATGACATTTTTCTAGAAAATATGAGAATTTTTTTTTTCCTTAACCCTACATGATAGTTATACAAGAAGACCACCTTTTTAATTCTTTCTGAAATTTTGCAGCATGAGTGCACATGTGTCAGGCATGACAGAGGGCTTTTAATTGGTTATTAAAAGGTCCTGTTATACTGAAATTATTTTGCTATTTTTAAAACATTTATGTTGTTTTAATTAGGAGATAATTCCTAATTCAAAAATATTTAGATATAAAAATAAATAGGTGATGCTTCCCTAACCCTCATCCATCCATCTATCCAACAGCTTCAAGCAACCCTTCTGCCCAACATAGGAAAAAATTGCTTACTTTTGTCTTGATATTCTTTATTCATTTATAACAAATAAAATTTTATCCCTACCCATTTTACACAGAAGATAACTTTCTCTACATACTGTTCTGTACATTTTTTCATTTAACAATATATTGAAGATGTTCACATGTCTGTACATAGTTTTCCCATTTTTAAAAGTTATGTAATTTTTCCATTTTATGAATCTCTACTAATTTATTTATCTACTCCACTTATATTGGACATTCATGTCAATTTTCAGCATTAAAATTATTAGTACAGATGTGAATAATCTTTCTCTTGTGTCATTTCTCATACAGTTGGTATTTCCATAGCACAACTTTTCAGAATTTTTGATCCAGGGATTACTGGGTCAAGAGTAATATGTTTATAATTGTGATGCTGTTGCCAACTTGATCTCCATAAGGTTTGTTCTCTGGAATCATTTTAAATACTATCAGATTTCCTTTGAGAAAATTCTCCATGATCCCCAAATTGACAAAACTAGGAAACCACAAAGTAGTCATTTGTTAAATATGTTTTCACAAGAATTTTAAATCTCAGAAAAATTAAGTCACTACTGATCTTTATAATTAAACATAACAATCAAACACAAATTAGTCAAAGGTAATCACAGTAAGTTGTGATATATTTTGCAACCTCAAAAAGGTGCTGAATATCTAGTCAATCTTAAGAGATTGGTATAAGCTTGAGTTATTTGATAGGTCATTTTAGTTTTTCTATGCACTTGAAAGATTCTAGTCTTTGTAAAGCTCAGGGATACTGTGCTCATTAAATTTTCCACCTTTGTTAAATAAAAATATCACTAAAGGGAGATGTTAGAACTAGTTTTAATGACTAAAAATCCTAACACCCTTGAATTTAAAAATACAGTGGAAAGATTCCCTGAGGATGATCTAATGTATGAATTTAAGATATTTTATTAGTTGAGTTTTTAGAACCTACTGCTGAAACACCTGTCTTTTTACACATAAACACATATACCACATAAAAATAGGTACTATATAGGCATCAAGTAATTGTCTAAAGAGTTTAACAGCTTCACACAAGGAATCTTCAGAGCCTCAGCTCTAAGATGTTGATGGTAATATGCTCTGACATTTGAAGAAATGTTTGTTCAAACAAAAGACAGAGTGCAGAGGGGCATGGAGCAGCTGTGAAGTTCTAAGGCAAAAAGAGAAGTATAGACTGAAAACAATGGGTTGTCCTGTTGAAGTAGACAAGACAGGTCTCTTTTGTGTATCTGAGCACTAACACCAATGAAAAAAAAAATGAATAAATAGATGAATGCTATGATTCTGTATTTGAACAGATATACTGACAGATGTTTTAGGTTTACAATCATTTCAATAATTAAAATTTTCCCATTTAAACTCGCCTGTATTTTTCTCCTGAATATACAAGTGATCTGAGATAAGTCTAAGGTGTCATCGTATTTTGATTTATGATAAAACCCAAACAAGTAGATGTGGATAACTTAGATGCAATTTCTGTCATGAGTTGAAAGCACATCATTGAGTAGCAGTGGGTTACTCACTGTGTGAGTGTGTGTGTTTAAGTATGTGTATATAATTTTTTTAATATATTCACACTAATATTGTTATACACTTTTTCTTATATAAATGAAATGTATTTAAATGCCAATAGATAAAAGCTGACCCTGGTAGTCATGCCTTTTATTGGCTTTCTGAATTGGAGCAGACACTTTAGCACCCTTATCTTTTCATTAAAATTTGTTTGTTTTTAGAGTCCCATGAGTCTCCTTTTGGTGCTATGGCTTAAAAAAAGAAAGGCAAATAACCCTTTAAATAATTCAATTATCATTTTAAAGTAGTATTAGGTCAGCATAAAATGTAGGCTGTGTTTATGCCATAATGATTGAGTCAAGAGTGGTAGAATGCAGTATTTTATAGGCATATACAATCATGTAATTTCAGAGCTATGAGCAAATTTCTTTACTCTAACAAATGTCAAGTATATTATTTGGCTGATATTTTTTTTCTCCCAATAATGTTAAAATATATAGCTGACTTGTTTGGACCAAAGTTACTTTTAGTCATGCTTCTATTTCACAAGCCTGTCAGTTGTAATTTTTAAGTAGTGATGCCAGAAGACTCTTCATAGGTGCAATGGGATGGGTTTATAGAACCATGTCAGTCTCTAGATGCTAAATCTATAATCTCCTGGGTTACTACATTTTCTCAGACATTTCTCTTATTTTCTCTGTTTTTTGTTGTTTCTTATCCTTGAACAAAGAATTATTAATGCCTTTTTGAGATTTTGGCGGGGGGGGTGTGATTCAATAATTTTTTCAAAGTTCCTATTAGGCTGTCTGCTAGATACCAGGGATCTGAATATAAGACCTAACATCAAAGAACTTACTGGTATGCCAGAAAAATAATGATGTAACTGATTAAACAAAGGACTCTGGGCCTATTATCATACACTTTCAGGAAGGGATTGGAATCTAGAAGTGAAATAAACAAATTTGCCTCTAAGGATCAAGGATCAAGTGTGGCCCTACCATCCTATTCTTTCAAGTCCAAGAGTTCAGATTAATGACTTCTAAGCTAAAAGAAATTCTAAAGATTTCCTCTTGATAATTGGAAGACCCTTAGGGAAAAATCTTAGGAAGGTGACTCGGTGATTAATTTCTGTTTTCTCAACTCTGACTTAGGGTCTGTTAATTTCAGAGGATTATCATAACAAAGTACCATAAACTGAATGGCTTAAAATAGCAAATTTATTGTCTCATGATTCTGGAGGCTAGAAATATGAAATCAAGGTGTCTTTGTGGTCCTACTCTCTCTCAGATCACTCTTCATGGCCCTTGTGTAGCTTCATGTAGTCTAAGATGTTATGTTATTTCTTGGGCTCAGGCTTAAGATCTCCTGCTGAGATCTCCCCTGATTTAGCTATGCTCTCTAGCTCTTGGCCTGTTTCCCTTATTCCACTTCTACTTAGAGAACACTAATAAATTTCCTGTATCAGAATCCTGTGGTAAGCATAATGATAGCACCCAAAGATATCTACATCCCAACCCCAGAATCTGTGAATATTAGGCAAAGTGGAAAAGTTTCCAATGGAACTAAGATGGATAAAGAAGTAACTTTAAAATAGGGAGATTGTTCTAGAATATCTTTGGGCACCCAATGTGATCACAGGGGTCCATAAAAGTATAGAAGAGAAGCAAAGAAATAAGAATTAAAGTGAAATATTTTGATAGGAGAATTGAAACAGGAGAGAAAAAAAACAAAAACTGAACATCGTCACGTTCCAGCTAGACATGAATAACGGAATGTTTTGTGGTTGGAAACAAGACAGGATGTTTTCAATTCCTCCCTTCAAGGACAGACCCTCCTGTTAAGACATCCCGACTCCCTACCCTGCAATCAACGGCAATCAGGTGACATTAACAGGACTCCATCCCCCAAGCCCCCAACCACTCCCCCCCCCCACTTGCCAGGGACTTCCCCTTAAGAACCTCTCTCCTGCAGTATCAGATGGATTGCTCCTTCACCCTCTTCTCTGAAAGGAGCTTTCTCAGCCTGCACTTGGGAAAATGTAGAGTCTCGCTGAGAGCACATATGGCTCCCTTGTCTCTGTCTCTTATTGTCAATCTGGCTTATAAGAATGTTCAGAGAGATGAAACATTGCTGACCTTAAAGATAGAGGAACTGAGCCATGAGCCAACTAATGCAAACAGCTTCCAGAAATTGAAAAAGAAAAGAAAAGCTTATGTCCTAGAGCTTCAAGAAAGGAACACCACCCAGTCCAACATCTTGATTTTAACTCAGTGAGACATGTTGAATTTTTGATATCTAAAACTGTCAGATAAAAAAATTGTCATTTTTAGGCACTGAATTTGTGGTAACTTTTACAAAAACAATAGAAAACTGATACATACCCACTTTTCAACTTCTGCTTTTAGGAAGACAGGATCTTCTTTCCCAGGTACTATGGTGATACCATTCCTAATAATCACAGTTCCCTTATATTAAAATAAACATACAACAAGGTCATAAGTGACACAGCTTATTTTTATAATGTAGTAATTTTATTATTTCTTTTGTTTGCAAAACCATACTTATTTTAAGATGTTAAACTCATCTCTCAGTCTATGTATATTATATACCATGCCCACCACCAGAGTTCCAGTGTCCTTTACCATGAACTTTTTACCTCTATCCTTCCCTCCCCAATCCCACATACCAGGCAACTTTCATCTTGATCCTATGAGTTTTTGCTGGGATTTATATGCTTATTTGTTTTTTTTTTTAATTATATCCCACATATAACTGAAATCATCCTGTATTTCTGTTTTTCTTTCTGGCTTATTTTGTTTAATATGATTCCCTCTAGTTCTATCCAAATTGTTGCAAAGGGCACAATGTCATTCTTTTAGTAATTGCATAGAATTCCACAAAGTATATATACCACAGCTTTTTTTAACCTGCCATCTGTTGATGGGTATTTAGGTTGTTTTCAAGTCTTAGCTATTGTGAACTATGTTTCTATGAATATAGGAGTGTAGATAATTTTTCCCGATTAGAGATTTTGTACTCTCTGGGTATATGCCCAGGAGTGGGATTGCTGGATCAAATGTTCCATTTTAGCAACACAGTGAAGCTCTGATTGTTCATGCCGTCAATATGTATTCCAAACACAACACTATCACTTCCTATGAAGAAAATATACTCTCTGAGAAGGGGAGCAGGAGACTCACTTTATTCCATCTGTAAGAAGGTTGTAGTAGAAATCAATTTAGAGGATCATTGAGAATTTTAACACGTAAGGTGCTCGAATGATGTGAATGTTTAATAAATGTTAATCATCCTTAATTCTATTTGCCCAAAACCTGTGCATTTCTCTTCTCTCTGAAGGTAAAGGAGTGGTCATAAAACTATATCAACATTATTGGTGTGCAAATACATTCTAGTTTTAAGTCTTTATTTTATGATCTAGTACAACACAGTTATCAGTAATAAAAGATGTTAGGTGATTAGAGGATTGTCTACTTTATTTCCATTTCGATCACCAAACTGTAGCTATATGACAGAAATAAAATATATTTGAATTTTTTCTAATTTATTTTGACTATGTTTAAATCTGTTTTACAGAGGATACCCTTTGTAAAGTAGTATTTCTTAAATTGTCTCTAGAGCCTAAAAGAGAATTTCCTACAGCTGTTGTTTAAAAAGTAGTTCCCTGTGTCCCAGTCCTTTGAGAATAAGGTCTTACAGTAGTGTTCAGTGATTTCTTCAATATTCTCTGTGATTCGGAAAAGTATTCAAGTCCCCAGATGTTTTTATGTAATATATCTCAATCCTACATGCATCAGTTTCTCCATTATAACATCGGCTAGTAACCTATTTAAGAGAGATTCTGTACATTCTTTGTTTCATAAAAAAATGAACACTAACCTGGAAATGAAGTTAGAATTGATCAGCATGAAGACTACATTTAAATATAAGTGATCAAAATGTCAGCAAACTTTTCTTTAAATTAAATTTTCATATTGTCCCTAGTCACTATTTGAATACACATAAGAGTAAGAATACAATTATATTTTTATTGCTTGTAAAAGATGGTGAGCATAAACACCTAATTTCAAAACTTCTTAAAGTATATTAGTATATCTAAAAATTTGATCTGCCTCAAGAAAGGCAAAATTATAGAACCAATGGCATGATAATCAATTACTTAACTATGAACAACTATTAAAGAACTGTGAAAGTTCCTGGCAGGAAATGGCTTAATAGAAAAAGATGGGATATAGAGAAATTTAGATTATGCTGCATTAATTTATAAATCTCTATTGGTAATGTGGACTTGGAGCAGCAATTCACCATCATAAATACATATTGGCACTTTCTATTAAACAATGTGTTTTTCACATATCCTTTTGTCATTCAGTTTGCACACAGCTGTGTAAAGAGAAATGAAGTATAGGTTATGGTTCTTTCACTCAGAATCCTTTAAGTATTGTAGTATAAATGAGATAAATATATAAACATTTGTTTATAAAGATAAAACAAAAATATATGAAATACACAGCTATGTATATCTTTACATTTGTATTTATATTTACATAAAATAAGGAAAGAGTAATGATTTGGTTCTAAATTATATAATTTAGTTACAAACTTACTGTAAAATTTCAGAGAAAGAAATATCACAGGGATTAAAGTAATCAGAAAAGGAATTCACAACTTAATGACCCATGTTACCTCTATTCAGTATTTTAAACATTTTCTGTCTGTGCATCTTTGATTTGATAATAAATGGCTTGATGTGTGTCAGAGTTAGGTCATTTTTTTCACAATGACTAAGCCAAAAGAAAAGCATCAACTATTGTGCAGCTTGAAAAAATGTACTTTAAAAGAAAAAAATATTCTGTGAGTTTAATAGTTTAGTTGGATGATTAAAACATTGCATGCACAATGCCTGACAGAAGGAGCTCAGCAAACATGTATTTGTTTACATTTGTTCCTTGAAGGTATCATTTTAAATACAGAAGCAAAATGTGAACTTTCTAAAACTTCAGAGATCAAATGGAACCTTTGTGTCTCATAACTTTCCCCAGGTATTATAGCCACTTGGAGTATTTAAAATTAGGATTTTATCACCTTGAAATGTTTCTGGTGTGAATTATTTTATTGGTCTGAAAGAAGTTCAGTCTAGTGATAGTACTTGAAAAAAGATAGGGTAGCACTCTGAATAATATATACTATATATGTTTCAAAATAGTACATGTTTTAAAAGTATAAACCAGCAATAAAAAAATTACCGCTGTCTATTTCATAACTAATTCAACAATGTTTATGGAATTTTTTTTATATTTAGGCTTACTAGGATTAGAATGACAGAAAATTCAAACGGTTAGAGAGTTTCATGTTATTAGGACATAAATATAGAGTTACATTATCTCATTTTTAAATTAATATGAATACTGCATAGAATGGGCAATATGCACAAATATAACATTTTGAATGTATAAATGATCTCCCAGTCATCCAGTTCCAGGAGATAGTCCTAATTACCATCTCTGGTATATCTTTCCAAAGAGGTACTTAAGCAATAATGCTTGATTGGATGCTCATGAAACATTTACATCAAGTATAAAATAAATTTGAACTTTATAATTGTTTCAGTTATTGAATACAAAATGTTTGGTTGAATGCACAAAAGGCAAATGGTGATGAATTTAACAAATTAGACATTCTGAGATCCAATTAGTTAGAAAAGTTTAGTCAAGCATGGATAACAAGCAGAGGTAGACCAATGGAAGAGTATTGAGTCAAAAAGGAGGAAGGAGGAAGGTTGAGAATGAGGTGTCTTGTACTTTGACATTCTAATAGCTAAAGCAACTTGCATGGAAATAACATATGTAATTTCTATTTCTAGCTACTCAATATTTATTAATGGCATGGAATTTTATAAAATTCCACATGGCAGAATCATTCTCCGTGAATGTTCCACAGGCGAGTGGTGTTCAGATCTGAGTGTGTATCAGAATCACTTTGCTTATTAAGCCTGTGTATCCTCAAGCACCATTCAGAAATTTTGACCCATACTATCTGAAGTAAGATATAGAGTCTGAATTTTTGATAAGTAGCTCAGGGGATCCTGTTATAGTGTTTTCACCACACATTTGGAGAAAGTCCAACAAGAAATATTTAGAATTCTTTGATTAGGTGTTCAAGCCCAATGTCATGTACATACAAAATGTTGATATTGGAATTCACCATCAGGTCCCTCCCTAATTTTTCATGTTTGAAATCCCTGGAGAGAAAGTTCCAAAGCAAATGTTCAGACAACAATGATTCAAACTAAAATTACAACCATAAATTTAATGTGCATTTGTTTCCTTGTGACTCTTTAATTTTTTTCTCATACAACAGGTTACCCAGCTTACATGAATAAAAGAGAAAATTTATGTGAGCAATTTTAGAACCAGGTGGGTAAAAACCTCCTGTATCTTATGCTTTAACTCAGAGGGTACTTTACTCATTCCTGCTAATCAGTATTCCTTTTATTACAAAGGGAGCTGTGATCTGCCTTTGCAACAGAGCCTTTCCTTTAATATCACAATATGATTTTTTGAAATGTTATTTTAATTGAAAATTAATCTCAGAAAATTATATCAGCTGGAATTGGCCTTGGTCGTTTCACAAATTTTGTTTCAATTAATTGTGCATATATAATATCACACTGAGAGTCATTTTCCCAGAATGTGAACCACCCTTTGTAGTATCAAGAATTAAGGTTTTTTTGGCATTTCTGATTAACTTTTTAAAATTACCTGGACCAGGGTTAGCAGTTTATGAAGTATATACAGGGCCATCCTGTATTCCCTGCTTTTACCTTGGACTCAGTGCTACTGACCTAGGTGTATTTTTGTTTTTCACTCTTTGACCCCACATCTGCTTAGTTATCTGCAATGTCATTTTGTCATTTCAAGGCCATGTACCCAGTAAATTAAAAGCTCTAATTGGACAAAAGCTATATCCACTTGCCAATTAGTCTTCCTCCCCAAATTGCCACAGCAACCAAAAAGATTGAAGGTGCCTATATTATAGAATCATGTAGTGTACCGAGGACATCATTTACAAAATAGTGCTCTACTGAATCTAAATTATTCTTCCCTCAGAGTTTTTAGGGTGACAAACTTCAAATATCCATGGATTGTGTAGAAAAGAGTCAAGTGAAATGGAGAGAATAGTTCAATCTGCAGGCACCTGAGAGTGTATTTGCAGAAAATCCCCACCTACATACATGCAAACATATACACACACCCCTCCCTTTCAATTTTCCTCTTTCTGCTCACTAAATAGACTGCTATAAAAGGTGAATATGTAAGTGTGTAGAAGACCTAAATTGCTTACAAATAAGAATGAGACCCTGATATGGTTAGAATATAGCAAAAGAGAAAAAAATCTTTCTCCAGAAGAGACCTTCTCTAAAATTATCAAGTAACTTATATGATATGAGAGGTATTACTAGGCTCCCTAAGTAATACATAGTGCCAAAGTTTCTTTTGACTCATTAGTCTCTCTTTCAGATTCATGGACTGAAGATTTCAAACAACTACAAATATTGAGTCTCTCTGGAAAGGAAGTAACACAAATATGGTCACATATTGATATAGTTGGTATAAATAAAAACTCATAAGATTATTGCAAATTAGATTCCAAGAAAAATCATGAAGCAATAAAAGAGTAGTTATCTGCAGAGACCTCCTAAAGAGTAGCTATGGGTGGGACATACCGTTTAAACATTGAACTGAGATCAGCGCGTGGGTATTGAGACCTGTTGTAAATGGAGGAGACTGAAGAGCAATTCATGTCATATTGAGGTGAACCTCCAAGCAGGTTCTTTTAGCTTGCTAGCAACCATCTGATTTTCTCTCCTGTAAGCCAGGAAGGTATAGTGTTAGTGGTTTTCCAAATGAAATGAGAAAAAAAAGCAACTATGAATGATTATATACTAGAGCATTCTCCTTAATATGTTTACTTTAATGATGGATTCAAATGTTTATTCCTTATATTCTTGAAATATGTTGTCTGATATCTTTAACATATTTCACTGACAAAGATGAGATCCTATAAGTTCTTAAAACTTTAAACTCATCTAAGTATTTTCTTTATTATAAACAAACACAAAATAGAAACTTCATATGCAGTGAGGAAATTTGCTGACTTCCTTGCATTGTTGATTGTATGTATAGAGCAAGTGACACATTCTTAGGTTACTTGAAGCCAAAATTTCACACTTGGAAGAGACCTTAATGGGTATAAATCCAGAAAGAGAACTTTATCCAAGACACAACAAAGATTTTTGAAGGTAAATTTTATTTAATAATAGAACAGATAGCAAAGATAAGGCAGGGAATTACTTTTTCTACACATTTGTATATTGACTGCCACTCTTAAGGCTATTTTAATGAATGTGTTTTGAGAAACCAGAAACGCTATTCCCTTGAGTTTTCAACCACATCGGGTTAGCAAGATACAGAGCTTGTCCTTAATGTCATCTCATTTAGACCTAGAGACTTCCTTTTTATATAAACCACCTACAAGCTTAGGAAGTCTCAAACTCACATGCATCATCAAGCAGAGGAGAAAAGTGTTGAGGTGAAAACAGGCTGAGAATCTGGAAGCTATGTTAACAGTTACTAATTTCCATGTACAAGCCATCCCACTTCCAACTTTACTGAAAATGGCATCATCTATTATTCTTTAGAAGTCTGTGAATCACCTGAACATTACTGCCAATCTAGGCTTTGTTAGGCCCATTTGCCTGGATTTATTTATGCCTAACACAGATGACAGTCACCTAGCAGCTGCCTGTTTGCTCTGTTTGTCTCATCCTCCAGCAGAATGAGACTTGCTCCTCTGGTGATTACAAGAGGACAAGAGAGTCAGCAGAAATGTGAAAAGCTTCTTGAAAGTTACATTAACACTTACAAGACTTGGTTTTCATTGCATTCTCTAGACCAAAGCAAGTTGAAAAACCACTCCAGATTCAAAAAGGTGAAGAAATCAATCCAATATCTTGATGGGAGGAGTTTGTAAAAAACTGTGGTAATATACCACAAATAGCATGTTCGGAGAGGGTGCTGTTAGAGATGCCCTCTCCACCAATAATACCCCAGAGAAAATTACCAATTTTATAACACTTAGAATTATAGAAAAGTGGAGACATCTACTACTTTGAGTTGAAATAACTGGGCCTCATACTCTGAACTATTTTATACAAGTTGTGACAGAAATGACTTATTCAAGCACGCTTTAAAACCTAAGTATATAGCTGTACAATTTTGGGGAGGACCTAGTAAATGTTATCAAATTGGGAAGATCTAAAGAGCTGAAGTAAAAGGTTGTTATAAGAATCCTATTAATTCAAAACATTACCTCAGGTTCTGAAATATTCAGTGAAGCATTTCCCTCACTCTGATTCCTTTTGGTTTGGTTGATTTTTCCCTTCAGCTATAGAAGTCCTATATACTGCTCAAACAGGTTAGACAGTATATATAGAAATTTTATCTTATAAGTATATTTTAATTTTATATCTTTATTTCACATTTAGCTTCAAAGTAGACTTAATAAAAATTATAAGAAATGTAAGTTAAATGCCATCTAAAGACATTTTTTAGAGATAATTTTTAAAAAGGGGGTTAGTACTACAAAGTACGCATCTTGAATATTTGTACATTTACCAAATATTTGGCTACTGGGCTTCTGACAACTAATGTGTAGAGGGTAATAAAGCCAGCACGGTGTTGTATGGTAGATTATGGAAGCTATAGTTTTTTTCTGCCTTTCATGTTTTCACATGCCTGCTTAGAACTCATCACACCCACTTTTGCAATCACGATGAGAATTGTCCATTGTGAGTTTAAATGTTGAGTCCATGATGTATATATCAATTAGTCTTGTTTTTAAATTCAGAATAATTATCTTAAGCTTGTAAATTCTCCTTATTGATATACTGAAAAGATACAGTTCACAAGTTAAAAATCTTAACAAAGAAATAATAAGGCACATAGAAGAATATGATTAGGTATATGTTTCAGGTTTAATGCATTTTTATCAAATTAAATATTTTTCATCCTTTTAATCTAGAAAAGTGTCACCTAGGAGTATGTGGATTTATGTTTAGTTATAGTTGATAGCCTTACTTCAATATACCATATGTAGGAAGTTGCCTTGATCTTATAAATATCAATTCAATAAAGAATAGATTAGTTAAGAAACCCTGGACTCAGTTTGGCAATCAGGATCCATGAGTCATAATTAACTGCAAAAAGTAGAGAGTACAAGTTGGAGTCAAAGCACATCATACAGTAGTTTAAAAGAATGATTATTCTTTATTAATATGAGCACTATAAAGTAATTTTGTGTTTCTTTAAAACTACTTGTCCCCACATCAATAAATGCAAAAAAAATTAGAGAAATGCTATTTTTAAATTCCATTCTCTTTTATTTTTTTCTATGGTAAAGAGAAATGTTGATATCAGTAACCCACGGAAGAAGTATTCTTAATTTATTCAATCCAAGTGTTTGAGAGTTACTTTCTGCAAAACTCTTCCAAACACAATGCAGGCTGCCTGACCTTTCATTGATGTTGACTCCTGTGTGGCATGAGCACTGCCCTTCTGGTGTAGCAGACAACCTTGTCTCAGTGGGGTTGCACTTACCAGTTAAGCGCTTTACAAACAGTACATGGATTAGACGGCATGACCCAGTAAAGATACAGATAGTTAACCATAACTATTGTACAGAGGGAGAAGATAATCAAGAGCACGTTATTAAGAAATCACTGGTTTGGAGAATGAAGGACTTTAGGATGAGTTTAAAATTATATACAAATCTATAAGGTCAGAACACCAGTATATTGCTCAGTCATTTGGATTTTCCAACAGTTACGCTCTAAAAAGTGAGCAAATCTAGGTGTATCGGTAACTGTTTCCTTTATTCCTTGAAATAAAAACCCTGTTATTGTTGATGTTGCTATAATAAGGGCAGAAAGCCTGGGAAGCAGACATGGTATTACAGAAATAGCATGTATATCGAGTATGTAAATTCCAAGTTGGCACTATCCCCAGTTACTGTTTCCTCTAGTATATCCTTATCTGAAAGAATGTAGAGACAATATTGATATCAGAACTAGGATTACCACTGAGAAACCATGACTATTGTAGAAAATATTCCTTTTGTATTTTGCATCTATAAGACAAGAACAATTATAATTCAATTTAGAATGTTAAGTAATAAAAACCCAACAGAGTTAATTCAAAGATATAATTGCTTTATTAAACCATTTATGAATCTGGCAGCATCCCATCTAGTAGACAGAAAAGTACTGTATAGAGAAACCAAATGAATGAACCAAATCAAACAAGAAAGACTTTCAATCTATAGAATCAAATTAAAGGGTTACCAGAATATAAGGGTAAAATTGGGGTGGGTTATGGATAAAAAGGGTCAATTATATGGTGAAGGATAGAATTGGATTGTTGGTACGATAATTAGTATATTACTTACAGATGTTCACTTACTATGATACATACCAAACTCTTGTGCATATAATATTATGATGCAATGTTCCTTCATAAATTAAAAATAAAAAGAAAGGCACTGTAGAAAGATACTTAACATTAAAAGTTTTCATAGGCAGAAAAAGGGTAAGACAAATGACAAAGGAATTATTTCAGGCTTAGGTAACCTGCCAATGGGGAATGGACCTAAGGATCTTGTGACAGATCTCTCATTTCCTTTGGGGAATGGAAAAATACTACCTCACTGGTGCTGACCAGAAAATTCCATATTGATCTATTAGGACTATATTCCTAACTAGCTGAAATCAAAAGAGGTTGAAATTGACGTTAGGTTAGGTATAAGTCTTGATGAGTTTAGCAAAATCATCACCATTTTGGGTCTATCATTTTCTTTTTTAACAGGAACTATTCTTGAATTACAAAGCAATATATTTAACTTCGAGAACTCCCTTCAAACATGTATAGGATACAAGTTCCTTTGGCACCATAATAAATATGTTGATTTGTTTTACCAGACTAAATTATCATTCACTATCAACAGAATATAGCAGCTTGCCAGGTTTTGAGTTTTGGTTTCAAAACTAAATAATTTCAAAGAAACTACAGTACAGCAGCAATCCAACCCCACCACATAGATACATAATATTTCATTGAAATCTGATTTTTAAGCATGCCTATATAAGGTGAATATTTTACTCTTCCAGGAGACCCAAAAGGCATAGTCCCAGCAAGGTCGTGGTTACAGGATGATATAAGATTAGCTAGTTCAAGAGAAAAACAACATAAAGATTACAGGACATGGTGCTGAAGAAGGGAATGTAAGAACCAAACCATATGCATGCTAAAGAAGGTAGATGACATGGCTGCAGGATAGAAATATCTTTTTTTTAAAAGGAAAGGTACAAGCAGGAATAAAGTTAAGCAGGCCGGAAAACAGGGGAGAGAGGAGGAATAAGCATTTTTATTTATTTCCATTTAGTTGTTTACACTGGTTGTTTGCCCTCAGACTTGGGACTCAAACCCTAGAGTTTGTGACTTACATCCTTCAGCATCAATTGACCAAACCACTCTCCACCAGGGTGCACTGGAATATAAATATCTTAGCTGTAAGAGAACAAAGTCAAAAAGGAAATAAGCCTAGTACTGACAATGACCTAAATTTCCTGTTAACAAATACTTTAGTCAAAGTAGTAATAGGAGGAAGAGGAGTAGCAGTAATGATGATGAAGAAAATAGTAGTCTCAAAGTAAAAGTAAATTGAACCTGACACTGAAAATTCTCCCCATACTGAGTTAATATTTGCAATCTTTAAAATCCTCATGTATGAAACCAAACTTTAAATTTCATCTAAAGTCTCCTCCATCAGGCCTTTCTCACCCTTTTTCTTAAACTATTTCGAACATCCCTTTCTCTCAGTTATCCTGAATTAGTATAATGGCCATATTTTTAATACCTTCTCCACCTGTTTTCATCCCATGATGTTATCCAGTGAATTCAGACTCTTTCTATTCTCATTGTTTCTTGAATTATCCTTTTTTTTTGTATCTTCATAACCACTACTCTAATTCAGGCCCTAGCTTCCTCCAACCTTCATTCTGAAACTACTCTCCCCAACTCCAAGTTCTTCCTTCCCTCCCAGTGATCTTGGAGCCTGCTCTGAGTGTATCTTCTATGATTTTGTATTTTTCCTGAACAGAGACACTCGAAGATACCTGCTTCCACTCTAAGCATCTCAAGAATACCTGCTTCTTGAATTCAACATTCTCCTTTGTTTAAAAATGTTTTACCCTCTGGCTTTTTCTTGCATTTCATCATTCTCTCTGCCACAGCTCTTTCCAAGTATCCTCCTAGTCTTCCTTCCTTAGTTTGCTATTTTAGTAGTTCCTCCACATGTGTACCCACGTTTCAAAGTTCATTTCAATCAGTACCTAGTCATGAAGATTCCATGACCCTAAGAAACATCTCTTCTTTAAAAACACTCCAGTTGATTTCTTTCTAGTAACCCTGGCACCATTCTAATTTGTATTAAAAGAACTTATATACTTGTTACAACTCCCTGTGTTAGACTGCATGTTCCCCAAGGGCAAGAACCCAGCCTATTAGTTGACTGTATAAAACCATTATATACCATATACTCAAAGTGTGAAGAAATTCTTTTGAATAAAGTAAAAAGAAAATAAATTCAAATTGTATTTAAATGTGAATGAATTTAGAGATAACTTTTTTTTAAATAGGGGAAAAAGAAAGCAAAAAAGTACTATTTCATGCTGGATAATTGAGAAGTGTTTGCCTCCTCTACTTGAAGAATAAACTCATCCCAACCATGTCATGCTGGGTTCAGCAGCTTTGTGATATCAATCTTCATAGTCAAGAAAACTATGAAGCACTGAGGAAGACATAACAACATGTTAATAAATGTTGTTTCTGAAACATAGTATTTGATGTTATTATTAATATTTTTCATGTATTTATACCTTCTTTACAGAATACTTACAGCATTTATAGTTAGAAGAACATTACCGATAACATAAAAAAATTACATAATGGATTATCTTCGACAGAAGAAAGAAACATAGAAATTTTTATTTAGATCATGCTGAATCCTGAGAATACAAATATTATCCTATATAGATTTAATGTGATGTGGATTATGTTTTGGACCATAATATGGATTATGGATTATTTTTGGATCTCTAAAGAAAAATTTTAAATGTAATAGACACAAAAATCATGATGCACATAGAAAAATAAATATTACTGATGCAAGCACTATGATAAAATTTGAACCAAGATTGTAGCAGTGGGAAGAGAGGAAATTTCAAATCATAATCAATGATTTTTGACTAACAATTCAGTGAGGATAGTGAGGGAAGGAGACAATTTCTCAGTCAGCCCATAATCAAAGGCTGTTCATATTCTGATAAATAAAGTTCTCCTTGTAATGATAAGAGGTGGTGGTTAAATGATGTAGAAGTTAGTATACAGAATGGGCAAGTAAGATGGTTCTGATAGTGGGCCAGCAACTGGAGAGCTGAAGGAGATAATGAAAAATACTCCATAAGACCACCCTTGGAAACTGATGGAAAAACTGTGGCTTTGGTAGTTGATAACCTAATGGTTCTAGACAACAGATAGATAAAATACCTTGGGAAAGTAGATAACGTCTTTAACTGGTCTTAGTGGTGCTGACACACCCAAGGCCTGAGCTGGCACAGAATGGCTAGGACTGATTTAAAGATGACTTTGTATCAATGTTATCAACTCTATATAAGCCTACAAAGCATAAGGAAATCTGGCATTTGTACAATGAACCTCGAATCTTCCCCACCAATACACTGACCAATCACCACCCAATTCCTAATAGAACCCTGATAAAGCACCCACAGCAGAGCAGTCAGGGAGGTAGTGCAGGATCATGTTGTCTGTTTACTTATCTGAAAGAATAAAACTTTTCGATTTGAAGAAATTCTGGTTTCTGTCTTTTGATTTATGCTCACCAACCAAGGGAATGAACTCATTGTGTTCATTAACAGTTCTAATAGAAAGAAGCTTTAAAAGGGAATGAAGACGTCAACATGGAAAAGAAACCTAGAATGGGAGCTCTTATCTTTAGGGACTACTGGTCAGCTTGGGTCCTGCAGTCAGAAGAGATAACGGGTTCCTGCTGGGATTTTTTTTCTTTTTTTAAGAAAGATGCTGCCAATAGTTGGCTCTGCAGGAAAGATAGTGACAACTTTCTTTGAAAAGAACAAGTAAACTAATCCCAAAGAAAATGCCTGATTCTATAAAAGAAGGTTAGGTAGGGTGAGTTGTAATTTAGATGTGAATGTTTGTGAAGTTTTGGAATGACAAGGAATTAACTGTTTTAGTTTACCATTGACATCCATTAATAATAGAGACATCTCTAGTTTCCATTGTATATTTATACACCTCTATTTCATGACATGCATTTCTCAGTAATTAGTATTACTGCTATATCTACCACCATTTTAATGTAGAAATTTATAGAAATGTAACATTAACTATCATTTTTATTTATTTGGAGACATTAACTCAAGTTCCATAACCATAATTGAGCTTGTACCAACTATAAAAACATTTGTTTGTATGGTCTAGGAGAAAACAATCTTCATAAAGAGAAAGTCTTAGAATTTTAACCCCTTTTCAGAAAGAGAAGCATCTAATTCCTCTTACAATCCTATCTTCTATCTCTTATTAAATTGCATACCTTCATGTTACTTCATTCCTTATTGCTAGCTGAAATCATTATATGAGCTTAGATGAAACAAGAGAGATTGACGTATTTAATTCCATTTCAATATTCTGTTTTACAAAATTCCCACAGTGTGAACTAGAACAGAGAAGACACACATTCTAGTTCTACCACTACAACTTTTGATCTTGGGAAAATTAGCCTTTCTGTGCCTCAATTTTCTTATCTTATAGAATGGACATTTTTACCTTTAAGAATTATTAATTTCCCCAGTATAAATATTTTCACTGTGGCCAATTTAACAACTCACAAATTTCCTGACTTGATAATATGCTCTAGTAGCCTAGTAAAATCAATATGAGCTATACAAAGCACACAGTGGTTAAGAGGAATAAATAATAAAAATAGATAATACTTTTTTTTTCAGGAAGCAAGGGGTCATGGGGTAGAAATAATTATTTAAATACAGATTAAACATTAGGGTTAAATTTACAGAAGTTCCAGAAAATCATTAACTTCAAAAGTCATGGAATAAATAATCATAAAAAAGGCAGAAAAGAAAATTATACAGCTCAGAAGATTGAAGCCTAAGGAGCAGGTAAGATATCTGTAAGTTAAATTTGTTAATTTAGTTAGCAAACCTATAAAAGGAGAGTTTTTATGAAAGTGCTGATGTGATCACTTATTAAAAGATAACATACTAAAAGAATATTTAGATATTATAGAATGAATAAAAGCTTTCTATACTAACAACAAATTAAAGACAATCTAGCAAAGAACATAGGATGATCAATAATGTGTACACTGTTCAGTTTTTTTCAAGGTGAAAAGAGAATATAGATTAATGAGATAATTTCCTAGTTCTGACTTTGTGTCATGTGCCATTACCTCCCAAATATCCTAATTATGAATCTCTCCTACTCCCATCCTGGAATCATTTTTAAATCTTCTTAATTCAAGTTTCAGTCTTGCTCCTGGTACCATTAGTAATTTAAACCTGGTTTCCTGGCTAGATCAAGGAATCTGTCTTCCTATGGGATCTCACATGGCCCTACCTCTTCTTAAAGTTGTATTGCAGGAGCATTGCACATCATAACATTATATAGGTTACAGGTATGGATCACTGTAAATCACTATCTGTAATAAGTTAACTATCATCAGTTCAGTTCTTTCTCCACTATCTCTGAAAAAGTGAAAGGGATCACATAGCCCTTCTTAATCCCCTGTGTGCATCTCACTAAATTTATCTTGAGTCAAATACATGTTGATAGACTATGCTAAAGAAAAGTCAGTTTTCCTAAAAGTGTGGCACAGTTCAATGTCTAGATTTAAACCCGTTTCTTTTTCATGGTGTTGGTTTTGGTTATTGTGAATACTACTATTTCTAAAATTAAAGTTCCAAATACTTGAATTAGATCTTTATAGGCTACCTTCCATGAATCTGGATTCTGTTCCCTATATCTACAGATTTCTAACAGCTATCAGCAGGATTTTGAATGGAACCCTTTCCAATAGTTGCAGTTATTCAAGAAGAGCTCCTAATATAGGTTATTTTCTAAATTTTTTCTTGGTCATGACATTTTTTTAAATAAAGCTTTGGACCATGGATTTCCTAATACATTCTCTGTGGTCAACTCCTCTTCTTAATTAGTTTTCTCTAAGTCTGGCTCAGCTATATTTCTTGGTGTGCTCTCTTATCCCCCCATAATAATAATGCTCCCCTAATGCCCAATGATGTTGATTTGTAGCTTGTGATCTACTCCATATTGTACCAGTCAAAAACCATAGGAACTACTGTGTTTTTAGGTAGGGAGATGGAATTCATGGAAAACATAAATCTATAGAATCCAAGTGTCTTATAAAAAAGTAGTCAGGATTCTTTCATAGGCTAGTCAGTGTTCAGATAAAGGAGAGTAAATTCAATTAATGCTATACTAGATCATCTAAGGAAGTCTAGTCTTTGCATCACAATATTCTACATAAGAATATTTTGCCCTGTATCTATGCTGATAATTTTTTTTTAGGGCAAGGAAAAATCAGGGCAATAAACTTCCTTTCAGACATTGTAGGTGACTATGGAGTAGGAGTGCTTCTCTCCCTTATTTTTGGATAACTCATTAGCTACTTTTCTGAAAGTGAACATAGATTTTTAAACTTCATGAAAATCTATGCAATGTTTTATTCATGTCAATAAACCAGAAATGGGACTGAAAAAAATTTTTTCCCCCTAATCTAAGATAAACAAAAAGTCTAAGCTTAGAAATGGGCAAAGGATATCACAGAATTACCTGTCGGGGGCATTCTTGTTGTTGCCCAGTGGACCTTCCAAGGACATCCGATTCTCTGAGAGAGTGCAGTTTTGATTAATGTTCTATAAGATCCAGAGATTTCATTGTAGAAGTTAAGTTACAAATGATTCCTTTCTATGGCAATGCAAATGATTCCTATTCATAACTATGCAAATGAACTTAATCCAGTAGAGATAAAATTGAATTCCTCCTGGTTGAAACAATAATACAAACATTGAAACTTGTAGCCCAGTAGGATATTAAACAATTTTGCTTCTGAATTCGCTTAACAAATTTATTTTAGCATTCCCCTCCTCTCTAGATTGATAGATACAATGTGTATATATGTATAGAGCTATAGGTCTATTTACTAAAAATTCTCTTTTGAACATTACCTCTTTTCTTACTGCTTCCCTCATTTATAAATTGGTTAAAAATTTTAATATGTATAAATTTTACATTTTCAGAAGTCATTATTTTATCTTTTCAAAAATTAGTCTTCACTATTACCTAATCTCTAATTTTGTATCTTATTAAGAACAGAGCCTCACTGACAGGATCATTGGATTGATCAAATAATTTAGCTTCCAGACTCACATAAATACTGCTTCCTCTTTAATTCTACTTCCTATATTTTCTTCCTAAAGTCCATTTCTTGAATAAAAACTTTGCTTCTTTTGATATACTCTATTTTCCATGTCTTCTTTCTCCATAATTCGATAACTCTCTAAAATCGCAACTATCTTCCCTTTGAAGTTATCTTATACCAATATTCTTCTTTTACCTGGATCTCTCATAGCCTAATCTGCTATTGCCTATAGGGAAGACTGATCTTGATCTGGTAGGTGGAAAAAACATCATGTTGGAAATTCTCTAAGCTTGACTGTTGCTTAATCTTTCCAAAGACAGAAATAAACAAAATAAGTGCTTTGAGGTTTAAATAACCCATCTTAAAACTTAAACCTGTATTATTCACTAAGAACTGGAGGCTACCTGAGTACCCCAATGTCAGATGAATGGATAAAGAAGATGTGGTACATATATACAATGGAATGCTGAACAGCCCTTAAAGAGACGAAATCCAGTCATTTGAATCATCATGGATGGATGGAGAGGGGATTATGCTAAGTGAATTAAGTCAAAAGAAGAAAGATAAATACCAGATGACCTCACTCATAGGTGGAATGTGAATAGACAAAACAAAGGAACAGATGAAACAAAACCAACTCTTGGATACTTGCAACAAAACTGAGGTGACCATTAGAGAAGGGGTGAGGGGAGGTGGGATGACACATGGTGGTGGAGCCCACTGGACAATGGTGAAGAACACTTGGTGATTTGATGGAGGGCAGGGTGTGTTGACATATGTCTAAGGAATGGGCAACCTCTGCATAAGAAATTATTTTAATGTGTAGAATAATTACCACAATAAAAAAAAGATTAAAAAAACTTAAACAGGGCTATATAAGATATTTGCATTCCTCCTGTTAAGGCATCTTCAACTCAATTATGCTAAAAATTCATCCCCCTTCTTCACACCACCTACACCCACATACACCTTCATATTCCAAACCCTTCCTCCATTAGTCCAATAGCAAACAAATGCCCTTAACTTCTGATTACTGTTTTTAAGTTTATGTTTTTTCCCTCTATAGGATATGACAAAAAGCAGTTTTATTAGACACTGATAAGTATAATTATCTGGATAAGTAATTCCACCTAAAGAAGTAATTCTAGTGGAAATATAAACATAAACATATTTTTCTCACTATGACCTGTAATATATTTTTCCTTTAGAGGTACCTGGTATACAATATGTACTCAAACAAATTGTGTCACATGAATCAAAGTATTTTTTTAAATGGCATTAATAAGCCCCTAGACAGTTACCTCCTGTATTCTTATTTCATGTTCTTTGGTTTGGAGGTCACTTGTACATATACCTATCCGTGAACTCACTGAGCATTTTCAATTAATGGAAGTTTCATGTGATCATTAAAAGTATCTCTAAATGAAGGAATCCTATAATTTAGTAACCTTATAATCTTGTTTTCAACCTTTTACTTTACTCTCTCCTCATTTTTCTCAATAGAGGAAAGTTTCTGGCATTTAATAACTAAAATCTCTTCTCCTGAGTCATGCTGCTAATTCCCATTATGTGTTCAGCTAACATTGTGTCTGCCTGTCTGAATTTCTTTTGACACTTTTGTTTCACCAAAACCCCTTCTGGTAAATAGGAGTTCACAGACAGGGAAATGAGTGGGTAGAAGAGGAAAACAACATATACACACATGCACACTTTGAAATGAAAAATAAACTGAAGTACAATCTTTGCTGAGTGATGATGAGCTTAGTCTTAGACAATACTCTGCAGTTCCTCTCCTGTAGAGATTTGTCAGTGATTCGCCTAGAATGGAAAATTGCTATAGTCAATCTGAAGAGTCTGTTGTTTTCCTCCCAGCTTTCAAAATTTATCGTCATAAAACGAGGGCAAGTCTAAAGATTATGTGAGGAGCTGGAGGTCTGTACATCACTCTCAGACATATGACTTTTGGAGGTTTTAATTTTGGTTACTTTGTTTCAGAGGAAATATATTACTTCTATAATTAGATATCAGGTTTCTTTGACAAATCATCATTTATCTGTATCCTACTTTACAGACGAAAAATGTATAAAATTGTTTTCCCAAAAATCTCATGTTTCTAACAAAGCTTGACTGAGAATGAATTCCTGAATCCTATTAATGTCCACTCTAGAAATCCTGATCGTCCTAGATCTATTTATTATTACCCTGCCTTCAGTTTACAATGCTGGGGCACTTGGGTGACTGTGCCACTGGAAGAGAAAAATCCCCAGACTATTGGATTGGAAAGAAAGTTATTTAATTTTCTGGTACGTGTTTCAGATTAATAAAACTATGATTAAAATCATATTTTTCCTATTTTAATTTTATTAAGAACTGATCAAAATGTTTTCACATAAGTTAGTTATCTGAGGTAACAAACTACCTTGAACTTGTAGGATACACATTAGCATCCTTATATTACAAGGGAAGGAACACAGACATGACAAGACATTCAGCTTCTCACAAAAATGGGTAGGACAAGCTTCTGATTCTCAGTGCCTGCTTTTCCATCGTACTCTCCCTTGTAGTTGCAGTATGAATCCTGGCATTGGGTTAATGTTGAAGTCCTACACAGGCAGAAGTAAAACTAAAAACTTTCCCAGAGAACGGTAACTTCTAGAAGCAATAGTGTCAGGAAGATCAGGAAAATATTGAGTGGGCTAAGAGGGATAAAGAAAGAAAAAGGAAAAGAAGAGTGAGTAGTTTCTGGATTTCTACTTTATGCCAAGAATTGAACACTGAAATCTACTGACACTAAGATTTCATTTCAACCCCTTATCAGCTCTATGTAGTAAATGAAGGAAAGTGAATTACCCCTTAGAAACTGAGATTTCGAGAAGCGCAATCTTGCCTAGGGTCATGGAGCTTAAAATCAAAGCAATTCCAAAGGTGTGTTTATTTTACAAAAACATAAATGGCATAACCTGAAATGTCAAAGGACAAGTGTGTATGTATCTACAGGAAAATCTATAGCTGCTCACTCAAAGATTTCAGATGCACCAAAGACAGACCGAATGTCTAGCCCCCATGGAGAAGTATATGGGGAAGAATTTACAGTCATAGTTGACCAGTGACCTGCACAGAAGAGTAGAAATATCATAAACAGCACTGTTTGAGCATCCAGGTCAAAGTGTCAAATGTAATATCTATGAAAGTACAGAGTAAACTATAAAAGTACCACAGAGAATGAGAGGTGATATAACCTCCAGGAAATAGTACATCTTGATTGTGCTTTAAATACAAGTTTCTCCAGAAAGAAAAACTTTCTTCCAAAATTTTCCCAAAGGAAGGCAAGAGATAAAAGGCCTGAAAGAAAGAACTACAAAATATGTTAATGTTAACCTCAGTGAGTTTAAACGGACACCAGAATAATAATGTTTACTTTATTATTATAACTATTGATATAGAAGATTTTGATTTGCAAAGTTATGGTATATGGAATGATGCTTATCTTATTTTTTATAACAATAACTGAAGCTCAAAGGTTTGAGAGCATATGGAGGGTCATACAGGTGCCAATAGCAGAACCAGTGCTAGTTCCTACCTTCTCCTAGATCATGCTTAGAGTTTACCCCACTTTACCAAAACTGGGTGTTCCTTTCTGATTAACAAGGTAACAACTGGCTCTGACAATTCCTGTTCTGGTGAGAAATTCAGTACAAACAGAAACATATATACAAAAGAGATATTTGACCCACTGTAGAAAAGCAATTTTATGGAAATATGAAGTGTTTTATATTAGAATTTTATCAACTTAGCAAAAATATTTTATAGCATAATGAACCCTACAAAAGATCATAAATTCAGTAACAGTGATATTGGTGCTTGTTTTATATCCATGAAAATCAAACAGCCAGCACTATTAGAGCAAGTCTTCTCTATGCTAACGAGGTTTCAGCTACTATGGTTAAATACCTGTTGATTGCTACCATGTAAAAGTAAACACAGTTATTCAGATAAGGAATCTGAGACCCAAACTGTTTATAAGATTGTGCAGATATAATGATCGAATAGGAAGAATAGATTTTAGCCAAAAAACTACCTCATTTAGTCTGAAAGCCAACATGACTCTTATTTCCAGGGTGGCTGGGACGGTGGCTCTTTCAAGTGAGTGGGAAGATAAGAATTAAGTAAGGCCTTTCATCTCTGGTCAAGTTTTGTCAGTAGAAGCCCATTTACATTCTGGCAGCAGGAACCCCTGATATTCCTGTTGGCACATTCTATGTAAAAGTAGGCCTGCTGTGACCTAGAAAAACAGTGAATTCATTTGCATAATCAGTGCACTGTCCTTGTCAAGGTGTATTTAGAAGGACCACATTTGCAAGAATGGGATCAAGATGCTTTTGAAAAAACCCCACATGGCCTTCTTTTAAGGCCTAGTAAATTGTTCTGTTTGGGAGGGGCTACAATTTCTTGCCAATGTGGGATTAATCCAGTATTTTACAAAGAGGGAGGATTAATGTATCAAATATATTATTCCAAGAGAGGTGCCATTCAGCAAATACAAATGCCTCAAAACACATTTGGAAGCACTTATGAATGTCAGGATTGGCTGTTTAAAAAAAGGAATTCACTTGCAGTCAATTATAGGAAGAACACACACCTGATTTTGCTTACTGATTAGGTCATATCTCTTGGACACATCACTTAAATGTAATTGGCATCTATTTTCTTGTAAAATAAAGGATTGAATTCAGTCACTGTCATATGCTATGTTTCCTGAGTGGAATTTGGCCAATATTGATATTTGATTCATCTGTCTCAGTGTTTTAAAGAAGTGTGAATATCAATGGTATTTTTAAAGCTGCTTCGAGCTTTTTTTTTTTTTTTTTTTGAACATCCTCTTTTCTTAATTGTCAAGATAATCTGATGACTGGATAAAAGGGTTCCTCCTTTCATATAC